>CM025790.1:42182493-43393727 GCA_014635995.1 Sarcophaga peregrina | reverse complement strand
TAGAGGCAACCACCGAAATGTACAATGCTTATGGACATAAAGCTTAATAATTTATTGTCCACTCTCCAATATTTATTTTTCTATTGAATTAATGTCAAACAATTTGTGCCCAATTTCTAGAGTTTCAGTAATCAAACCTATGTCAAATGGTCACAAACCGGTTGAAAAAGTTTTTTAATACAAAATCTAACGCGGTACATAGCTTCCAACATCCATTTGTAAGAATCATCGATTGCTTTTCCCAGCACTTCAATTCGGATAAATGAAATACTTCAAACTGTTAAGACAATTTCAATTAGCTAATAGGTTTTCAATACGGTGTACAACTTTCTATTGTAAGTACAGTAATCCTTCGATTTACGTTGACTCTATTAACGTTTTTGCGATTGAAGTCGTTAAATATTTTGTTCTCTCTAACTTCAATTTGCGTTGTCATTCGATTTACGTTGTCTTTTTTTTGAACCAACTGAGACGTAAATCGAGGCATTACTGTAACTTTTTAAGTTCCTTGTTAAAAACATACTACTTTGTAGTATGAGCAAAATGAACTTCGATTTACTTTTTTTTTTTGGAACCAACCGCGACGTAACTTGAGGAATTACTGTAATTAACATACTGTCCTTGTGATTTATCTACTTAAATTCATCTATTTTTTAACTTAACAAATATTGCCTTATATTGTATACCTCGTATACTCCAAGGATAGACACACAACTTACGAATATCGTCAGTATTGTCTTATCCTCAGTGGACGAATTACAATGACTTTAACAGCAACACGTATTTTGTTTGCTCATTTGAAAATTTTCAAAGTAATTGGCTTTTGTACGGTATCAGGGAGTGATAATTTACAGCGCCAGTTAATAATCGAACGTTGTCTTTTACTCTGGTCCTGGTTCCTACTAATAGGCTTTAACGTTATAACGGTTGTGGTATTACTTAGTAAAGATGAATTCCTTTATAAAGGCGATAATTTCGGTTATTTTAATGACGTTATTAAAATAGTATTTGCGAATTTGGCCGTTAATTGTGCCTACTTGGAATCCATTTTTAAGAGATGTTCCGTAAGAAAATTCTGGCAAATATACTATTGTTTACAGAAACAGCCAGGCGAGGGCATTAAATATTTTACCATCACTGAAGTATTGCACAATTTCCGATATTTGCTAATTTTCTATACAACTATTGCTGCGGAATTCATAGGCCTGCTTATTTTTTTGATATTTCAAACGAAAAATCATCATTTGATTTTGTTTTGGAGTGCCTATCTACCATTTTCCTATGCGGTTTATATGCGTAACATGCAGTTTATATTTTTTATTGAAGTTATACGTTTGGAGTTGGTTAAACTTCAGCAAGACTTACAATTAATTGTGGACTATTCAAGATTTGTAGCGTACGGTTGTGGTTTTAAAGGTATTGAAAATTTCTTACGTCGCGAACTGCAAAGCAAGCAAAAGCATTACGAATTAATCCATGAAATGTTTGAACATTTTCAAAATGCTTTCGGCCTGTCCATCGTTGCTGTGTTGCTAATGATTTATATACAAGTTCTAGCTGATTCATATTTCGCCTATTACTCATTGTACACGAAAAGAAATCGATATGGTAAGTGTGCATTAATTTATGAATTTAGATGGAATTAGAAATCAAGTAAATCTTTAATAATATTAGAAATAGCCCTGTTAATACCAGTTGTTTTGGAAATACCGGCATTTTTAATAACTTCGAAAAATTGCATGGAAGTGGTGAGTATTTTTCGAACACCAAAATTATGGAGTCGAATTTTTAATAAATACCTTTTAACTTTTCATTTTTTAGGTAAAACATATTACTTTTAATTTACACAGCATTATAAGCCAATTTAACAATAATAATCCTGTGGTTAGTATACAGGCAAGTATAATTAATTTCATATTTTCAAACACTGCTTCCAAAAGTTTCCAAAAGTTTATAACAAAGAAAGTTTAACTTTCTATTTTACACTGATGGTATCTTGACAAAAAAAAAATTGAGGTAACTTGTTTATCAATGTAGCCTAGTCTCTGAAAAACTTGGGGCGAACCCAAATATCTCTAAAAAAAAAATGCTTAAGGAGAAGAGTACTGCTTCTATGAATTTGCATTCGACGTCACATTTAGTTCAAAGACGTTTACCAATATTGTCCAATAGATTTTATTGTTAAAGTTTGAGTTCTCTGAGTTCAGACAACCACCATTTTCCTTAAAATTTCCTTAAATAGTTCCATGAAGATTTTACACGGAATACTTGCTGCATGTAGTTTCCCAGGCCTGATTAGTCTCTTCGTGCCAAAGTACTTGCTTTTCCAATTTAATTTGTTTCGAAATTGTGTTGAAAATGATTTGTATCTCATACCAGCATATTTTGCAAATTTTCTCTTCATTCTTTGAAACACTTAAAGTTACATTTGCCGTCGTCCTGTGAAGACATTAGCTGAGCTTAATTTCACTTTTCTATTTAGGAAATCGGATATTCATATTAGCGGCTTCTTTTTTCGAAAACCTTACTTGTATGGGTAACTACAAGGGCAGCAAAGTTTTTAAAAGTCCATGAACGTCAGTTTTTGTCACTTCTTTTCCAATTAGAAGTCTCAAAAAAAAGTTGATCACCCTCTCTTGTACGTATTGTTTTAAGTTAAGTATCAAACCCCTTTCTAAGTGGGTATTTTTGGAAAACGCCTTTAACCATGTCAATATTGGAATATTATGCGTACTGCACAGAGTTCATACGAAAGAATTACTCGACTTAAAGTAACAGGTTTACCGAAAAATCTTTATTTCGAAAACTCTCAGGATTGCTCTTCCCTTTGGGATATTACTCATGATTCGACATGATTGGTAAAATTAACATTTTGTGTAACTGGAGCTGGGGATCGCTGTATCTGTTGGCGATTAGTATTTTTCTTTTAATTTCTACGATAACAGTCTGATTTTTTGTCTTTGTCTTGTTCTTATTTATTTCCAAAGCCGCTATAACTGACTCCTGTTAAATCCACTAGTCCTTGTAAATTTTTAACATTAGCATGAGTACTCTTTTCAAATAGTTCTAAGAGGTACATGCCTGCTTTCACTAAAGACCTTGCGCCATTTTAGACAATCGTACATGCTCAGCAGGTATTCCTATTGCAAGTTGTATAAAGATTTTTTTTTTTTCTGTTTATTTATTTTTAATTTTTTTTTATATTTTTTTACACTACAATAAACCATAGATAGAGGATATAACAATTTTTAATTTCTCACAATGACCCACATGGGTTACTCTAGTAATAATAATAAATTATTGTTAGTAAATTAACATTTCAATAGATTTTTATATAATAATAACTGGCTAATATTCTCCTGTTATGAAAATTTTTTTAAAAAACGTTACATTATATATTTATATAAGATAAAACTATGTCAGGTACTAAAAAATAGAAAAGAAAGAATAACTACTTTGATTTTAGCCGCCAGTATTTTTTATTGAAACCATTTTCTGCAGCATATTTATTTCTTTAAAGGATTGATGTATCAAACCTCAAGTTATCGGTGTCGACTCTATTAAAGTCAATCGATTTGTTTGTTACTCGTCTGTACAAATGGTAAAAGATTGGGACTCCTGTATCAGTTTGAATGAAACCTTTGCTATCTAAAAATTGGAAGGATTCCGGTGGTACAAATCCTTTTTCTGCAGTTGTCCTAATGTAATGTGTATCTGTATAATGTGGGGCCATTATTAAATTAAAATCTTCGCATTGAGTACACCTTATTATAGGTTTTCTTATAAGGTATATAATAAAATTATCAATTCTAGTTATATGCGCTGCGTTGTACAATTTGGAGTTTGATATATATTTACAGTAACTACTTTGGTGTGATCTATTCATCGAAGTACATATCCTTAGGCATTTCCTTTCAAATATTCTTATTTTTTCCATGTAAGAGGGTGAGATATTAAACCATATTGAGCAGCCATAGGTAATTATAGGTCTAATTAATGATTGATACATAACAATGTTCACTCTTTTATCTAGATACTTGGAATAGAAGAGATTTCTATATGCGAAAAATGTTTTTTTGGCTTTGCTTATAATATTAACGACGTGTTTATCATAATATAAAAATTTTTCCAAATAAATTCCAAGATATTTTACCGTCTCTTTGTTCGTAATTTTGTTTTCGTTAAATGTATTTGAGACAATTTCAAAAGATTTCCAGTTAGTTCTAATGTCGTAAGTGCATTTACCAACGGTTGGACGAAATAAAATTGTTTCACACTTGTCGACATTAATTTTCATATGCCAGTCAATTTTTCAACTAGGTTAAAGGTTGCTTGTAGGTTTTGGTTTCAATTTGAAATTTTATGTTCCGCGTTGTAGATTATCATATCATCCGCAAATGAAATGACCTTATCAATTTTATTTATAAGTTCGAGGGTATAAATATTAAAGAGAATTGGTGCCTTGTTGAAGGCCATTCATCATACTAAATGTCTTACTATACTTGTTGTGATTTACTATGAATGATTTACCAAATAACATGTTGAATAACAAAATAACTAAGTTTAAGGGAAACTTGTAGTCAATTAGTTTGCAAATTAAACCTTGTAACCAGATAGTGTCAAAAGCCCTTTCCATATCTATCAAGCAAGCTCCTGTACAAAATTTTTTATTCCAATTCCAATTAATATCTGAATAGCGTTGATGGTCGAATGTTTATGCTTGAATTCAAATTGTTTGTCATTTACTAGATTATTACTCTTGCAAAATTTGTTGATTGTATTATTAACGCACATTTCAAAAATTTTGCTTATGTTTGGTAATAAGCTAATTGGGCGAAGATTTTCAACTCTATAAGGGTCCTTATCTTTTTAGGAATGATAACAACTTTGGCCTTTTAGTTGTATAAGGAATAAAGGTAGCTTTGTAATCATTTAGGGTAGCTTCCTAATGGCCAAATAGATGATAAGTATTAATCTCTTTCTGTTCAAGTTTTACAGTCTGCATAGCGTAATATCTAGGCCTTTGTTTCATGTGTCACAGGTAGTCAAGTTTATCTTATTTATAGATCGAATAAAAAAAAGAAATTCTGATTAAATTTTTAGTTCTTCACCAAAGTATGCCCTAAGAAAAAATTGCATTTAAAAATTTTCAAACTATAAAGGGGTACTCGTAAGTATGTTTGTATGTAATTACATTTGCTACGCTGCCAACATCTCAATAAAAATTCTTGACAAATTGAAATTATAGATTGTCACCGATAATACAATTTATTTTATTGCACTTATATTTCAAATCAATAATTTGTCATTTGTGGCACTGAAAGTGCTAAGCAAGTTAATAAAAAATGCATTTTATTATCGTATTAACTGTGTAACGTCTTGGTAAAGTGTCGTAGTAACGTCGTGTAAATAGCCAATGAATGTAATGAAAACCGAAATATCAAAAGTTTTAAAAATTCACATGAGATTTTTTAATGCAATTGGTTTCTGTTGCTTATCTTATGATGGTAATTTCAAGCGCAATGCCACCAAAGAACGTTATTTGACGTTGTGGACTTGTCTTTTAATGATCATGTTTAATGTCGTGGCATTTGTGGCTCTGCTAAGTGATGATGCATTTCTCTTTACGGATGATAACTTTGGCTACTTCAACGATGTACTTAAAGTGGTATTTGCCAACATTGCTGTAACGGTTTCCTGTATGGAGTCACTATTGAAACGTTCGGAATCGTTTGAATTTTGGAAGAAATATAATTTTTTGCAAAATGCCTCACATCATACTGAAAGGAATATTCTTTGCATGGCTCATATAAGAGAACATTGTCGATTTTTGATCATTTTTTATACAGTTGTTGTGCTGGAGTCTACAATGATGTCGTTCTTTATAGTATTTCAGGAAATGAACAGACATTTGATATTGTTCTGGAGTGTTTTTACACCATTTATATTTGCTGTCCATATGCGTAATATGCAGTTTGTATTTTATATTGAACTAATACGCTTGGAATTGTTAAAATTAAAGCAGGACTTGGAATTATTGGTGGATTATAGCAGATTTGCAACGTATGGCTGTGCTTTCAAGGGCTTTGAGAATTTTCTACGCCAGAAGGTGCTCGAAAAGCAACGCCGCTATCAATTGATATACGAAATGTATGAACATTTTCAAAATGCTTTTGGATTTTCCATTATAGCCGTGCTATTAATGATTTATGTGCGAGTGCTGGTGGATTCGTATTTTGGTTATTATACGTTTTTTAGAAGTCCCTATAAAGTTGGTAGGTTATTGAGTGCTACAGTTAAGGATGTTTAAATTGTTTTTTTTTTTCATAAATTTCTGCTTTTTTTTCGCACAACAGAACCTTATGTAATAATACCAGCTTTTTTCCAAATACCAATTTTCCTAATCACTTCTAAAAATTGTATGGATGTGGTAAGCTTACGTTGTAAATTTGAAAAGTTTTAAAATGTTTCTTAAGAAGGAACTTTAAACTATTATTTTAGGTTAGACTAATAACATTCAATTTACACAGTATTGTAAGTCAATTTAGTAGTCAAGACCACTCAATAAGTATTCAGGTAAATGAAAGAAAGTTTTGCTTAATTATAGAGTCTTTCAAGTTCTAGAGATGGTTTTTCTGAATTGTTTTTATTGGTTTTGATAGAATTTTGTGTTGGAAACTACAAAAAATTTAAATTCTGTGTCAATGTGGTGGATCTATAGAACAGTGCTTCGAAGAATTTTGAATGTCTTTGAGTTGTATAACATTCATTCATTTGTTACTGAAAATATCATTACAGTTTGACAAAAAGATCAACGTTTTACAATAGGGTAGCATTAATAGCGATATAGCCTTATTATCTTATTAGGTTTAGATAATGCCAATATTAAATTAAACGACCATTTGGAATGTAAACAACTGTTTCGTTTTGCTGAAGAAAAATCAAACGGTTTGGTTGAAGAAAATGATTTTCTCATGTAAAGCTATTTCACCTCCATTTGAATTAATATAAAACAAAAGTGGTATATTTGGGTATTGAAAAATCTAAGCCAATAATTATTTTTTGTCAATACAATAATTTAAATTTAGTATTGAAAAATCTAAACCAATATTATTTATTTTTTGTCCTATTGCTGTTATTGATTTAATTTTTTAATGTGAAATTGACGACATCTATCCGCTATATCAAGGCACTGAAAATACACAAATTAAAATTGTTTGTTTAATTGGCATTTGAAAAATAAACTCGAGTTTGAAAGATACTCTACAATTAATAAAGAATAATTTATTGTTTAACTATTTAAATAATTCAACTTTACACATTATTTGCAGCTACAAAATTTTTCTTTACAAATTCTACATCAGAAAATTTGTATCAACGGAATAGGCATTACACGTATGGACGGCTACATGTTGACTAGGGTAAAAAAAAAATATATTTTCCTAAGTTACTCTGTTTAATTTGTTGTAATTAAAATTCTAGGCTATTGGTTCCATAACCACTTATATGATATTCTTTATACAATTTATGCCTAAATTTACTACAAATCTGCAGGATGATAAAAACCAATAGAAACGTTTTAATTTGTTTATTTTTTTACTTCATGTTATGTATTTATGGGTGTGTGTATTTTTCTTTATTTTATTTATTAATTAATTAAGCTCATCTATAAAAATGACATATCTTATCATTTTAATAAAATTCTAATTGTAAAAAAAAAAATTGTTCTTGTTCATTACCTTAAAGCATTTAAAATATACGTAATAAATACATAGATATTAATTAAAAACGTATCGTTTTCGTGTGTGTATGGTTTTTTTATGTCATAAAACTGTTGTATTATGTTTTGCAATATAATATAATTTAAAAGAATATTTCAAAGACTTAAGAAAATAATCTAAAAAAAATGTGTCTTTGTTTTTCCATACATTAAAATACACTTAAAATATTAATTGCTGTTTTTAAATAAAATTTTGAAGCAAATTATTAATTTTTTATTTTATAAATTGAACTTTTTCAAATTAAAATGCAAATAAAAAATTTTATTTAGCAATATTGAATTGTAACTTTCTTTTTTCTAATCAGAAATTTGGATTTTTTTTTTTTAAATTCCTTTGGTACAGTATTTGGCAGTTTACATGCGTATGTGTATCAGTGACATTAAGAAGCCATACCAAGATATTTCGAAAGCTATTTCATAAGATGTAACATTAGTGCATTTTTCTTTTAAATCGGTGTAGGTACCATTGTTGTTATTACGTATTTATGTTTATTTTTGTTTTGAAAACACTACAAGCAACTTCTTTTGAAATTGTAATACAATGATTCCCTATTAAGCCGAGTGCTATTTATATACGTAATACTGAAATACAATGCACTCAATTTGGAATGAGTTTCTTTTAGAATTGAACTGCATTTCAATAAGGTACTCATTGCATTTTTATTTTCGTAATATCACTTAGTAAACATTAGACACAGTTACACTTCTGCAT
Source organism: Sarcophaga peregrina (assembly GCA_014635995.1). Taxonomy (NCBI): domain Eukaryota; kingdom Metazoa; phylum Arthropoda; class Insecta; order Diptera; family Sarcophagidae; genus Sarcophaga; species Sarcophaga peregrina. The sequence goes on along the minus strand of CM025790.1, from coordinate 43,385,235 downwards.
AATTTTTAAAAATGATGCTATTATATTCATAGCCAGATCTTATATTCGACAAGAAACTAGAAAATTTAAATTCTTTTAAAAGATTTCTAAATTTATAACGCCGTTGTACCATGTTTTGAATTTTATTGCAATTTACTAGATATTGGCACTCTAGAAAGAATGGAAATTGATGTTATTTAAAAAATATTGATATTGGATCTCTTTAAAATGTTATTTTTGCAGATTATTGTTTTGGGGTTTCATAATTTTTATTGCTTGTATATATATGTATATATATAGGTATGTTACAAAAGAACATCTTTGAAATATTTTTTTGTTTCAGTCTAGATTTTTTTTAAATAGAGAAATATGTTGTGGGAGGGGAAAAAAAATTCCTAAACCGTAAATAATTAAAAAAGAAAAATTAATATTTTTTAAAAATATTTTTCTGATAACTATTCTAATCATATTCATGCGATGATTCTCGTTTTGATATTAAATTTTCCTTTTCTTCGTCGTTGCCCTCAATAATGGTGGTTCCGGAAACAGCATTACGATTTTGCGCTTTAGTACGATGGAGACCTTGTGTAAGACCAGATTCTGTTAAAACTTCAACCTCATCATCGTCATCGTCTTCATCGGTGACCGCAAAATATGGATGAGATGATGTGGGACGGAATTTGTAACCCGTCAAAACAAAGAAAACATAGGTGGCCATTTCGCGAAACATTTCATCCAGCCAGGCGTACTGGAAGGCCACCGTCATTTTAAGCAGATAGACAATAATACGCGTAAAGTAAATATAACAAACGATCATTATGTAAAATTGGCGGAATAATTTCAATTTACGTAAATTAATGGCAGCTTTGCCATCGGTGGCTGAGGCTTCATGTAAATGGCGTATCGACCAAACGATAGGAAACAATATGGCACCGCAACATAAGAGATCAACAAAAATGAAAATATTATGCCAGGTTCTGTATTCAGCATCGCTTTCCTCCGACTCTTCAATTATAATTTCAGCCACATTGGCTAGAACCTTTTAAAGAAATCCTATGATTAAAGGAAATTTTAAACACTTAGCAACAATTCATTTACCTGTAATGGTATAACAACCATAAAGATTTTCTTATCCTTATCTGACAATATATGTTTAATAAATGTCCAACCAGTACCAATTAACACAATAGTTATAAATAGAACAGCACCCTTAAGTCTGATGTAAAGAAAATAAATATGATTTTATATTAATGCTATGAAATGTTAAAATTTAATATTTTTTTGTACTTACAAATGAGCAATATAGTATAAAATAGCCCAAGCTTCGACATGCTCTCCTCTTGTTTCAATAAAATGATAGTTTATTGAATGGAACATTAATGACAATGATTTTAGGAAAACTAAAACTGCCATAATGTAATGGATTTTATAAACAGTGTGTCTAAAAAGTTTATAAGAAGAATTATTACATGAATTTGGAATTTTAATAATTTAAATATTGCACATACTTGCTCTTCTTTAAGATAAATACCCAAAATAGACCAGATAAAAAGAATAATAACGACATCATTAGATATAAAGCTGGTAAAGGCATTTCGCCAGCTGATAAGTAGTTGCCATTATTATTTTCTTCGATATCGACCTGTAAGTAAGAATTTTTAATAAAATTTTAATAAAATATCTAAAGAGGTTGCTTACCACAAAAGAAACTTGCTTATCGTTACCATGATAATTTTCACAATTGTGGAAATATAAATTATAGAGACCCTCTTCATGCAAAGAGCCCACAAACATAGAGAACTGGTATAAATAAACAAAGAATAATATGATTAAAATATAAACGAAATTATTTTTCGAAAATCAAGCTTACCGACATGTTGTAGTAATTTAAGCCATCGATTTTAGTTCTTGTCAAGGGCAATATGAAATTTGTACAAAATGGATTTTGGAGGTTTTCGTTAGATGCTGGATATTCTTGAGCATGTACATTTGATGCCGTAGGTGGGTATATAAGTTTTTCTGATGAATCTTTTTCCGCCACCGATTTAATTTCTGCTTTTTTAGTTTCGTCCGATTTTAAATTCAATTTTACATCACTCTCTTTATTATCTCCGATAACCTGTTTTTCTTCTGTCTTTTTGGCTACAATGGATGGTTTAGATGGCACAGCGGGTGCTTCATATGAATCATCATCGAGCAAGGGTTCTTCATTTAGAGGTACAGCTGGTACATTGTCATCATTGGCTTCACCATCATGTGGTGCTATATCACGTCTTCGGCGGCGTGGTCCCAAAACCAGGGTATTCTCAGTTTTGTGACCTTTCGATTGCCGTTTGCCACGGTACATGGGAAACATTGTACTGTCCTTATAAATATGTTGATTATGCCATTCTGGTGAGCATTTGACATGAACTCTATGATAGATGAAGAGATATTAACATTAAAAAAATATTTATAAAAACGCACATAACCATAATAAAAAAAAATTTTCTTTGTTAACTGTTAGGGTGTGGGTATTTTGTTTATTTTGGTAACAAAATTGACGACGTTTACTACAAGAGCGGTATAATACTTACTGAAGATTCTTTAAATCGAATAAAAAGAATAAAATGGGACCACTTCTCTGCAAGCCGGAGGATTCTTCAAGTAAACATTTATTTTGATGGGAATCCAAATAGGGATTCATCTGATCGATGGTGGTCTTGTCCAATGACAAGCCGAGCTAAGGAAATCAAAAAATAAATCACTGCCATTTTGTACTAAAGTTGGAATATATTTTAATAGAAATTACTTTACCTTCTCGTTACCTGTCTCGGAGGACAATACCAATTTGCTGAGATTGACATTTAAATGGCCCAGAGTATAGAAACCAAATGTGGACAGAGCTATATAAGGGCGATCATCAGTCTGTAGAAACGTTTTTATTTCAATTTTGACCAACATTAAACATCTGGATGTTAAAATAAAAAACTTACTTTGACTTCCAAGTGATGCTTACGCGCTTCCACAATTTGTTCATGTAAAAATGCCGCAATTATAAGCAAAACAAATATTGATTTGGCCAACGTCATTGGCCATCTTAAAACTGGCCTAAACATTTGATTTGTTTTTGTCATTGTCGATGACAAATTTCTTATTGTTTTTTATTCTTGTATTATTTTTCTATTTGTATGACTTTTGTTTGTCTTATTATTTATTTATTTTAATAAAAATTCTTTTTAATAAATAAACAAGAAATATAAATTGTATTCCGTTTTAGTCAGTAAAAAAATTTTCTTCACTTCACTTTTTAATCATTTTTTTTTACACAGCTGGCTGGTTTGTCATTTTACGAAACTAAATGGAATGGAACAGTCGTAATGTCATAATACAGTAACAGTGTTGACACATTGGAAAATAGTACCAGGGGAAAAAAAGAAATTGATTTTATATAATATAACAAATTGTTTAACAAATAAATAAAAAAAAAATTAAATACTAGCCGGATCACATGGTGTAGGTTGTGAGTTTCGTTGAATAGATCTCAAAAATATTTTTTTATATTTCTCGAACCCTCCAAACTTTTTTTATTTGACAAAAAAAAAATACTATTTCTTTTTTTACTTTACGCTCAAATTTCTGGATTACTCAAACATTTCTGACCCGATTTCCAATATTTAAATCTTGTCGGAAAGGTGAGAGATGGCGCTTTAAAACGGTATACCCATATCTATTATTTGATTTAATATGCTAAGACATTTGATGCGGTAAACTTGGAAAACGCGATTTTTTTTATGTTTTTTTAAGTTTGTCAGTTCATAGTAGCAAACTTTACTTAAAAAATATGAAATAACTGGTAACAATCTAAAAGTGCATTATCTTACGAAGAGATTGACACTTTGTTTGATCAAATCGTAAAGAAATTACCGTAGTTATTATTTAAAGAGTCTAACAGTCGAGTTATATTTTTTATATATGTGATCTTATCAAATGAACTTTCGGTTCAAAAATTTTCAGAATTTTTAATGAATCTTGATTCTTTATCGGAAAATGTGTTAATTCCTTGTTTGAGTGACCACCAGAAGTTGGCCAATGTTTGCGCAAAGAGAAATAATAATATTTGCAAAAAAACACCAATATTAGCCTACTTCTGGAAGTCGTGCAAACGTGAAATTAACACATTTTATAATAACCAATTAATATCTATCAAAAATTCTGAAAATCTTTGAATTAAAAGTTCATTTGATGAGATAACATATATAAAATAAAATAAATTCATTTGTGCGGTTGTTTGAACAAAATTCAGATGCATGTATGTATACATTTTACCCATTATTTAATTCATCTGCCAGAAATCTGTTTTCCTAAACGCTGTCTTTAATGTGCTTAGTTGAAAATAATACCTGTGTCTCCAGGTACATTCAAAATAGCATAAGGGGTTTAGAAATTTTATTGCAGAATATAAAAAACTACTTCTTCGACTGACAAAAGTAACTTTCTTTCAACTACGGTTAGAATTCTGTGTGATGGGGAATGTAGATCGTACCAATGTCTATTATGACGACGACATAATTTCTATAAAGTTTCTAAGACTCTGGTCAGTTTTAACACAACTATTGTTTTACATATATTCATATTGGGCCAGAACCAGTCTGATCTCTCTACAAGTGTGTTTATTACCCAATTTTTTGCACGCATAAGTGAAGTACCTGTACGTCCACAGACATCGCACATTCTTAGACACTTTTATATCTGAAGCATACACTATCAAGAGATCTAATAGTTGCTTTCTGTCAGTATGCGTATATCTTCATTTGATATACTGCGAATACGCACTGCGAAGGCTAATATTTCAGTACAGTAAGACCCCGCTTAACGTTACCTCGCATAATGCTGTTTCAAATGAAACCAAAACCACTAACCAAAAGCGGTGCACTATATAGCGACAGTGTATACTTCATAGCTATTTCAAGGCTCCTTTGTTAGTCTGTTCAGAAAATAGATTCCAACTATATTTTATGAAGTCACAATCACAGTACGAACGCATCTTTCCTGCGTTACAGTTGTTTTATTAGTTGTCATAAAATTTACTAGGTGTATACATATATACGTGTTAAGCTGCCTTGTTTAACGCTGTTTCGTTTAGCGCTGCAGTTTTTTGGAAAGTATCCCCCGCTTTAAACGGGGAATTACGGTACAAACATTACTATAGTAATCAGGTACTAGTAGTCGCCGTGGTCTATTAGATGGTGTGTTCGCTTCTTAAACGTGAGGCTTCGGATCAAACCCCAGCTATAATTCTGGCAATAATTCTGAGAATAAACAATCTTGCCACGAAAAGTTTCTCAAAAATTTATCGTTCGGAGTCGACTTTAAACTGTAGGTCCCGCCAGTCATGTATAAAAATTAACACAAATTATTAACATAACTGGTGCAAGAAACTAGATCGTAATCTGACTGAATGGTTGTAAAGACCAATTATGTATGTATGTAATCAGGTATTATAAGAAAACATCTAACATCCACCTTTTCCGGAAAGAATTCAGACTTTGCCGTGCGGTCTGTAGCTGTAACTGAATACTTAGACTACGTTCTCTACAAGGTTTGAAACATTGTAACCTAATATTTTTATTATAAAACCAGTATTGAAAGCAGGTTCTGGTATCGTATAGTTGATAGGTGTACCAGATAAACTATATTTTATACTAGCTTATAGTAAATAGGATAGTAAATCCTACTCTAGATAATGTACTTTTAAAAATATTTGCAAAAAGAATTTGATGATTATTTTTCTTCAGAAAGTGAGAAATACAACATTTTTATTGTGGGCTAATTCTCAATCCCTATTTGTTGCAATCTCAGCTTACATTCCAGAATTTTCTAATGTTATCCAAAATTGTCTATAAGTATTGCTTACTCGTTGGCATAAGCGATAACTATCCATTACTAAATATTCACTGCAATAGAAGCGAAAGATTTTTAATTTCCATATAAAGGGTGTTCAAATTCTTTCACAGTCGACGGCAATGAAAGATGTAGGAAAGTTTACTTTTTTATTTTTGAAATCGATTCAATCAATATCAATCCCTATGATACCTTTTCGTAAAATAACTTTTACAAATTAAATCTTGTGATAATTATGTAAAATTAGAATAAAAACACAAAGTTTTGTAAGCAATTTTCGATTGTATTTTTAAGACCTTAAAAAAGCCCGACACCTGCCGCCATCTCGACAGCATCTGGATGGACATATACGTACATTTTCACCAAATCGAGATGTGTAGCACCTTATATTAGGTCGTGGACTAATTGGATAGCACAGTTGCTGACATACAGTTTGACCACGTCTCAATAACACTGATGTCATTCTACAGTAACCAATTTGTGCTGTAAGCAAGAAAATAATAAACGAGTTTTATATTTTGTATTCTTGTACACTAATACTCCGGTTTGTGTCGTTAATAGGGCCTGAAGAAATGCGACGCAAAACGAAGAACGATTTTCCATACATTTGTATTGATTTTCATTTAATAGCTTCCGAGATTAATAATTTTAGTTGAAAAAATTGATTTTTCAATAAAAAATACTTAATTTACTAACGACCTACAACTTGCAACCATCAGACAATATAAAGACATATGTCTGAATGTATTTACATTAGACTTAAATGGGAAATCCCCTTTTTCTGTTTTAGTTTTGTACAAACATTTTCATATTAACGACGCAAATTGAAACAAAAACGACGCAACTTCGAAGTCACAGAAATTTTAAAAAGACGCAACTTCGAAGCAGACGCAGAACAAGGCGACGCAAACCGGGGTATTAGTGTATTAGACAGTTTTTTTTTTTATTATTTTTACCTGTTACAGACGTAGTGCACAATATGAATGTCAGAGACCAGAAATACAAAGTTTTAGAAAACATTTCTTAATAATTTACGAGATATTAAAATTTATAGCTCTCAGCCTGGGTTTATATACGTATAGCATTGAGGAAATAAATTGTTTTTGTATTTCTTAATTGTTTTACATTATTCTATAGATTAAGAAGACCTCAAAGAGATAACAATAATAAAAATACAAATCTTTTTAATTTAAAAATATTTCTACTCGTCTTTCAGAAAAATTCATTATCTGTTGGAAAACAGTTGTGTAAATGTAGCTGTCGAAACTTTATAAAAAATCTTAAACATTTTTTTTTGGTATACATTAATAATGTATAATGGTTGAGTTTTCATAGTTGGGATTTTGAAAATTAAATAACCAAAATATATTTATTGGAACCGACACGTGAATTTCTGGTATTTATTTTTTAATGAATATTTTATGGAAATGATGCTCACAGTTTCAATGTTGAAATTACATGGAAAACAAGTTCAATTTTACTATTTTGGTCAAAAAGAAGTCGGTAATCATTGCACGGTACTATATGATTTTCATCGTTCTTAAAGAAGTACGGTGAAATGATATTGCCGATCCCCACACCTAACAATGTATCTTTTACGGTGCCTTGACTGTACTTCGCTCTAAATTTGGAAGTTCCGTTTGTTAAGGAATCTATTCATCCAAAAATCAGTTTAGCGGCTTAAGATACATTTTCGATAGAAAAAATATATTTTTTCGAACTTTTCACCGGACAACCGACTTTGTGGTACATTAGACCTCTTCAGTACTTACAACAGTTGTATTTTCTGGGATTTCTTACAAGATTATCTTAAAAATTCTGCTGTGAGTCTAATTGTTTTCCATAACGATTATTTGACATGTCACTGAACATACCGATCGTATGGTTATAAGGGTTGGTAGTTTATGTCTAATAAAGTGACATTGGTGCCACGAAAACAGTTTGTATAGTCTCGTCGGTGGGTCCATGATTATTACGACGATTACGAAACATAGTTTTCATTTAGCAAGAATTTTAATAAGCGTTGTTTACTTGTGGGCCAACTCATGGAGGAATAGCAAAACTAATAACATTTTTGTCATTGTCACATATTGCGAAGCTTGTTTTGCAACTGAACATTTTTACATTGAAAGAGAAGATAGTAAACAAGCCAGTTCCATTTAAGCTAACCTAGAACATTAAAAATAATCATTTTAATTAAAGTAGAGGATCTACTGGATTAATTTAATTTGGAAGAACAGTTTGTAAGTGTTGGAAGGACAATTTGTAGAATATGATAGCACAATAAGGCACATGATTTTTAGTTTATTTAATTTCTTTCAATTGCAATCGCTTTAATTGTCATTTAAATTTTTTTAAAAAGATACGTAAATAGTATTTTATTTGAAAATAAGCATTTTTAAGGATTTTTTTCTACAATGTTTTTTTTTTCTTTTATTTAAGACGTCTTTAAAGCCAACGAAAAACTAAAAAATATAATTTTTTTTTTCTTAACTGCCTTATTTAAAGCCTTATAAGGGTAAGACAAGAGAACCCTTGAAGACAACATGTTGGCGGACATAGTGCAATTAATATACCCAGACCTGTAACACAACTTTCTTCTGGTGGCGAGTTAGGTGTTGTAGGGCAAATTCTCTGACACCTACTCTGTCCAAGTCCCAATAATACTGTCACTAAATTACAGGGTCGTGGTTGTGGTTGTGGTTGTGCTATAAATAAATAGAAATATAATTCACTTTCATTTAGTGTTCAGTAATTAAAGTTCACGTTTATTTTCACTGTAAACTGATTTAAGAATACGAAACATTCTGCAATAATACGATTAAATCAATAAAATTTAATGCTATTTTTAACCACTTACCTGTCACTTGCACAGTGCACAATATAAATGCCAGGGACCACAAATATAAACTTTTAAGAATCATTTTTATAAAAAAATTTATAACTCTAGTCAAGGGTTTATATAGCAACCTCTTAGGTAAATAATCAGTTAATTGAATTAATTTTCTTTTTGCTTCTTTACTATATAGTTTAATAAACGCTTAAAACAACAACAATATATAATCAAAACAAATCTGTTGTAGAAATACAAACAATTTCAATTTCAATTGGCCATTCAAAATAATTCACTATTATTTAGTAACAGAAAACAGTTGTGTAAATAAACGTGTAAAATATTATCAGTCCTATACGCCGCATAGCATACTTACTTACATAATCGATTGTTGCAATCCTTCAGGCAGGATTACGACTTAGTTTCTCACAACACTTGTTGTCATGTTCGAACTGAATTATAGCACTTTTGATACATTAGTACTAGTTTCCAGCTTTAAAGTTCTTCTAGATTTTTAATGCCATCAGTTCCGCTTTTATATACCACTTCAACGCCTGTTGCGATATCTACCTCTCTCCAGTTAATTCTAAAAATTAAAATGATATCCTTATTAGTTACATTTTTCAATAGATATATTCCGAGCATAGCTGCCAGATTTGACGATTTACCGTCATTTTGACGATTTTGTGCTCCAAAAATATTATTTTGACGATTTTTGGAAATCAAAAATTTATATCATATCCCTTACTACCAGTACATTAAAAGCCACTTCAAGCTTTGTATTTACTTTCCAGTTACATATTACAATTGCCAAATTTTTCTGTATCTTATATCCTTAAAAGTCGCCGTGGTCTAGTGAGTAGTGTGTTGGCTTATTAGACAAAAGGCCCGGGTTCGAATCCCAGGTCAGACATCAAAACGAAAAGTATTTCTTCGGCGACTTCCTCTCAGCAGATTTCTGGCAAAGACTCTGAGAGTAAAAATTGCCATGAAAAGCTTCTCAAAAATCTGTCGTTCGGAGTCGACTTTAAACTGTAGGTCCCGCCACTCATGTATAAAATTAACGCACATAAATGGTGTGAGAAGCTAGGTCGTAATCCTGACTGAAGGGTTATAATGGCCAATTATGTATGTATGTATATCCTTAAAAGCCAAAAAACTACAATCTCTGCACGAAGGTAGTTCCACATACGAATAGTTCAACTAAAGAACGAATTTTGTCTGTAATGCAGTGAGCGATCCACTGGTCAATCAACCATACATATATATGTGCCCGCCAAGAAAGGCGAGTGTTGCATAGGAATACAAGTCCCTTATTTCGCTTGAACAAAATCCGTTAAAATTTCGATACAACAGTGAAACTAGATCACATTGCAACGATGCTTCAATGAATCAATGCAGTTTAATACCCTACCGTTATTAACCGGCAATTTGATCCTTTCTTTTGTATTCCAATCGCTTTCGAATATAAGCGGTGTAAATAGTAAGAAAATCAGATGAAGTGAAAGCATTTCTTACGCGCTCTTAACAAACTAAGGCACTAAAAAATGTGTCGGTCCTAGAGTACATCATACTGAATTTTTGTAACGAATAGTTTGACGATTTCCAAGAACGTTTTTAACGATTTTGACGATTTTTTTTCTAATAATTGACTGATTTGATGCATTACTTATCTGGCAGCTATGATTCCGAGTAAGTTTCAATGTTTAGATACTCAGCAATTATTACACTCAGTTACTTGATAGTGAGAAAAAGTTAGTTAGTCAGTCAATTCAAACGTTTAATGGTTTAATTATTCCAATTGGCTCGATATCATTGCCAAAACCTACTGCTAATAACAGACTCGACAAAATGCAAATAATTTAGGATAAAATTCAAAATAGCCATAATACTACCAGACTTATTTTTATCAGTCGCTTATAATTTTCGAACCTAATCCCTTATGTTCGATAACAACTTGGCAAGCAAATTAAGACATTCGCTTCCTTGATCAAACTACGAGACCACAATCGTCTTTATCGTTTATGTAACATTATCTGACGAGTACATTAATGCTGCGCAGTTAGAAAATTTGTGTTCCAGTTGGTAGTATGTTACTTTTTTCTATCATGCTATAAAATTTGTTCCCCAGTCTCAATATTAAATTATTAAATTAAAACGACAAAAAGAAATTTAGTAAACGGAGTTTCTTTTAGATTTTCAATCTTGAATTTATAGAAACTTTAATAAATTTCTATAGTATGGAGGCTTATATGTATTATTTACTATTATTAAAAAAACTAGACACGTGTAAGGTTTAATTGTTATTGCAAAACTAGTTTTTTTTTTAAATGTGTCACTTAAAATCGTTTTCGGGAAAACAAAGAAGCTAGCACAAGAAGCTTCAAGCAAGAAAAAAAACGAAAAGTTTACTAACCTATGTTTAAGACAAACTCTGTTTCGGAATTCAAATTGGAGATTTTGAGCAGCGTGTCACTAAATTTCAAAAAGCACCAATTTTTATTGACAAAAAAGCACTAAACACTATTTTATTGAAGAGCTTTGATCATACATATAAATGGTCAACAAACCTTCGTGGATATTGAACTAGTTTCTACACCACTTATGTTTTTGCGTAATTTATAATGAGGACGGGACCGTGTACTTTAAAGCGACTCGAAGACTGATAGATCATGCAATTTATTACTGTTACCCAGAGTTTTTAACCAGAAATCTGCTCAGATTGATCGCCGAGAAATGGGATCGACCCTGCTTTACGTCAAAGAGCAACAATACCTACTAGACTATGCGACTCATCACCAATGATAAATCGTTTCGGAAAAAACAACAGAAGAGTACAGAGAAATACTAACCGTTATACTAATCTATAGATCTAATATTCACATTTATAGTTAATCTATAGCTTTTAGAATTTAGATTTTTTTTCTATGTTTAATTAGTTTATTAAGACTGTAAGAGTTTTAACATTTTTTGAGAATAATTTTTGTCTGTTACATAAAAAAAGCAAGCGACGAAAGTTTACAAAAGCAAAAAAAGCAAAGCACTGAGTTGACATTTTTTGCGTTTCTAGCCAAAAAAAGAATTTGCACCCTAGCCAAACAAGTGAAATAATATGGATTTTGTCAAAACACTCTAACGTTTCTAGAAATTAAATGCTCAAACACAGACAAGAAGTCGCCGTACATCCGAGACATCAGTTCAAATCCCAGGTCAGACATCAAAATGAAAATATGAAAAATATTTCTTAGCGGACTTCCTCTCAGTACCTTTCTAGCAAAAATTCTGAGGATAAGTAAAATGAAATGGAAAGTTAGACTGTAGGTCCTGCTACTCGTGTATAAAATTAACACACACAATATTAGTGTTGTGAGAACCGAGGTCGTAATCCTGACTAAAGGGTTGTAATAACCAATTACAGAGAAGACAATAAGCTGTATTATTTGGTGGTGAACATAGCACTAAGCCAACTGGCCGGTTTCATCCGCAGCTCAGGGTAGTTCAAACCCATCACTAACGGATCATAACAAGGGGGTTTACCTCAGACTGGGTAAAACAAAGAGTCATATGGACACCGATTAAACTTACCTGTGAACCGCAAGCTAACCTAACCTAAACCATGGTAAAATTATTTAAAATAAGAAAATGAATACAAAATCTTAGTTATTCGTTATATTATAAAAATTTTTTTGATTGTATATTTAAGATCGTAATAAAGCCAAACACCTGTTGCCATCTCGGCAACATCTTGGTGGACATAACCATACTCTTTCACCAAATCGTGATGTAAAGCATCTTATATTAAGTCGTGGACCAATTGGATAACAAAGTTGCTGGCATACAGTTTGACCACGTTGTCAAACTGTCATTCTACAGTAACCAATTTGTGCTGTAAATAATGAAATAATAAAAGAGTTCTATATTTCATTTGAAACACCTTATAAAACTTTATTTAATATTTACCTGTCACGGACGTAGTGCATAATATAAATGCCAGAGATCAGAAATATAAAGTTTTAAAAAACATATTTTTAAGAATTTATGAAATTGCAATCAAAATATAGGACTTCTTCAAATTTATTTCACTATATATGTATATTTATGACATTGAGGAAATAAACATTTTATTTATTTTTTAATTTCTTTATATTATTCTATAGATTAATATACGCTGAATGAGATAACAATAATATAATAATGTATAATAAAACTACAATTCATTATCTGCTGGAGAAAACAATTGTGTAAATATGTATAGCCGTGAAATATTATTACAAGTATGTATTTAAATTATTTATTTATATAACTTTACAAAATATTTAACTAAAAAATCTATTTTAATAATAAAAATATGAATATAAAATGCAGGTGTAAATAACATCGGTATTTTGAAAAACAATTCAATTATTTTGACCCCAAGACTGTATGCAGGTCTGAGTTGTAGTGGACGATATACTTTGAAGTTTTAAAAATATTCGATATTACTTAACAAATATAAATGCAATATGTCATGAATGTAGTTGTCATAGTCTAATAGGTAGGTAGTAGGGAGGCCAAACGGGATCGATTTTTAAAAATCCCGGGATTTGGGATTTATCCCGGGATTTCGGGATCCAAAAAAATCGCGATTTTCTCTTAATAATAAAAATATTTTGTTTACAAAATTATTTGTATTCCAATTATGTATATCAGAATTATATATCATTAAAAATAAAATATAAAAACAGCAAGACAAAATGTAACAAAAAAGCATAAATTAACAAAAATAAAAATTATTCCTACATTTACAAATGCATTAGTTTTAAGAAAATTATTTGGATTCCAACAAAAAGATTAAAGCATCTAACATGTGATCTGATAGGCTTGAACGATTTTTGTTGTCAACATACTCTGCCGTTTAAAAACACTTCTCGCAATCAACATTTGCTGGTAAAATAGTTCCAAGATACCAATTCCACCTCCTAAATAAATGTAAATAAATCTATTTCTTTGGACAGTTGAGTGTCTTTTAATTCGTTTTGTAGTGCTTTTGCATTCTTCGATGCTATCAAATAATTTTTTTTATTACTGGAAGTAGGGTTTTCCTCATCTAAGATGCTATTATCGAAGTCCAATGATGTAGAATTTTTTTCAGGACCTTTTGTAGGGTCAAAATACATATGAATTCACAATCCCGAAAATTATGAAAAATCACGGGACAAGTTTTTTAAAATACCGGGATTCAGGATGTTGTGAAAATGGGGTTCAGTTGGTATAACCGTCGCATTCAGCACCTGTCCTATAATGGTCCAGCGTCTATTGGATTTATGATAGTGGGGATCAGGGTTATGGAGGCTATGGCTGAATTGATGAGAGTTAAGTCAGACATGATTGTGGAATCGTGACCTATCAAATGATTGATATTTTTAAATAAATAACTGAAAGTTCACTCTTTAACTGCCTCTATACCAAGAAAATTAACGCTTTTAGGAACATGAATGAGTAATAAGAGTGCCTAGAGAGGAATTATTCTGTTATATGCAGATAAGTAAAGCATATATAAATAGTAGTAGTAGCGAGAATTTTTAGATTCAGAGCAAAATATTCAGGAGCTTGCTTCCAATTGCAAATTTAAGCCACCGAACGATGTTTTCAATTAAACATGAACAGGAAGTACAGAGGACGGGGTATCTTATCTTATCTGATAGCTAGACCACCATTTGAATATTCAACTGCTATGAAGTTGATTCAAGATAAGTAAGGAAAGTTGAATCAGCTAGACAGGTAATGTGGGAAATTGTGGTAATAAAATAATAAAGACCAGCAAGTGGTCTTACGGTGTGTACAATTAGCTAAAGGAAAGGTAAAGGCAGGCGTAGTCCTTTCTCGAGTTATAAATTTCTAATTTGATTTTTGAAATGAAATTCAAAAACGAACGGAAGAAAGGTGAAAAAATGTAAACTTTAAATATAGTTTAAAAAGCAGTGACAAGGAAGTTATACGTGTTTCTCCTGTTTAACTTGCGATATCCTGAATAGTTTACAATCCTAATTCTATCGCACATACACTCCAATTGATCACCGAAGGTCAACTAGAGCTTATGTCCAGTTCGATCAGAGAGTAACAAATTTCCAAGCTGGTATCTTAGTTTCATATCCCTCGAAGTAAAACGTTCACACATTAGTAAGTACTTTTCCGATTTCCTCGTAGTTGTGCTGTAGTTGTAGTTGTACCAGAGGTTAAACTGTTTTCGGTTTATTTAACTTCTTCTCAAATATTTTTCCAAATCATTCAACAAATAGAACAGAAAACAGTAATTTTTGATTTTTTTTATTCATTCTTTATTTAATAATTTTCGTAATTTTTATAGCATACTTAAGTTCAAGGCGAATTCATATGTGTATATGAGGTGGCCTTAAGTTACCAGTTGATGAATATTGTCCTTGTCAAAAAATGTTTGTTCTTGGCGTATTTTGTTTCGATAATCAATTTCTTATTTATAAACCCTCATATGTACCGGATGTATCCTTAACGAAATGCATCTAAAAATTGTACAGGATTACTATTTCAAAGCCAATTATATTAAAATTTTTGCAAGATGATTAACAATATTTAACACTAAATATATATATTTACTCCCCCCCCCAAAAAAAAAGGACTCGGTCTCTCCAACTAAGTACCTAAACTATGACAGGAAAAAAAACCGTTTTCTGCAGATATTTTTCTTGATGGCCATACGCAAACATGTTTTTTCAGTAAAGTGGAAATGTTATTGACTGCATGAAACTAAATTTGAAAAACTAATTAGTACGATACTATAATTCTTAAAGAAAGCTGTATGACCATACAAGAGACTACACAGTTTCCGGTCTATTTAATTCCTTCAGAAGTATTTTTCGAAACCATTCAACAAGCAGAAGAGAAAGCAGGAATTTTTATTTTTTTTATTCATTCTTTATTTCATAGGTTTCGTCATTTTTATCGCATATTTAAGTTCTTATTATGGTAAGACAGCTGAAGCCTGATATGCAACATGTTGGTGGACATAGAAAAAGTGTTACACCTACAAGAAATGAAAAGCATTGTGTGCTAGGAGTAGTTGGCGGGCAAATATTCTGACATCTCGTTTCTCCAGGTCTCAAAAACACCGCTAATAAATTACAGGGCTGTTGAGGTTGTGCTGTAAAAATAAAAAGAAATTAATATTTGTTAATGATTATATTTGTTGAAGTTAAGTAAAGTAAGGACCGACATCATTGCCATTCTGGAAATGCGAAGGCATCTTGCGATGTATATTATAGTTGCTATCAGAATAAGCACCTCCAATGATATGAGGCTGACCGATCTCGCCGCGGCGCATGGCATAATAGTGTGTAGCACCAAGTTTCAGCATCTCAACAATCATAAGGCCACTTCGATGTGTTCCGATCGTTCAATATCTAAACAGATGAGGCACGTCCCCTATATATTAGATGTGCGAACATTCAGAGATCTATATATCGACTCAGATCACTACCTTGTCACAGACAAGTTCGATTGCGCATTAGCGTCTATGTACTCTAGTGCATTCTGAAAGCTGGACGTAAAGACTCAGCGATCACAAAAGGACAGCTGAGGCGTTCTTCGCTCAACTCTCGGATAAACTCTGTCGTTTCCTTTCTAACCTCAGCGAAATTGGTGGAGTATGGGTCAACATCTCCTACTCCATGCGCACTACTGCGGAAATAGCCCTTATCCACATACATGCAAACGCTGCAGTCAGCCGCTACGCGGGCTATTATCGTAAACTATAGAGAGAGGAGAAGGGTTGACAGAACAAAAAAGTCGCGATTATGCACCTTAAAAACAATAAAGTTGCTGGTCTTGATGACCTTCTCGCTAAATTGTAATAAGTAGGTAGGGCGCATGCACTAGCTTATATACAGAATATGGCTGGAGCCTCAGTGCCATCTGCCAAATCCTAGAAAAGACGCACGAAAAACAAGTCGGCATATACTATCTTGTAATCGATTATGAGACAGACTTCGATAGCGTGTTCTTGCTGCAATGTCTGAGCTTGGTATACCTCTGAAGGTGATAAGGCAATGTAGAATGACATTGAGCAATTCCGGAAACACAGTCAAGGTAGGCATGGACCTTTCTAAAATTTTTGCTAAAGCGCAAGGTTTCAGACATGGCGATCCCTTATTATGCGACCTCTTCAACTTCATTTTTTACGGAAGGCGGGAGCCGCAGTTACCACAAAAAATGATGCCAGTTTGGAAATCTTGCGCAGGATCACTTGCCAACAGGTGCTATTATGGCCTCAATAGGCAATTGATAAGCAGAGACATCTCTCGTACGACATAACTAATACTTTACAAGACGCTCACCCTCCTAGTGCTTCTTTATGGCACAGGACAGTTTGATGTCTATTGAGTATTGACGCAACAGCCTTGTGAATATTATTAATGGCCAATTAAGTAAATAAGTATGTAACTACGTACCTGTCACTAACGCAGTGCACAAAATTAATGTCAGGAACCATAAATTCGATGTTTTAAAAATCATTTTTACTGTTACACTTTAAAGGATTTTTTAACAAATTTTATAACTCTTGATGATTTATGACTCTAGCAAAGGGTTTATATACTTATTAATTTATTGCATTTTTTTTGCTTTGTTTCTTCTTTTTCTAGTTTAATAAACACAACAATAAATGTTAAAATAAATATTAAAAAAAACTAAAAAAATAAATCCTTTGTTATAATTCAGTTCAGTTTCACAATTCTTAAGGAGTTGAAAAACAGATGTGCAAATAATGAGGGTCACCCAGTGGTGTTGTCAAGCCGGAGTGCTCCGTAACGTCGTTCTGGTACTTTCTTTTTGGACAGGAATTAAAACGAATTGCTAATTTCTTTTCTCTAATTTTTGAGGAATTTTTATATGTATTTTTATAAACAAGTGTTTGAACCGAACCCGAAGCGGAATAAAAACCGGAACGAACCGGCTCGTTTTTCTGAACCTTGAACCGGAACGCGTTCCGGTAAAAAAAATTAGCACAACACCACTGGTGTCGCCCCAAACCCTAGTACTGACTTAAGGAATACAAACGCCTACACCCGACATGTAGAAATATAACGTATTATTATGGATAGCAAGGGCTAACTGATTACAATAAGTAACAAAAATTCGCTCAGAGATGACCTAAAGTTATTACATTAAATACACATACATAATTTTTAAAAGAGGAATGATAAAGACGTTAGAATACTAATCACTGAATAAAAAATATTTTCGATTTTTGGAAATATTAATTGCTGCTTTAGGTTAGAACTTCTCTAATGGAGTGTTCGTTCCAGTCACTGCAGTTACATTTACATATATGCACACATAATTGGTCATCACAACCCTTTATTCAGGATTCTGACCAAGCTTTTCACGGTACCTATGTTTTGTGCATTAATTTTATATATGAGTGGCAGGGACCTACAGTTTTAAGTCGATTTCGAGCTACAGTTTTTTGAGAAACTTTTTCATGTCAATTTATATTATTACTTGAGTTCTAGTGGGATTATCATCCTTGAAAATTGTTTAATGACTTCCTCACTTAATAAGTTTGGTGTTTATATCGTAGTTTCAATCTTACACAGTAAGAGTCCCTACTCTTCGTGATATCTATTGCTTGTAAAAAGATTTTAATTTCGTAAATAATATGCCTTTTCCCATTGATCTTAAGTCTTAGTGTAGGTCTTGAGCGTAAAGTGCCATTCTTTGCTTTCAGGCATACATAAAATTGATACTATTTCTGAAAATATATTGTATAGCCCAAAAAAAAAAAAAATGATATATGATCACAACTCTGTCGGCTATGGTTTGATTAAATTGCACTCAATATGAGATCTTTAAAATTTTTAATTATAATTGGTTGCATATGCCACTTTTAAATAGCATACGGAGTAAATAAACTTTTGCTGGTTGTTAAGCTTTTAAATATTACTTACATACATATCTGTATATATAGTAGTATAAAGTAATGTATTTAACCCTAATGGTACAACATACGTATATATTTCTTAAATTTTTTTTTAAAATTTTTTTACAATAAGTTAAGGTTGATTGGTACGTTTTTGTAAAGCTAAATATCATGTAATGTCATAATACTAGATAGTGTAGATAGAGTTAAACTTTTGCAGGGCAACTTTGTAATATTTTGAAACTCTTACCTGTCACCTGACGCAGTAAATAATATAAATACTAGAGGCCGTAAATAAAATGCCTTAAAAGTCATTTTTAAAAGAAAACATTTAATGACTTTAAGATTTACTACTCGAATATACATACATATTCACGAAATAATCAGTTTTTTGAATTTTTGTTTTCTTGTTTCATTATTCCATAGTTTAATACACGCTTAAAGCAATAACAATGAATAAAAAAGAAATTTAAATCAATTCAGTTTCACTTTTTCTTATAATCTTTCTTTTCGATTTGCCTTTCAGAACATTTCATTATCTGTTGCAAAACAGTTGTGCTAATACAAAGGCATAGAAACGTACATTTTTTTTTGTGTAAGAAAATATGAATAAACATTTAATTCTACTTTTCTGTCTGGCATTTTCTGTCTATGAAGGTATACAAATATGGATTGAAATTAAAAATGAATTTTAAAACTAAAAATAATTGTTTTCTCTGTGTAAAGCATTTGCGGATGAAACCTGCCCTTTAGGTAGAAATGAATTGTTTTTATCGCTGGGTCCAAACTGTGATCGTGAGTGTGCCAATCTGAATAAGCCTTGCCCGAAAAAAGGTGAACCCCACCGCACAGGCTGCTTTTGTCGTAATGGCTTTGCCCGAAATGCAGAAGGATTATGTGTACCAATAAACTTTTGTTAAAAACCTGAAATGTTTTATAAACATCGTATTTTTTTTTTATATAAAATTGTATAATATTTGATTAAAAATAATAAAGATTTTAAATTCTTAATAATCTTTTAATTGCTTATATTATAGTTATGTTATAATATGGATACATTCAAAACAGTGGTCAGTGGAGTGGGAAAATTTTATTAAAAAAAAATGCGATGATAGTTCCATCTGCAGACAAAGTTTTACCCTCTGTTAATTTGATTAACGAAAAAGTCCAGTGGTGTATTGCCTTATTAAATGTGATGCACCAGGTCAAACACCAGATTAGATATACCCAAAAAATTAAATTAGAAAAGGTATTTCTTTGGCAGATTTCTCAAAAAAACTTCTGCCATGAAAAGTTTCTTAAAACTCTGTCTTTCGGATTCGGCTTTAAACTGTAGGTTCCGCCACTCATGTATAAAATTAATACAGATAACATAAGTGGTGTGAGAAGCTGGGTCGTAATCCTGAAGGGTTATAATCAATTATTGTTTCCTTAAAAGAATGCACAGAACTTCCATCACGCAAAAAAATCGGATATAGAAGTTTTTCAGAACATTTTAATCTTAAATTGTCCGTTGTCAGCCTTGTCAGTCTGTAGTGCTATTTCGGCTGAATCAACGACTATTAATAATATCATTGAGTGAATCAGGTGTCAGAGCATATCAAATGGTGATATATCCCTGGATCTTTGATAATCTAAGAATGATGGTGACAGCGCCACATTCGACCGTTGCCCTCACTGGTATTTGTAAATACGGAGTCATTGAAGAAAACAATAATGCTGACGGCTTTCAAAATTCTGATGCAATGGAAAATTCATAGAATGACGTCATACGTCAGGTGGACACTTCGAGGAAAATGAGTACGCGGTAGGACATCTTTTCTGTGGTTGTCCGACCTAAGAATATTAGAGAAAGATTTTTTGGGTATTCAGATTTGTTAACCAACGAGTCTGGCTAGAGATGAAACTTTTATAATATTCTCGGTTTAACTGAGAAACGCCAATTATATACGATTGTAGAGTTCTTTTTTAAAACTTTTTAGTACTTTTTTCTTAACGGAGATTTATAATTTTGGATCCATTTCAAATTTTTAATTATAATTAATACGATTACATACTCGTAATAATTTCTTAAAATTTTTATTGGAAGCTATTTAATTTGAATACTTATGGATACTGTGGAATATTTTGTATGCAAACATTTTTAAATTGAAACTTATAATTCGAATTTCGTTATCTACAAGCAGAATTTAAACGTTCTATAATGTCATGATTATTTTTTTTTTTTCAAATAGTTTATCGCTTTTATCCCCTCGGAATGCTGTGGCAGGTACTTCCCGTACGACAACAATATCGTGGACAAATAATTATTCTCTGGCTTCTTTGGGCTCTAAAACATCTGCGATTTGCCGTCGGTAAACAAAAGTCTTGACACACTAGCTGTCCCCGAAAGGCTATTCTCCAACTCATGTTGCAATTATTTATTTGGCCTATTCCAATGTAATAGTTTATAATAATTTTTTTTATAAATTATTTCGTTTTTTAATTGAAATAAAAATTATATTCTTACCTATTGCTGTGAAAGCACAAAAAATAATAACGATTGCGCTCAAATAAATGAATTTGGTTGTCATTGTGAAAAATTACTTAATTTAAGACATATTTTGAAGGTTTATATACGAATATATAACGTGTCACTGCTGTTAAATATTAAGAAATAGTAAAAATTTTAAATAATTTTCATTTGTTTCGTCAACCAACTGTGTAAATAAAGGCTGAAATGAAAAAGGATTTGTTGTCTTTATAATCCTATCGCATGCATTTAAAGTAGTATTAGAAGAAAGGTACCATGTGAATGGCATCAATTATTATAGGTTAGGTTAGGTTAGGTTAGAGGACGTGTACTTGTCAATTCTGACAAGTACAGTACTCGGTGGTCGAATTGACCCATTGTACTACGTCCTAGCTTCTCACACCGCTTATGTTGTGTGCGTTAATTTTTATACATGAGTGGCGGGACCTACAGTTTAAAGTCGACTCCGAACGACACATTTTTTGAGAAGCATTCCATGGCAATTTTTTTACTCTCAGAGTTTTTGCCAGAAATCTGCTGAGAGGAAATCACCGAAAAATTATTTTCAAATTTTAGTTTTGATGTCTGACCTGGGATTCGAACTCGGGTCTTTCGTCTAATAAGCCAACAACACTACCTACTAGACCACGGTGACCTCATCAATTATTATAAGAGTTGTCAATTTTGTAGTAGAAAGATAAAGAATTAGTCGACAAGAAGTAATACTTGAGTAATTGTCGGTCTGCAGTGTAAATATTTTTTTTTGATTTTTTTTCAATGAAATATGTAGTAGGCGATATATTGTTCAATCAATTGGACATCAGGATCATTCTGTCGGTACTTTCTATTTATAATGTGGTGTTAATGTTTCTGAAACGATGTGAAATCAAACGAATAAAAAAGCTTGTTTCACGGTATATAGGGTGTTCACCTAACATTTTCACCTTTTTATTACTGACCGGTTCAAAACACAGGTGACTTAATTTAAGCAAATTTCTGGCAAAAACTCCAAGAGTAAGTGGATATTTGCCATAAGGAGTTTCCCAATAATCTGTTGTACGGGGTCGACTTTACACTATAGCTCCCGCCACTAATGTATAAAATTAACACATACGACATAAATGGTGAGATAAGCTCGGTCATAATTCTAACTTAAGGGTTGTTATCACCCATTAAGTATGTACGTATGTATGTATCAAATTCTAATAGTTACTGAATTGAATAGGCTGGTGAAGAAATTTGTTTATTACGCTCTACTTTTTCTCAAAAGGGAAATTTGTTTCATCTCCCCATGATATTTGCTGTTGAAGAGGCTTTCTGTATGTGCCAATTATTCGGAACGAGATGGAAAAAGTCACCAATATGAATGCATTGTTATTTTTAGATTCCTGCTAATTGTTCTGCGCAGATTTTTTGTAAAGTCAATAACATTTGTAGATAACAACAGGCTAACAAGAGTCTAATTTGTTTGAGGGTGCTTAAATTATTCGAATCTGATTAGTAGACGTTTCATATTAATTATAGCAGGGCAACAGCAATAGGCTACATACTAGGGATGCCAAACGGGATCGATTTTTAAAAATCCCGGGATTCGGGATCCAAAAATCCCGAAAAATCACGGGAAAAATCACGATTTTTTCTAAATAATAAACATTTTTCATTAACAAAATCATTTGTATTGCAATTATATCAGAATTACATTTGATCTGATAGGCTTGAACGAATTTTGTTATCAACATACGCTGCCGTTAAAAAATGCTTCTCGCAATCAATATTTGTTGGTAAAATAGTTCCAAGATAACTGTATGCAGCTTGTAAATATTCACCTGTACTACGTCCTGATGTAAATATATTTATTTCTTTGGACAGTTGAGTATCTAAATCAGCTACCCTATTAATTCGTTTTTTAGAGCTTTTGCATTCTTCGATGGCATCAAATAACTTTTTATCAATGGAAGTACGGTTTTCCTCATCAGAAAAGCTATTATCGAAGTCAAGTGATTTAGAATTTTTTTCAGGACCTTTTGTTGGGTCAAAATACATTTGAATTCACAATCCCGAATCTCGGGACAAGTTTTTAAAAATCCCGGAATACGGGATTTTGTGAATCGCGAGATTCGGGATTTCCCGATTGGGATCCCTGCTATAAACCTAACGAAAGAGTCAGCATCGCAAGATCGCATTGCTTTTGATTTTTTGCTTTAGAGCTTTAAGAAATCTTACCATAATAAACTACAAAAGGTTTAAGCAAATACTTAGAAATGATTGTAGTATTACACACTTGTAGCTACTACGTCTAAGTATAGTGTAATTCTATATTTAAGCTATCTATGTATTTATGCTTAGGTTTCCCTTGAAATGAAATGCCTCAGATTAGTGTAGGATTTAACCTCTAATAGAAAGAGTACAAAGAGTAGAAAACATGATAAGAATGCAGGTTACGCGCAGAATCTTTAGAGATCCGGAAAATACAAAAGCAGGAGTTGCCGTAAAAACATACTTAATTGGTTATTACAACACACTAGTCAGAATTGTGAGAAACTAGTCACACCACTTATATTGTGTATGTTAATTTTAATGTCCCAACAGTTTAAAGTCAATTGCGAACTACAAGTTTTTGAGATACTTTTTTCTTAGCAATATTATTTACTCTTTAACGTTTTTAGCAGAAATCTGCTGAGAGGAAGTCGTCAAAGAAATATAAAATTTCGGTTTGAACCGACTTAAACGATTAATTGTGTAGGTTTGCGTCCATGATAACAAATTTAAATATCAATCTTCGTACACATTATTTACACAGATGTTTTTGTTTTCGTTGTAAAAGAATGCAGTAAATAAACTTTAAATAACATTAATTTAGTAAAGACTTGCTGCATTATTTTTACAAGTCCACAAAAAGCCATCTTTACGCTCAGTGTTACTAAAGCCATGTGTATAAAATCAATATTTTTCTGTTCACTTGCATTTCTTATATGCTTTTCCACTCTAAATGGTAAGAATGCTCAAGGATTACATAATGTTGTTAGTATTACCAGAATGAAAATTTAATGTTTTAATATTTTAAATAATTTTCAGCTCAAAATCGTTGTCGCATGTTGTCACAGTTAGTTACAAGGGGACAGATTGTATGTTATCATTTCTGTTTATCAACTCGTACGTTACCAAATAAACGATGTTACAGATCGAGTCTCAATCAAAGAATAACTCTGTGTCCACCAAATTGCTGTCGCATAGGTAGTATTTGTAAGCCAGTGTAAATACTGTTAAAAAATTCTGTACTTATGAGTGATGTTTTCTTTAAATTTAAATTTAATTTTATATTTAATTAATTAAACATTGTGTCTAATAAAAAATAGAAATCAAGGAAACAAAAAAAAAAAAAAAAGAAATCGGTTTGTTATTTCTGACGCTCAAAATATTGTCATATTATGTGTTTTGAACATTTGAAAGCGTAAAATCAATTCCCAAGGAACAAGCTAATGTCTATTGTTTCAAAAAACTTTAAACTTCGAACGAATTTTATTTACTGCCAAAGTTTTTGTCAGAAATCTGCTGAAAGTAAGCCGCTGAGAAAATATTTTTATATATTTTTCATTTCGTTGGAGATGTCAGACCCTGTGTTTGAACCATGGCCTTATGTCTAATAAGCCAACACACAACTTACTTGACCACGGTGTCTTCGAAGCACAAAAACCAGAAAACAGCAACGAGTATTCAAAATGATGAGTAGTTCAAATCATACTTATAATTTCTGATACTTATACGCATTCATACTTATTTTTATAAACTCAACGTTGGAAGTAGGGGAAAAACGATTCATTGCTGATCTCTGACAAAGACTGCTTAATTTTGTTTATAGGAACCATACATATGCGCACATTTATTCTATGTCTTATTTCCGGTCTTGGAACCTTATAGCCTCCCTGAAGTATTTTCATCCTAAGCGGTTTACTGCGGTTAGCTCTGAGTTTTCCCAAACGAGGATAACCTCTATTAGGTTTGGGAATACAGAGCGTCCGAAGATATCCTTTTATATACCACTGCTTCTTCATTGTTATATTCTAGTGGCATCCTTTACACTTTCTCCTGCTAGTACGAACAGTCCACCTCCACTTTTTGAATTTAATTTGCTTCAGAATGATAGGTTAGGTTACGTTAAGTCAAAATGGTAGCCTTGGTAGCGACACTTTGTGACGGCACAGATAACAACAAGTCGGTCAGCACAGAGGCTTAACATTCTATTCATCGTTAATTAAATATGAGATCAACTTGTTACTGTTTGGATTTTCCATTCTATAGATTTAGCAAAATAGACTTTAGGCTTAAATTAAATATTCTAAGCTTAGTTTGTCTCCTGGATGTTTGAGAGCTTCTTCTCACTGATTTTAATCAACCGAATTGAATCACGCTTTGTTGTGCGTGATTCTGCTACAGCACTGCTGAAACTGTGGGACTTTCAAGGCAGCAGACATTAATTTGATGTAAGCAGCACTCAACATTTATCGCTTTTATAGATTTTTACAATTAAAAAGACTTAAAAGTCGCCGTGGTCTAGTAGGTAGTGTGCTGGCTTATTAGACGTAAAGCTAGGGTTTGAGTCCCAGGCTAGACATCAAAATAAAATACAAAAAGTATTTTTTCGGCTAATTCCTCTTAGCAGATTTCTGACAAAAACTCTAAGACTAAATAAAATTGCCATGAAAAGCTTCTCAACAATCTATCGTTCGGAGTCGAATTTAAAGAATAGGTCCCGCCACTTATGTATAAAATTAACACACACAACATAAGTAGTGTGAGAAACTAGGTCAATAATCCTGAGTGAAGGGTTGTAATAACCAATAATGTATGTAAGACTTAAAAAGTGTCATGTGAGTCCTTATCTCTTAAACAAGAAATAAAGAATAAAATTCTGTAACAAATATTGCATGCGAATAAATTCATAAGTAGCATATTAAAATTTTAAATAAAAGCTGAATTATTAGAAAAGTTCTTATAATAATGATTTTTTTTTAAATTAATTTTATGCTCTCCAAAGAGGATTACAATAATTTCCATTACGACAGCAACCTGGTGGACATAAGGCAATTACTTGATGGACTTTTGATTGGAAACACCTGACATTGGGCTTGTAAGTTAACTGTAAACAAAAATTTTGACAAACAGTTTGTCCTGGAAATATTCTTGTTAGCCTCATGTTGCAGCGATTAAATTGAGCTGTAAAAAGAAATATAAAAATACTATAAATAAATAAATTATAATTAAAATATCATATCAATAAAGATGTATTCATATTGCCGGAACAAATAATTACCCATTGTAGCACCGTAGCACAGGAGTACTAATATAGCACAAATGAAAGATTTTGTTGTTGGCATTGTAATTAAATATAATCTATATGGAGGATTATATATAGTGTGAAGGCTATTAAGTAATTAAGAGTTTAACTTAAATATTGGCTGCTATTTATACATAGATATTTTTAGGTAGTTAATATTTTAAAAATCTTTTCATTATAAAGCTTTTGAAATGATTTTAAATTATTTTTTTGTGCTCTTGCAAAAAACATTTGTGTAAATATGCTTTTGAGTTTCAATTAAATTATTGCTTAAGTCAATAAGCAGCAGAGGAAATGTATTTAAAAGTTGGGGTTAAAAAACCATTGCAAAACATGTGTATGAAAGCAGTGTTGTGTCTATCTGAATGACTTCTGTAAGACGTGTTTTATTTTTTAGGTACTTCTCACTATTTTGAAAAGAATATCTTACAAAATATAGTACATATGATATAATTGGTCATTACAATCCTTCAGTTGGGATTAGGTTCTAGTTTCTCACACCATTTTTATTGTGTGTGCTAATTTTATACATAAGTGGCTAGAGCTACATTTTAAAGTCGGCTCCGAACAACAGATTTTTGAGAAATTTTTACTGGCAATTTTATTGAATACGTCCACGCCGGCGCTGTTATTCATTCTTTTCGCCTATATTATTGTTATATTATTAAGACGTTGTTAAAAAGAAATGCTTTTAAGAGAACGTAGCTCTCAGATATTTCTTTCGATTGCCGAAGTAATAAAGTTCTAAATATTTGGCTTTACGTATCGTCTAATAACTTGATCAATTGCAGCATAGTGCTGGCTAAGTGTAATACCCTCCAGCGTGAACATGTTAAGTAATATTTTTTCATATTTCGTGTTATTCAAGATATTTGACTTGGGCTTTGAACTATGAGCTTATGTCTAATAAGCCCGCACACTATCTACAAGGCTATGACGACTATATATAGAATCATATTTTTTTTATTTTTATGTTTATTTGTTTTAATAATTCACAAATCGATTGGGAACCTACAACTCACACACTCTTAGATTAGCACTTTATCCAGTAGGATAACATTTAATTATCTGACAATAAAAATCTGATAGTCATATATTGAATATTTCAATGAGCGCATGTGTGACTATTATGCGTGGAATAAAATATCGTTCAAATATCGGCCATTTTTGTAGGAGTGGATTCAAAAACGTTAAATTTTTTGTAATTCTGGTGCATACATTAGTTTTAATTTGAGCGATAACATGTGGTTTGAAATTTATAATGGGGTCGAATCACGCGGCGTGCTGTTAACATCACCTCCATGTGAGATGACTTTACTCTTAAATTTCTCGTGTTGAATATTGAATTTGCCATGAGGAGTGAGGCACATAGAGTTGTTCTGTGTCTAGGTCATTAAATTCTGAGAAAAATAAATAAGTAATCAGAAATAGGTATGCGGCCACGGCCTGACCAATGTCGTTCGCAAAGAAATACGAACTGGTGTCACCAAACAGCCACTTTTTGGAAAAGCATTGGCCTCTTTAAGATCTGCTATGGAGTGGTAATATCCATGATTTAACAATCTTATTTGCTTACAAATACATTCATTGTTGAAGATGATATTTCAGTAAAATTAGGATCAGTTTGCAAATGCTTCAAGGCCTATTCAGAAAATACACTTGCTAGTCTATGGTCGCCCGCGATGGTTTAGCAAGAGATGCTAAATAAATGGCAATTAATTTGACGGATGTAGCATAAACTAGATGACCGTTATTAATTGTAAAGTATGCGTTAACAATACAACAGAGGAGTGTCTACACTGGCACAAAACATTTCAGCCGAATGTCTTGTAACATTCTCACTTATTGATTAAATAGGAATAGGAATAGGAGGATTTGTTTAAGACGTTTAGCAATAAGATTCATTAGGTCTTGTAACAATTGAGAAATTTGGGTGAGAAATTGGGTAATAAATTGATTTCATATAAATATTCTGCATACATTTATCCAATGCTAGCTGTAATATTGCCTTCCTTGCCTAGAATCGAATCTTTGTATCTCCATTGAAAATAGCATATAGGCGTCGAATCGGATTATCTTGGTGGCCAGTGGAATTATTTGTTCATTCAACGCTCTTCTCAATAACTTCATGGAATATTGTGAATGTTTAAATTTCAAAACTTATTCCCATAATTTTTGAAAACTATAAAGTAATGTCTATATTGAGATGGCACAAATGTTAATAAACTTTTCATCTTTAATTTAAATAGAAAGAATACTTAACACAATACGAACTTCCTTAACAATTGTAAAAATGTTTACGTTTTAATGAATATTTATTTTGTTTTTTATAAAAACTTATAGATTCGTATTTAAAATTGAGTTGTTAAATGAAATTTTTGTTTTAATTTTTTTTTTATTGTTTTTCTTACTGCAAAATGTATATAAAGCTGAAGATTTTTTATTTAAAAGTATGGTTTTTGTTTTAAATATCTAAAATGGATATACAAATTTTGTATTTTTGTGTCTTGACATTCCTTTTGTGCTGCAATGCAGTTACAGGTAATAAAATTATGACGGTACATAGTTTCAATTGATTAATTTGTATTCTTAATTAATTTTAGCTCAAAGGAGACCATGTTTAGAACGCATTAGATTAACAAGACGTGGTCAGATTGTATGTCAAAATTATTGTTCAGTACCCAGTGGAAGACCCCACTTACGGTGTTTTACCGCTAGATCACGCTTCAGAATTGCCGTTTGTCCCTTAAATTGTTGTCGTATTGGTTCAACATGTAATCATTGATGACAAAAGTGATTAAACTCGAAAGAAATTATTATTTTAATTTATTGCCAAATGCAAAAGTTTCATAAATTAACATGCATTGTATCAAAAGATAAACATAATAAAAAAGAAAGAATAAAAAGAAATTCATTGTTTTTGTCTAAAATTGAAAGTTATTTTTTGCATATCCGGTATATTTTCGTTCATGTTATATATACAGTATTCCCTCGATTTACGTTGTTTCGATTAACGTCATCAAAAGTTTTAGTTCCCTTTAAATTCGATTTGCGTAGTCTTTCGATATACGACGCCTCTGTTGTTTAGAAACAAAATCAGGGGAATTTCCTCTTTAAAAAGTTCAATACATAGAATAAAAATTGAATTATTTTAGTTTTTTTTTTTGTAAAATGTACCTAAATAAATGCATCTGATAATATGAGTTATTTGAAATTCGATTTACGTCGTTTCGATTTACGTCGCCTTTTTCCGAAACATTCTACTACATAAATCGAGGGAATACTGTAAAACATTTTTATCGATAATTTGTTGTATTTTGATATTGATTCTCTTAGTTTTTTTCTGATCTAAACTAGAGTTTCTAATTTCCTAAAACTCATATTGAAGTTATCTTTAAAGGGGCAATAAATTAGCGAGCAGAAATCACTCGAAAGGAATAATGCTAAATCAAAAACCTTCAGCTGTATGCTAAAACAATGGATTCTGTTGTAATTCATCTATATTTACTTATGTCTGTGGAAAGAGATTTCACATATCATACATACATGGATAATTGGTTATTACAACTCTTCAAGAGGACTACCACATAGTTTTCCACACCGCTTATGTTGTGGTGCTTTAATTTTATGCATGACTGGCGGAACCTAAAGTTTAAAGTCGACTCCGAACGACAAGTTTTTGAGAAACTTTTTCATGAAAGTTTTGTTTACTCTCAGAGTTTTGCCAGAAATCTAAAGCGTACGATATTGTTGGATTACTTCAAAAAGTGAGATCATTTGCTCACTAAACTCGCTTCACGAGGGCATACAATAACACCTTGTGGAAACAATATGTCGGATAAGTCCAATTTTTCAATTTCAGTTAAAAACAGTAACATGTTGCACTCACTGAAACGTTGTCGTTTTTTTGTTTTTTTTTTGTAAAGATACCTGTTGAACCAATAAATGAGTACTGTTGCCCAGAAAATTTTTTACTTTTGTTTAATATTAAAAGAGCTTTTATTAAAACCAAAAACAAAAAGATAAACAAAAACAAAATACAAAGTTTACTCTATTCAAACAAATAAAAAAAAAATAAATGCGTATAAAAACCTGTGCATTTTTAAGCTGTGCTTATAACACAATAAAAATTCAATAAAAAAGTTTCGTCAAAAGAAAACGGAAGTTAATAATATTGTAAAATGAATTTATTTATTAAATTAATATTTTTATGCGGTTTATTATTAACTTCCATTATCTTGATTCAGTGTCAAACTGGTGAGTTGCATACAATAGTTTATTTAATAATATCGTATTAATTTAATAGAATCCTGCTCATGAAATCCTTTGCTTGCCAATGGATTACTTGTAAAGCCCAGTGTCGTGCAAATGAATTATACTATGATGCCACTTTATCTCCCATATGTGATGTGAATTGTCAGGATTTACAGCGTCAATGTCCTTTGACATCTTTTCGACCTGTGGCCGGTTGTTATTGTAGGCCAAATTATGCCCGTAATTTACAGCAGCGATGCATACCACATCACCGTTGTGGTAGAATTTAAATGATTTTTTTGCTATTCCTTAATTGTTTATGCGGTTTATTTGTTTTTGTTTTTTTTAATATATTTTCAGCCAGTGATTGTCCACACAATGAAACACCCATTGCCCCTTTATGGTCGGGTTGTGAGAAAATCTGTCGTACATCACCAAGAGGTCTTAATGTGAGGATTTGTTATCGTCGAGAAGAGCGACGTTGCGTTTGTTCACAGCAATATTGCCGTCGGCGTGGTCAGTGTGTGAAAGATATTTATTAAGGATTCATAAAAGGATTTGAAGGTTAAATAAAGGAAAAAATTTTTAGGTTTTTGTTTGAATTTCATTTACTTAAATAACCCCTTTTAAGATGTACCAAAATATGCGAGGTTATGCCGTAAAAATATGTATCCAGTATGATTGGTTTGGAAATTATCCTATAAGAAGATGAGTAGGTACAAACGAAAAGAATGATGTCTTATACTGCAATGCATTCTTTACAACAATTATGAGTAAATAGTTGATGTCCCATATAGTCTTAGAAAATATTGTTTTCCAAATGAATAGTACTACTAAAGAACGAATTCGTCTTGATATTCATTACATGATTCACAGATTCAAATGCTTTCAATATAATCGTCATTTAAATTCCCATTACAGAATTATTCTATACTACGATGAAGGTGTAATGAATTATTCTTCGATACAATGATTTCAATTAACAATATTAACGACACTGCACGTGGTTTGTAGCCCACATTTGAAGGTTTTAATAAAATGTTATAGTCTTTTGTCAAAAAAATTATATTATTAAGGCATACCATATAATAAATAGAACAGAATATGGAATTTCGTAGACATACATACATATATCCGAATTCGTTCTGAAATTTTGAATTACCAGAGATATTACTAAAACCTTTCTAATCTTCCAACCAAAAGTTTTCTATCTAGTTTTCTTATTTAGAGATGGTGCTTGTTTCTCGCACCATTTGTGTTGTGTGTGTTAATTCTGTATATGAGTGGTGCTACAATTTAAAGTCGATTCCGAGCGACAGAAGTTGTGCGATAGTTTTTAATGAAAGTTTTTGCCAGAAATCTGCTGAGAGGATGTCGTCAATGTCTATAACTACAGTGAACAGTTTTTGCTTCAGTGACTGCTCTAAAAGATGAACAAATGTAAAAAGCCCTATAATTTAAAACAGATTTTTTTCAATTTGAAACGTTAAAATTCTGTGTTTATTAGTTGCGGGAATCCCCGTTAAATGTACAAACATATACAGCCCAATCATGAATAAAAATTGAAGACCTAAAGACACATTAAAGTCTTTTCCTACATCAGTCTGGTACCCAGTACTCGTAAGCTCGCACTTAGCTTTACAATTGGTGAAATACCAAATTGCTATTTTGTGGGTGAGTAGGTAAAATTTATAGTAAATACCGAAAGGCCGGTTTATACACTCTGTAGTACTTTTAAAACCTGTTGCAAAATAAAATTTAATTCAACACTTTCACTCTTACTTACAAAGCCAGCGGCTATTCAAGAAGATTATATTCACCCTTAATTGCCTTCTGGAAATACGTTGGCCAATTTTCTCCACCAGGCTACACATGATCACACTATACATTTTTATTTTCTTGTATTATATTAAAATCTTATTTATTTTTTCAAATTGTATTAATTTTATATAACTTTAATTTTACTTTATTTTCACAAATTGCCAAAAATTTAATATCAATAGGAAACACAGCTGACTTTAAAATTCGTTATTGCCACTTTTTCAAACTTTTACTCCCGCGGAATTTGTAATTAGAGGATTTCTTTCTCGAGAAAAACATTTTCCGCGAGAAAGAAATTCCTTGAGAATATTCGTGATTGGGCTGATACAGTGCTTTACAAAACAACAGGAACTTTTTCAAAAATTTATTAATGTGTTCTAATCGGACAAAATTGGAACGAAAAAAATTGGAAAAATATTTGTGAAGTTCATTAATATGCATAAAAATATAAAAAAAAGTATATTATTGAAGTGTTTACATTTCTTGATTACCTGTTCCACTGCTAGGCTCACTTGCCCCTCAATGCATAGAAGACGCACCAACCAGTTACTTGGACTTGGTAGTAATATCATCGCGATAACAGTGGCCATGTTTACTGTGTCATGGGTAGACACGTGGAAAGAATGCGGCTGTCATTTGAGGTTTCTGCCGTGGATGCAGATCCGTTGAGGAAGAAGAGACTTTTATCCACTTTCTATGTCAATGCCCACCTCTTGGGAGATACAGATATAGGTTATTTGACTCTCTAACCGTTGTCAGCTTGACGGAGCTATTGTCCGTTTATGTCAAGGACATAGCCTCGTTTATCAAACTTTCTGGCTGGTTTTCCAGCGTGGGGTAATCGTGTTTTAAATATGCAGCTCTTGCGCTCTCCCTCATTGGCTCGGAGCCAATTTGGTCAGTACAGGCATTGACTTCACCTGTGGCGCCACAATGGGCCGCTATGCGTGCTCAAGTGAGCTTTTGGTATAAAGCTACCACACAAACTTAACCTAACCTAACAGTTCTTGACTCAAAATTTTTTTAATAATTTTTTAAATTCAGAATTGATATCGTTTATTATTAATAAACAGGTGTAACATTTTGCGAATTTCTTAAGAATATTTATAATTTTTATTCCAATTTTGAAAAAGTTTCCATTGTTTTGTCAAGGATTGTATTTTAAATACTGTGAAGAAACTTTGTGAAGTTTAAATTATAAAAAAAAAATCATAAATTTTTGTTTAAAAGATAGTATAATTCTGCTTTAAAATTTTCGGTATTCGGAAATGTGAACAATTCGCAAAAGTGAACAACACTGTATTACTACGTGAAAGATGCACAGAAAACTCATCTAGAAAGAGCTGAAAATATACCAATTCTCCAGAAAGTATCTATTCACGAACCTTTCGCAGTTTGCGTACAAATACAGAGAAAATAAATAATAGGCCTGTTCACCTTCACATCATTGCATTCACTAAACAGTTCCTGTTGTGAAAGACCCAGTCTTCTTACCAATGTCCAATGGCCAGTATTCACTACATAAATTTTTGTAAATAGAAATTATCTCCCATAACCATGGAGCGAAAACCAATTTTGTTATCAATAACCGTGATTGGCAGTTAAGTTTCTGTTTAGCTAATCATTCAAGAGCTAGAATTATACATTAGGCCGGGTATATCTCTTATAAATTTAGTAATGATAGTCTTAGGCTATACGATAATCTTTTAAAAGCTTGGACTATATAACAGCAAATTAGTTTGAAAGCTCAATCGGATTCTGCGATTAGGTTTGAAACCAGTAGAATGTATTTCTACGAGATTTTCTATATCCAATTCGAATTTCAATCAAGGCAGTAATGACATAGCCTTAACACTAAATCTACCGATACTTCATGTAGTCCTATTCCTACCAAAGGTATATAAGGTAGATTACATATATTTCTCTGTAAAAAAATTAACATGAGAAGAGTAAATCTTGGAAAACACATTTGATGTATTTTGTAATAAAAGTCGTAAAGGCAAATGGCGATGTGATAATGTTATTTTCAAGAAATTCTGACAAGAGTTTCAAAATGGATCATGGTTATGGTTTAGTGTTAATATCAACTGCATTTTAAAGACAATGCCTTTGCTTTTTGAAGAAAACAAACTGCAAAGATCATTTTTAGATCTGTTTTGAAATTTTCTTTTTTTTTCCTTTCTTCTCCATTATTTAGCCTAAAGGGTCTTTAGCTTTCTTAAAACATTGGTTATCTCTCAGCGTCAATGATGTTTGTGGCTGTGTTCTCTTCTTAAACACTCTACTCTTAAATTCATGCAATTGACACACATGGCATGACATTCTTTTTATTTTATTGCTTTTTCTACTTCTTCTTCTTCTATACTTTGTTGCAAAAGTTATTTCTTTCAATTCACTTGAACATTTTCTTGTTTTAACTTCTGCACACACTCGCATTTTTTTTTGGTTTCAAGTGGTGGTTGCCCATAGTTTTCACACTCGTTCTTTATGTATTGCCAGAAGAGTATATGAGATAAAAATCTGTCTTTTAAGATTGTTTTGAATATTTTGTATTTGTTGTTTTAAAAAACAAAAAGAAAAAAAAAACAAAAACAAAAACAAAAACATGTTAAAATGTTTTACTTCATTTTTGGCACGCATTTCAAAACTCATACTCATACTCATGCTCGTTTAAATCTTAAAGAAACTACGAAAAGTGTGTATGAGAATTTTTATTGGCAGTTGCCTTTTTGTAGTAGCACCCGTTGTGCTAACGTATGAATACAGTTTCAATTGCGTTATGAAAGTCAAGGTTTTTTAGATTTTCGTATGCGAATCTTTATAATAAACGAAATTGCCTGCGTATGTTTATCTTTATTCTGATGTTTATTCGCCTGATGTTTGTTTTCATGTGAATATAAATATTTGGTAGGAAATGTTATTGCTGCTCTGTCATTGCTTTATTTTGTTTTTTTTTCTTTTCATTAATGTTGTTGTTTATTTTTGGTTGGGAAATACTGCATTATCATATTTCGTGTACTAAGTATTCTTTTATATGTAAATAGCTCACGCAACGTATAAGTGATATTTATGACTCTGTTTATATTACTCATACGCATGTGAGCGCTACTAACGTTTGCATATTTAATATTGCGGCAATAGTGGTAGTCTTCCTACAGCGAATCATTATTAGTAGTTTAATAATCAATAGGTGCCAATACTATTTTTGTACATAATTTTAAAATATGTATTCATTACATAATTTGTCGCTACATTTTTGTAAAATAATTTTTTTTTTAAAATTTCATTATGTACTATCGAATATTCTGTATTATTATTGTATAACTATTATGAATGGCTGATAACTAATGGGTGATTTTTTAAGAGCTATAGGAAAATTTTTCAAAAAAAAAAAAACATATATTCAAAAAAATGCATGAAATCTTTATTTGAATCGATAGTACGGTCCATATAATTTAATGTTTGAAGATTATTTCATGCAAATGTTGACCGCGACTGCGCCTCAAATAGGTCCATCCGCTTTGTTAAATTTTTGGCATACTCTTTCCAATATTTCAGCCGGTATCTCACGAATAAATGCTTCAATGTTGCCTTCCATTGCGGCAATTGAAGCGGGCATGTCTGTATAGACATGAGCTTTAATATAGACCCACAAAAAATAGTCTAAAGGCGTTAAATCGCACAATCTAGGCGGCCAATTGACCGGTCCCGAATGTAAAATAAAAATTCATTGTTACGCGTGCTGCGTGGCATGTGGAACCGTCTTGTTGAGCCCACATGAACAAAGTCAAGCTCTTGCATTTTGGGCAAAAAAAAGTTGGATATCATCTCGCCCTTACCACTCACAGTTACGATTCGCAGCATTTTTGAAAAAGTACGGTCTAATGATGCCACCAGCCCATAAACCGCACCAAACTTTGATTTTTTCTGGATGCATTGGTCGATTTTGCAATGCTTCTGACTAACCTTCACTCCAAAATCGACAATTCTGCTTATTTACCTTTCCCTTGAGCTAAAAATGAACTTCGTCGGTGAACACAATTTTTCGATAAAGAAGTGGATCTTCGGCCAACTTTCTCAAGAGTCCATTCACCAAAAATTCTACGTCGCAGCTTCAATTTTTGCACCAACTGTATTTTGAAAGGCTTCACACCTAAATCCTTCCACAAAATTTTCCACGTTGTTAAGTAATAGAGGCCCAATTGCTGCGAACGGTAATACTGGCCGATACAGCTACGATATTTTCTTCAGTTTGCACTCTGCGAAAGCGCGTTGGTGGTTTAATGTCGATCAATGTAAATTAGGTGCGAAATTTAGTCACAATAGCCCGAATAGCCGCTTCAGTCGGTCGATTAAACTGACCATAAAATGAAAGAAGCGCGATCAACTTTCTTAACAGAGCATTGATTTTGATAATAAAATTTAATGATTTGCAAGTGATGTTCGCTTGTAAGACGATTCATGGTTAAATTATAGACCAAACTGAAGATGTTTGACAGTGAAACAAAACACGAAACGTGCGTGAACTGTTCAAACCAGTGTTGTCAAAAAGATAATAGTCTTTATAAGAAAGAATACCTGAACCTGTAAGCTGTATTTACATAACTATGGAATAAAACTTCTTGATAAACTCAGGGGGCTTGTTGCAATACACAGTGTGAGTGCGTTTAGAACCCATCTTTCAAAAGCCTGTTTTGTAAAGCTTAACTGAATTCAATAGTAGTCGTCGTAGTGTATATAGGACAGTATGTAGCCTTATTATTGGATATGAGGCCTCGGTTCAAACCCAATATCACGCATCAGGAAGTCCTGAAATTGATAACAACGTTGAAAGTGTATTTTTTCTGAATTCTTGATTTTAATTACATTTTATATTACAAATTATGTGTCTATTGACTTTCACAGCTAAACAACAATCAAAATTAGCTATCCAACTAAGTTAGTTAGTAAATGCTGCGATTTCCTTCACTTTTGGTCGTAGTAGTTTAGTGTAAAGCAGTTGCAGTCGAGTGTATAGCATTGACTTAGCTTCTCAAAATAATCCTCTTTGGCATTAAGTTGGAATTAGAAAATTAGACAAAGGACTAGCTTATAAGTATTTTTGCTAACAGATAACTTTTTAATACTCTCTTCGATATAATGCTGTTATTGTCATTACAGGTGGACCGAAGGCACTTATAACCAAAGGTGCTAGACTAATGAAAAACAATCGTATTAAACTTTGAATGATATGCGACAGAACAATATATCTGTAAGTATAGCTTTTAAACATTAGATAAGTATAAATGTTCATATCTATACCCAAAAACTTGCCAAATAAATGTCTCTACTTTCAACTGTGTCTACTCTCAACCGATTTATTAGGATCAACTATTCCTTTGTCGTTTGTTCTGCCCCGTTTAGTTTTTCAGTCTAAAGCTATATTTTAGTTATCCAATAACTTAGAAGTCTACGTAACCTTGTGGGTAGTATGTTGGCTTCAAATCTAAGGTCAGATGCTACCAATAAAACGGATTATGAAAAAATATTTCTTCGCCGACTTCTTCTCAGCAGATGTCTGGCAAAAACTCCGAAAGTAAATAAAATTTCCAAGAAGAAGTTTGTCAAAAATCTGTCGTTCTGAGGCGACTTTAATTTTTAGGTACCGCCACTTATGAATAAATTTAACTGAGGAAAGAAAGGTCATAATCCTGACTGAGGAGATATAATGTCTAATTATGTGTGTATGTATGTAAAAACCTTGTTTGGTAGATGTAATGGCTGATTAGGAGAAGGTTATAGATCTTGAAAACATTAAATGAGAAGACGTCTAGGAATATCATAATTGAAGTGTAGGCTGTTAAGAAAACTCGCTTGTAATGATCTCCATTTAACTGAAACAAAACGGTTATTGGTTTGGGATGGATTTTTAGGAAGGATATTTTAAGTGTGAAAAATTACAAGGCATTAAGTTGCAATCGTTTCATTGTAATACATAAAGACCAGAATATATTACATTGTAGAATACATACATAATTGGTCATTACAACCCTTCAGTCAGAATTATTGACCTAGTTTCTCACACTACTTATGTGGTGTGTGTTAACTTTATACATAAGTGGCGGGACCCGTACAGTTTAAAGTCGACTCCGAACGACAGATTTTTGAGAAACTTTTCATGGCAATTTTCTTTACTCTCAGAGTTTTTGCCAGAAATATGCTGAGAAGAAATCGCCGAAAAAATACTTTTTGTATTTTATTTTGATGTCTGGCCTAGGACTCGAAACCTGGCTTTACATTTAATAATCTAGCGCACTACCTATTAGACCACGGGGACTTACTTGCCTCCATGCATGACGATTGTTCGGCCAAAACTTTTCTTGTTACGTTGTAGAATACATAATTTAATTGTCTAGTTCAACTATCGATCGGTTTAAATTCCTTGAAATTCAAGCTTTTGAAAGTACTGTTTAAATTGCCAGTGCTATTGATTATTAAAAATTTCATATATTTTTTATTTTTTTTAACATACAAAATATTTTTATGATTTGTTGTAAACATTATAAAAAAAAAATTATAACAAAACTGCAATTTATAGCTTTAAAATGAAACTAAAAAAGTAAATAAAATAATGAAATATAAATCCATTAAAAAGAAAAAATACTTTTTATTACTGCTTCTGCTGTTAGTATGTTTTTATATTTCCATTCCCATTCCCATTCCAATTCCATTCCTATGTGGCTGTAAATGATGAGTGCAACAATAATAATAAAAAATCTTTTCATTGAGTATAAAGTGGCTTTCATACAATACAATTCACATAACAATTACAGAATATCTCCTCTCTGATATTCGGTAACACTTGTAGTGGTATTTACTCACAGTCATAAACCGAGAAGAGTCACCTTGAGTTTTAAATGATTTATTTATTTTTAAGTTCTTCGCTATTGTCACCCATTTAAAATGAAAGACAAGATAAAAAAAAATCACAGGAGGAGAGCTGCTTATTTTGCCTGCCACTGACTGTGTAAAATGGTGCCGCATTAATGCGACAGACGTGTGTACAGTTCCACTTAAAGTGCTACCAAAAGAAGGTACCACAATAAGAATGCCATTGAATTCACTGGAGTTTAAATTTCTTTCCTTTCTTTTGCTTTTCTGTTTAATTTTCCTTCAGTCTTTTCAGTTATTTTATTACAATTTATAATTCAAAAGTGTGGAGTTAATTATTCATTTTCACTAACGTGATTTCATTCTGCCAACTTTGGTCCCAAAATATAAAAAAAAGAAACCGAATGAGAAATCCAAGTGATACAAAAATTAAAATAAATTCCCTTTGGCATTAAGGGGAATTTACGTCAACATTGTAGAAGTCAAGAAGTCTAAAAGGTAATAAAATGTTTGCGGATGAAAATTTTTTATTTTTTTTGCTCGCGATTGTTAATACAATAAAATACCAGTAATATTGTAATCACAAATTTAATAGAAATTTTTTATTTCTGCTTAAATTTTAAAGAACATTAGTGAAGGAACATAAAAAATTTAATTATAAATACAACATCCCGCAAGGGTCATAATCAATCA
Organism: Sarcophaga peregrina; assembly: GCA_014635995.1. Classification (NCBI taxonomy): domain Eukaryota; kingdom Metazoa; phylum Arthropoda; class Insecta; order Diptera; family Sarcophagidae; genus Sarcophaga; species Sarcophaga peregrina. The sequence continues at coordinate 43,345,124 of CM025790.1, read as the reverse complement.
ATTTTTTAAAGTCTATTGAGATCATAATTGATGGCATTTTTATTTCATTTTTGTTTTCTGAACTTTTTTACAATTTTGTTGAGCAGTCCAGACTTTTGTCCTTGAGTGTGCAGTGTTAAAAATAAGACAGTTTATTTTTGTTGTCCTTTTCCGAAAGTTTTATTACATACAGAGCTTTAAAGGTATTAATTTTTTAATTTAAATCTAAGTAATCACGGTTCAAATCTAAATCAAGGCGATAAAATCCAAGAAAATTGAAAAATTTACAAAGGATAACCATGGTATATGAAATTTAGCTGTTGTTTTAAAAGTCTTTAGTACCTGTCCTATCTAAAATACTTTCTAGTATTGAAAAATCTTCTCATAAGTACTTCTATTATGTAAATAGTTCCCGCAGCGTATTAGTCATATTTACTAGACTGTTTATATTAATCATACGCATACGAGTGCTTAGAATATTTGCAAATTTATTTATTTATTTATTACAATGCAATCACAAATTATATTCTAATTATATAACAGCTGAGTAAGTTATATAAGTCTTGTGAGAATCGAACCCACGACCCTTACGCCGTGTTAGCTGTGAAAGAATAAACATGATGCTAGCCAAAGGTTTGTTGCACCAATTGCCAGCTCAAAAGGAGCGTACACACAAGCTGAAGCACTTGGTGTAACATCCCAACCCTTATTTCATGGACGGCAAATGTCCCGGCTGCTACAGAATTACTACTGTCTTCAGTCACGCTCAAGGCGTAGTTGTATGTGGTGGATGCGCTTCCATATTGTGCCAGCCAACCAGTGGTCGTGCTAAGCTCACAGAAGGTTGCTCTTTCAGAAGTCAGCCTCAATAAAAGTGTTGTTTTAGTTACGCTGCCTCATCATAATCTTTTTTTCAAATTTTAATTTTTTAACAACTAGAAAAAAAAAAAACAAATAATAGTCAAGCACACTACCCACTAGACTACCAGGGCACTCATTTGCAAATTTACGCATACATCATTGGTCATTACAACCCTTCAGTCAGGATTATTGATCTAATTTCTCACACTACTTACATTGTGTGTGATAATTTTATAAGTAAGTGGCGGGACCTACAGTTTAAAGTCGACTCCGAGCGACAGATTTTATGAGAAACTTAATATTCAATGGGTGCTTTGTTTATATAATTTTACAATATGACAATGAGTGCATTGCTTTCTGATCATCCAAAAGGCTCTTTTGTAAACTTTAACTACTTGTAAACTACTACTGAGATCATTTGCTACACAACCTGAAACAGTTTTCAAAATATGACTACAACCGTTTTAAATCTCCTCCCATAGATAGTTCACGGCAATTTCCATAATTAGTGGAAATTCATCAAATCTATGGCTATTATTATGAAGAGGTGCTATAATACTTGGAACATATTATCTACAGTCATTGAAAACTTTCAAGATGCGTTTAAGTATTGATTTCTGTGATGTATTAATACTTCACAGGTCCCAGAAATGTGTTCTGATGATTCTTTTTTAACATCATAGAATCTATATATTTGGTAGTTTAGTACCTAAGAATTGCTAGTAACATACATCTATGAATTCTCTTCTATAATTTCGGGTGTTATTTTCGTATTGTAGTACGAAATAGCTCTTGCTAGATGTACTTTTTTATGACCAATCAAATCCGGCCACATTTCAAGAAAGACTGACGGAAGTGATCATTGCCTCTCTGTTTTGGCCAAACGCTCAGGTCAGCCTTCTGTGCGATCATTTCTGTTATCGTTATGCCATATATATTGAAGAATCTTTTTTTTTTTCCTAATAGTTTCAAACTAACACTCAGCGGACTCGGTTCCTCTAATTTTATCGGTATCTGATCGATTACGCGGTGGGTTGCATAATGGATTACAGAGAATTTGTTCTATTGCTGAGTAATAGAGAAATTACATAGAATTGAGAAAATAAAATTATTACAGTCCATCATGATTTCAACAATTACAAAACTTTTGCCTAAAGTACAGCAATGCTGCACTCCGAACAATTTTTTTTTACCATCACTAGAAGCTGCTGAAGATTAATTTTTTTTTCTGGAAACCGTATGTAACTTCTAACGTCCTAAGACAGCCAATACTAATCAATTATATTTGACTTTAGACTTGAGACATGAGTGTATTTAAGAGAGAAAAAATAAAATTATTTTCAAAATGGCAACAAGTTATGTTACCCTAGGTTGGTTTAAATTATCAACTGTCTCAATTGATACGGCTTGCTTGAATCGTATAAGCTCCCGTTGAAGCGCAATTGTTACCTATTCCTTCATCTAATTACAACAACCAAGATTTATGAATGTATTAATTTCGTTCAAATCGTCTTTGGCTAGACACTTTGGCAATAAATTCTGAGTGTCTAAGAATTATTTTTAGGTTTCCAAGCGTTGGACAATTACATAAAAGGTATTCCATGGGTGTGAGCTATTTTCAGTCTTGAAGGGTCTGCACCAGAGATCAGCAATAAATCGTTTTTTCACTATTCATAAGCACTCATGAAATTCAACCACTCACATTCATTTATACTCCCTACAATGTTGATTTGTAAGTACAGATGGCAATGAGTATGAGTACAACCTTGACATCAAACTTATAACACTCGAAATATGTTTGATTCACACGACTACTCATTCAGGTTAATAAATTTAGAAAAATACTTATAATACTTATAAATGATTCGAATCATTCATCAAAATTTACAGCCTTAGTTGTTGTTGTTGTTTACAAACAAAGACGAAATAAAAGACAAAGACAGCACACAACCTTCTAGTGAGTATTGTGGTGTTCGTACGCGAATTATACTTATTTTGTGCTTCCGGTTTATGTAGAGTCATGGAGAGTCGAAATCAACAACATCATGCGTATTGTTAAGTATGAGTATGATAAGTACTTCAAACTTTGAATATGTATGTAGTATGAGTATGATATTAAAATAAGTATAAACACGTAAAAGTATCAGAAATTATAAGTATGACTCGAACCTAGTCATAGTTTTGAGTAATCATTGGTGCTCTCTAGTGTGCACCCAGAGATGCGTGTACCGTAATAATTTCAGTTCTTCTTCCGTACCATACAATCCTTCATGTATTTCAGATGTTAACTAGGGCTTTTGAAACATCTATGAATAGTCCTTAATATGGTGTAGACCGTCAAAAAATTTTTTAAATTGAAAGTTTTGAAATTTTCTTAAATAAACATTAAAACATACTTTAAAACCTTTCCATCTTCTGCTCCTTAACTAATAAAGTCTACTATTAAACACTCGATTAGATCATATTGTGACAATTTCTAAAAAGTTTTTTACTCAACATTTTGCTCTCAATTTCTTTCATATTTTAGCTATGAAGTATCCACCAACCACACTTTCCTTTACATTCGTTGTGCCATCTGCACTCCAGAGTGTCTTTAACACAAAATAAATAACTTTCTCGAGTTGGTGTCTTCCAAGCAGTGGATGAGGATGAAAATTCAATGATAAATTACTCTTTGATAAATTTTCTGTAAACAAAGTGTTTATGGTTGTAAAGGGTTTTTTTTCTACCATTTTGTCTTCCTCTTTTCAACTCCCAATATTTTGTTCGTAGTTTTTCTTGATTCGTTTTTCTTGTTGATATTATTGTTCGGTATGAGATTGTTTGGTTATCGTGTTTGTTTGTTTGCCTTACAAGTGCGAATGATTGCATTGAAAGTGAGAAGGGGGAGGGTATATAACATCGATAACGAATATTGACTTAAATTCTCCATTAAAATCGAAAATTTCTCAATATTGAATTTACAAAGAGGCTGGAAAAAAAATGCTGAGTTGCTAAAATAAAAATAAAAATTGAAAAAAAAGAAATGTTGCGATATTGTGCTACGACTACAACATACTTCAGATTGTGTCTCCCCAGAGTTTTAGAATGTTTTCTTTTACATAAATATATGTCATTGTCAAAAATTATTGTCAAAATAACATAAAATATTGAAATATTATCCTTTTTTGCTCTCTTACTTATAAATTGACAAGATATATTGAATTTAAAATTATAAAATTTCAATAAAATCTACGATATATTGGGGTTTTCTTTTGTTTTTCTTTTTTTGGTGATAACATACTTATTGGCATAATTCGAAAACAACATTCGCTGTGAGCGAATTTGAAAGCTATATGAGTTGACATCAAATCGGAGAAGTGCTCGATTGACGATTAGGATGACACTTATTTAATTGGCCATTAACAACATGATTACCGGGGTTCGGTTCAGCACTATGTTAGAGTATTAGTTTTGTCGTGGGGAGCAGTCTCTGCTACTCAATTGTCTATTGAGGCCATAGTAGCACCTGAGATCATACCCTTGATCTTCAGACTGACATCATTTTTGGCGGTAAACAAATTCAAATAACGAACGTATAGCTATCGACCATAATCTGAGATTTGAAACGCCGCATGTCCCTACTTGTCGACAACATATACGTTAGAGCGACTCAAGTTGTATGGAAGCGAAATTCGTGCTCCATGTACCCCTCTAAAAATTAACCTTGGACTTTTTTAAGACAACATTTCAAATATTTCGGCTCCAGATTCGACCTCTCGTGAGCTGGACCATTTTGAAAAAGGGTCTATTTTTGAATATTTTGTTAATTTGTGGATCAGTTTCCTTACCAACATATACAATATCTATATCATAAGAAAGGTGTTTTCAAGGCGCATCCAACAGTGTATACAATTTGTCAAAGGACGATCATTCATGTCCGTTTTTTAAGGATATTCTGTAAAAAAAAATGGTTTTTGAATTTTTTGTTCGGGGTTGTTCGTAATAGAAATGCCAAATTAACATATTTTAATCTTGAGACGATTTAATGAAATACGGGTCTCAGATTTTTTTGAAATTTGAGGTAGTTCGCGTTTTGTAGTAGTTGTAGTTTGTTGTTTTGTAAGTAAAAACGATAAAATATTATAACATTTTTTAAATTGGGAAACAAATATGCTGCCAAAAAGTCATGGATCATTTCTTTTTTTCTTTATTTAGTGCTGTCTAAATCCATACATGATCTAGAAACTAATTTCGCTATCAAATTAGAGTTACCACAAAATTGCATTTTTATACACTCTAGAGCACCCTGTAAAATGCATTTAATTTGCAAAAATCTAAGTTATTTACATATAAAGATGATGTACCTGACAAAAGAAAAAAAATTGATACCCAATTGACCCATTTACAACGAAGGGTTGCCGCTCCATTGCATTTTTTTCAAAACACGAACTTGCGCGAATTTCAAAAAAAGCTGAGACCCGTATTTCATTAAATCGTCTCAAGATTAAAATATGTTAATTTGGCATTTCTATTACGAACAACCCCGAACAAAAAATTCAAAAACCATTTTTTTTACAGAATATCCTTAAAAAACGGACATGAATGATCGTCCTTTGACAAATTGTATACACTGTTGGATGCGCCTTGAAAAAACCTTTCTTATGATATAGATATTGTATATGTTGGTAAGGAAACTGATCCACAAATTAACAAAATATTCAAAAATAGACCCTTTTTCAAAATGGTCCAGCTCACGAGAGGTCGAATCTGGAGCCGAAATATTTGAAATGTTGTCTTAAAAAAGCCCAAGGTTCATTTTTAGAGGGGTACATCGAGCACTTTTTTTGGTGAGTCGCTCTAATATACGTCCTTAGCGTATGCAAGCAAGAGAACATTTTTTTTGGAAAATAGTGCCATTGCAAACACTCCCGCCTTTCGCAAAACATTTTTCATGACGAAGTTAAAAAGGTAGCTTGATGATAAGGGTGATTCCGTACATTGTCTGAAACCTTGTACAATTCCAAAAGATTCTGAGATCTCCATTTCTACTTTAACATAGCTGCAGGAGTTGCTTAGCGTTATTTTGCATACTGATAAGGCAGTTTCGCAGGTATAACGAGCTTAGACATTGCGACAAAAACACGTTTCCTTATAACGCTATCGAGGACTGCCTTATAGTCGACAAAAAGATGATGTGTATCGACTTGTATTTCATGAGTCTTTTCCAAAATTGACGTAGTGGGAAGATCGGGTCGATATTGAATTTGATCCGAAAGCGCACTGATAGGATCTAATTAGTGTTTTGACGAACGGCTGCAGTCGTTCACACAATACATCCGTTAGAACCTTATATGCGATCGATAGAAGGCTTATACTCCTGTCTTGGGAGTATTTTGCTTTTTAAATTGTATAAGATCAATATTAATAACACCACTCTTTGATTGCACGGAAAATGGGAAAAGCTTAGCACTTCGTAAGCAATCAGTTACAAATGTTAGTTGGATTACTATAACAAATCTAGAAACAAGAACTGAAAAATTGTTGGACAGCCATCCATGACAAGACGTCATAAAATAAGACGTGTTTTATGAGGGTCAAGGAAGCTTGGGATTTTGAAAGTGGCTATTCTGCTAGGCTGCATGAATTAAGTGTGGTTGTCAAATACTCCAGATGACGTCGATTAAGGTCAGTTTTCAATTTCACTTGACCAAAGTTATTTTCATTGAAATAAACTAGATAAAAAAATTTGGGAATAAAACCACAATTGCTGCGACTGTTTTGTTTTCAAAAATTCATATATATTTTAAACTATTACATCGTAAGGATTTAAATGTAGAAAGTGAAATAAATTAAAGCAAATTGTTGTAAACATGTTAATGACTTTGAATTAAACAACAGTAGAAAACGTAGACCTCCAGACGACTTTGAATATTTTTAGTCGAACACTAAACACTCCAAGGAATTGTTTTTATGCTTCCATAAAAACATTCTAAGATTCGTAAAAAAGTGTAGATCTCTGACTTTATCGGCAAAAATGAAACATAATAAACCAAATTGAAAAAAAAAAAATTATTTGCACATATTCACATACAGTCGACGTAAATTGTATAGAGATTGTAGAGAATTTTTATGAGTCTGTAACAATAAAATTTCAATTCGTTTTGAAACAAATCACTTTCCTTTTAATAGAAATCAAGCTTAAGTACACATACATATACAAAACAAAATAGACCAAAAACCGAAACGATAATAAAAAAATAACATAAAAAGCACCAGCAAATGAATGAAGAAATTGTAAATCTTAAGTCATAAAAAAAAATTTTTTTTGCCAAATCAAGAACAGAACGAAAAAACGAAATTGAGAAGCCATACGAAAAAATAACATGAAAATCAAGTTGTGGAAGAAATGAAATAAAAATAAAACAAGAAAAACACAAGAAAATCAGCGACCAGAACATCTAAGCACAACAATCACAATAAAACAGACGACGTCAGCATATCTAATAAAAAGGATTTTCATGTTGTATTTCTTCTAATTTTTCTTTTTTTTTTGACTTTTAAATTCAGACAAACAAACAACCAATAGACGTAAATGTTAAATTTGGACAAAAAAACAAAAACCTTAAGGCCATTGTGATGCTCATACTTTATAATCAATTTTGCTTTTCGTCCACTAAATTTATGCAGAGAGAGAGAAAGAGAGAGGCAGGAATATATCGTATGATGAATACCATTTTTATTATTATTTTTGTCTATTGTCCGAACAGAGCAAAAAAAAAAATTATATTAAAAGTTATGATGCATTATCTAAAAATATAAGGAAGATATTGGAGGCATATTGAATACAAAAGTAATAAGAAAGAAAATCATGGTACAAAATATAAAATTCCACAAATTGTTATGGGAAATTATATGTGGGATCTTGAATTTTGTTGTATTGTCTTGCTTAAAAGATTTATTATAAAAGCTTACAAATAAACAATTTTTGTAACAACTTTTTCAATTATGAAATAAAATTCTGATTGTGCTTATGGAATTTTTGTTGCTAAACCGATGTTTGTTTTAGTTCTTGGGAAAGTCAAATTTGGGCGGTATTAGGTTTAAATAAATTTCTTAAAGTCTTAACTGCAATATTTTTATTTTATTTATTACAATATTATTACAATCATCATATATGATATTTCTAAAACACTTTTTTTGTCGGTTACAAATATCTCCCATACCAGCGCATCAAATTTAATGAATGATATCTCATTTTAAAGCTTATATCTAACACTAATGACGAAAAATAATTAGAAATTGAAAAATTAATATTTTCATTGATAGAAATTATATTTTATATAGAACTGCATGATAATATTGTTGTCATTATGATTATATGTTTTTGTTCAAGAGTGGTAATATAGGGTCGCTTAATAGTAATGCAGTTCTACATAATAGAATATGTATTAAAATCCATTCTGGCAATACCGCTATTTACTATAATGCCGTTTATAATTAAGTCAGTTATATATAATATGCATATTAAGTTGTAAAAAGCTATTTTGGCAATACTTTGTAGTAGTTGTTAGATCAAATGCGATAAACAGGGTCACTTAATTGTAATGCTATTCCCCATAAGGACATATAAAGTTGTAAAATCCATTTTGGTAATGTCGTTATTGTCATGGTATTGTTTCTTTTATGAAGTGTAGTAATACGGTAATAGTGTCAGCTGATATTTAACAGTTAAAAAGGTTTTAACAAAAATAAGAATAAAAATAAAAACGCGCAACGTAAGAATATAAATAACGTGCATTTGAAAAGACAAATGCAGTTCTAATGTTAGTCAGAAATCTTAATGCTAAACAGGGGTTAATAAATGGTACCAGACTAATCGTAATAAACTTGGGAGAGCACCTCATATCAGCAAAAATTATTTATACCGATAAAACTGTACTCATACGCCGAATCAACTTTACATCTTCTGATCCAACTGTGCCTTCCGCATGACACGAAAACAATTCCCTGTGAGAGTTGCTTTTGCTATGACGATAAACAAAGCACAAGGTCGAACCCTTCAAAAGGTAGGATTGTATTTACCAGAACTGGTCTTTTCACATGGGTAGTTATACGTGGCTTTTTCTCGAATGCGTACGTTTAAAGATATTTTTGTTTGTATTAAGGATTCGTACGGGCAAAAAGTTAACGATGATCATGTCATTCAAAGAAGTATTATAAAAGCATTTAAACATATGTATGTATGTAAATATGTATGATATATTATGATTTCTAATATTTTTATACTTTTAATAAAATTTCTATTAATTATTTTCATTTTATGTTACAAAAATGACAACTAACGGTGCGAAATATTCGCATGGGTTATCTAGTTATATATTTATTATTTATAATATTTCTTTGGCAACTCAGCAGATTTCTAGCAAAAACTCTGAGAATAAATAAATTTCCCATAAAATGTTTCTCAAAAAACTGTCGTTCGAAGTGGGACTATAAACTATAGGTCCCGCCACTCATGTATAAAATTAATACACACAACATATGTATGTAAGTGGTCCTAAGCCCAACCGCACGCTTGTAATGACCAATTATGTTTGTAAGTATATATGTAATGTATAGCGAAATAATCGAATGAAACCTTGTGCTTGGTTTATAATAACAAATAATAACATCTACTAACAAATTAGCACACTATTCTCTAAGGTATCCGACAAATAGTGCACAACTTCTCGAGCTGATATACAAAATGAAACGATTGAAAAAAGCAGTTATTGAAAAACCTTTCAAACTCTGCTAAGTTTAAAACGGAATTTTTAGGGTTTATAGTCGAGCCTATTGATAATTGCACCTCGTCACATTAGTACATCATTAATTCCACTAGAGTGGTCCATCACCTTGAAAATTTATATAAGACGGTTTCCATTTTAAGATATAATAATTTTTAAATGCAAAAACACAGTTTTTAACTTTATTCAAGGGGAAATGATGTCACGAATCAAATTTCTTCCTTGTGATCGTTAGCTCGCCTTATCCGCTGGTGGTCTACTAGCTTTCACAAAGAATTGGGATATAAATACTGTATTGCCTCAGTACTTTGCCAAAAAGTATGTATTCCTTGTGCTTGAGAAAAGTATTCGCACATGTTGTTTATATTTGAAGCAATTTATTTCAAAGTTCAAAACATTATGGAATTATTGTCTGTGAAGAAATTTTGAGAAAGTAAGAGACACTGTTTATTTCTTTTATAAGCTTTCTATGTCTCATTCAGTAAACAATCCATCTAGAAATTCTTTTTTTTTTAATGAAAATATTCACCTTTTTTTAGATATAAATTGTTTACACTCAACTCTCCTATAACGCGGTATTCTCAGAACTCGGTTTCCTGAAATTGCGATTGCCCTCCTATAAAGCGGTACTCTTATAGCGCGATTTGCATTCAACTTCATCCCATAAGTTCCTTACGCACAGCCTATGAAGCAATAGTAACTAGATATTGTAAGAGGGTTTAATAGAAGTTCTAAAACAATAGCTGTTGGATTTTAAATTTAAAAAAAACAATGAATGAAGATGAACCAAGCGAGGATAAATATTAAAAAATTACATTATTTTACAAGTTTTTCTTAATTTTGTTGGAAATACCAGTCTTTTAGTTCCGTTTTTATTTCATTTCTTTTATGAATCCTTATATGAACTCTTGAATTCAATAAAAATAATTTATAATTTATCTTGTCTTTTGTATTTCGTAGTCTAAATATAACGCGGTACGAATGATGGTGATTTGTACTAATTCTGTGTATCTTATAGCACGGTTTCCATACAACGCGGTAGACGGTTTCCATAGAACGCGCTACAAATTAGTCTGGTTTGTAGCTGAAATTCGTACGCAGTTTCCATATAACGCAGTACGCACTCACCGCTTTAAAAGGAGGGTAGACTGTATTGCAATCGAAAAACATAAATAATTAAATTGCAAGTGAAAGATGATTTATAACCATTTTAATATTTAAAAATGAATTGTTTTTTCTGTTGTAGTTGTTAGAGCGTAGACATTGTTGAGTATGCCATTAAGTGATTATTTATCTAGAGTCACTGGCGGCATGCATTTGAGTCCTATTACTTTGAGTAACGTATTGACATATAATATAAAAAAATGGAATCAAAATAATGCCGGTCTTGAAAGATAATGTATATTCCTTAAAAAAAAAACCATCAATTTTTCTAAATTTGGCACATGGCGCGAATATTGTGGAATGTAACTGAAGAAAAATTTTTAATTCAATTTTCTACAAGCAAAGTGTAACCACCAAACGAAAATAAAACCCAGCTGAAGGTTAAAATAACAATTTTTCGAGGAAAAACAAACTTTGGAAAGAATTCTAGTTGCCAATGATAAAACATTGAAAATGAAAATTAAAGTTTGTTTTTTTTGTTGCCTAACATCTAAACTATCTCTTCTACGTTTACACAGACTGAAGACAGCTAGCTCAGTTGAGAGGAATCAAAGAAAATAACTCATCAAGAATGTCGTCATAAAAACGTGACATCAATTTCATTGTCAGCGGGTGGTTAAAATAGTGTTTTTGTATTTATGATGTTTTACACAAAATATACCCATACCCGCACCCATACTCCATTTACACATACACTTACTCAAACATACAATAATACTAAGCTACGTACATATATTAGTCTGCTTTAGATTTTTTCTGTAGTTGTTTACAGGAAGCGGCAAGACAGTCAGCCTCAGCATCAATGGCAAGAAAAAACAATAAAATATACCCCAAAATATATTGCGAAAAATATCTGAAAAAAAAGAAGTCAAAACAAAAAACACAACAACAACAATGTCAGCACAATAGCAACAAAATCACCAAATGTAATTCTTTTTCTAGTTGGCAACAGTTCAATTCGTTTTAGGTTTATCCTTTATCTGGAACTGATGCTCATAAAATCATAGCAAATTCTTCGAAAATTTTCACAATAAGGCACTTATTTTCAGCGATGGTTTTCTTTCGTTTTTGTTTTCGATTTTTATTTTTTTAGAATAGAAACAGTAAAACAACAATAATAATCAAAAAAATATTTTATACGTCATATCTATAAACCAAAATCATGGTTAAAATCATATGATTTTGATTGGTGTTGGTTGGAAAAGTTTTATTTCATAGTTTTTTTTTATTTTATTTTTTTTATAAAAAGTAAATATTTTTTGGGAGGTTTTGTTGATTGGCTTGAGTATATCGTCCTTAATTTATTATAACAAGTCAAAATTATGAAAAAAAAATTTTTTTTTGACTTTAATGTTCTTTAAGTATTCTTGAAGCGGTTATTTTAAGAGTATTATTTAGTTTAAGAAGGCATTTAATTAACTTTTAATTGTGGTTTAATTATTGTTGTAACCTTAACTGGGCAACAAGATTCTAGCTTGATTTATGTTGGTTTCACCTTATACTAGTTTTCTAATATTCTTACAAATTCGATCTTATGTTGCGTATTCCTGGCTGTATAAGTCATTTGATTTTGTCCAATTTAGCCAAAATTTTGTTTTACTGATTACATCGAAAATTTTTGTAATTTTATAATCATAACGGATTTAATATTTTTGTGGAGGGGTCATAAGTTCATTTGAAAAATTATGTCTAAAAACATGTACCGTTTCATTCAGGTTTTGCAAAATGGCACCTGCTGAGAATAGCCTATGATAAATTTTAACTGCCACTAAACTTGCTGTTCAACAATGTTCCTTCATTCTTTGCAACCTCTTACAAAAACTGGTCACATCTATCCGGTTGTTTGCTTCTTTTTATTATCTTTTCCTTAATATTTTCTATTTTTTCTCAGCGATTGTATTGAAATAAAATTTACATTTCGTTGTCGGGTATTGCCTTTTCATCATAAAATCCGTGTGGTAGTCTACACCTCTTCAGACATACATAATTATTCATATCAAATGCTTCAGTATTACAGTCAGTCAGGATCACAACCTAGTTTCTCACATCACTTGCATATGCCGGTGTGCAATTTTATAGGAGTTTTTCCTGAAATCTGCTGAGAGGCAGCCGCCAAAGAAATATTTGTCATATTTCGATTTGATATACCTGACCTAGGGAATGAACCGTGGTCTCACGTCTAATAAGCTAACACACTGGTTACTAAAATACGGCGACTTCTTTCGCCTAATATAAATGCTTTCTTAAATTACTATGACTTGATATAATTATGTATGCCGCCATTGTAATAATTTAGCCGCCCAATTTCCATTTCTTTGCTTTTTTTTATCGAATGTGCCACTTTCTCTGGGTACTTACCTTTTAGAATTAAAATTTTATTATCATAATTCCCATCAAACGCAAATTATTTATAATTGACAGCCCTCAGGCGCCCGCGGAGAAGATGATGCCAACAATGAGAGTTGTAGTGAGATTAAGCAGCGTGGCCTTTTAATTAATGAAAGTGAAGAATAAGTACAATCATAAGATAAATAATATCATTACGTTTAGATAAGTACGACGTTTTTGCTATGTTATGCATCTCTAATACAAACTCTCGTCTGTACGTATTAGAAATTGGTATTGTCAAAAACAATTTCATTCCTCATGATTAAAACTCATTGCTTATGATATTGGCTCTCTTAAGGCAGTTATAAGTTTGCAGCGAAAGTTTTCAAATTAAAAATTTGTTCAAACGTAGTTGCTTGTGTTACCCAGCCGCCGTTGAAGTCTTCATAACCTAGTAGGAAGTGCGTGAGCTTATTAGATGAGAACCCATATTTTAAACCACAGGTCAGATATCTCGAACAAAATTAAATATGATAAATATATCTTACATTTAGCAATTTCTTTGGCACAAATTCTAAGAGTAAATGAATCGACATTAAACTGTAGATCCTGCCACTCATGGATAAAATGAATGCATACAACGTGGGTGGAGTGAGAAATTAGAAGGCAATCCTGACTACAGGGTGGTAATAGATATTTTTCGCCTTAAATTCTATTGACCTCCTTATAATTCCTCCTATCAGAATTTATTTGAAATGGCTGTCTAGCATATAATTCACATCAACACGTATACAATTTCAGCCAAACAATTTCAGGCAGGGGTTCATACTTTTTCTCGTGTAAATTATTAATGCAGCAGCTCTTGAAGTCAATATTAAATAATCTGGAATTCAACTCAAAATGACCGTTCTATATAGTATTCCCTCGATTTATGTCGTCTCGATTCACGTTGTTTCGATTAAAGTCCTCAAAAATTTTGTTCCCTTCTACTTCGATTTGCGTCGTAAATCGATTTACGCTGTTTATAAACAAAATCAGGGGAATTCCGTCTTTAAAAAAATTCAATACATAGAATAAAAATTTAATTATTTTAGTTTTTTTTTTTTCGTAAAATGTACATAAATAAATGCATGTGATAGTATGTGTTCTTTGAAATTCAATTTATATCGTTACGATTCACGTCGCCTTTTTTCGGAACATTCTACAACGTAAATCGAGGGAATACTGTGTTTTCTAATTGGCACGCTTAAAGCCTTTGTCACTTGCTGAGCGATAGAATCATCCTTTTCGTATATTTCACTGCTAGTTTTTGTATATTATTTTTAAAGGCTCTTTACGCTGCTTTATCTCTGCTATTAATTTTATTTTTTCTTTGCTTTCTTTCAGTGTAATTACTCTAGTTTCTCTGTGATTGGATTGATAGCACATCGTAGATGACAGGGCTATATATTTAATGATATTTTTGATTGTTGTATTGTGGGTAGTGTTGAGGAGTTTCAATATATTCGTAAGTCCTACTTAGCGAGTGGTGCTGCTCGCCCTGGCTAGTCCTTCGTCAGGAAGCTTTCTGTATAGATTTTTAATTTTTAAAAGCAAATGAAAAACAAGATGAACATTTTCTATCCGAATTTGAATCAGGAGTGTCTAGATTGATTTCTGCCATCTCTACATCATTTAAAGTATATAAGAAAATTTTAAAATTTTACATACACAGGCAAAGTGGATAAGACTAATCTTCTTGAAAATATCGATTTTGACCTTCTCGTCGTAATCTTATCAGTATTGTTTATGACCGCTATTCCCTTATGTGAATTTTTTATTATAAACATTTCAATAAGGCCTTAACATTGCCTCCTATAATATCTACATCTTGGTTCTATAACATTATAAGTCGAACAACGCGCCATACGATTATATGTGTATTCTGAGTAGATTTTTGGCTATAACTTCGGAACGGATGAGAGCATCTTAATCAAATTTTGACAGTATTTAAGTTAGAAAATTTAAAAATTCAAAAACATTAAAAACGTTAGAACGTTATAGAATGGAAGCGTCGATATATTATCTGTTAATTTATGGTTTCATTGCTTAAGTTTTAAGTTATTTTCTCTTAAAATATCCTTTGTTCTTGTAGTACAAAAGTAATCAATTTAAAATTCAATGGAGATCCCAAATGCCAGATATCAAAATATATTTTTATGCCTTTTGTTTCTATTCGCAATATTTACAAAAACAAAATGTATAATTTTATACAAAATAACCGCCAGTGAAAGTAAATGTCAAGCAATTAATCAGTCTGCTAACGAAAATTAATGAAGAAATATTATATATGCCGTGCAGCATCTAAAATATTTCATCGTCTGTGTTTAATAAATTCCATAAGATGACCGAAACCATCTCATAATTTTGAAATTATTAATTTTCTAAAATATTTATTTACTTATTCATACACACACATATATACATACACATACACTTGTGTCTTTTAATAAATATGTATTTGTTTTGGATGACAAACACAAATGCAATTACGTAGACCACAACAAATAAATACAATTAGAAATGCGTACGTGTAGTACGTATAGATTGGGAAAGGACCTTGAACTTTAAAGGACTTTAAATTTCAAATGGTGACCATTTATTGTAATTTATTCTTTAAACTTTTGAGTTAGTTTTTCACACATTTTTTCTCTATTGGTAAAAATATTTATCTACAGATTTCCATAAGCAAGCCTCCGAATCTGTAAATCAGTTTTTTATTGTCTAGAACTGGTTACAATTGGGTTCAGTTAAGCAGATTACATGCCCATTGAAACAGGTCATTGAATAAAATGGTTTGTCGTTGCTTACAAAGAAAGCAATTTGTATAGTCTTGTGTTCTTCCATTGAATTGAAGTGGCAAGGAATTTTCCTCATTATTACACCCAATTTCTTTGAAGAGTTAGGGTAGCCTGAGTTGCCTATGGTGTTCGGTGGTTGTTTTTATCTTTTTAGAAGGTTTTTCTATGAACTGTTATTTTTGGATGGCAAGCAAATTTCTTAATTTTTAAATTCAGAAAACCATGATGAAAATTCACCATTTTGTGGTGTATTGTTGAATCCAGGCTATCTCAACTTTTGCTTGTCAGCGCTATTGTGTATTTCAAACTTTTCATAACAATTTTATTAGCTTTTGCCAGAAAACTGATGATAAGAGTCACCGAAAGAAATATTGTTGAAAATTTCGTTCTGTTCGACGTACATGTCTAAGAGGGGTGTTGAACGAGGTACTACCTACTAGAATAGGGTGACTTTAATAGGTAATAGGATATACATTTCGAATTTCGTTTACTTAGTTGCTATATTTAAAACAACTTTTGATGGCAATTCTATTTACTCTCGGAGTTTTTGAAAGAAATCGGTTGAGAGAAAGTTGCCAAAGGAATATTTTTTTTAATGAATTTCGTTTTTCTTGTGAATGTCTGGCTTCGGGTTTTAAATTGATGCCTCACATCTAATATGCCAACGCACTACCCAATTCAATACCTACTGTAAATACATAATAGTGTAACAGATTTATAGAGATTACGATCTTGAAAGACCATGAAAGACCAGATACAGGTGTGATTATGTACTTCGCTTACCAAATCGCCAAACTTATTTCAGAAAGTGTTGATTGTTAAATGAGGATTATTTTTTGTATTTTGTGTGTCTTTCCTTTCAAAGCTGGAATTTCATATATAAGGAGTTAATTTTATTAAACAAATTTAAATGCTAATGACTGTTATAATCTAAAAAATGCGACAACAATTAATAAAGAAACTTGGTAGTTATATGTATAGTTCTGCACATGCGTTAAAATTCATTACAAAAAATAAAGTTGGTTTGTTTCACAAATTTTTTTTTTGCTGATTTAAATGTCAATCGGTCAAGTTGACCATTGCGCGGAGGTTCCTTCGGGACGCCAATCTATCTATACTGGGTCAATGAGGAGTCCTGCTCCACCGCTAGATTCCCCTGGCCCATGATGGATGGAAGGCGTATCAACCGATTACTTGGTCTCGGTCGTGATGTCATTTCGACTGTAGTGGTCGTGCTTACGGGTCATTGCATCATGGGTAGACACGCTGAGAGAATGAGGATCCCTTTTAATGACTTCTGTCGTGGATGCAGGTCCACTGAGGAAGAGGAAACTGTTATTCACTTTCTTTGCCAGTGCCCATCTCTTGCTAAGTATAGATATATGTTATTTGGCTCCCCATTCCTTCTTAGCTAAACGGAGCTATCATCTATTGATATCAAGGATATAGCTTCGTTCATCAAATTTTCTGGCTGGTTTTCCAGTGCGGGGTAGTCGTGCTTTTGTTGTGCAGCCCTTGCGCTGATCAACTTCTTCCTTTTCCCTGATTTGGCGGAACTTGGTTATTACAGAGACTGCGTTCACCTGTGGCATCACAACGGGCCGCCGTGCGTGCTCAAGTGAGCTTTGTGATAACAGAGCTACCACTCCGACCTAACCTAACCTAAATTTCAATAAACATTATAAATTTATTGTTTGAAATGTAATTTAATTTTTAACATTATACTACTTGCATATGAGTATTCTAAATGCTCTTTCTTCGATTGCTTAAATAAATGCGTGACAATTTTCTCCTTTTTGTTTTTGTTTAAATTATCATTAATGATATTTATTTTCATTTGCTTTCTCTTTCTGTTTGTCTACACTGTTTCTCTATCTCTGTTTTGCATTCAATAATTTCAACCGCAATTCGTTGTTCTTTCATTTGAAATCTCAGAAAAAAAAAATTATTTTCCCTCTCAATTGCCAACAACAAACTATTGTTGGTTGAAAGGAGAAAATGTGTAGAAAAGTAGAGTGCCATAAGGAAGAGGAAAGGGTTGCAAGCAAGCATGAAAAGCAAAATTTATGCTAAATTCCATTATTATTATGCAGTAAAAATGCAATTTAACTGCACTTAATATTTACTCAGAGCAGAAAAAAAGGGCTTCTGAAAAGATGGAAAACAATTTTGAAGAGATTTCTCAAATCCACATCTTCTCATCTACGAATGTATATGTTCATGTGTATGTAACTGTACGCAGTTGAAATAAATGGAATTTTTATCTTTAGTTTTAGAATTTTGTATGTATTCGTGTGTATTTGTGTGTGCATTTGTAAGGATTTCAATTGTTTGCTTCCTATACTTTCACTGGCAAGTAATTTTTATTTTTGCTCTGCATTTGTAATTTGATGACAGTCCTTTCATTTAAGGAAATTAAAAATTGAATATTAACAAAATGTGTTCATAAAACTGAACGTTAAGTTGGTTATCTGTGTTGAAGAACTTAAAAGTATAAACGACAGATTTGAAAAGCTTTTCTTAGCTATTTTATTTGGTCGCCAAGTTTTTGTCAGAAAACTTGTAGGAGGAAATCGCTGAAGGAAATATTTTTTTCATATTTCATTTTGTTGGAAGTGTTTGAATCACAGGCTTTCATCTGATAAGCCAACACATTACCTACTATACTCCGGCGGTTTATATATACATTGGGGTGTAAAGGTTTCACTAAAACCAAACTCTCAAATAGCCATCTACAGAACATGGTGGCTTGTTGATCATAGCAGTGGACTTTAGCTAACAAATCAGATGCAGTGTCCTTCAAGCCAAAGTATCTGTGGCAAGAAGACTTTATTTGGTTTTCATTGACCAGATGGTCTACATAACTTGTTATTCTATAACCTGTCCCTATGTAATCACAAATGTTTAACTGTATTCATGTAGCACCTATCTGCATATTTACGATTATTTATCCAAAGTTATCCCAGGTCAGACATAAAAACGAAAAATATTTCTTCGGCGACTTCCTCTAAACGCACACAACATAAGTGGTGTGAGAAGCTAGGTCGTAATCGTGACTGAAGGGTTGTAATGGCCAATTATGTATGTATGTATCTAAAGTTATTGTGACTTTTTAATGTTCTATAGTTTTTTGTGCTGAAACGACAACATTTCTTATGTTAACAGGTATCTTCCAGTTGACTTCTCTCTAAATTTGTGCAGGCATTTCGTTTGTTCACGAGTTGGCAATGGTTTTCGCATCCGATTCAACAGTGAGCTGTATGATCTCCTCACCGACATAGTACAATACAGTGTATTACTATCTAGCGGGTATTTGATGAGGGGATCTGCGGAAGTCCTTGTATCCGTTGGAAGGACCAAATCGAGGAAGCCCTGTCATCGATTGGTGTGACCAACTGGCTAGGCGTGTAAGAAGCAAAGGCGCCTGGAAGAATGTGTTGCGGCAGGCCGAAATCCGTTAACCGGGTTGTTATGCCCAATTAAGGAAGTAAGTGAGTATTTCGTTTGTTCAATAGGCATTCGATTTTTGCAGGAAAAAACCAGATTGATTATGAGAACTCTGCGTCATTAATTTTTATACTAAAAAGTCACTTATTACAGTTTGACGTATAAGCACCGAAGCTACCATACGTTTTAGACACTGTTTAGGACGTCTCTAAACCCAAAACAATTGAAAATATTTCATGTACAATACTGAATGTACAAGATATTCTGAAAGCCATAGGCATTTCGTATAATCAAGAGCTTTTAGTTTTGAGTGATTATTACTTTCAGAAAGTTTTCTGTGACAATTTCCATGTAAATGTCTGCGATTCAAAAGAGTTCTTATGCTACTTTGAAACCGTAAACAAAACATGGATGAACTATACAACAGAACCTAAACAGTATTTAAATCTGTACCAGACAAGCTTATTAAGTTATGGCAGTGTACACGGTATAATCCCTATTCACTGCCTTTAAGGAGATCTAAAGAAAATTTCCTCAACATATTGGATAGACTTTGAAAAAAGGAACGAAAATATTTGGTTAGGAAGAAATCGAAGAAGTCGTCTTAGTCTAATAGAGTAGGCATGAAACCATGGTTCAAACTTCAGGCCAGACATCTCCAATTAAAGAGGAAATATAAAAAAAAAAATAGATTTCTGGCAAAAAATTTAGATTATAAACTTATTAATCTATCGTTCGGAGTCGACTTTAAACTGTAAGTCCCGTCACTCATATATATAATTAACGTATATAAGGTGATTTTTTAGCTATTATCCTTTTGGCACCACTGGTTTAAACAGCTCAGGCACGTTTCGTGTTTTGTTTTACTGTCAAACATCTTCAGTTTGGTCTATAATTTATCCATGAATCGTCTTACAAACGAACAACGCTTGCAAAATCATTGAATTTTATTGTCAAAATGAGTGTTCTGTTAAGAAAGTTCATCGCGCGCTTCTTCCATTTTATGGTCGGTTTAATCGATCCACTGCAGTGGGTATTCGGTCTAAGGTGACGAAATTTCGCACCAAATTTATATTGTTGGACATTAAGCCACCAACACGCTTACGTAGAGTGCGAACTGAAAAAAATATCGCAGCTGTATTGGGCAGTATTAATGATGACCATCAATTATCGATTCGTCGCCGTTCGGAGCAATTGGACCTCTGTTACTCAACACCATGGAAAATTTTACGGAAGGATTAGATGTGAAGCCTTTCAAAATGCGGCTGGTGAAAGAATTGAAGACCGCTTCAGATGACGCATTGGAAGACAACATTGAAGCATTTATTCGTGAGATACCGGCCGAAATGTTGGAAAGAGTATGCCAAAATTGGACTAAGCGGATGGACAATTTGAGGCGTAGTCGCGATCATCATTTGCATGTAATAATCTTCAAAAATTAAATTATATGGACCGTACTATCAATTCAAATAAAGATTTCAATTATTTTTCTGAATTTTATGTGTTTTTGTTTGAAAAATTTGCCTATAGCTCTTAAAAAATCACCCATTACAACAGAAGTGGTATGAGAAGTTCCTAATACTGACTGAAGGCTTGTGTGTGATTTGGTGTAGAAAAAAGTTTTCTTTTTTTTCCAATAATTTTTTAATCATTGTTTGCAATGTCATATTAACAGATGCAAGAATTTTTGAGAAGCTCTAAGAATATTGATCGATTAAATTCTATTATTTAGGAGAAATTATTTTTCTCTCTTTTCAGAAATGCTATTTTAGTTCCAATTTAACAACCTCAGTCTGTGTGTGGTACCTAATATATGCCAACTCTTTTGAGTTATTTGTACTGCATTTTATTTGCTTGAAATGTCTTGTAAAATTAATTGTTTTAAGTAACATAAGTAAACATTGTTTCCCTTTTTTTTTTTTTTTTGGTTTTGACTTTTTGCCTTTTATGTTTACAAAAGAAATTTGTTTACATTTTTTGACTTTTTATGCTGGCCCTATATGGTATACAATACATATGTCTAATATGTATGTACAAATGTATGCAAGAACAAAGATTATAAATTGATTTCTCTTTTACCTATATTACTTGAATTATATTGTATATGTTGGCCTTTTGTATTCAATGGGCATTGAAAATGCATTTGCCATTTGATGATCAACAATATCCTGCATTCTAAGGATGTGTCTTTTTGTTGCATTAGTTGTAGCTGCATGTGGTACAATTGAAACATGTTTCAAGTTATTGTTATTGTTGTGAATGTGTATGTGTGTGTATACATTTCTGCAAAACTCTTTAGCAAATTTTTCATCTCTTTTCTAACTTCACTAAAACACTGAAAATAATTGATTCCCATTTTAGTTTTGGTTAAGGAGCATGCCTAATATTGTCTACATACTTCCGTATCTTAAAATTCCTATATGATTTCATGTGTAAGAATACATGTGTCTAGTCCTGCCAAGCAGTTCTCCGTGTATAAACACATGTATTGACAGGCTTAACATTTGAATATTGTTTGTATTGGTATGTTTAACTAGATTCTTGATATTGTTGTTGGTACTGTTGTTGTTGGTCTTGTAATTTTCAAATGTTTACACAAGTAAATTTACAAATTTTATATTTGCTGTTGCTGTAGTATTTGCTGTTACTCTCTATTAGTTATCGAAAAATTTTCTATGCCATCGAATTGAAAGAAAAAGTTTTTTCTTTTTGTTTTGTTTCATTTTAATTGCGGGTAAAAACATTTGTTGTTCTTATACGATTTTAATGAATCGAAAACAATCGATAAAAAGTTCAAATTTTATAACAACAAAAAGAGAAAAAAAAAGAAAAAAATAAAGGAGGGAAGTGCAATTAAGTTCATGTTTATTTTGCGTGCAGGGAATAACAAAATAAAAACGAGTTTAATTGAGGGATTAAAAAAAGTTTTGAAAAAGAGTTTGTCTTTTTCATTAGGATTGATTTACATAAAAATACAAATTAATGATTGGGTATTAGCAGTAAGTCCTTATGGTTTATTATTGAAAGTTAAAAGTTTGTGCCAAGTTAGAAATACAATACTTATGCTCATCCCTAACTGCTATTTTTTATTTTTTTTTTGTAATTATTTGGGGATGTAGTGAACACAATATGAACTTAATATTTTTCAGTTTTTCTAGTGGTGATGGGTCCAATTTTTTTGTGGTATGACATTATACCAAACACAACTCTTCTCGGACGGTAAACTGATAGAAGTTAAGAAGTTAATACAAGTTACAGTTTTCCTATAGGAAGCAAGTTTATATTGCTAACAAGCAATACCAACCCTTCGCGATGGCCTAGATGTATGCCAATCAGTATGAATCTCTATGTTGGTCCCCTCTTCTTCAAACTACTTACCTATGTAACAGATATCTATGGTCCTTTCAGTTACAACAAGAACAGAAATTATAAATAATTATAGTTCAATTGTGTTTCTAAGCTCTTGATGTATGTCCTACTTAAATTCATTAATTTTCATAATTTGCTTTAAAATTTGCAATGAGTAGAGTCAGATTGACAAGAAAGAGGTATGGAAATGTAGCGGAAGCCGAAACGACCGTTAAGAAGATGACATAACATTTGTCGTTTGTTACAAATTAACTCATATGTATAACTCATTCAAATGAGTGAAGTAGATGCTGCTTAAAGATCAATGTACCAAAAACAATGGCCCGGCAATTTAATATCACGAATGCTTAACAACTTTCAATACAAATGTTGAAAGTATTATTATGGCAAAGAGCAGTTCTCGCTATTACATGCAAACTTTTTAAAAAAAAAGCTACTTTGAAGTCGCCGTGGTCTAGTAGATAGTGTGTTGACTTATTAAACGAAAGACCCGAGTTCGAATCCCAGGTCAGACATCAAAACGAAAATTTTAAAATAATTTTTCGGTGACTTCGTCTCAGCAAATTTCTGGCAAAAACTCTGAGAGCAAAAAATTGCCAAGGAATGCTTCTCAAAAATGTGTCGTTCGGAGTCGACTTTAAACTGTAGGTCCCGCCACTCATGTATAAAATTAACGCACACAACATAAGTGGTGTGAGAAGCTAGGACGTAGTACAATGGGTCAATTTGACCACCGAGTACTGTACTTGTCAGAATTGACAAGTACACGTCCTCTAACCTAACCTACCTAGACATTGGCTCAGTACGAAAACCATTCAAATCATATACAAAATATTCAATAGTTGTGTGACGTCTATACTGTGATGTGGGATACGACAAAATGAGGACTAAAATCCGTTTGTGAATTGGTGCCTAACAACAGTCCTGGTGCAACATCATCATTTACTAGTGATTATGAAAACACACTGATGGCATCTGAACTTCTAGGAACCTACAATGCAGTTACAAAAGAGGTTGAGAAAGGCATACGTAGACAGCAAGATGAAAAGACAGACACCAGACAAATTTGAGTGCTCTGTGTTTCTGATAAGGACTAAAGTTCCCTACGTATTCTAATAAGTTTCTCAAAAAATTTATCACTCGGAATCGACTTTAAACTGTAGATCTTGCCATTCATTAATAAAGTTAACACACAGCATAAGTGGTGTGTCCTTATGTACCTTATATATTCAGTTTGCACGTATTCGATTAGTTTATTTGGCAAAGTGCAGCAATGAAATTGAAAATTTCACTTGAAAATGTTGGTAGAAGAACTACGTTAAGCTTCACTATATGGTGGTCAAATGAAATATTAGAATTCTGGAAGATTTTGTTTTACTGATTTGGCAGAGTATCATTAACTTAGTACTACTGCCCAGGAGTTATCTTAACCCTATAGTACCAATAGTAGTATTAAATATAGTCGCCGTAGTCTAGTAGGTAATGTGTTGGCTGGCTTATTAGACGTAAGGCCAAAGTTCAAACACCAGGTCAGACATCAAAACGAAATTTGAAAATTATTTCTTCGGCGACTTCCTCTCAGCAGATTTCTTGCAAAAACTCTGAGAATAAATAAAAATTGTCATGAAAAGTTTTCTTAAAAATCAGTCGTTCGGAGTCGATTTTAAACTGTAGGTCCCGCTATTTATGTATACAATTAAAGCACACAACATACATAAATTGTGTGAGAAGCTAGGTCGTAATCTTGAATGTATTCTAACACAATGCCTTGCATGGGGCCATCTTCTGAGTATTTGCCTAAAAAAACTTTATCTTTTAAAATTGGAGATCAATAACTCATATTCTCCGGGTGGCTGTGCCTTACGTACGTAATGAACCTAATCAAATCTATAATTTAAATGTGCTTAAAATTAATAATTTAACCATCTTCTTTTAATATTAACATAACTTATGATGTTTATAATTATAAATAATTGGAAGATTTAATTTCTGTTTCTTTCAAAAAAGTTGCTGTCTAGGTAAGGCATCAAATAAATTTCTTGTTAAAATACATTGTCAAAGAATTTAGATTCTTCTGTTTTAAAATTTAAGTAAAAACTTTTCAAAATTATGATTTTACAATAAAACTTAACATACAATCATGCAAGTACATGTTAAACAAAGTCTTCGCCATAACTTTCGCTGTTTAAACCTTAAGTTACTATTACTTCTTTGCCTTCTTTACAAGGCTCAGAGTCTAGTTTTTTAGGTTTCTTTAAGGCTTTACGAAAATTGTTATAGAAAAAAAAAACACATGAAAATCGTTTGGAACTTTCCCTTGAAAAGAGGAAACCCTTTGAAAAGTTTTTGGCTAATGTAAGCGAAAATCTTTAGCAATAGAAACGAAACGAAAAAAAAACGAGACTGAAAATCTGTATAAAACTTACTTTCATTTTCTTCCATTATATTCGCAATGGTTTCCACTTGGCTGGAGATACACGATAAACTTTTAGGGGTTGCCTTTGCATTTTTTTCTTTTTACAGAAAAAAAAGGAGAGCCAACAATGAAAACTTATTTCTGTTACACTAACGTGGAGAAGCAGAAGACAAGAATGTAACTTAACTTTTAAAATAAAAAAAAAAAACAATTCTTTTTTGCGTTTTTTAAAACTTTGCGGAAACCAAAGTAAAAAAAAGGCAAAAAAGAGAGAGTGAGAGAGGAAATGAATAGAAAAATTTAATATTTGTTAAGCAACGAAATTAAATAAAAAAAAAAAATGAAAAGAAACTTTTTAATTTTATTATAACAATTAAATATTGTAAAGAAATGTTGACGTCGCACCACACGTACAAGGACTAGTTGGTGGCAGGGGAGTAAAATCTAAAGCTAAAAAACGAAAATATATGATAAGTTTTTGGTAACAATACTCCAATTAAAAATTATACAACTTTAATGCGAAATGACGGAATTGGTTGGAGAGAGAGACAGAGTGTTTCTAATTAAAATGTAGAGTTATGGATACAAAATTGAAAAGGAAAATGGGGAAAACAGTAGAAAAACAAACATTTGTGGCTGATTGAAATAAAATTCATTTAACAACAAACAGAGTTTATTTTCATTAGAAAATTATATTCCAAGAGATTGATGTTTTCTCCAATATCCATACATATAAACATTCTTTTAATATTTATTTATTTATTACTAGCACCCGGCGTTGCGCGGGTTATAAAAGCATCAGTAAATATTTTTATTTACTGTTTAAGGGTTTCGAAACCGGTTTCTTAAAAAATGCAATTTTTAAAATTATTCGGAAACCGGTTTAACAAATAACACAGTTTTTTGAATACTCTAAGTCTTAAATACAAATGCACTCAATTTGCCCGTTTTTTGCCCCTTTTCTTTTTTTTTGACCCCTTTTGGACCAACTTTATAAAAGGAAAACCTCCAATAGCTATTTGGGAAACTTAACCAAGCTAAATCGTAGAAAAATGCCTTTAAAACAGATAAAATACATCACTTATGCATAAAGTACTAATTTTTGCCCATTTTTTCTCTCTTTCTCTCATTTTTTTCACCTTTGGATCAAAAATTTGAAAAGATTTATTGCCTATAACTTACACCGACAAAAGCTCGATTAATGTCCCAAATTCCATGAAAATCCGTCCAGGCGTGATTGGCTATACACTCAATTTGCCCGTTTTTGGCCCCTTTTCCTCTTTTTGGACCCCTTTTGGTTCAACTTTAGAAACGGAACACCTCCAATAGCTATTTGGGAAATTTAGAAAAGATTTATAGCCTATAACCTGTACCAACAAAAGTCCGACCTAATTTGAAGAAAATCGGTCCAGGCGTTCAGGCGTGATTGGCTAACAAACAAAAAAACAGACTTACAGAAAGATTTATAATATATATTAGGATTTATTTTAAAATACAACATTAATTTATAGGGTGGGCCATTTCAAAGTTTAAAGTCAAAAACGTTTTCAAATTTTTGCAAATTAATTTCTTTGTTGTGGAGTAGAATTATTCCTTGTTAAAAATATGACTGCCGCATTAGGCCTTACAGTACGTCATTCGATCAGACCAATTTTCATGCAATTTTTTGAGTTGAGTCGGCAATGGCATCACGAATGTGTGGTGTGTTGATATAATACTTTACTTTAACAATGCCCCATAAAAAATGGTCGCAGCTAAACGGATATCAAACGTTTGACGTAATAAATCGACTGTGGCAAGAGATGTGCGGGAAGTTACACCATCCTGTTGAAACCAAAACTTGTTTATATCCGTACTATTAAGAGTGGGTACACAAATATTCATTATCATGATGCGATAAGTGTCTCCATTGACAGTAATGGTTGCACTGTCCGCATGTTCAAAGGAATATTGGCCAATGATGCCTCTGCTGCACCAAACAGTCACTCGTAATGGGAGCATTGGTTTCTGTAGCTCAATGTAAGAAACTTGTGGGTTTCCTAAGCCCCAAATACGGAAATTTGTTTTATTAACGTAACCACAGGGATGCAAAGATGAAAAATCTTGTAGTTTCTTTTTGACTCAATAAATCCCATCGGAATAACCGATGCTTCTAACTCCTAACTTCAACCGTTAGTGTGGCCCATCTGAAAGAAAATAAGTGAATATTATTGTTGCAATTATCGAAATAATGGCATCATACCATATATGTATGCCAATAGTACAATATTTCCTCTATTCCAACTGCTGCTACAGGAAATGAAGCATTTTATTAAAAAAGAAACAAAAAAAAAAAAAAAGGACAAAAGGCCATGACAAAGTGTGCGGCATTATTTAAAATGTTTGCTTTCCACCCAAGTTTAAAGGAAAATTTTAATTTCTTTCTTCATACGAATGGTGATGAGCAACAGAAACTTGATGCAGCAGCAATAATGTTGTAAAACGCATATTGTGACCTAAATTCATGGGTACTTGAAAGAAAGTTGTTGAAAATTGTACACACACAATTATCGAAAGTGTAAATTAACTTTTTTTTTTTTTTTACTTTTTTGTTGTTGTTCAAAGAGCAGACACCTAAAACTTTGCTGGCAACTGTATTCGAACACAAGAAGAAACTCAAATTGAATTTTGCCCTGTTAGAAATGGTATAATGATGACAAAATATTGAAAATCAATTACGTTTACGTAGGCATATACAAAATTGGTCATTGCAATACTTCGATCAGGACTACGAGTTAGCTGCTGAAACCACTTATGCTGTATGTGTCAATTTTATACATGAATGGCGTGATGTACAGTGTCCGAAAGACATATTTTTTGAGAAACTTTTCATGGTAATTTTATTTACTCCTAGAATTTTTGTCCAGAAATCTGCTGAGAGGAAGTTGCCTAAGAATTGTTTTTTTATATTTCGTTTCGTTCGGGATATCTGACTTGGGCTTAGAACCGCCAAATCACCATGAACGGATATGGCTTTCTCCAACTCATTCTAAAAATAAAATTGTTTCTATCGCAATGGATGTTCTGCTCGATCAAAGTACCGCACGCTTAGCCTATTATGTTAATAATCGTACTATCGAAAGGGACTAATAAACGCAGTTTGGTGTATAAATTGGAACTTACTGGCTCAATAAACAATCGACAAATACTCTTACGTCCACTCAAGATCTGTAAAGGACATCTCCACTCACTATCCGTAAAAGTGTGCAGAGATTCTTAGGCGGTCTATTTTGCTTACAATAACTCAGGCCCACAACATGACGAATTCTGCATCGTGGTTTGGGCTTGCATTCATACAAAGCTTAACTGACCCAGCTACTGATGGTAAACGAGTATGGAGAAATACGTAGGCTCGCTAAATGGGCTCTGGGAATAGACAAAATTTTCTTCGAAAAATCGTCTTCAAAACATGAGAGCCTTTTTGAATGAATGGGTGCGTGAACAAACAAAATTGCAAATTTGCAAAATTGAGCACCCATTCACATTGAACTCCCTATAGTCTAGTTGGTAGTGTGTTGGCTTATTAGACGTAAGAATACTGCCCAAACCCTAGGTCAGACATCAAAACCAAAGTGTGAAAAATATTTGTTTGCCGACTTCCTCTTATCAGATTTTTGGCAAAAGCTCTGAGGGTAAAAAATTTTGCCTTGACAAGTTTCTCAATAATCTGTCGTTCGGAATCGACTGGTGACCCCGTTACAGACACAATATAATTAGAGCGAAAACCCATTCTCAAGGGTCCTAACAGGCCAATACAACGGACAACGTTGTTGAGGCCATCACTGCTAATGGCCAGATCTGTACACTATTAATAGTAAATTGGTATTCTGCATGAGCGATATAAGAGCATGGCTATCACACGTAGTCGTGATGTAAGCTGGACATCGAAATTAGCTTTTTTGGGCTGCACAAGCTACAGAGGTTATTAAAGTCAAGTATAAATATGTTCCCAGAACTTGTGTGTATTTTTGTTTCATTACGCATAATATAGTTTTTAATGTAACAATACACCGACCCCTACATTCTATAGTGGTCTAAGTGTACTTAGAACGTTTTTAATGTTGTATTGATAGATTCGTTTTCCACCTCATGACATGTGTAGAATATGTTTCTGTCATCATAAAGAAATACATTTTCATTGAGTCACGTAATTTATTCCAAATTTTTCATCCCACTTGCAAAAGATATCTGATTTTCTGTCAATATTCAATGTTTTTTATTTTAAAGTTATCCGTTTTATGGCCTATCATTAGATAAAATCAATTTTTATGTTAGACACAAGAAACCCACAACAAAATTCAGAATTTATGTCATACGAACTTAATCAATCAACTTAAATACCAAGCAAAAAATAGTAGAGTTAATGAGGAACATTTTACTTGAGATTTAAATTAGTTTCTGGTTTACTGATGCTCTGACCACATGGCCATTTTTAACACCCAAAAATTCTCCAAAATTTGTTTCTTTTTATTTGAGTTGTTCTTATAGCTCTTCATCCCTCAGAACCCAAGAGAAAACTTCTTTTATGATTTGAAAAACGTTAAAAAAGCTTTACATAAATTTCATGCAAAGTGATTCCTTTCTATGGTCTTCGCAAGAAACAAAAGCATTTTTCTGCTGAAAAAAAATTTTTGAAGTTCAACACAAATTTTGTTCCGGCAAAAAGTTTTCCTTAAAACGTACTTTAAAAGAATTTTGTTGCTTTCTCTGTTTATCCAGAAAATTTTAAATTCTTAAAGCAACTTTTCCATTTGATATCATTTCCAATGCTTTTTCATTCCAAACTTGTGAAAATTTTATGCAGTTTTAATCACCGTTTTGTTAAGTCACTTGTGGTTTAAAAAATATTTTCTTCACTTCTCTTCTGTTTTACATTTTCTACTTTTCGCTTTTTTTTTTTTGCTGTGTGTTGCGGGTTCTGTTCATTTTCCAAATTACTTTCGGTTACTTTTTGACTTCATCATCAGCACTAATGTTTGGCTACTTTGGGCCTCTTGGGATGCATAAATTTTAGATTCTTACAAAAGGTTAAGCCCATTTTACACACACACATATGTACACACACACACACATACACACACACACACTGTATTATTCCAGTTAGACGGCGCTCATATGCTGGAACAGTTGTAACGCATACTTTGGACAGTGGATGTTGGCATGTATGAGAAGCCAACATTTGTAGGTAATTTTATGAAAAATTTTTTTGTTGTTGAAGAATATTTACATAAAAATTTTTTTAATTTCTTTAAATGACATCACCATGCCGTATCATTGTTGTAATGACTAACAATTTTGAATTTAGATAATTACGAAATAATGTTGTCAAATTAAATACGTTTAAATCGAATTAAAAATGAAAAAAATTAATTCCAATTATGTACTGGACAGTGTGACTAGAAATTTTGTAGACATATACTATATGGCAACGTAAAATAATTAATCACTTGAAAGCTAGATTTTTTTGATATGCATTCCATCAGCTTTTTTATATAGACTGTAGCTCAAAGTTCCACACTTATACCGTTTTATGATCAGAGATCTGTTTAGATATTACCAGACTGGTAAGGCTGCTTGTAATCTGTGTCCGTAGCCACCGTAATCTAGTAGATAGTGTGTTGGCTTATTAGACGTAAGGTCAGACTTCTCCAAAAAAACGAA
Organism: Sarcophaga peregrina; assembly: GCA_014635995.1. Classification (NCBI taxonomy): domain Eukaryota; kingdom Metazoa; phylum Arthropoda; class Insecta; order Diptera; family Sarcophagidae; genus Sarcophaga; species Sarcophaga peregrina. The sequence goes on along the minus strand of CM025790.1, from coordinate 43,314,252 downwards.
ATACAAAACGATTTCCTCTCAGCAACTGTCTGGCTAAAACTATGGGAGTAAATAAAATTAAAATTGCCATGAAAAAGTTTCCCAAAAAAAGTTTGTCATTCGGGATCGACTTTAAAATATATGTTTCGCTACACATGTATAAAATTAACACACACAACGTAAGAAGTGGTGTGGGAAGCTGGGTCATAATTCAGAAGGGTTGTAATCGCCATTTACATATGTTTCGTATCTTTTTCTGCCTTTTAATACTTTGTCAGTATATTTCCTGGATAACAGACACTATTTAAGTATTCGATTGTTTTTGCGATGGATTTTGGGTCCTGCATCTTGGACATAGCTTTGAAGAGTTAAGATATATTCTGACATACAACTTACCTTCTTAATGATTTCCCCAAACTTGTTTATCCAATGCTGTACTATAATCTGCACACACATACATACATACATAATTAGTTATGCTGATTGTGTTACGAATGGTGTTCACGAATGGTGTTTTTCGTTGCTTTGTAATAAAGTTCCTGTAGAGCGGCCATTTAAATTTGATCTTAAGATCACCTGTAATGAGCTCTTCGTCGCTGTCGGTGTTACTTCTATTTGTGATACCTTCCGTTGATAAAAATTAAGACTCATCATGGAGCTACAGGATTATGTATGTTCTTAGGCTTAAAGCTGAAGCAAATCACTTCAAAGGCCTATTTGCCGATTTATAAGCATTTAAGCCAATAAACTCATTTATTAAATGAAGATCCATTTTCCGTATATTTTTAATTTATTTTTATTCATCTTTACTGCAACGATGTTTTTTCGGATTTTGAAAAATACAAATAAAATATGATTCCTTACAATAAACATTTCCTAATGGGTTAAGTGATTACTTAAATTTTTTTTACACATGTTTCCTAATGTAAATTTACACAATAATTTCGTTGAGTGCGTTGTTAAAATAATTATCAAATGTTCTCGCATATTTGTTTATGTCGTTGTTCTTTTCTTTTGTTTTTGTTTATTTAGTCATTCAGTCATAAATTTATATTTTTTTTGTGCTCTTGTTCTACTTTCGTTGAAAGTTGAAATTTAATGATTCGCAGTTTAATTTCAATCAACTTAACTCTCAACTCATCAACGTCATTATCATCAACATCACACTGGCATCAGTGGCATCAGCGGCATCAACAACATCGTTAATATCGACATCATTGTGTTTATGCATCAATTTCATTGCATTACATTGCATTTCGTTTCATTTCAATTCATTTACTGGAACACAATGTGCAACGCAATCCTTTTAAACTGCCGTTAGCACTGATGGGGTTGTAAAATTCATGCGAATGGTTAAGTGTTAATCTTTTTTACGATTCAAAAGGTACTTCGATGAGGATGTAAAATTGAAAGCAGAATATTACAATGTTTCTACACTAAACGAGTTATAGCAATGACAACAACATGAAAAATATCATAAAAAAACTCTTAAAAAAACATAAATTCTAAAACGAGTATAAGAATTTTGAATTTAATCCTTCATACAGATTTTGTAAAACAATTGTCATTAATTTTGAGGTCATATGAAGTAGTTTAGCTCTTAGAATAAATTTTATTCTTTCAATAAGCCATTTTTAAGGGGTCATTATAAATTTAAATGTGGCTATGAAAGCAATATTGTAAAACCTTCAAAATCTTCTGCAATAAACCACATTCACAGAAATTTGAATATTTTCAAGAAAACCGCATAAAGTATGCTTGTAATTAATAATTGAATATTATAATTTGGCGATGCAGTGGGAGAAAATTAATTATTTTAGTTATTTTAAGTAGAAAAAGAAAAAAGTCTAAGGCAAGGGGAAATATATAGTACGTTTTAACGCCCCTATAATAAAACAAAAAGACAGAAACCATTTACAAATGGACGTACACACACAATAATATATGCACAGAAGATTACTTTGCTAATTAAGTTATGGTCTTAAGCTAATTGTTATTTTGTTTACGGCCTGTTATAGGCCAACCAATGTACTTATAAGTCCCATGAGCTTAAAATAAATAGACATGAAAATGTATCGCTTTTGGCGAAAATAGAACGAAAAAATTAAATTCGTTGTTTGGAAAATTAATACGAATTTTAGGAATTTCAATAATGTTCTCTCGCTATGTATTTATTGCTGTCATTACAATCCTTCAGTTTAGATTATGACCTATCTTCTCACTCCACTTACGATGTGTGTATTAATTTTATACATATGTGGCGGGACCAACCAATGTTGTAACGAAAATGGAAATGATGTTACATCGTTTAATATTAAAATGATAAATGAAAGCTACAAAAATAATGGACTTGTTTACATGATCAACGGATAAATAAAAATATAGCAACAACATCAGTATAAAAAAGGAGATAAATAAGTAAATAAGAAGTAACACATACCAGAATAAATGTAACCAAAATGCACAAATAACAACGAAACAACGATGTTTACATTTACATAGATTTCGAATACGCGATACCATTCTCCTTCAAGAACATCCATCAGACTGTTTACCCAGCAATATGAAAGGCAAGACAACGCAAGCAACGGCAGTCAGTAAAAATTCTGTCAGTCTTGTGTGAAGACGAGTTACATGTGAAGAGAATAATCGTAGTTTGAAGATATCCGTTGAAAAGATTTAATGTTAATGTTTACCCAGAAGACTTTAAAGAGGACTAATAAATAAAAGAAATTGTTGTTGTTTACATCAAGTTGTGAACAGTGGCCACACGGAATTGTGCGAACATTAAAGAATTTATCTAAAACTAAAAAAAAATTTTTTTTATATTATTTGCAATCTATTAACTCATATTTTAAACGCTTTTAAAAGCGTATAAACGTAACAATATTTTAGAGAAACTCTCATGGCAATTTTATTTACTCTCAGAGTTTGTGCCAGAAATTTTCAGAGAGGAAGTCGTCGAATGGAATGTTTTTTATATTTCATTGAAGGTTTGAAATGAGACCTCATATCTAAAACGCCAATACGCTACCTATTAGACAATAGCGACTTTAAATTCAAATATGTACTAACAATACTTTAACTATTGTGTCTATGAAATGCAACCATAGGCTATGCTAGCAATCGAATCCACTAATAAGCTTCGTAGAATAATCGAGTCTAACATTTTTTGTTAAGAAGGTACACCTTTCACTACTGTCAAACTTAATTACATGAAAGTATTCTTTTATAAACGCTTCCTATCTTCAAATTTAAATACAACACATAGTGTGAGGGACGCCATCAACAGTTTTTAATCGTTTTATTCGAAATATTGATTTAAATATGTGTGGAACATCGTTCAAATCCTTGTTACGGCTTTTTTAAGTCGAGTACATCCGAAATATGCAGTTTTCCATGAGCCAGGCACAAAAATCAGGCTGAATTTTGAGGATGGCGTATATAATGTTGGCTTTGATAATCGCTGCGGCTTGTGGCTCCTGTACGTTTACAGGCGATTTAAAAAACTACACAAGAAAAAAGATAATGGGGTCAAATCACATGACCATGGCGGTCATTTCACATCAAGAATGATAAACTAAAGATTACGCCATGACGCACACAAAATTAAAACTTTCTGCGCATATTGAGTCAATGACGTCACGCAAATTGTATTCCTATTGGCTAATGATAATGTAAGGTTATATTGCAGGGCTGCCAACTACTTTCACGTAGTGCACATATTTTTCAGAAGAAATGTTAATTTTCACAATAGCCCAATTACGTCATCTAACGGGAAATCATTCGCGAGGCATAATCTTTAGTGTGTCATTCTTGATTTCCTTAAGTTGCTCGTGCGGAATTTTCAGTGGCATGAGGTCTGTGGCTTGTAGTGCCCCTTTTGATTATTCAATTCATTCCTATAACAGTTGGTTAAGCTTATTTGGACTGCCTATTATGTATCTATTTACATATAATATATGTATACCATATATGAAGTCGACGTAGTCTGGTATATAGGAGCTTATTAGACGTGAAGTTGCGGTTCAAACAAAATGAAATGCGAAACATATTGACTTGCTCTCAGGAGATTTCTGGTAATAACTCTGAGTGCCATGAAAATATTCTCAAAAATCTATTGTACGGAGTTGACTTAAATACTCATGCATATAGTGGTGTGAAAAACTAGGTCGTAATCCTGGCTGAAGGGCCAGGAGCTCCTGTGTAGAGCTCCTATAAGCTACCTGCTGTATCGCGCGGACATTAATCGATTTATTGTAGGAAAGATTTCCAGAACAAATTTTTTTTTTCGAAAAATTCTGGTGTCAGATGCAGATGTTCTTGCGATTTTTTGTTTAGGGGTTTTATGAAATTTCGAGTTGATGCAGATAATCCAGTAATACAGTTACATCTCTGTGAAGAAGTCATGAGAAATTTCATGACTTTCCTGAATCTACAAAACGTTGGTTGCTACGGTGAGTTACAGTCGTATCTCTATGCAAACATCATGAGAATCCTCATGACTTTCATGTATCTACAGAACCTTGGTGGCCAGTTTATTGCATACAAAATCGGAATAGACCTAATCGAAAAACATGTGTTTTTAGTTTAAAATTGTAAAATGCATTCTTACTGAGAGACTCTTTACAATTTTTCAGTGAGGCCACCAATCTTCAGACTCACCTGTTGTGGTAGTTAGCGATTGTATTGACACGACATAAGTGGAATAAAAAATGGATGATGAATAAATAAATATTTATTTAGCAGGTATTTATTTGTTTTCTGCACTGTATGAATTCAAGTTCATTAAATTCATTCTACGAGAAAATGAAAGAATACGAAAGTGAGTTTTACTCATTTGAACCCGTGTTACCCACAACACCATGAGAGAATGACATTTTTGAATTAGGTTAACATTTTCATTTATTTTAAACAGTTTCACTGAACCACTGTCACCTTATTGATGTTTTTCTATCCTCATAGTAAGTATATAACATTTCATACGTTATTTAAAGATTGATTTAAATCCCATTTAAGCTCTACTTTGACAACGTTGTCAATTCGTTTGAGCCAATTGTTGTAATCTCTTTAAAAGCAACTGCCGGTGTAATGGCAAATAAATTGATGTTTAGACCTACTTAAATAAGGAAATTGTCCTTTATGCTCTTGCTGATGGTGACCATCGTGTAATTTTTCATTTTGGGGGCCTGGGGCACACTTATCAATTCTCATTAATTCATTTTGAGCAGCATTTAAGGGTTTAACAAAGAATTCCATCGCTCATTCTTACATTGCTTGCCTTTTTGTTCGTCCTCTTAAATAACGTGCATTGGATTGTGTGAGACGAGACTTGACTCGACTTGACTTGACTTGGCTAGACTAGATAAGGCAAAGCAAGGCAAGGCATGGCAAGGCATGGCAAGACAAGGCAAGTTTAGTTTGCGTGTGTTTTGCGGTTTATCTTTAGGTTTGCGTACAACGCATTTGTATTTGTGTGAGCATTTAAGTTGAAATCGTCACAAATTTGTTGTGTTGCCATTATTGCTTTGGGCCATTCATTTGTAAACATGCTTACACTCTTGCACACACTTAAATTGTGTACGTCGTAATGCACAAATGAAAATGAAGAAATATTTTATCTGTATTGTGTTTAACTTGATTTATCTCAACTTTAAGGACCTTTTTGGCTTCTTAATGCCTTGTGAACGAATGGTTGTTTATTCTCCTAAGCTGTGCATTTGTTCATCCGTCTGTCAATTTGTCAGTCAGATATTCAGTGTGTGTAAGTTATTGTGATGAATTTCTCCATGCTGACTAAAAAGTGTTGATATTCAATGTTATTCACAACACAATTTATCTTTAAATATAATTCAACGTGTATTTAATGTTAAACTCCAATAAATAAAATTCTAAGGAATTAATTTTGCAAATTTTCTATTCAATTATTTTAATAAATTTAAAGTTTGTTTTTTTTTCTTCTTGTTCTTCTTAATTTGAAAGCATTTGTAGCTGAGATTTCTTAAGGGGTATACAAGAAATACGATAAATTATTCAAAGTTATTAAATGCTTAAATTCGAATGGTACTTAATGGTGTCTTAAGTGCTATACAAGATAATGAATAACTGGGTATGAAATGAATGAATTCAAATAAATTACGATAGGAAATGATTGGTATTGACATAATAATGTAGTACAGTAGTTTTCCGATTTAACGAACCTTCTAATTGTTCGTTATAATCGGTAGCATGTTCGGTACTATGTAAAGCGTCCACCATTTTATTCAAAACACAGAGTAGAAGAAGGACGAAAGAAATTTTTGTATTATTCTAATGTATAAAAATTAATGCCACTTTTCATTTTATTTTCTACGCCCACAATTTCTATTTATCTAAAATCAGATCGATTTGACTAATTTTTCTTTCAAATGTTTGTATTTATCCATTTAAAGCTTTCATCAAGAGAAAATTTTGCCCCGCTCACTTTTGCGCCCACTTTTATTTGATTTACCTAAAATCAAAAAACGGCTCCATCGTAAACTATGAATTTGATCATGTTATGATTTTGAGCAAAGTTGTTGCGTATGAACCGGGGTAGGTTTCTAAGTTGATATGACTTATTTTCGGTACTTGAAATCTATTAAATCATTAACTGTGCATTTAATCATGTTATGATCTTTACCAAAGTTGATGCACATGAGCCGATGAAGATTTCTAAGTTGGTATGACCAATATCCGATAGGTGGCACTATGGAAAATTACTTAAAATGAATTAAATCGTAAACTGTGCATTTAATTATGTCATGATCTTTAGCAAAGTTGTTGCGTATGAGCCGACGAAGATTTCTAAGTTGGTATGACCAATTTTTAATAGGTGGTGCCACTGAAAATTACTCAAAATGAATCAAATCTTAAACTGTGCATTCTTTAACAAAGTTATTACGTGTGAGTCAAAGGAGATTAATGCGATTAATTTCCTATGGATGGCATCACTGAAAATTATTCAAAATGAACGACAAGTAATTGGTCGACCTACACCCCAAGCACGGAAGAAAAGAGCATTACGAGCCTCAGAATTAGACGAGCACTGCAACTGGAATATCTTCGAGTATATGCCGCTGAGACCCATTCGCATGAACCAAGTGAACAACGAGAAGTGAGACTGATCGAATGAGTACTACTTAGGCCCGTTCATCTGAATCATCAGGACAAGGGGAAACAAAATTAATAAAATGATTCATAATTAATTGGACATTAGTCTAATGCCTTTCCTTAAAATTTGTTTTAGTTGCGGGTGCACCGACGCGTGCAGAGTATAGCTAGTATAATAATAAAAACAAATACAAACAGAACTGTTTCCTTATCATAGAAAATCAAGTTGAAGGATCGGTATTTTTTCCAACAAATGTACCGCTAATAAATCGATATAAACAGAAAAAAATGGAATAGTGAAGAAATAGAATAGGATTCCAAAATAGTTTCGGTTGCGGTCGAGTATTGCTTACGATCGAAGATATCAATGACCAAACTAATATAGGCACTGAAGCTAATTGACATAAAAAATGCAAGTAATCTACCAAAAAAATGCAAATCATCCACAAAATATGTAAGTATTCTACCAAAAAATGCCATTCACGTATAATTTTGCGCGATTTGTATACAGAACTTTTTGTTCCAATTAAATCTTTTTTAACAATTAATTTCGTCGCTTATATCTCCAGTCCCAAGTAATGCCTGACCGTAAGAAAACCTAGTTCGAAATCCGTGATTCAAAAATTATCCAACAGCTAGGTCCCAAAATCTCACCGTTTTAGATTTTAACGATTTTTGCTCGATTTATTGAAGACATATTTCATAATAACACTTGATTTTGTAATCTTATTTCCTCCAATAAGGAAGTTGTTGTTGTTGTAGTAATAACGAATATAAAATAATGTTCGTTAAATCAAAATTCTACTGTATTTAATTTGATGGTTGGCTTTTATTATGAATATTTATGTATTTATAAGGAGTTAAATTTCATATTTATTTAGTGATTCAATACTTAACATTACTAGGTGATAATTATTTCATAATTGATTTTAATAGCCACGCTGAACAAAAAAAAAACGATATTATATGAATATGAAAATAATAATAAATAAGGAATTTAATTTATTATGTTCTTAAATTATTATGTTCCTAGAATTCATAGACTGTCATAAAAAGAAAACGCTACCAACAGCGGCTATACGTATTTTTTTTGTCCGTCTGATTTGTCGATTTCTTAAAAACTGACACACAACAAAAAAAAAAAAAACCGTGATAAAGAAATCCTAAATAGTTTGTTAAATAATGTTTATCTAAGTGGGTGTTGTAAATACCATAAACATCAACGTCTCCTCACTGTCATCATTCACGGTTGGGGCATACAATATAAAAAGAGCATCTGTGAAGCAATTTAAAAACTTTCCTTTCCTTTTATAAATTGCTTTTGTTTTCAAATCACTCAATCGACAATTATTTAAACTCCATTGACAATGGACGGGGTGCTACGTTAATAAAACTTTTAAGGAGAAAAGAAAAATGAAATACAACAAGAAAAACAACATATTTTATATTCTTTTTAATATCTAAACAAAATGAAATTGATTAAAAGTTTTCAATGTATAAGGGCCATTATTACAACTTGCCGTTAACTAAAGGGAGGTGAGATAAATTGTTTTTCATTATTATTAGTACCCAATAAGATAGAAGTGAGCGTTAAGCTAAAGGGAAGATCATCCCACCTTTTATCATTTAAAGCTCTCTTTAAACAAAATAAGCCTATACAACAAAAAAAAAAAAAAAACGAAGTCCACTGTTGCCACTGCGTTAAAAAAAAACTTGTTTAATTGAGCTGTTTTATCGACTTTACTCCGGCACTGCTATATTTTAGAAAAAGTTAATCTTATTTTATCTGTAAGTTGTAATAATCAAAATAATTTCACGGTAACTTTGCCGTTCACTTTAATTAAAGGTACCTTTAACTAACGCCAATTTTAACGGGAAGTTGTAATAATGGCCCTAAGTGATGTTGAGCAACAATGGCTGTAGTAGCTAAATTTTCCATAAGCAATGTACCACCTCAACATATACTTACAATTTTGCTTTGCCAGTTCAATATCTCGTATACATACACATACACTGTAGGCCTATACAGTATAAATCGACAAATCTCATGTACTACCTCGCTTTCACTTATACAATTGCATTCTGAGAAAATTTATTCTGTTCTATTCAGATATTCTTAACAATAGTGTTGTGGGGAATACGATAACAATTGCTGAAGTTGGTAAATACTTAAAACAACAACAACAAACCCAATAACAACAAGCCTTAAGTTATGTGTATGTATTTGTGTATGCGTGAATTACCCTCATTGTATTACGCTAAATAGTAAATGGTTTCTGCTTTTTGTTGTCGCTTTTGTTTTTGCTTATTTGAATGTCATGCCATCATTAGCATAAAAGCCTAATTTTGTTACACACTGTGTATGAGTGTGAGTAAGTAGAGTGTGTATGTTGTATATGTGCCAGTTATAGGACTGTGCTTGTTTGTGTATGAGTGTTTATTGCTGTTGTGAATATAAAACAATGTTGTTTTGTTTGTTGGCATCTTTCTTTGTATGTATGTATGTACGTACAGAACTTTTGCTGTTCTTTTTCTTAGTGTTTATGTTTCATCTTCTTCTCCATCTACTTCTTAATTTCTTTTTTTTTTATCACTTTGTTAAGTTGAAAAGTTCTTGTTGTACAAACTAAAACGATTTGAAATCGTAAATTTTATTTGTGTTTGTTGGCTGTGACTGTAGCTGTGGCTGTGTGGCAATAGCAGTGGCGCCATTAAAGTAAAAACGTTTGATAATCTTTAAGAATATTTGGAGTATCGAAACCAAGTTTTGTTTGTTTCTTTAAAATCAAAGTTCAAAAAAGGTTAATTTATTACAATAGTTTTTGACTATACAAACCAAGATGTAAATTAAAAACTATTCTGCAAAAGTTCAAAGCCTTTTGTGGCATTTAAAGTGTTTGAAGATATGGATTTGATGCTACTTTATGGTTTAAAGTGTGACGAGGTGACGTTTGATTTAGAATCTCGTAAATAGATTACCATGTATTTTTTATAATGGATGTATGAAAATTAATAATAAAATTAACTAGACGACTCGTGCGAATATTTCGCACCGTTAGTTGTCATTTTTGTAACATGAAATGAAAATAATTAATAGAAATTTTATTAAAATTATAAAAATATTAGAAATCATAACATATCACACATATTTACATACATACATATGTTTAAATGCTTTTATAATTCTTCTTGGAATGACATGATCATCGTTAACATTTTGCCCGTACAAATCCTTAATACAAATAAAAATATATTGAAACGCACACACTCGAGAAAAAGCCACGTAAGCCACCCATGTGAAAAGACCGGTTCTGGTAAATACGATCCTACCTTATGAAGGGTTTGACCTTGTGCTTTGTTTATCGTCATAGCAAAAGCAACTTTCACAGGGAATTGTTTTCGTGTAATTCGGAAAGGCACAGTTGGATCAGAAGGTGTAAAGTTGATTCGGGGTATGAGTACAGTTTTATCGGTATGAATAATTTTTGCCAATATGATGTGCTCTTCCAAGTTTGTTACTATTAGCCTGGTACCATTTATTAACCCCTGTTTAGCATTAAGATTTCTGATTAACATTATAATTGCATTTATCTTTTCAAATGCACGTTATTTATATTTTTACGTTGCGCGTTATTTTTATTCTTAGTTTTCTTAAAATCTTTTTAATTGTTAAATATCAGCTGACACTATATATTAAAAAACACCGTATTACTACACTTCATAAAATAAACAATGCCATGACAATAAGGACATTACCAAAATGGATTTTACAACTTTATATATTATAATGTGGAATAGCATTATGATTAAGCGACCCTGTTTATCGCACTTAATCTAACAACTACTACAAAGTATTGTCAAAATAGCTTTTTACAACTTAATATGCATATTATATATAACTGACTTAGTATTATAGTATATAGCGGTATTGTTCAGAATGGATTTTAATACATACTATATTATGTAGAACTGCATTACTATTAAGCGACCCTATATTACCACACTTGAACAAAAACATATGTATAATCATAATGACAACAGTATTATCAAGCAATTCTATAAAAAATATAATTTTTATCAATGAAAATATTAATTTTTCAATTTCTAATTATTTTTCGTCATTAGTGTTAGATATAAGCTTTAAAATGAGATATCATTCATTAAATTTGATGCACTGGTATGAGAGATATTTGCAACCGACAAAAAAGTGTTTTAGAAATAATATATATGATTACATTTTCCAAGAAAAATTGTTGCGATAAAGTGTTATTTTTTATATTTTTTGCTGACTTATTTTCTTACTTACTGATGATTTTGAAGAATTTTACAAAAAAGTAAAAGTCTTTTAGAAGGTTATTGTATTATAAAGTTTCCCCAACAAAATGTATAATCAGTAAGTCTCCTGAGATATGTGCTCTAAAGAGAATATGATCAACGAATATTGTAATAAAACCAGGTAGTTCTGATGCTCGAGAAACTGTAGGACTCATTTGACATAGTTCCAGTTATTTCTAGAGAATGAAAATAGCAATCCTGTCATCTTTTGACCTGTTTAGTTTGCTTAATTTTATTATGAGACTGAAACAAGAAGAAGAGTCACTATAGCTGTACGAAAGGGCGAATGCTATGCTCAATACAGATAGGACTTAAATAATCTGAACTTTTGTTTGGTAAGTTATAATAGAAAAAGTTTGAGCCATCTATCCGAATAAAACACGATTGTGAAGGCATCAGGCTACTTAAACTAATCTCTGAACGCCAAGAAGAGTGCGAAAGGGCGTAAAGGGAGTTAAACAATTTGATCTTTTGTTTGGGAAGTTATAATAGAAACAGTTTCAGCCACCTATTAGACTATCTACGTATAAACTACTGGTAATAACTAACCTTCTGAAAAGGCATTGCAAACTCAAAGAATATTTGTTTAGAATGACAGTTACTGCTGCAAGCCCAATATGTAGATGTTGTAATGAAGAAAATGATTCATCAGGACACAAAGTTGGGGTTTAGAGTTTTATTAGATATGTAGACATAAAATTAGACTTTAGATTTATGCGTGAGATGATAGGTAAATCTGAAGTACTACAATATATCCTTTGGCTGCTATAATTCAGTTGTTCTGCAAAATAATACAATACAATTAATGTATGTTATATGGCGTTGTCCATCTCCTAATATCAGAATTTCAAATGTTTTTTTGCTATTCCCATCAAAGAGACAGCAAATAATTTCATATTGATAAGATCAATATCGATTTCACTTGTCGTCATCGGTATGAATTCATTCTCATCAAACTGGTGTAGAAACTAAATGAAACAGTGTAGTAAACGATCTTTGAGTTTCATTTGCGTTAACTAGTCTGTCACTTACCTATGACAAGACATTCTTTTAATTAGTATTTCAACCTAGCTTCTCACATTATCCATGTTGTGGGTATTTATCCAGATTTCTTTTCATGGCAGTTTTATTTTATTTCAGAGTTTTTGTCAGAAAACTGTTGTTGTTAATTTTATCTAAGAGTGACGAGACCTACAGTCTAGCGATAGTTTGATAAACTTTTCACGATGATTTTATTTCATCTTAAGATTTTCAGCAGAGGACTGCAGAAGAACTATTTTATGGTTCATTTTGTTCGAGATGTCTGAGCTAAGGGTTTGAAATACGGACTCTTGTCTAAGCCTGCACTCTACCTATTGGAATAGGGCAGCTTGTGCTAATTGGCAAACATTACAGAGATTTAGGTAATTATTGAAGAAAACCTGTAAACAAGAATTTGTTTTGTTTTTCGCATTGGGTTTTTTTGGTGCTCGCTATGACAACATAGAATCAAGCGCCTACTGAACTGCAAAATAAGTTTTTTTTAGCATAAAATTTTGCCTCTCAAACATCTGAATAAAAAAACTGTAGAAAATATAAAGGAGATTTACAGATATTGGATATTAAAATAAATATGAAATGGGTTTTTTTTTGTATTTAGTCCTACTGTATTTGTACAATTTTACTTTCTAACTTTGTCGGTCTATTACTGTAAGGCGTTTAAGTCTATAACTTGATTTGAAATAATTTTTATTTTTCTTTTTCTGTGGATATTATCCCATTTATTCCTTCTGTTTTTCAAAGCATAGCTTAGGTTTTCTTTGAAAATCTCATACTCAATGCGTTTAAAAATAATACCAGCAAAAAGAGATTTTTTTTATTTTCCAAATACAAAGCAAGGCAAAGAGAAAAAGATGAACAACACATTTACTTAACGAACCTAACGTTAGAAAAAAGAAGAAAGAAAACAAAAAAATATTGCAAAAATATGTCTTACCCAGCCTTTATCAGACTGTTTCTTTGAAATTGAACAAACAACGAATTGGAATACAAAGAAAAAAATTGTGTAGGAAAAATGCATAAATTTTGTAAAAAGATTTTACGTATAATGAACCGGTATTGACATGTACATGGATGTATGTATACGAATATATGTATGTATGGAATATACAATATGATAATAAAGAATCTGTATGTAATAGTTTTTCTTTCATTCATTCATGTACACTTTTATTTGAATACATTGAAGAAACGATAGAGATTTTGGTTTTACAAAGAAAATCTTTTAAATGACGATGCATTTGATATTGTCGAACGAACGAACGTACGTTGTTTACATGCCCACTTACAATTGCTTTTGTTTTGTAGTAGGGAACAATGTATCCTTAGACAACCAATAGATGGATACATACAACCCTGAAATTGTCTATAAAAACGTTTTTATTTTATAAAATGGAATACAAAAAAAAAAAAACAATTCTTGTTCGTTGAATTTTATTATTTTTTGGTTTTCAGTTTTGTTTTCGCTATTTGTGGAACCTTGCACTTTATTTTTTATTTATACTCGTATTGTATTGTTTAACTCTCTGTATCTGTGGTGAATACCAGGTAATGCCAACACTACATATTTGGATGCAATATTACCTTACGTATCGATGTACAATTCAATTTTCTTTAAATTCAATTAAATTTTAAACGAAGCATCTTTTGATTGACAATTATCATCTATAATGCAGTGCATGTACAGTTTTTATATGAAAATTTTATACAATCTGCAACTCAAATGTTAAATCGAAGATTTTAGCAATTTATCCCTATTAATTTAATTCATTTTTCATTCATATGGCTGCTGCAGCAGGCCTCACAGTATATCATTTGAACGAAACAATGTTTGTGCACTTTGTAGAGAGCATAGGGTTGTATCTTGGTTAAGGCATCGCGAAAGTTGGGCTTCAAATAATCAATTGTTTACGATTTGTCGGCAGAACACTTTTCTTTAACGGTTCTTCATAGAAAATAATCCAACGCTGGCAAATCGAAGTTTCTTGGCATTTAATTGACATCACCATTTCGACTAAAGTTTAACCATCAAAACTTTGAAGCAATAAATCGATTGCGGCATGAGATGTGTAGTAAATCGCCCATCATTCACTGCAACACCACGAAAAGCAAGTACAAAAACATCTCTTCTCCTCGTGCGATCGGTGAGTAAGGGTTGTAAGGATTTATTTTTAAAGAAATATGGTCAATGACGCCTCTGCTCCATAAGCCGTTTTGGATATTATAAGATCATGTACAGATTCTCTGAGCCATTAATACGGCAATTTTGTTTATTAACGTACTCGCCAAGATGACAATGAGTTTCAACCGAAAAAATGTTTTTTTTTGGGAAAATCGATGTCTTCAACTCTTGAACTCTTGAATTAAACTTTGTGAGGCGTCATATCGTCATTTCGACATAAACTGGTGCTGGATTCCCAAGCACATTCTTAGCTACAGCTTTGATATTTGCGGAAGCATCAACAATGAAATCGGTTTCACGAACTTTAGCAATAAACTTGCATATATCGGGTACTGTTGGTCCTTTTCTCTGACCAAATTTTGTTCGACATTTTCGTGTATTTGCTTTGGAAATAAATTTCTAATAAATCCCAACGTAACTCAAGTGTAAATCGATTCATTACGTTAAGTGAAGATAATGTTCTGATTTTTGTGACAGAATAGAATGACATTAGTATTGTCAGATTCGAAATAACTGATGGTTCAAATTTAAATCGATAGATGGCCTACCCGATAGTTATAATTTCGTTGTTTTGTTTCAGTTTGATGATTCGTATGATTGTTTAGCAGGTTTTATGAAAAAAGATTTGCTGCCTGATTTTGTGTCTAGACACAATAACTTTTTTGGAAGTGCAATCAATAATTTTAATCGATTATAATATCCCTTACAAAGCACAGGAGTCAGGATTAAATTGCTATAACCTACAGCTATTCCTCTGCACCATTCGCCACATGATAGAGTTTTTTATTTCAATCGCCAAATAATTTCTTATTGCAACTATTGGCCAAAAAGGTTGACCATTATGATACAATTCTATGATAGTTGGTTGGCCTACACTTTTTTTAAGGACAAAAACTAGTTCTCCATTGTTATTTTCTAGTTTTCTATAGGCGAAGGACTTTTATTGTAATTTTAAGACATTCAAGATAATCTCAAAAACAGAAACAAAAAATAGAAAGAGAAACCTTCTTAAATTTGTTTTCTCATTGCCAAGGTTCAGGTTTCAGTTAATTTACGCATTTAAAACATTCCCTCTACGAATATTCTAGTCATTGTACTCGTGTATTGATTATAGATTTCTTTCTTCTTCATCTTCTTCTGGTGCTTGTTTGGTTTTGGTTTTTGGCAAATTGTTTTAAAATTTTTTGCTTTCATCTTTGTTCTCTGCTTCTGTTATATCTTATGTTAAGCCCATATTTTATGGCATATAGGGTGGCAATGGTAAATTGACGATTATCTTTCGTTCTTGTGCATGCTCTTATGGCTGCTGTTGCTAATTCTAGACCATGGTTAATACAGTAATTGCATGCTTTTCAGTTTTCATGTGAATGCCTTCGATTCTTGTGTCGCCTGAACAAGAATTCCAAGCAATATTTCCTTGGAAAAAACAATTAAGAATTCATTTTTCTATTGTTGTTGTTGTTGTCGTTTTTGTGTTTTTTCTTGGGTTCAGCCCAATTCATTTGTTCTGGATTATGGCTTTTATTTGCTTTTGACCCTTTTACTCTTACGTTTGTTTATGATTTTTCATTCGAGTATGATGACTTTTGTTTTGTTGGTTTTTGTGTATGTTCTTCCATGTGTACGTTGATACCCTATAAACCTTTCTGCTTTAAGGTCCTTTCTTTAGTTAGACCGAAAAGATTGTAAAAGTTTCTGTGTGTACAATTTTATTGTGTTATTGTGTGTGTATGTGTGTGTATGTGGGTATTAAAAGTATCTATTTAAGAGAGGGTTCGCTTTAAAATGTTTCTATACTTTGTTAGCGGATGGGGGATTGGTTGGTGGGTTATTTATATGGGAGGATTTATTTTTCTGTTTCGAAAAATTCTTACAAACTATAGGCAGACAGACAGACAAAGGATTGAGGTTGCCATTAAGGACAAAAGCATTTTCATGATTATTTTTGTATTGTTTGGTGCTTTTAAAGGCAAGGGAAACAACGATTTCTGTATAGAACTTTAAATGGCCTGATTTTTGCTTTTAGATACATATTAGATGTGGAAAGATTTATTTAAAATATAAATTTATCCTCATGTATTTAAGGCATCTTAAAGGCAAATAACATCTGTTGAAATTTAAAAGAAAAAATGTTAATCCTGAAGACCACGTTTGATTAATTAAATTCGTTTAAAATCAATTGTGGATTTGAAGTATTTAAATGTCTATTCAGCATTTTATAGAAATCCATGTTTAACTGTTTCCAATTAAAGCTTTTAAAATATTTTCAGCTCCAAATGAACGAGTTCGTCTGGTTTTATTGCAAATTAATTAAAATTAATAGTTTTACTGAACAGTCACATGACACGAATGAGTTTACCGAAGAAGGTTAGGTTAGGTTAGGTTAAAGGACGTGAACTTGTCAATTGTGATAAATACAGTATTCTCAGGTCGTCCTTGCTTCTCACATCACTCGGATTGTGTGGGTTAATTTTAAACATGAGTGGCGTGACTTTCAGTTTAAAGTCGACTCCGAACGACAGAGTTTTTGAGCAGCTTTTTATGGCAATTTTATTTGCTCTCAGAGTTTTTCCAAAGAATCTGCAAATCATATTTTCGTTTTGATGTTTGACCTGGCATTCGAACTTGGGCCAACAATCTACCTACTAGATCACGGCGACTTCAAAAAACCGAAGAAAGTAGCAAATAATTAAAATATAAGCTACAAAAAACTACAGAGTTTGGCATGCTTAAGCATCAAGGGTGCTTTGAACTCCACGCCGCAGGTTGTCCTCGAGGCCATCTTGTCTCTAAAACCGAAAACTCTAGTGCTGGAACTACACTGAGACTTAAGTTCTCACATAAGTTTAGGCCATGTACGGTGAGCCATGCTTCAATACTGCATAAAGTAGAACCAAAACGTCCAGGTATCTGGCACCTTGAAAAGTCACACACATGAAAACTTAAAAATCAATTGCTGAAGTTGTCATTGGTAACGGTAATTTAACAAACTTTACCGATGGCCCAAAAATGGATTGCGAAACTGTGTTTATTCCTGGCACTGAGGGAATTACAGATTATATAGATTATACAGATTACCTAACCTTGGCAGTGTATTTTAAGTAGACATTTTTTTTATTGAATAAGCTGCATGCATGGTTGAAACCGGGGACCAATGTCAAGCAGCAATCAAAGCACTGGGATCCTTTATCATCAAATTAAAGGGTATCAGGGGTTGCATGGATTTTTTACATCGTATATGTCGACACAACACTTGCCTCTGCTGAGTTCTAAGCCAATGTGGTATAGAGGGAGCGAAAAGATGTACAATCTGGCACGGAAGGGATCGGAAATGTCTGTACTACGGAGGGGATATGTGCGCCTGTACAGGAATAACTTACATACTTAATTACAACCATAATTTTAATCTGCTCTAATACATCCTTGCAGGTGTCGCTGGTTCTTGCGTGCCTTCGCCAATTGATCACGCCATTCGATGACAGGGCTTGCTTGATTTATCCCTTCCAACGCGAACATGGTTGTCCTCTTCGCAGTCTTCTGGAAATAACAGCATCAAATACCCGTGTTGCTGGAGCATCCACCCCAATTCGAACGACACGATCGCACCATCATAGACGCTGGATGGTAATACGTTGTACAGCGTCCATTTCGTTAAGGAGTTCATACAGCTCACTGTTGGGTCAGGTGAGGAAATCATCCCCGACTCGCACTGGACTGAACATCTTATTTAGGACTTTTCTGTGGAATACTCTCAAGGCTGCTATATCAAGGTGAGTATTAGTTCTGTCGTACGAGAGAGGTCTCTGGTTTTCTGTTGCCATTTGACATCATAGTACCTCCTGTACAGAAATACTTTTCCAAATTAGAAAAAGCGGAATGGAATTCAACAAACCATGGGTGGTTCTAGGTACCTGTTTGGCGAATTTTAAAACTGAACACTTATAAGTTCTGTCGTTCCCACCACGGTTACTGCAGTGTGACAAGATTATTGCAAGTGATGAGTTCTTAAGAAATGACCCCATTGAAATAGACTATTTAATATGGCAACAAATTTTATATTTTTTGAAAGGAGCTTACAGCGGTCGATATTGATGAATAAAATGAAATAAGAAACAGTTTGTGCTTTAACCTTTTTAATGCCTTTGTTAATACCCATCTCATAAAATTTCATTTCGAGACCATTTATCGACATTAAACTGTTTTGAAAAAGTATCCTAGTGGAAATATCGTTAAACTTTAATGCCCATTTCAACGCATTAAACGATACTCAAGTTCATTCACTTGGTTTTTTAATGGCAGCAAAAGTTGTTTGAATAACAGTCATAACAATGGCTAGAAAATTACAAAAATAATTGTTTTATGAATGTACTATAAAATCCTTTGTTGTTATGTGTACGTACGCGTGTATGAGGATAGTTAAATGTGTAGTTGTTGGACTCATAAATAGTAGTTAAACATAATTATCCTATTCAGAAGTTCTTAGCCATAAATGGCGAAACCGACTGACTGGCTGCGCCAGGCTGTCCTTGTCTGAGCGGGTGTACGTATGTACATGTGAATGGGACAACAACCTCACTGATGTTGCTGTGACGGTGTTGCGGCTGCTGTAGCTGCAGTTGGTCACAGGGACTGAAGACTAAAGGGTATTTAAGTTTTTAGTAGTTGGTTTATTTGGTGGGGTGTGGTTTAATGTAGCCAAAAACGTTTTGTAAGCATAAGAAAATAGTTTCTACGCTTAACAATGACAATTTTCTCAATACACTGAATCTAAGGGGCAATACATTTAATGCAGAGTTTTACCAGTAGGCCCTATGAAAGGCCTTTTCGTATACATTTTGGAATAAAAGATATTTGGGAAATAAAAATAAATCTTTTAAGCCTTTTAATTAGAACGTCGGTAAAACTAAATAATTTCAACACAAGACGTCCTAGTGGATTCCTAGACGTGAGGCCACATTTCAAACTTTAAGTCAGACATCTCCAGAATAACAAAATATAATAAAATATAGGCTCGGCCATTTAGAACTTTAAATTTACAAAAAATTAATTTTTTTGTTGTGAAATACAATTGTTCCGGTTAGAAATGGGACATTATTTCATTCATACACCTGCCGCGGCTGGCCTCCCAGTACCTCATTAAATTGGACAAATTTCGGTTCACTTTTCCGAGTGTATGGGGCCGATTCTTGTCAACAGCATTACGACTGTTGGCCTTCAAATGCTCTTTCTTTAATGGCGTCTCACAGGAAATGAAACGAAACTTTATCTGCTAATTAAACGGCCATCAATTGTTTGATGCAATAAATCGATTGTGGCATAAGATGTGTGACAAGTTGTATCATCCTGTTAGGTTAGGTTAGGTCGGAGTGGTAGCTTTGATATCACAAAGCTCACCTGAGCACGCATGGCGGCCCATTACATTATAACGGGTGAACGCAGTCCCTGTAAGGATGTGAAACCAAACATTGTTCACATCAAAAAATCGATTATCATGGTGCGATAATCGTTTACATTGACCGTAAGGGTTGCACCATCCTTATTTTAAAAGAAATATGAGCCTTCGCTCCACCAGCCGCACCAAATAGTTCCTTGTAATGCGTGCAATGGCTTCTGTAGGACCTAGTGTGAATTTTATAATCCCCAAATATAGTAATTGCTTTTTAACGTACTAGATAAAACGAGGAAAAATCGAACATCATCGTACAGTTCTCTCATAGTTCAAATTTAAACCGATAAATGGCCATCCGAAAATTTCTTCAGCGACTTTCTTTCAGTAGATTTTTTGCCAAAAACTCTGAATGTAAATAAGATTGTCATGAAAAATTTACCTGAAATGTGTCGTTTGGAGTTCACTTTAAACTGTAGGTCCGGCCACAACACACACAACATAAGTGTTGTAAGAAGCTAATTCGTTATCCTAACTGAAGAATTGTAATGACCAATTATGTATGCTTGTATGAGTAACTTAAATACAATAAAATCTTACCTTCGTATTACAATTTATTTTGGACACTTTTTAACGTCTTATAATCGGCCTTTTCATCCCCCACTCCCTCCCTTTTAATTTCATCATAACTTCTATTTATTGTTGAAGCTTGTTCTTTCATTGGTAGTGTTAGCACAACCAGGACTGCCATATTTGTTATTATTTTCAATTTTTTCTTTTTTATTTTTATTGCCATAAAAATAACAGAACAGTATAGAATACAACGGAACCGAACAGTTTAGCAAAGAAGAGAACCACATAGAAGTAAACTAGAGCGTTTAGCTATAATGAGGGCATTTAAGGACACTCAAAATGCTGTAAGAATTTAAGAAAATCGCATACTTTCACAGTCATTTCGACATTCTTATGATGCCATTTTAAAGATGCTCTCGTCGCAATAGCATATAAATGCTTGAGAGAAAAAAAAGATTTTAAACAATTTTATAAATTCAAATGGAATTTTTAAAAGGAAGGGTGGTGGAATTTGTATTCTCTGTATTCACTTACAACGGATGTGTTGAAATCTTTTTATGGGATATCTATACCTTAAACGTAACTTAATATCAATGGTATTTCCATAATGAATTATAAGTACGTACCTTAAAATAAATTCCATTGAGTATCTAGGAGTTCTGTTTTTATGTTAAAATATCTAAAAAATAATGAATGAAGAGGGGTAGAATAAAGAGTAGCATTTTTGCACAATAAAAAAAGATTTTGTCACCTTAAGACAGTGGGTAAATTTTGTATGGATTGCAGCGTATCAAAATAAATACAATATTATATGGTTTATTTATTTATTTCATTGATCTTTAAAATCCAAACCACCGATGCTATGTATGTTTATAATAATCATGTGTGACAAGCCCTACAACAATTTAAAGTCAACTCTGAAAGACAGATTCACACGGAATTCTTCATAGCAATTTTTTATTTACTCTCACAGTTTTTTGCCAGAAATCTGCAGAGGAGAATTCACCGAAGAAATATTGATTTTATATTTCGTTCCGTTAGAGATATATAATCAGTGTTTTAACTATGACCTCACGTCAAGACAACATACAGGGTGGCTGAAAGTGAAGTGCTATATATTTTTTTAAATTTTATTATTCAAAAACAGAAAATATTGGAAATAACATCAAATTTTAGAATCAGTTTAGATTTGTTCGAATTGGCTACCTTTGATACGAATTATGGCCATCAAACGGCAGACAAAGCCATCACATGCTGCACGAAAGTGGCTCTGCGGTATTTTGGCCCATTTCCGGCGAAGAGCCGTCTTGAGTTGATCGGCACTTTGGTATTTCTTTGTGAGAATCTTACTTTTCAAAATGCTCCAGGCGCAAAAGTCCAACAGGTTGAGATCCGGAGATTTTGGTAGCCACTGTACGGTAGAAATGAAGCGAGAAACCTCCTTTCTAAGCGCTTGAGTTCAGGTGTAAATTTTCGGAGGACCTCTTTGGCAAGTAAACCCGATCATTTTGTTTATTCACAAACTGCTCAATTTCAAATGGATTCTCATAGAAGAAAATTAAATTCGGTTGGCTCTTTCCAGTCTAACTTTTTTTGTCCATCGGTGTTCCTTGTACTTTTTGGAAATTTAATAGCTTTATTCCAAGCTCATTTTTCAATATGTGTTGCATCCGTTCTCGCGATATGTTCAGATCACAAGCAATTTTTCTACCACTGCAGCGTGGGTTTCGATCAAATCGGGCCTTCATTTTTCGGTTCATCATAATGCTTTTATAAACTTGTAAATAATAAAATGAACTGTCACTGGAATAAATCTGTCAGCTTTCACATAACAACCTGAAGTTGGTTGCAATACATATCAGCCACCCTGTACTACCTACTAGACTATGGTGACAATGAAACATTGTATTTTATGTAGTGGTTACCCGGGTATACTTATGCTTTCACTAGGAGGTACTTTAGATGAATTCTTATGAAACATATGAAATCATTTTTGCCAAGATAAAAGTTAAAAGCATAAAAAATTTATTTTATCTTCGAACTTATTATTTTCATCAGGGTTTTGTTCAAATTCTGTTTCTCTTCAAATCTGTTTGTGGTTATTTATTATTTGTTTACTTTATTTCAGTTTCTTTAATCAAATTTTTTCATTAAAGCCATTGATTAGTCTTTTGTAGCAGGTCCTAGGATGTTAGAGTTGCCATCTGTCGCTACGCAGAAACAAAGCCCTTTTAGAAACTGGATTGTTTGTTGTATTAGATGCTCCTAGACATCCATGTTTGCATTTGTTTGATCGTTCATTATTGGCTTTATTCACTGTGGATTACCTGGAGCCAGGTTTATTTTCCTGGCTGCAATTTGGGGAAAAGCGTCTGAATTTTCAAAATTCAAAAATAATAATGAACACAATTACATTTTTCGATGAATATAAATCTATATTGCTTGAATATGTAGTAAAAGGCTTTTATTATGATTCCACTTTTAATCTAAACTACATACTTCCCAATATTATTAGCTGGACGGACGGAAAAGGCTTTATGCTTTGATGAACTTCTTTCATTCAGTATACTTATGAAATATATAGTCTGATTTCTCACCGTGCAAGGATTCTACTTCAATAACACATTTACATTACAGCTAGGAGTAGCATTTCGATAGGCCGGTGTAACGACTTTCGTGGCATGTGAATTCGGTGCGATATTGGGATATTAGTCGCTGTTTATAATAATGAAAATACTATGTTTTAAAGCCTTTCCGAAAGAACAGGTGCGTGGGACTGATAATTGCAAAGTTTTCATGCATTAGGTGTAAATTGCTTCTATTTTTCCAACTTTTTTGTAGCTTTAATCTTAGTTTTAATTAGTTTTTATAGTGGAGTATAGTCGCAAAATTGTCAATTTTATTGCATTGATGTCGTAAAGCTTGAAGTCGCCGTGGTCTAGTAGGTAGTGTGTTGGCTTATTAGACGAAAGGCCAGACATCAAAACGAAAAATATTTCTTCGGCGACTTCCTCTCAGCAGATTTCTGGCAAAGACTCTGAGAGTAAAAAATTGCCATGAAAAGCTTCTCAAAAATCTGTCGTTCGGAGCCGACTTTAAACTATAGGTTCCGCCACTCATGTATAAAATTAACGCACACAACATAAGTGGTGTGAGACGCTAGGTCGTAATCCTGACTGAAGGATTGTAAAGGTCAATTATGTATGTTATGTATGATGTCGTAAAGCTTATCCACGCAATTTTTTTCAGTTATTGGTCATGGAAAGGCATACGATACGATAAACCCCATTGATCTTAGTAATGGACCATACTTCTAAATGGAATTAGTGCTCGACGTGGTTAGCTTTTTGTTTGATTTTTCATTACTCTACCGTAATTATGGTAACCTATACCTAAGACATTATATAAGACGATAACATCTGCATACGTGTCTTTACGTTAACTCGATGAATGGTGGCCCTAATTTTCATTTTAAAAGAACACTGTTCGCGTTCGCTGTAATTTTCAATTTAAGAAATTTCTTCTTTTAGATTTTGTTGTACCCTTCCTTAGAATTTTCGATTTTTCTCTCGCAGCATCCAACGAATTATCATGTTTCGGTTGTAAATGAATTCACAAGAGATAAAAATTTTATCAGACAGCAAAAGACCATTTTCCAAAACAATTTAATGCATTAACGTTCAGCTATTGTAGGAAAACTGAAGAAAAACAAAAAAACCAAATGAATGGAATCCTGCACTTGTTTACCAGCATAACGGTTAAATGTTGTGAAGTGGCATTAACGGCTTAAGCATTGTTTTTCTTTACTTTTTTTTACTTTGGATTGACACTTGAAAACATCATGATGTCTATAGTGGCGGTGTTAAAGAAACAGAAAACAACAGAAAAACATAACAAAAAAAAAAACAAAAAGGTAATAAGAAGTGCTATAACATGTACTATTTACACACAGACATTCATTCCGTTACACACATTCAACAACAAAAAAGTTGAAATCGTAGAGAGAGGCTGGAAAAAAGCTTCTTAAAAAATTCTACGAAAAAATTCAGGCTCAAGTAATAAATGAAAATTTAGGAAAACGTGACTACTTGCACAATTGTCACGCACGTCTGATTTCGTAGAGGAAATGAGAAAGTCAAAGCGAGTTCAATATTAGAAATATCAACAGCCAGTAACCGCTTCTCTCAAGCCTAAGTCAACACTTTATTTCCATCACAGTTAGTAGCTGATGTAGTAGTCGTGGCAGTAGACATGTTAAACAAATATTAACAGAAAGTATGTGCTAAACGCACATGTGTTTAATGTATAGCATTGGGTAAATAAATAGAAATTTTTGGTGATTTTTGCAACAGTTGCAGTAATTAGATAGGCATACTTGAAGTGCCTAGTTAACAATAAAGCAGAACTTTTTGAAAAAAAACAACTGTTCAGGCCTTGCATCAAGCCGTAAGGATTATTCGGATAAGATGAAATAAGTACCGAGGACAAAATATGCCATATACAGGGTGACTGATATGTATTGCAACCAACTTCAGGTTTTTGTCACTTGTAAACCGCTCGTCTGATAGCTCACAGATTTATTCCTTACAAAAGCATTTTAATCTATTGCATTCAGAAAAAAAAAAGTTATTCGTAATGGAATTCAAGCGTGATAGTGTGATTGCTTTATATTTGGCTGGAAAACCACAGGTGGCAATCGTTAGAGCCCTCCAGCATTTAAATGTGAATAAATCTTTTGTTTCTCGTACCATTGCCCGTTACCATGATAGTGGCAGTGTTGCATCGCGTCCAAAAAGTGGACGAAAAAATACGGTAACAACACCAGAAATGATCCGTAAAGTGAAGGCCAGATTTGATCAAATCCACAGCGCAGTTGTAGAAAAATTGCTCGTGAGCTAAACATATAGCGAGAACGGATGCAACCCATATTGAAAAATGAGCTTGGACTACAGCCATTGAAGTTCCAAAAAGTGCAAGTGCACACCGATGGACAAAGAAAAGTTAGACAGGAAAGAGCCAAAAAGTTACTCGCTTGCGCGAAAGTGGCCAGCTGCCAAATATGGTTTCCTCCGATGAGAAGCCATTCCAAATTGAGCAGTTTGTGAACAAACAAAATGATCGGGTTTACTTGCCAAAGAGGTCAGCTGAAAATTTACACTTGTGATTGGCCACCAGAATTCAAGCGCCGCCGATGGTAATGGTGTGGGTCGCCGTAACGCCCGATGGTTGCTTCCCGTTCGTATTCATCGTCGGTGGGGTCAAAATAAATACCGAATATTATCGGGAAAATGTCTTAAAGACTGTATTGAAGCCCTGGGTAGACAAACATTTCGGCCGCAGACCATGGACATTTCAACAGGACTCAGCACCACCGCACTCAGCACGCTTTAACCAAGAATGGCTTAAAAAGGAGGTTCCTCGATTCATTTCTATCGCAAAATGGCCATCAAAATCTCCGGATCTCAATCCGTTGGACTTTTGCTCCTGGGGCATTTTGGAGAGTAAAGTTCTCACTAAACATTACAAAGTATCGATCATCTCAAGACGGCGTTTCGCCGGGAATGGTCCAAAATACAGCAGAGCCACTTTCGTGCAGCCTGTGATGGCTTTGTCGGGCGTTTGAAGGCCTTAATTCGTACCAAAGGTGGCCAATTCGAAGATATCTAAACTGATTCTAAAATTTGATGTTATTTTCAGCATTTTTTGCTTTTGAACAATAAATTAAAAAAGAAAATTAAAAAAATTGTCTCATTATATATCACCCACCCTGTGCTTGTCACAAAGCTGCAGTTACTGTATGTAATTTAATTTTGGATAACGCAAAGTTATGTCCTACCGTGCTAGCTAAAGCTCTACATATACCAAAGGGATATGGGTCTAAATGTATGTGTATCTGGAGCGCCTGTTTGGAGCGGTTTCATTATAAAAAACTCAAATTCATGGGTTGATAAGTGACACTGGATGAAACGTTACTGACACAACATGATTGTCACAAGTGAAAAGGATTGTCATCTAACTAAACTGCACGGGGTAAACTGACGTACAATCAGAAGCTGACATAATTGGTCATTACAACTCCCCAGGCAAGATTACAGCCTAGTTTCTCACACAAGTTATTTTGTGTGTGTTAATTTTATACATGAGTGGTGAGACCTACAGTTTAAAGTCGACTCCGAACGACAATTTTTTTTATTGAGAAACTTTTCATGGCAATTTTTGATTTAGTCTCCAAGTCTTTGCCAGAAATCTGTTGAGAGGAAGTTGGCGAAGAAAGATTTTTAATTTTTCGTTCTGTTGAAGATTTCTGACCGCAGGCGTGAATTGTGGCCTCATATTTTATCAGCCAACATACTACCTAGTAGACTGAGGCGATTTCATACTATCCATCAATTGTCATGAGAAGGAAAACACCAACCGCAGCCACTTTTACGCATACTTATTGACGAGTATGTTATACTAAATGTTGAAATGTGAAAATCTGTCTACAATATACGGTTTTCAGAACGAAAATTTTAGTTTTTAATAAAATTTATTCTGAAAAAATGCGGAAAATATATAAAACTTGATAAACGCTAGAAAATTTTTATATTTCTTATACTATTTATATGTCTTCTGCTGTAAAACATATTTATGTACAGATGATTTGTACTACACCTTTTGAATCTTTAAATAACTTTTACCTGGTCTTCTATTCATTATTTCGTTCTCGATCTCTCTCTCTCTCTCTCTCTCTTTTTCTTACACATACGTTTGAAGTAGGGAAAAAGTTTTGTTATTAAAAGAATCCTGGTCAAAAAGGCAAACATGCTTTGGGCTTAAAAAAAAAATTTTAAAATTAAAGTCTTCACTGACAACAGCAGTAATCAATTTGCTTTGCTGTTTGTATTTGGAAAAATAATGTGTGAATGTGTTAAAAAGTCCATTTGAAATGAAAATAAAAATTTTACAATCCTTTCAGGAATCAATTAATTGTTCAAATTGTTTAGATTTTTTTGTTGTTGTTTTGTTCCTAAATCTTCTTTTTTTTATTTTATATCCTTTTAAAAGTTTTCGGTGTTTTTCTACTATCTGGGCCCAGATCCATATCATGTTGTTATGCTTAAAGGAGCAGCAATAATGTTGTCTTTTTCCTTAGGGAGCCAAAACACACAAAAACGAAAAAAGAAGAACTTTCATGCCCAGCAAAATTTTTATTAAAAATTGTAGAGGATTTCTTTCTTACTTTCTTTCTTTTCAGCCTATTTTATGTAGCATCACTAATGCTTGTTTTATTATTATTGGCAAAGTTTCTGGCTCATTTAAATGGTAATTTATGAAAAGCAACCGGAGATCTTCTCTTATGTCATCGAACCAGTGCAAAGAGAGAGAAGGAAAACAAATTCATTTGTTTCACCATCCTAATGGAGTTTTTTTTCTTGAAACATTTTTTCTTTTTCTTTTTATTAAAGAAATATGCCCGTATTTTGAAGCTGCTCAAAGAAAAGGAGATACAAAATTACTTGAACGATTTAAAGAAATTTGTTTTTAACAACCAATAGAATTTTATGGCAAGGCTTTAGACGTCTGCTAATTATGTGATAAATCTTGTAAACTGATGTACAGAGTTAGCGGAAAGCTATTTTCAAAGTATATTGGGTATATGCCTTAATTTAATGGATTTCTAATGAACAATGTAAGTTTATTTAAGATTGAAATTATTAACGATAAATATTTGTAATTTGAAATCACAATTTTGGCTGTTAACAGGGTTCTCTTTTATTATTAAATTTCCTGTTATTATGCTCCTCATCTTTCTATATAAGGGAAATCAAATTTTATAAAACTGTATACTTTAGAAGGACTCGTTGTCGGACTGTATGCCCATTAAGAAATTAAGAAAATATTTTTTTTTTAAATTATTCTTCAGTAACCGTTTTATTGGGAGTTTAACTTGAGCTGAAGAACATCATGATGAATTTATGTAGATTTGTATCGAATATCACATTTTGTAATAGGTTTCAGGACCTAAAAGATTTTCTCACCAGATTGCTGATAAGTAACCTAATATATGCTCATAGTCTTCCTGAGACATTCATTCAATGTCATCGTATCTCCTGTTGCTGCAGAGTTGTGTATTCTCCCTTCATTATGTTAAGTTTTCTTGAACCTGCCAGGCGTGTAGTTGCCCGCCATTGATCTTAGGCTTTTAGGCCCCAAAAGATTCTAAACTAAATTGCTGATAAGTAACCTGATAATTTTACGTTTACAGTCATTCGTCAATGTCTTTGTAGCTCTTATTGCTGCAGAGCTGTCTATTCTCTCTTGATTATGTTGTCTCCTCAAACTTGACAGGCGTATAGTTTGTTGGTTACCACTGTCATTGGCGCTCGATAGGCATAGCATCTCTGTGTAATATATAATTTTCAGAGGTTGACCTGTAGACAAATATTTTCACTAAAGCATTATGTATTTTAGTAATTCTGTTGCACTCGAATGTTACGTAGTCAGCTGTTTCGAACTGTAGTATTTTCGAAACTATACGAGTACATCAACGGACAGGATATGTTCGAATGAATTATATAGTTCACCATGCAATCTTGTAATTTATATTTTACTGAAGGTATGGTATAATGATGTCGCTGTAGCCTAAGCTGGACTATTAGACATGGGGCAGACATCTTCAACAAAACTAAGTATAAAAAATATCTCTTCAGCAACTTCCTCTCAGCAGATTTCTGGCAAAAACTCTGAAGGGCAAATAAAATTGCCATGACAAAGTTTTTCAAAAAACTGTCATTCGGAATCGACTGTTGGAAACTGTAGGCATCGACACTTATTTATAAAATTAACACATACACAACATAAGTGATGTAAGAAACTAGGCCCTAATCCTGAGTGAAGGGTTGTAATGACCGGTTATGTATGTACAATAAGACCCCACTTAACGCTGCCCCGTTAAACGCTGTTTCATCATTACGCGGTGGTATTGGGATTCCATAAATCGCAGATTGTATTAATATTTGTGGTGCACTATATCGCGATGGTGTATTGTTACCCTGTATAGAATAAAGATTCCAACTGTATTTTCCGAAGTTGTAAAGTATTACACATCTACGTGTTAAGCTATTTCATTTAACACTGTTTCGTTTAGCGCTGCAACTTATTGGAACGTATATACCGCGTTAAGCGGGGACTTACTGTATGTATGTATGCATAAAAGCGTATAGTAAGTCCACCTACTGCCACCATCTGCATCTACTGACATTCTGCAGTGCAACGTGGTTGTTCTTCTGATTTTCACTCTAAACCTGTGTTGTCCTTGTTTGAATCTGGGAGGAAGAGAAACAATTTTTCATCATTGTCATAGGCACCCAACAGATTTATAAATAAAGACTACCTACTACTGTATAGTGTGCAGAACACTAGAGAGAAATCTCTTGTGCATAAAAATTTACGCATTCATTCTTTTAAGTCTGTAGTATTCGATTGTGTATACTTCTTTACAAAGTTGGTTACACTCAAGGATGAGTCGCAAAATTGTGAAGCATTCCATATTTTTTTGTCGTAGTTTGCTTCCGTAGTTTAATACATAGTGTGTGGGCTTATTTGACGTGAGGCGTGTTTCAAACTACAGCCTACATAAAATACTTCTTCGTCAAGTTCCTTTCAGCAGTCTTCTGGCAAAATCTCTGAGAAAGAAAAAAATTGCCATGAAAAGTTTCTCAAAAATATGTCGTTCCTCCACCTGGGTAACAATCTTGTCGCGATGTGGGGGCTTAAGTGTACTTCGATCCACTCTGTGACCCAGAGTGGATTGGAGTGCATGACTAAAGGTTACCCTAATATCGTGGGAAGACTTTGCTCCGGATTGACGTCGTATTCTCTCTTTTCGGACCGTCGGATCACGTATATTTCTTATACCCCTAATCCGAAGTGTTAAGCGACCCGTGCTTATCGGATGGTTTGCAGTCGGGGGTCTAATCTGACTGTATTATAACGGAGCCTCACTGATACCTGGGCGCCTCAGTGAGTATTAGGTTTTCTACCAAGTCCTTGTCATGCTAGCGGGGGCTATGGCATGATTGACCTCCTTTCCCCCTTACTCGTGGGTCCTATATGAATTATGGATTTCCCAATTTGTCTTTTGACTACGGATTGGATGTGACCCAGCTCATTGCGCAAATCCAGGCGAGTATCGTTGATAACAACAACGAAATCGTCAGGAATTTCGCCCCAGCTGGCATGAGGATCATGACTGTAGAGGAGATCTTTAGTGAGGCGAATGCTTTGGCAATCCCCACTTCGACGGAAGATATGTGCGTGGAGTCAGACCCTGTCTCCCCACTATCGGATGAAGACGGTGACAATACAGTCATCGAAAGGCTCCCCTTCACTCGGGTCCAATTTGCTACTGGGAGCAATGAGGTGGGGTTTTTCCCTTTAAGGAACCCTCTTGTGGGACGGGATGCTTCGGATCCCACCAATGCATCGGTTTTGCATTGCGTGGGAGGAGGTGATTCGTCTCACAAGGGGGGAAGGACGGGGCGGAAACGTTCCGCTATGTACACTGAGAGGAAGTCGTATCGCAGGGCTTGCACGGTCTTGAGGAGATTCGCAAGCTGCGGTGTTGATTCCCTCTCTGTCAAGGAGCAGAGGATGCTGACTCGTCACAGAGGCACTGTTTCGCGGTATGAGTCCAAATACCCGGGCAGTGACCTCTCACGAGGCGCTGACTCTGGAAAGGAGGATGGTCCCTTGAGTGCCGATGGGAGCGTGATGCCAATTGCATCTACCTCTCAAGCAGCAAGCAAGGGGCATGAAGGTTCTACACCCTTACTCCCAACTGGAGCAAAGGAAAACACCAGGGTTTTCAAACCTCCGGAGAAGAGAAAGGGTGATGGTGTTCCTTCTACAATGGATAAAGGAAAGGGGGTAGTAAATATCGCTAATCCTTTATCACAGAAGAAGGATGTAAGGTTGGGGGCGAAGGAGGTGGAGGGGCACTTTTCAGTAGATATGTCTTCTTTGCAGGTTTCTCGCAAGAGGAATCGCATGAAGAGAGGCAGATCTGATGATGAGCCTTCCTCCAGCTCCAAGCGTCCTAAGAAACAGGATGACCTGGGAACTAACCCTTCCCTTCAGCTGGCTTTCATCGACAGGTCGGATTTGGATGGCAAAATCTCTCCTGAAAGGTGGAATCTAGTTGAAGAAAGGTTAATTGAATTCATTTTGGAGGAGAGTTGCGATGGCATGAATGCCCGCATATCTTCTATAGGTTGGTCCAAGGGCATCAAGGTAGTGAACTGTGAAAACGGGGGAACTGTAAAGTTCCTTGTGGAATCAGTGAAGCGCCTTGGTGAACTCTGGCCTGGTGCTCGGTTGGAGGTGGTCCCTCAATCCGACCTCCCTCTACGTCCAATAGCGAAGGTATGGGTCCCGCCTACCTTTAGGCGGGTGAATGTCATACCAAAACTTATTGGAAAGCAGAATGATGGATTGAACACCAGCTCATGGGTAGTTGTCAACTCCCGGACTGGTAATGGTAGGAAAGGCTGCGATCTTAGGATTGCTATTGATCAGGATTCCCTTCAGTGGCTAAGGGCAAGGGGTGGTGTAGTGTTATGTGGGTTGGCACGTCTGAAATTCCGTTATCCGGACATAGTCGGTGTCAGATGACCCAGAGGAGGCTAAAAGTGGTGCAGATTAATTTGCATCACTGCGAAGCCGCCTCACACAACCTATTAACCACCCTGCGCCGCCTTGAAGCTGATATCGCTCTTATCCAGGAACCCTGGATCCTTAGGGATAGGATCCTGGGTTTGAGCGATCCTGACTATAGGTTACTTGTTCCTGGAACAAGTGATAAGGTACGGACCTGTATTTTAGCTAGAAGTGGTTTGGACTTGTTAATCACTCCTTCCTTTTGTACAGGTGACGTAACAACTGTGGCCTACAGAGATGACCATGGGATCGATTTGATGCTGGCATCTGTGTACATGCCGTATGAGGCTGCATCCCCTCCTGGTGGCTTAATTGAACTACTGGTGGAGCATGCAAAGAGGAAAAGATGTCAGCTTGTCTTGGGTTGTGATGCCAATGCTCATCACACCCAATGGGGCAGTGCTGACATAAATACTAGAGGTGAGTCTATTTTGAATTTTATTATTCTTAATAGGCTCAGCATTTGTAACGCTGGTAACACGCCAACGTTTAGAAACCGTGTTAGAGAGACGGTAATTGACATTACGCTCACTAACATGGATAGGTCTATGATTAGGGACTGGAGGGTTTCAGATGAGTGTTCTTTTTCTGATCACCAACTGATATCATTCAGTATTAATCTATCTGGGGGCCTTAACAGGCCTTTTAGAAATCCAAGAAGAACCGACTGGATCAGGTATGAAAGGGCTGTGGAGGGGGAGCTTAGAGCCCTTAGGGGACGCTCCACTCCTGGCATCAATGATCGAGTTGGATCTTTGACGGATATTTTGTTGTCTTGTTATAGAGATGCTTGTCCTCTCACTTACCCGGGTAAGAGGAGCCAGCCTGCCTGGTGGAATGCGGAACTCCAGAGGCTCCGCCGTTGTACCAGGAGACTCTTTAATAAGGCTAAGAGGTCGGGCAGGGATGTGGACTGGTCTGCATATAGATCCAGTTTTAATGAATATAAGGGAGCAATAAAGCGCTCAAAGAGAACCACCTGGATGAGTTTCTGCAGTAGTATCGAGGATGTTTCTGATGTGGCTCGTTTCCGTAGGATGTTGTCGAAGGACCCCAAAGTCCTAGGCTTCGTCCAAAAGAACGATGGCATGTGGACATCCTCGAGAAAAGAAACCCTAGAGGTTCTATTGAGTACACATTTTCCCGATTGTGAGGATCCAGGAAGCTATCCGTTGGGTGTAGCTGATCCCTTCTGTGATGCTGGAACTACGCCGGTTTTGGAAGACATCATTACCAGAGATAAGGTCAAATGGGCTATTAGTAGCTTTGAGCCGTTCAAGTCGCCTGGTCCGGATGGTGTCTTTCCGGCTCTGCTTCAGCATGCTGGTGATATATTACACGAATATCTGGTGGACGTGTATAAAGACTGTCTCCGGTGGTGTGATATACCTGAAATTTGGAAAGATGTGCTCGTGGTGTTTATACCGAAAGCTGGTAAACCCAGTCACATCGGCCCTAAGGATTATAGACCGATATCACTCTCATCCTTTCTCTTGAAAGCTTTGGAGAGACTTATCGATCTATATTTAAGGTCAAACATTGACTGGTCTCTGTTGAGTGGGTCGCAACATGCTTACATTAAGGGTAAGTCTGTTGAGAGCGCTCTTCATGAAGTGACTGGTTTTGTTGAGGCGAATATGGCTAGGGGTGAGTACACACTGTCGGCCTTCCTTGATATAGAGGGGGCCTTCAATAACGTTACCACTTCTTCTATTGAGAATTCACTAAGGGATATACATGCCCCAGATTTTCTGGTGCGGTTTATCACCCACATGTTGGGTAATAGACTAATCCGATCAAATCTGGGTGGATGTTCTGTCGTCAAGCGTGCGACCAGGGGTACACCACAGGGGGGTGTCCTATCCCCTCTTTTGTGGCTCTTGGTTGCAAATGTTGGTCTCAGGCTCCTCGAAAGTAGGGGCTTTAAGGTTGTGGCATATGCCGACGATGTGGCTATTCTTGTGGGTGGTAAATTTTTGCCAACGCTGGGGGAACTGATGGAGTCTGCTCTTGGAATTTTATCCTCTTGGGCGACAAAGTGTGGTCTGGGGATAAATCCAAATAAGACGGACCTCGTTTTGTTCTCGCGTAGGTACAAGATTGAAACCTTCAGGTTGCCAAGATTAGCTGGTAGGGAGCTTCCGTTGTCTTCTGAGGTCAAGTACTTGGGTGTTATCCTGGACAGTAAGCTGAACTGGAAACGAAACACCGAGGAAAGAATGAAGAAGGGACTAAATGCTTTCTACCAGTGTAGGAACTCCATAGGTAAGAACTGGGGTCTTCCGCCGAGAGCCATTCGCTGGATATATCTGGCGATTGTTAGACCGGTTATTACTTATGGCTGTGTTGTCTGGTGGTGTGCCTTAGATAAGAGTTTTCAACGGAAAATCTTGGATAAGGTTCAGCGGATTGCCTCTTTGAGTATCACTGGAGTGAGGAAAAGTTGCCCTCAGGCTGCTCTTGATACTATGCTCTGTCTGACCCCGCTTGACTTATATGTCAAGCGGTGTGCAGCGCGTAGTGCCATACGCCTGAGGGAATCGGGCTGTTGGAAACAGCGCTCGATAGGTCACTCCAGAGTTCTGAATACCATCTTTCCTGACGGAAGGTACGGACTTTCGGAAAAAGCCACTGATTATATTGTGCCTGAGGCTATGTTCCTACCTGGTTTGAGAATACTCATACCGGATAGGGCACAATGGAGTGGTGGGGTACTCCAGGGGCAGAGTGGTATACCCATCTTCACAGATGGGTCTAAGTTAGGTGGATGTACAGGTGCTGGGGTTTTCTGTAAGGAACTCGGTTTTGAACTCCACTTCAGGTTGAATGATGACTGCAGCGTTTTTCAGGCGGAGATTTTCGCAATACTGAAGGCTATTGAGGCCATAGCTGGTGGCCCATCTTCGGATTCGGAATCTTACACGATCTTCGTTGACAGTCAGGCTGCCCTTAGGGCCATTGCGTCGGTCTGGTGCAAATCACGGCTCGTTCGCGAGTGCAAACGGGCGTTGCGGAGTTTTGGACCGGACCGTATCCGTCTATGCTGGGTTCCGGGTCACAGCGGAATACTGGGCAATGAGACGGCGGATGCCTTCGCTAGGTTAGGTTCGCTTTCGAGTGGCGATTTGACGGTTGGTCCTGACCCCCCAGTCTGTCACCTCTATGGCCTCATCGATGGATGGGTCAGGAGGGAAGAGCAGAGACGTTGGGGGAACGGATTGGGTTGTTCTGTTTCTAGGCGTCTGTGGCCTGTTGTGGACAGCAAGAGGACAGAGTGGCTGCTGGGCTTGGTTAAGGCCAGCTTAAGGTTGGTTGTCGGTTTTATCACGGGGCACTGCGAGATTAGGTCGCTGACGGGGATCTGGAACAGATCCCAGCCGGACTATTGCAGGGTATGTTGCGATGAGGAGGAGTTGGAGACTGTCGAACATCTCCTCTGCAACTGCCCAGCCCTTGGTAGGTTGAGGCTGAGGACCCTTGGCAGGGCCTTCTTTGAGAACTTGAGTTCTGTGTCGAGAGCCGACATCAAGGCTCTCCACAGATTCATTAGCGGCTTGGGCTGGTTGAGAGGTGCTAGGGCTTCATAAGTGTAGTCGCACTCTCAACCTCTGTTGTTTTGTGTCTGTTGTTTTTCGTTCCTCTGTTTCCTATTCTCCCTCCCCTTCCCTATTTTCCTATATCCTCCTTTTCCTTCCTCCCCTAAGGACAATGTACAATGGGTCAATTTGGACCTCCGGGTACTGTGCTTGTCTTGACCGACATGGTGCACGTCCTCTAACCTAACCTAACCTAACCATGTCGTTCAGAATCGACTTTATACCGTAGGTCCAGCCACTAATGGATAAAATAATACCCATAACAAGAAACTAGATTGGAATCGTAACAAAAAGTTTGATCGTTACAAAAAGTTTGGTCTAGTAGAGCATCCTTGATGCTTAAGCATACCAAATTCTGTAGTTTGTGGTAGCCTGTATTTTAATTATTTTCTACTTTCTTCGGTTTTTAGACGGCTTACTAGACAATAGGCCTGTATTCGAATCCCAGGTCAGACATCAAAACGAAAATATGAAAATATTTCTTCGGCGACTTCCTCTCAGTAGATAACTGGCAAAAACTCTGAGAGTAACTAAAATTGCCATGAAAAGTTTCTCAAAAATCTCTCATTCGGAGTAGATTTTTGGTTCCTCTACTTATGGATAAAATTAAAACCTTCAAATTAAGGAGTGTGAGAAGCTAGGTCAATAATCCTGACTGAAGGATTGTAATGACCAATTATGTATGTAACATGGGTGGTGTGAGAAGCTAGATTGTAATCGTTACTAAAAGGTTATAATGATCAATTAAGTGAGTGAGATTATTTTCAGCAAATAAAGTCTGTTAACCTTGTCATCTTAATGCTTGCTTAGTTGTAAAATTTTGATAAATGAAATTGAATCAAGACAATACAATAAGGAAAGGAATAAGGAAAGTTATGTTTCTTAATGTAATGAAAATGTTATGAAACTTACTTTCTTTGTAAATGCAAACAAAAATTTAAATATTTCCCCTTTTCAAATACCGTTTAAATTGAATTGAACAATCTTTGTTGAACATACATGCTATGTATATATATCCACATAAGCTGAAACAAATTTTAAAGCAGCATATATTCCAACCACTTCTATGATCATTTTGTGATTTTTAAGCATTTATGTTATACTTTTAAAAATAGTTTTAAAGCTTATTTTTCTCTTATTCTTAAAGAGACATTAGTATTTAAGAACAAATCATAAGGAAATGAAGAAATCCAAAACTTCTAAAAAGCAAAACTCAATTTTGGCAAACTGACAAACAGAAAACAAAGTTAAAATGTTATGCAATCCAAAAATAAGAACAAAAACAAAAAGAAAAAAAAACATTCATTCGTTCATCTCTTTGAAGCCATTTTAACAATGCAGCTAAATAATGTTGAGAACTGCAGCAAAAATCAGCAGTTACCCATGGATTTGTTAAATATTTTTGTGACAAGAAACTCAAGAGGAACCATAAATTCTTTTCACAAAAAAGAAGCAAGGATTTTCAATTGCAAAGGAAGAACATAGTAGTATTTTACACAAATGCTTTGATACTTGAAAATGTTCTTAAATTTATTTAAAATAATCAATAAATATGTCCTATAAGCACCACACTTAAATAAATTTCAATTCAATTGAAATTTTTTTTCTTCCTTTCATGCTCGCCGTTAATTAATAGAATTTCCTAGAATAATTGCTTGTTAAAAGCATTTCTTAAAATATTAATAGTGGTTTGAGGTCTTTAATAATAATTTTAAACAAGAAATTATTACATTTGATTAAGGTATTGGAAACTTAGGTTAAGTAAGCTGTATACAGACGTTCCTAAATAAGGTTTCATTCCATTCCATTCCATTTTGCCCTACCTTTTGCTTCTTTTGGGGTTGTAATTTTGTATTTATTCCCGCTCTGGATTATTCTATCGTGTAATGCATGTTTCATTATGTTGTGTACCACTGCGTGTTCTCATTCGTGTATTATTAAATACAGCGTAATTAAATCCTTTTATTTTCCCCCCTTTTTCTTTGTGAATTACTTACTGTTTGTCCTTATGCTACAGCACCTGCCATTTTAATGGCTAAACATTAATAACTCCTTCTTTTTCTTCTTCTTCTATGTGTATGGTTGGCCTTAAAGCAAGCTAAATCGGAAGGCAATGCCTAGCTAATATGAGTATTGTAGTTTAACCCAGCTTTGTAATGTAATGCCAGACATTACGATTTTTTCTCTTATGGGAAAATTTGTTAAAACAATTATGTGTTAGAAGTTGTAGGAGAAGAGGGGGAAGATTTGCTTTGTGTCATGTGGCCGTCTGATAACTTTTAGCCAAAAGGATAGGATATTTGAGTGCTTTCCGAGAGTTTTCAAGCTGTCAGTTATAATATTTAAGGTTCTAGGTTGTAATATTTAAGGCTGGTAATATGGTAGAGTGTTAAAATTACATGTCATGTGAATACTACAAACGGCTGAATTGGTCTGATATGCTGAAGTTATCTAACGTTCGCATTCATTTTATTGAGAATCCCATTGAGAACCTCCTAACTCAGTATTGACTATGTAGTAATAGATTCTGTTAATTTTTAAAACGGACAAGATAGCAAAGAAATTCTTCTCAAAGCTCTCAAAGCAATGCAAAGTACACACGGAAATTTTTTTCCGTAGTTGCTTAAGTCATTACTGGACATTGTACACAGAGTACAATGCATACAGAGTAGTATGCATAAAAAGACAGTAAAAGTTGTCGTAGGCCATATGTTGGCTTATCAAACGTAGGACCACGGTTCAAATATTAGGTCGGACATCTCTACAACGAAATATGAAAAACATTTTCTTTAGCCACTGCCTATCAGCCGATTTCTGGCAAAAACTCTTAGAGTAAACAAAATTGACATGAAAAATGTTGTCAACATTTTAATTGGAGTCCACTTTAAGTTAAGAGTGCCGCTACACATTTATAAAATTAACACACACAACATAAGTGATGTGAAAAGCTAGATTGTAGACTCTTTCGTCGGGAGAAAAAAGTGACTATGAAAGACTCTTCTTAAAAAGTCACTTATGAGTCATTTTCTATATTATTTTAGAGTAATTTTCGATTCTTTTTTCGAATTACTGTCTGATCATTTATTACTATTACTTGTATTCGTTTATGATTCTTTTTCGAGTCGTCTTTCAATCACTTTCTGTCCATTAATTAGACTTATTTACCTTCGTTTATGATTCTTCTTCGAATCGTCTTTCAGTTATCGTTTAATAGCATAAGAGTCTTTTATGAGTAATTTATCATTCTGTTTAGGAGTCCTTGTATTTTCATTTATGAGTCATGTTTGTATTAATTTGGACTTGTTTTTAGGTTATATATGATTTAAATTTGAGTCATTTATTAGTAGTATTTATAATTGTGTTTATAAGATTTTCATTAAAAGTACTCTAAAAAGACTCAGGGTGATGATCTTTATAAAAACAATCTTCCAAATGCTAGTAATGACCAATTATATGTCTATGTATGTGTGTATGATTTCATAATTCAGTAGAGGAGAAATATAGGTTTCATTGGAAATTACTCTTGTATCTAGATGTAGGAGAAATAAAATAAAAGAATAACACAATGGGCAATACGTGGCCTCAGGGTATCTATTCTGAGTCTATTTTGAGCTGACTGCCACTCCTACCACTGTTTTCATATTTCTTCTCTAAAAACCAAGTTTCTTATCTATAAAAGAGCCCAGACAGAACAAAAGATTTGCAGCTGAACGTTTTAAAGCATTAAACGATTGAGTTCAATTTTTAATGCACCAGTCAATACGCCTATTCAAATTGAACTACTTTGCTGTCCTGGTAGTCTAGTGGTTAGGTTGCTAGACTATTAGCATGAAAATAATGGAGTTGTTTTATAGCAGAGATTCTGGTCTGTTACACTAGATCGAGGATAAGATCTATATTACTTAATTGAATATTAAATAAATAAATTTGAAATTGTTCTATTTAATATTAAAATACATAATTCGGCTTTTTACAGTTTTAATAGTTTCAACATTCATCATTCTTCCGAGATATTAACATTCTGGCTGCCCTTTTTGGAAGAATTTGATGCTTAATTACATCCCTTTTGGTGACTACTCCCAGTGTTGCTTTGTGGTAATTTGCATGCCATAAAATTTGTGAAATAATTTGCTAAGTTGTTTGCATAGTTAAGTGATTCATACAGGCTATCAAGTCAAAGGGAACCCCTAATTATATCCCATGCACTGTGGCCATTTTTGCACTAGAAATCAGCATCTAAAGGAGATTGGGATATAGAAATGGTTTTGGCAGATATTCTTTCACTTACCTACCTAATGCAATAAATTATAGAATTTTTGTAAATTTTGTGAATCAGTTAATATGTGATAAACATTCATTTCACCATTTAACATTCGTACACCCTAGTTACAGTTCAAATTATGCTGTTTAAAGTAAGAATGGCTTAGGAACCATTCATTCAAATGTACAGTGAGCATCAAATGAAACTGTACACTAAAGATAAAATTCTAAAAATTACCAAACTCAACTTTTACCTGTTAAGGAGGGTGCTCGAAAAAAGTTGAAAATATTTTGAAATTTTTTTGTAGTTTGTTTTCGTTTCAATAACTGGCAATGAAACAATTTTAAAATAAAAATAACGATTATTTAATAATGTTTCTTTTGACGCCCACTGTACGTATATTACGAAACTGTTTTAAATTCCAAAAGTTATACAAAAATACTAGGATTTATATGACTTTACCTGTTGCCAATAATTTATCCTCAAACATCCGTCAAAGCTGCTAAATTCTAAAATAAATCAATTAATTTAAATGGAATTAAAATGAAATGTTGCCCACTCATGAAACTGTTAACATTTTTTCTGTCATTGTATCTCTCCGGGATTATGTAGCATATTTTGGTGTGTTGCGTTCTATTTAAAAATCCTCAAATTTTTCAAGTTTGTTACCAGTCACATACAACGTGTTATTCAGCTGATTAAATATGTTTTTTTTTTATTATTTTTTACACTCTAATCGCTTTAACTGAATCATAATGTGAGTGAAAGTATTCATAAAAAACATAAAATAACGGAATTAACTAGAAAAATGAATTAATTTACACGCATGTTGCCTGTGAAACCTGCAAAAAGCATAAAGTAAATACAAAAACACACCTGGATAATTGAATTCCCCGAAGCAGGAGACGAATTACACTCATTTATTGAGGCAAAGCTGATGTAGACATGTGCGGGTGGGTCGAAATAAATGCCACCAGGAAAATTTTTTTCTCTTTTAAAATATGCCGAGAGTAAGGGAAAAAGGGAAGGTGACAGAACAGAACAGAAAAATGCCAGACAAACGGATACACAATGCAGGCGTAATTAAAGGTGTACTAATAAGTAAGTTAATAAACATATTAAAAAACAAACTATTTTAAAGTTTGTACATGTTAACTTTATTTTTGAGTCTTGAGATCACATGCTTTCCAATATGTCCAAGAATGATAAACTAAAGATTACGCCATCACGCAAACAAAATTAAAACTTTCTGCGCATGTTGAATCAATGACGTCACGAAAATTGTTTTCATTGTTTTCCTATTGGCTAATGATAATGTAAGTTTTATTGCAGGGCTGCCAACTACTTCCACGCAGTGCATACAGTTTTCAGAAGAAATGTTAATTTTTTTATATGAAAAAGACTTGGAAACCTTTAAAATAGCGCAACTAAGTCATCTAACGGGAAATCATGCGTAAGGCGTAATCTTTAGTTTATCATTCTTGGTATGTGTCTACTAGAGGTGTGCATAAGACATCACCGAATGCAATACCGTAGTCAACTCTTTTTTGTTGCTCTTGATTTTATACAACAGCACTTGTTTCCCTGTGAAGTAACGGAACTATGCTTTGTGTTGTAAGAGCATATTTTACTACTGAAGCTACATTTTCAGTATTGCCATATGAATATCAGTAGTGTAGAAATAGCAGTAGTATTAAAAAAGGTTTTTCCCCAGAAATAAAAAGTTTAAAATGTTACTGGCAATGCTGGCGTCGACGAAGATGTTTGGTTGCCGAGAGCAAAAAAAGAAATGCATGTTGTGACTCTATGAAGACCACAATATTATTTTCACACAACTCTCTTTTATACGTTGTACAATGGTTTACGAATGCAATTGTTTTTTTATACTCTATGTTTGTTTCACACTTATTTATATTTGCAGCTATATTCGGTCTTGAGAAAAATGCAATAGAGTGCAATTTTATATGTCTTATGCACACCTCTAGTGTCTACATTTCTCTCGAAATCTCAACAGATTATTTAGTAAAGAAATATTTGTTGCATATGCACTTCGGAATTCTTTCAATATATTTTTTTTGGATTTTTGAATTTCGAACTTAAATGACTCCAGGTTTAAATTTGGTTCCAAACACCACATAACACACAACGTCAAAAGATAGAATTTGACATTACATTACCGTATTTATTCAAGAAAATTTCAAGTTTAAGTATAAAATTGTCTCAGTCAGAATGTGCTTTTCATGTGTTTCGCATAAATTCAAGAATTTATAAAATCCCGATGAAAAAAAAAAACATCTCACCATGTTAAACACGTGATAGTTGACATCAGATTTTTATTGAAATGATATCGACGCCTCCATTCTATAACATTCCAAGTCGAATAAGTGTGTTTTGAGTTATGAGCTCTCAAAGTTTTCACGACCATATGTGTATTCTAAGTAGATTTTTCTCTATAACTTCGTATTTAAGTTAGAGGACGTAGAATTTAAAAATGCAAGAACATTAAAAAAGTTCTAAGTACACTTAGAACGTTATACTGTTGCTGCAATAAATTGAACATTGTACTCTCGCCGCTGTATAGTATATAGTGTTAGAAAAGAGTGTTTCAACCCCTGGCTCAGAAGTCTCGAACATAAGAAAATAAGTGAAAAATTTTATTATTCGGTGCAGTTTTCTAAATGTAAATAAAAATGTCCTGAAAAGTTCATCTCAAAAATTTGTTCTTCGCAGTCGTCTTTACATT
This sequence comes from Sarcophaga peregrina, assembly GCA_014635995.1. Classification (NCBI taxonomy): domain Eukaryota; kingdom Metazoa; phylum Arthropoda; class Insecta; order Diptera; family Sarcophagidae; genus Sarcophaga; species Sarcophaga peregrina. The sequence goes on along the minus strand of CM025790.1, from coordinate 43,271,328 downwards.
ATAGGTCCCGACACTTATAAAGAAAATTAACACACACAACATGGGTAGGTGAGAGAGGCTACGTAATAATTCTCACTAAAGGATTTTTATTACCAATTAAGTAAGTAAAGTACGTTGTGTGGAAAGTGTTGTCTTCTTTCGAGAACAATTAGCTGGCCACTTGAGAAAACAAGAATGTGGATATCATGTTCTTACAACGTGCAACGCGATTCACAGTCAGTGTAATTTCAGTCTAATCCTCTAAAAAGTAAGGCATAATTACGGTGTGTAAGCAAAATAAGCACCATATAGCTGCGTATTGAAAGTGCAATTGTTTCTCATGGATTGGATAAGTATTTCCTCAGTTCCAATAACGTTAATATTTTCAAATGTTCACTACGGTGAAATCGCCGTAGTCTAGTAGGTAGTGTGTTGGGTTATTAGACGTAAAGTCAGGGTTCGAGCCCCAGGCCTGACATCAAAATAAAATACAAAAAGTATTTCTGCGGCGATGTCCTCTCAGCAGATTTCTGGCAAAAACTCTGAGAGTAAATAAAATCGCCATGAAAAGTATCTCAAAAAACTGTCGTTCGATGTCGAGTTTAAATTGTAGATCCCACCAATTATATATGAAAATTAACAAACACAACATAACTGGTGCCAGAAACTAGGCCAATTATCCTGACTGAAGGGTTGTAATGACCAATTATGTACGTATGTTCATTACGCTATTCAGACGAGAATGCGTTTCATTGGAGAAGATGACTTTTTCCAAAAAGTTTGCATTGAACAACATGTTTTTGGCTTTTCAGCGATAATGTTTTCAACAGACCGACGGTTACATAAATGCACAAAAGATTTATGATTTTTGATCAAATCAGTTTTAAAAATTTTTTTGAACGAAAATTGTTCAAAGATTGAGATTGGTCGCAGCATAAATTTCAAATTTTAATGCGTTATTTTTATACTTCGACGACTATCTCTCATAAAATTTCTGGCAAAGACTCTGGGAGTAAGTAAAAAATTGCCCTGATAAATTTTCTCAAAAATCTGTCATTCGAAGTCGACTCTAAACTGTATGTTCCGCCACTCATGTATATAATTAAAGCACCTAGCATAGGTTAGGTTAGAGGACGTGCACCTTTCGGTCAAGACAATCACAGTACCCGGAGGTCGAAATTGACCCTAGCATAAGTGGTGTGAAAAGCCAGGCAATAATCCTGACTGAAAGGTCATAATGACCAATCATATTATACAGAGCGTTCCTTTTTAATAATGCGATTATAAATAAGTGACAACAACAAATCCAGAGTTGCCATTTGCTATGCATTTTAGCCATATGCGTATGAGTAATACATACATACATAATTGGCCATTACAACCCTTCAGTCAGGATTACGACCTAGCTTCTCATACCACTTATGTTGTGTGCGTTAATTTTATACATGAGTGGCGGGACCTACAGTTTTAAGTCGATTTCGAACGACAGATTTTTGAGAAGCTTCTCATGGCAATTTTTACTCTCAGAGTCTTTGCCAGAAATCTGCTGAGAGGAAGTCGCCGAAGAAATATTTTTCGTTTTGATGTCTGACCTGGGATACGAACCCGGGCCTTTCGTCTAATAAGCCAACACACTACCTACTAGACCACGGCGACTTCATGAGTAATATGACGTATGAGTAATATTTATTTGGAAATTACTTAATTACTCATACGAAACAAAAAATTTTACTTAAGCTGAGGTTCGAAATATTGAAGATCAAATACTTCGTATAACATTTCTTGAAAGATTTCGATTATAACGTGAATTTATCCTTTGAAATGCATTTTATTTTTTTAAAAATACACACTATTTTCCAAGGCTATATTTAGGTTGTGGATGCATATATTTACTGGTGTTTTTGAGAAGAAATAACTCGTGGTTTCAATTGACCTCCGATTAAAGTTACAACTGGCAAGTTGCTAAACTCACTATAAAGAGAATATTTAATGTGAACAGTCCTTGAATAATAACTAAATAACAGAAGTTCTTTGAAAGATATAGGCAATAGTGTACAGCTTTCAATTGACTTGATATACTTAAAAAGGCAAGGCAAAGTCATATCATTCGATCTCCAAAAGAATTTCAAACAAAGTAATTTGAATAGTGCCTGCAGATTGTAATTTCAAAATTTGTTTCTTGTAATAACATGAATGTGTTATTCCATTATTCAAACCTATAAATGTATATGTAAACAACCCTCGTACAGTTGCTTACAGAGAACAGAATAATATCCTGTAGGCATACCAGAAAATTGTTGGGTGTTGGTCGTCTACACGACAACGTCAAACAAATTATGCAAATTTTTCTGAAATATTTTTATTTTTCATGCTGTTGTTGTTGGTGTTGTTGTTGTTGTTGTATATGTTTTTTTTTATTTATTTTACTTTCTAAACAAAAATAAACAACCGTACCAACACTCATCAAACCAAAAAAGCGTTTAGGAGGTGGTCATGGCGTGTTGTGTAATTTTCAAGTTATTTTTTTTTGTTTTATGTTATGTTGGCGATTATATTTCATTCGGTTTTGTTTTTCTTCCATGTTTTTTTCTTTTCTCTGCACATAATTTTTGTCTGTTGCTGTTGTTGTTGTTTGTGTTTTTATGACTTTGATTATTTTTCATTCACTTCATCATCAAACCTTTCAAACACAGTGTTCATGTTCTTAAGTGATGTACCAACAGCGTTAGCATGACACGGTGGCAAGTGTAAATGCCACTAAAGAAATATGACGATATTGCACGCTTTTACTCTTGAATTTATTTTGTTGTTCGGGCTATTCAATGTAAATTTTATTGGCCAGCAACTTTAGATGCCAAAAGTAGTGAGAGGCATGAATAGAGCAAGAGATTGCAAATGTTTGGTGTCATGTCATGACGAACTTTATGAAACGCAATGATTGGAAATCACTATTAAAAAAATTTTTGTTGGATTTCATTTTATTGTTACGATACTTTTGAAAAGAAAATTTAGATTTGAAAACTTTGAAAAATTAATAAGACTATCGTTTGATAATCTGCCACTTGACTGCTAATAAATGGATATTCACTGTAGAGCTATCAGCAGACCAAAGCAATTTAGATTCTTTAAAGCAGAAGTACTAAAAGCAAATTGCAATGTCCTTTGTAATGCCTATGACAAATACTCTGGTGTAAAACACCAACCATCCAGATAAGCCATAAATGTGAATAAAATTTCATTCAAGACTCCTTTGTTTTGACTGTTCTATGAACAATTTTTGAATGCCAAATAGCGCTCCTCCTTAGGGTTTCAAGCGCCTTGCAAGAATTATGATGAGAAGATTATCTATGGTAGACCGCTTCTTTACAGCTACTGCAAAAACCGTTGTAAGCTATTATCAGCCTTTGGACTTAAGCAACCTATGGTATGAGGATCATAAGACGTACTCTGGTCAGTTTTAACAGAAATTTTTTCGGGTACATACATATCAGGTCAGCTTTGGTTTGGTTTTCTTGCCAAAGGAATCATTCATCTCATATTTATTTCACAAGTAAGGTATGTTAGGTTTGGTACCGAGAACGGCTGCACTTCGTATCGTGTCGGCATATCGTATAGTGTCTGCTCCAGCCGTACTTGTGATAGCAGGTACAATCCCTGTGGATCTGCTGGCAGTAGATCAGATGGAGATTTATAAAGCGAAATCGGCTAGAGATCACATAACCAGCCACTTCAGGGAAAACACCATTTCAGAATGGCGACGACGATGGAACCATGAAGATAGAGGAAGGTAGTCGACGGGACTTATCCCGGACATAAAGCCATGGATTGGTTGGAAATTTGGAGAGGTAAATTTCTACTTTACGCAGATGCTATCGGGTCACGGATATTTAAGGAAATATCTGCACAGAATGGGCAAGCCGGAATCCCCTTACTGTCTTTACGAAGAAGCGGAAGTAATTGATGATGCGAAACACACTGTGTTCGAATGTGCACGCTAGCAGAGCTATCGCTCTGTAATGACGACAATGATTGGAACGATCACGACCGCTAACATTGTCGGAGTTATGATGGCGAGTAGGGAGAATTAGGCCTCAGTGGCGAATTACGTGGAGTGCATCTTGAGACTGAAGAAGAGACATCTGGAGGCTGCAGAACCTGTAGGCACGCCGGCATAGATGACACCAGCTTACGTGTCAAACGAAATCCAAGACGGGAACCTGGACGAAAGGAATAGGGGAGAATATACTTAGCAGTCACCTCAACCTTCAATACGCAATTCGGATGCGGATATGAGCATGAAGGTGACCAATGTAATACCACCGTAGTTCCGGAGTGAGCACAACGGTCCACGGGACGAGAGGGGGAAGAGGATAACGTGGTGCGATTAGGTACATTTGTCCTTCCTCGGCGTAAAAAAAAAAAATATAAAAGTATGTTAGGTCCGTTTAATATCAAAATTTATTCATTTTCGAATTGTAAATAATTGCTAGTATATGAAACTCTAATGACTCTACTGTCATATTTCTGCTAAATTTAAGTTTAACATTTTCATTGTAGGTGTAGTTAATAGTATTGTACGCCAATTGTTGCTATTATTTGAGATTTTCCTTTCTTGGTTTGCTTTGTTCTTGGATAGTCTTTTTTCCCTGTTCGGATCTGAATTCATTCTTCCGTATCTTCAAGCTCACAACATTTTGCATCAAGCTCACAACATTTGAAATATGTTTGATTCATGCGCCTACTCATTCAAATTCATAAATTTAGAAAAATACTTATAATACTTATAAGTTATTCGAGTGGCTGGAATCATTCATCAAAATTTACAGCCTTTGTTGTTATTGCATATACAAACAAAGAAGAAAGGAAAGACAAAGTCAACAAGCACAGCATACACAGAATCTTCTTGTGAGTATAGTAGGGTTCGTACACGAATCATACTCATTTTGTGCTTCATGTAAATGTTAAGTGGAGAGTAGAGAGATGTTAAGTATGAATAAGACGAGTAGTTCCAACTTTGAGTATGAATAGTATGAGTATCATATTAAAATAAGTATGAATGCGTATAAGTATCAGAAGTTATAAGTATGATTTGAATCTACTCATCGTTTAGGATACTCGTTGCTGATCTCTGGTGTGGACGTATAAGAAAAACAATGTTATCCTTGAAGTTTCCGTAGCATAATAAGTAGTGTGTTAACTTATTAGACGATAACCCATGGTTCAAATCCCAGCTAAGGCATATTGAAAAACGATTTAAAAATACGTCTTTGGCAAATTCCTCTCAGCAGCCTTCTGGTAAAAAAAAAACTCTGAAAGTAAATAAAATTGCCATGAAATGTTTGTCAAAAAAATCTGTCATTCGGAGTTAACTTTAAACTATAAATCCAGCCACTTACAGATAAAATCAAAGCACAGAACATGGTTAGTGTGAGAAGCTAGGTTGTAATGACCAGTTAAGTATGGTCATGCATTGAATTTTTATCTTCCTTTTGTTGTGAAACTGTTTTTAACACGGTTATTGCTTTTCGTGGTTTATTTTATATAGGTTTTGTTTTCAATTATTTGAAATTATTTTAGGGTTTAAGAATCCGAAACCTTAAATCGTCTTCAATTATCTTTCTTACTCTCAGTTGTGGTATTTTTGTTACGCTTTAAAATGGATGCCTAAATAGTTAAAATAAAAAAATCTTTCAATTATTTTAGGCTCTTTTTTTTTTATTAAGAGGTGGTTTTATATTTTATTTTTTCAGAATAAAGAGAGGTTCTTTCTCCTTGCCACAAAGTTTTGCGGTTTTGTAGAACTCATACACATTCGAATATTAACCGCAGCATTTAACTTTTACCGATTTGACCATTGGATTGCTGATGCCGTTGCTGTTGCTGTTGTCTACGACAGAATATAAAAAATGTGAACGTGTATGGAATTTATTTAAAAAAAGAATTTAATTGAATAGAATACAAAAAGTGTACTGCACGCTACTCCCTAAACGTATTATGGAAATAGAAAAATAGATTTTTTTTCTAGATAATAAAGTCTGAAGCTGCAAATTTCATTACCTTAGCAAAATATTTTAGTTTTTCATTTTCATTTTCTTTTATATTTTCAGATTTATTTTTATCTTTTATTCCCTATTTCTATTATTTGGTGTCATCAGCTAAATGCTGTGTTAGTGCGAAAAGTCATAAAGCATTTCATTTATTCAAATTCCTTCAAGTGGAATTGATCAGTGTATCTCATTTGACTTGTCTTGTCTTGTCTTATCTTTGTTTGTTTGTATACTTGCTTCTTCACCAAAGTACGACGACACATCATTCACATAATATTGGCGCTATTTTGGGATTTTTCTTATTTTTATTGGTTTGATTTTCTATTTAAGTTTCTTAAGTTCATTGTTCCCATTTAGCGTTTCGTTTTCGGTTTTTTTTGTTGTTGGACATAAAATATTAATTTCAGAAATTTGTTATTTCTATCTCTGCTTCCATATATCCCTTATTGACATGTGAATCATCATAAAGTCACGATTTTTTTTATTTGCGTTTCATGTGACTCAAAGGTTTTTTTTTTATTAAATTATTCAGGAAAATTGTCGTTGAAAAGAATATTTTTGACGTTGTTAAGATGAGTGATAAGTCATCATAAATTTGCTAGAATGATTATTCAAAACGCTGAAACTTTGTGAGCTTCTCGTGACCTAAAGTGAATAAAAAAAAAAAAAATAGTAAAAAAACGGTTATTTTGAGAAATGAGAATTACGATGTTTATTTCCTCTTTAATGAACTTTGACTTTGACTTCGTAAAGTAATAAAAAATTTTTGTTATTTTTCATTACTTGCTATCTTGATCAGTATTACGATGACAATGGTAATGTGATTTACATTAAAACGTTCTTAGACAACAGAGATATGAGATTGAATCGATAGATTTTTTCACAATTTGTAGGCTTATATTTAAGCCATATCGATTGCGTATTGTGAGGTTACCAGTTAAGTGCTGGTAAACGTGTAAATTTACGGGAATTTAGTTTCGTGTACGTATTCTAGTGGGGTCCCACCGAGCCTGTCAGCGAAATTTCTAATACCATAGTGTGCCATGGTATAGTAGGTAGTGCGTTGGCTTATTAGACGTAAAGCCAGGGTTCGAGTCCCAGGCCAGACATCAAAATAAAATACAAATAGTATTTCTTCTGGCAAAAATTCTGAGAGTAAATAAAAGTGCCATAAAAAGTTTCTCAAAAAATCTGTCGTCTTTAAACTGTAGGTCTAGCCATTTATGTATAAAAATTAACACACACAACAATAGTAGTGTTAGCAACTAGGTCAATAATCCTGAATAAAGGGTTGTAATGGCCAATTATGTATATGTATGTAGTGTGCCATTAGATTTCCTGTTGTTCCAAGTAGTTCTTTGGTTTTCCTGCTGTTCACTGCTGGGCAGTTTTCAAAATCGGCACCAGGTATGTCAGATCACCCACGGTTTATTGAACTCCAAGGTGCTTAGCCACATTCAATTAGTTTAAATGTATGTGTAAAGTGTGCCTAGCATCCGGCTTAGATCAATTTTATTTAGGCTTAACAGGGACTTGTTCGATACACATCTGCTTTATCCAAAAACATCACAGTAATTACGTCTACTGAATTGTTTTTCCATGGTGATCACGTGCTATTTCAGCCTTTTGCCTTTAGTGCATCGATAGGATTGAGTTTTTTAAGTTTACCTATTTTGATTCATTGGTTTCATACCTAGACTAGACTGGCATCGAATAAAGCACATCGTACCAGATTAGGACAAATCTATAATCGCTTCCTAACAGTTTAAAACAGTCTTGATTTTAGTGATCTAAAGGCTGTAGTCCAATAGATAGTGGGTTGGCTCATTAGACCCTAGGTCACACATTTCCAACAATACTAAATACGAAAAATTATTTTTTCGGCGACTTTCTTTCGGCAGATATTCTGTCAAAAATTGTGAGAGTAAATAAAATTGCCATGAAAAATTTCTCAAAAAATTTTTCGATTGAAGTCGACTTTAGACTAGGACCTACAGTCACTTATATATAAAATTAACACAAACAATGTAAGTGGAGTGAGAAGTTACATAGGTCGTAATTCTGGGTGAAGGGTTTTAATGGCCAATTATGAATGTTTATATGCTTATAAAAGCCTTTCTTCTAATGACTATGAAAATGAGTGAAAATGGTCGTAATACTTTGGAGCTAAATTCACGCTAGCCGTGCTTATACTGGTGTTAGGTGAACGTTCTACATTTCCCCGTAAAACCATATTATGGTTCAATATTTTTTTAAATTGTTGCAAATATGTAATGATTATTGTTTGCTTATTACAGAAAATTAAAAATTAACAAAAAAGTTTCATTAACAAAGAGTTATAATATCTACATAAAAACAATGAAAGAAAGAAAGAAAGGAATTACAATAACAAATGAACTGTATGTTCTAGAAGTTGACAAATTGAAAATAAATTCAATATAAATGGACGAAATTTAAGTTTGACTATGAATTCTAGTAGATCAACGTATGTATGTATATAACCTGTAAAGACAGCCAAGTTTAAATTAATGAAGGAATTACTTTAGTAATCTTATTATTATTTTTATTTTATTATTATTATTATTAAATATTTTATTACTATTTACTTTTCATTACAATTATTGTTGTTCTTTTTTTTTGTTTTCTTAAACCCCTCAAATACTTTAAATGCTTCCATTTTTTTATTCGGTATCATAAACCTTTAAATAAACACATCGCCGTTCATTAGTAGGCAGTTTTGAAAAAGTGGTTGGTTTTAAATTAAAATTATTTTTCCTCCCCACTTATTTTCTATTTCCTGTATTTTGATTACACAAACAAAATTATAAAAATTATAAAAAAAATGTGTACCTTTTTGCCATGTCAATGACCCCGTAAAATGGTATTAAATTTACTGAAAAATTTACAATCTATACAGTGAAGCAGAGTAAATCTAATAATTTGATTTCCGAATCGTAAAATTTTCATCATATTTTACGTGAGTTTTTGTGTTTGGAAGTGAAAAAGGTACTTTCACACGATAATCAAATAATTTGTGAGTTTCTATAGAAAGAAGGCACACTTATGTAGATACACGTTAACAATATATATCGGATAAAAATCGACTATATAATACTCTACACTTTTGTGAATAATGGAATGCTGTCATATTATAGGAAATTTTGGGTAAAAGTCATAGGAGACAAACTTACTTAGCTTGAATTAGTTTCCGATTAGCGTAAACTATAGCTGAACTGGTACTAAAACGTATGCTTTTGAATCGCCATCTTAAAGTCAGTATGTTAGGGAATTAGTAGTTAGTTAGTTAGTTAGTTAGTAATTGTGGAATTTCCACTACAAACCCTTCCAATAAGTATTACTTCAGGAATCCGGCGGATAACGCTATGCTCAAACGTAACATTCTGCTGTCTTTAAGTTGTTGCTGCCGCAACTCATGTATAAAATTAACATACACAATATCAGAAACTTGTTGCTAATGCTGACTGAAGGTTTGTAATGACCAACTATGTATGTATGTGTGTATTCTCTCTCGGCGATCGCCGGTGTTTGCCAACAATTAGCCAATATTCCATTTAGCAAATTTGAATAGGCGAATCTTGGTAAATAAGTGTAATATGATGATTGGCTGTTCAGCAGCCAAGAAGCTTCTTCAATGTATGACGTTTTCGACAATGTTTTTGAGAAATTCTGTATAGCCACTATACATCTACTTAGGCACGGTCTTTGACGTAGCCCTACAAAAAAAAATGCGGACCATAATCGACCAATTATGGTCCCCAAAACATGCTTTACGTGCAATAAAGCCTAAACCTGGTGTGGTGTGTTGCTAGATTACTGTTTTGTTCAGAATTCACATCGTCCTTTAGCTGTAGGCTAAAAAAAAACTAGGTTGCCATATAGCCGAAGTACTTTGAGATCATATTTAAAGAAATATGTACTAAAGACGAGACCAGATCATCACCATCATACAATCAGGTTAGAGATTCTCTGAGATTCATAATCAACAACTTTTCTTGTTGACAACGTCCCCGAGTGATTTCTAAAAAACTGCATTGAAATCAAAGTAATTACGAACTTGCTAAATTGCTGTGCAAATTGGACTCGATATGAATGACGAACATTGACATAAGGAAAACGTCGTAATAAATCGTAAAATAAGTTTAACGCTTTCATCTTTTTTTCGTCGTCTCTAATAATATCGCTTTACTGTTCCTCTCTTCTCCTTTATTTCCTATCTCCTTTACTCTCTATTTTCTGTGTACTGTAGTTGTCTCAACACCTTGTACAAAATCTACCGAACCTATGTTTTACTCTCCTACATTGAGTCTAATAGAAACGAGATTTTTGTCAACGTGTATATTGCGGTAGTGCACTGGTTTGAACGCATCTTTAACGTTTCTAGTCTTTACAAATTTTTTTTTAATTCCTTGCACAGTACGTCAGTATGTAACGATCTCAATCACGTAACTTAATGTGGCAAAAATGCCTACTTTTGAATCATTACTTCTGTTGGCAGTTTTAAATATTTTGACGCCTTCTTGTTGTATAATAATTCATATTCATTCATAAACGTGGAACAAGGTACTTGAGATCAAATATAAACTGATGTTGTTTTGAAAGCCACTAAATGGTTAACTAGAAACGGTATAATAATTCTACAATATAACGCATACATAATGACAATAAGAAGTCATAAAAATTAAGAAAGCTTTAATAAAATATTACAACGTTTTTTCTTCCTGCTTCCGTTGAAATTTATGAGTTTTTATTAAGATTTTAAACGGATTTATATCGCTATTGTGGTTGCCCTTAGATGGCACCAATTATCTGTGAGGAAAGAGAGAGAGAGAGAATATGAATGTTACGTTTTACACAAATGAAAACAAATTAAAAATTTAAACCAAAAAATATTGCCATTTTTTTCAAACATAAAAATATTAGAAAATCTTCTTTCAAACATAAGAGACAGAGAACCACATATACATACATAGATTATTACATACCCCTCAATGTATGCTATTAAAAAAAAAATTGGTCAAAGTTATAAGGATAAAAAAGAGTGAGAGAGTGTTAGGGAGACAAAGAGAAAGTATGTAGAAGTAGTCATAAAATGTATAAAAATAACACAGACTATTTAAAAATAAAAAAAAAACCTATTTAAAGAGAAGAGTAGCATAAGTAGCAGGATAAATAAAAACAAAAACAATAACAAAAACACTTTCTTAATTTATTGTTTTCCTTTTTTACTTTCTTTGCTGTCGTCGTTGCTGTAATAAAATTTTTTTTTTCGTGTATGATTGCTTGTTAATGTGTGCGTGTGGAATATTTTTTTTTTATGCCTTTTGCTTACGTTAAATATTAAAATCTTAAGGATTACGTCATATAACAACAACAAATAATAATAACAACACTTTTTCCGAAACAAAACCAGAACCAACGAACACAATAAGCGAAATAACATGTCATAAAAATGTGTATTTTGTTGTTGTTGTTTTTGTTTGCCTATGATCGTTCATTGTCGTTGTCGTTGTCGTTTTTTCTGTTTGTTATTTTGTGTTAGTAAAACAAACATGATGCTTGTTTATGACGCCTTCTTTAACAATGTCTGATGTTTACACACACATCCAAGTATATAGGTAGACCTGTATTGTAGAGCAATATGTATGAGTTTGTATGAAATGGAAAAAATGTGAGAGAAGAGCCGAAGAGAGAAACTGAGAGCGGGTAAGCAGGAGAGTGTGTTGGCAGTTTGCAATTGCAAAACCAAAAAGTTTTAATATTTTTAGTACACTTTGTTGTTTTATTTCTTGCGATAACGATTAATTTCTATTGATAAGTTTTATTTTTTTTTCTCTCTCTCTCTCTTTCTCTCTCTCTCTCTCTGTTTCGTTAAATTTTCATTTTGCTGACAATATTTATAATATTGGCTACAGTGGGTCTTTTTATGAGGATATGTTAAGTCATTGGTTTATGCTGATCAAATAGCTACTCTTGAGCCATTGAATGCCAATAGCCAGCATTAACGTGATACGACAAAATTATAGCAAAAAATAGTTAGAAGTTGAACAGCGAAATGTAATTGCATAGAATGTTCTTTATGGTTTCATTCTTTCGAGACAGGAGCTTCAATCTGTTCCATACAGAAGACGCAACCAACTGAGGCAGTACATTGCCTCATAATTAATTTCTAATAGAAAATACTCACTTTCTAATTTCGTTGTTAAGCCGTTCGGTCAAGCCAACGAAGTTTGCTCAGGATCCATTTCCTTCAGTTATTTCCTACAGCCAGCAGTCCATCGAATACGAGCCAGTGTTGTCAATAAGACAAAAATATAAATCTACCAGCTTAAATGTGCCAATTTGCTCTTAGGTGTAGGATTTCGGCACAAAAATTTCCCACTTATAAGCATAATCCTGCAAGCATTATTGGCTGTACTTATGTTGTACGACACCTGTAAGTAGAATAAAAAAGTTTAAATCAAAATATTTTTAATTTTATTAAGTTCCATTATCAAATATCGTGAAAAGTCTCTATTGGCCTTTACGCCTATAACAAGGATTACTCACTGGATCTGCGCAGCGGTGGCCAAACCTATCCTTATTTACGGATGCCTAGTGTCGTGGAAATCCCTAAATAGGACAACGAACTTAAACTTTGTACGCAGGTTACAAAGATCTGCTTGTATAACTATCAGTAATGTCCTACGCACTACATACTCCCATAATCACTCTGGAGATAATTTTATACCTTCTAACGCTTGACCTCTGCTGCAAGAGTATAGTGGCTAAGGATAGTAGGCGTATTTGGACTACTGGACAGTGGCATGCATCGCGCATTGGCTGTATAACGATACTTGAGGAAATTGATATTGTCGGAAGGAACTCAAGGAACTTTAGAGCATCCATTCCGGAAAGGGAGGCAAACCTCCCATGGGACTCTGCACAACTTTAAACCGACGCCTACAAGCTGGAAGAAGTCTTTGTAATCGGTATTTATTCGAATTCTTTAGGAATTGCCAAGTCTATAATTGCAGTGCCTTTCAGGCGGCGGTGAAAATTATTGTGGAGAAAAATGTTCACGGCTGAAAAATCATCGTACTTTCCGATAGCCAAGTGACTATCAAGGATTGCGGACGGTATACTACTGTCGCTGATATCTCAATGAGGTGGCGGACCGATATGATGTCTGCATCACCTGGATACCAGGACATAATGATATTCCTGCGGATGAACTGGCCAGGAGGGGCACGACCATCGAACTCTCTGATGAATTCTCTACATTGGGGATCCCTTTGGCTACCTGCAAACTTATAATTGCCAATGCAAACGTATATCTCGTCAACAGAATGTGGGTGGCTGCGGACAAGAGTAGAGCGGCGCGAAAGATCTGCCCAAGGCTGGATAGGAGGCGCACGGTGATACTGCTAAAACTCAAAAGAAGTAGGTTTAGAACTGGGCATTGCATTGTAGTAACACATGCGATGCGTATTGGTCTTGGACATTTTGCAAATAATTTCTGCAGAAGCTGTTTAGATGAAGAGGATGATGAGACTATTCTTCACCTACTGTCCACATATCCGGCACTTGGTCGGAGAAGATAGAGGTACCTCGACGACTGGTTGGAGGCGCACGGTGATTCTGCTAAAACTCAAAAGAAGTAGGTTCAGAACTGTTATCAGGGTTATTACTGGGCGTTGCATGTAGGAACGCATGCGACTCGTATTGGTCTTGGACACTTCGCAAATAATTTCCGCAGGAGCTGTTTAGATGAAGAGGATGATGAGACTATTCTTCACCTACTGTCCACATATCCGGCACTTGGTCGGAGAAGATAGAGGTACCTCGGTGGAGGATATAGATGAACTGTCATGTATGGATATTGGCAGTCTGAGTCGCTTCATTGGTAGCTGCGAATGGTTCCTACAATAGTAGAAATGGGAAATCGTAGTATCACAATGGAGCCTGTGTGCGGCCTAAGTGCATCCGAGGGACGGCTGGCCCTTCAACCTACCTAGCTAACTTCCATTAAATAGTTTCTAACAAAACGGTTTTCACAACTCAGTGATTTGACTCACTTTATTTTCACATTATTTCACCACTGTGCCTATCAAAAACAAACAAGTTGTACTGCTACAGCAATATACGGCTGCTATAAGAGTTTCTGTTCTGTTCTGTTTTTTTTTTTATTTTGCTTACAACAACCCCTCTTTCGCAACACTAATACAAAAATAATAATGCTTATCAACTTAACTTTTCAAGTAGGTATATGTATGCTTATGTGGGTGTATGTGTGTCTGTACGTGTGGTTAAGTGTGTCGAGTACTTTCTTTGTTATTATTGTTGTTTGTTGGTGTTGTTTTTTAATGGTTATTTACAGATTTTTCATTAATTCATTTCAACAATATTTCGCATTGTTTTCCTCTAATCTTAATGGCTGTATGGTTTGTTGATATTGTTGTTGTTGCCAACAATAATTACGTATGTACGCATAGAATTTCTAGACATGCTTTCAAACTATCAAACAAACGAACGAACGAACGAACGAACGAAACACATATTAATACGTGTTGTTGAACATTCACGCAATAGTTCCGTTTACTTTAGTGGGTTTAAAGAACCAACAAATCCTGTTTTTATTTATATTTTTGCTTTTATTTTTAGAAAGTTTTTTCTCCTCTCTCTCTCTCTCACACTCTCTCTGTCTTTCTTTAATACTTTGAAACTTCTTCTTTTTTATAGTTTTGTTTGTAATTGCTAATGCTGTTGTTGTTGTTGTTGTTATTGTCGTCGTCGTCTTTGTCTGTTAACTACCGTTTTGCACGCACTGTAATGACTGTATACGAGTTCATATGCATAAACGTGTGTGTGTGCTTGTGCGTCTTTTTGTAGAATTTTGTTAAAAGTTAACACAAATACAATGACTCTAGCAGTTATTATATTTTAACTGGGAGAGCACGTTGTTTTTCTACTTTAACTGTTATTTTGAGTGTATTTGATTGAGTGTCTTGTTTTCATTTTTAAGGGTTCCTTGTTATGGGTTGTGAGTAAAAGAGCACGAAGAAGCTTTCACCTCATAGTTTTCAGAGAGATTTTGTTCTTTTGTTAGAGCTTTCATTTGAGGTGAAATTTGTGTGTTTTTCAGCTCTCACGTTTTTTTACGGTTTTACGGAAAGGTGAATATGATTACATATAGTTTTACTTTAAGCATTACTATTGTGATGCTTAATTGCTAGTTTTGTTATTAAATTTGTATGTGTAAAGACCTTAAACAGTTTCCTTCTAAATAGTTAAATAGATTTAGGAAATCTACCAGATAAATTGCACAATAAAAATCTCAGCTCTGGAGAAAATGTAGGGTCAAATAATCAAACTAACTTGAAGTCACCGTAGTCTAGTAGGTAATGTGTTGGCTTATTAGACGTAAAGCCAGGGTTCGAGCCCCAGGCCAGACATTAAAACAAAATACAAAAAAAATTATTTCTTTGGCGATTTCCTCTCAGCAGATTTCTGGCAAAAACTTTGAGAGTATAAAAAACTGCCATGAAAAATTTCTCAAAAAAAATCTGTCATTCGGAGTCGACTTTAAACTGTAGGTCTCGCCACTTATATATAGAATTAACACACACAACATAAGTAGTGTGAGAAACTAGATCAATAATCCAGGTTGAAGAGTTGTAATGACCAATTATGTATGTATGTATGTAACTCCGCACTTACATCACTTCTATGCAGAAAGATTTGTACCCATACAATGGCAGATGGTATAGGAGCTCTAGGAGCAACTATAGTAAACTGATCCAGGCGTGGTAAGAGTAAGAACATGGAGAAACGATTTATGGCAACTACATTTTCCTTATGGAAAAGAAAAATAATATAAACAAGCTTGGCACTACAAAAAGGGCAGGCTTGTAGGTGTTTGTATGTATATGAAGAATTCGTTGGGTTTATTGATCATCACTGGATGAATTTATCTTAAAGATTTGAGTCATTGTCTTGAGTTTGATGGCCCAAAGTTGTAAAGAAGAATTGTTTTTAATATATTGTTGGTTAAGCTTTGAATTTTGGTGGAAACATGTTGTTCAAGTCGCTCAGGAGTTTGTGTCATGGTGTTTTGTATGGTTTCCTATTGATACTCTCGAGTATAGTTTCCTTTAGTTTGCTGTTATTTGTAAATTAGCTGCTATACATACATACATAATTGGTCATTATGACCTAGCTTTTCACATCACTTATGTTGTTTGTGTTAATTTTATATATGAGAGTTGTTAATTGCTTATCTATAACTTAGAATCTAAAAGCCTTTACGTAGAAACAATTTATTGTTTGTAATTAAATTTTCATTGTGTACTTAAAATTCTAATTTGTAAACATTTAGAAGAACTAAATTACAACGTTTATCTGAATTTTTGATTCAAAAGCTAAGGAAAATTTTTTTTGTTTTATTAAAAAAAAAAAAACTCTCATAAATTATTGCCTGCAATAAATCATACTCCTCCACATACTTTATGCAACATTTAGCACATAAATTCATTCAGTAGTTTTTTTCTTAATACTCTCTAAAGCAAAGTCAAACGCAAACGAATTCAAATTCAAATCATTCATAAATTTTATGAAAATAAAAAAAAAACAATTAAATTCACCTTATTGCTCTCTCTCTCTCTCTTTTTATTAATGCCTTCGTTAACAACGTGTTTTAATATTGAGTAAAAAATTCTTACAAATTTCACTCAAAAACATATAAAATAACAACAACAACAACAACAAATACACAAACTCTTTTTACATGACCATCAAGGAAAAGAAATTCAACACACTTTGTGTGTGTGTGTGTGTGTGTATGTGTGTGTGGAGTAGTGGATACAAAGTAAAAGTGTTATTGAGTCTCTTATTAAAAAAAAAAGAAGAAAATTAAAGAAAGAAATCAAACCTTGCGGGTAAGAGAGTATTTGTTATCACATTGACTTAGCAAATGAGTGTGCGTGTGTGTCTATTCTATGTGTGTGTGTGTGTATATATATTTTCAAATGAACGTGCATAAATGTATGAGTAAATGAGTGAGTGAATTGTGCGTTATTTTTTAATATTTGGCCCTGAAGCTTTTGCACACAATTCAGTCATATTTTTGACCGCCTTTTGGAAACATTAAAATACGGGTGTTTAAAATTTAAGATTTGCAAATCAACTTAAAACAAAAAAAAAAAAATAAAAACAACTTTAATAAGCCATTTGCTAACAATAGAAAAAGAAAGTGTAAAAAATCAAAGAAAAAAAAAAAATAGAGAAAAAAGAAACTTATTTTCCAATAAAATAAAATATAATAACAGATTTAAGATATTGAAATAAAAAATAAAAAAAAAGGAAAAAAAATAAAATCTTTAAATAATAAAAAAAAGTCACAATTTGAATTTTTGAATTTTTGAAAAACAGTTGACCTAAAAACAGGTTCCTCCTGTAAACGTGTGTGTTTTGTACTGGTGTATTTCAATGTGTTTGTGTTCAACTGTGTAAGTGTGGATTGTAATTTGTTTTCATTAAAAAAAACCAAAAAAAAAGCAAGAAAATTTATTTTAAGCAAATGATTCTCATGCTCTTTCATCATCTACTGCTCTCAGTAACCGTCATGATAGAGAAAAAGAAAAAAAAAACGAAAAGAAAGAGGCTAGAAAATCATCATTTGTTTGAGTAGAACAACGTGCCAGGATTATGTAAACAAATCTACGCCATGTTTTTTTTTCCACTTTTTCTCTGCTGCTGCAGCTACTGGTGGCTGCTGTCTTTACATTTCCTAAGTGTTGACTTTAACCAAAATTGCCTTCTCATTTATGATGCAAATAAATAAAGACAGTGGGGCTGCTGAACATTTAACAGAAAAAAAGCAGATATCTTGATCTGAAAAATTTATGGAATTAATATGATAAAAACGCTTAATTAAACACAATTAATGAGGAAAAATTGCCTCATAAAATATATTTGATTATGAAACATTACATTTTAAATAACGAAGAAAAGAGGAATAAATAATAGCCTCAGGTTTTAATTCATAATTAAATTTTTTTTTGGAAAAATTTAAATTCTTTTTGCTGAAAATCTGTAAAATTTTAACTAAAATTTGTAAAAATTTTATTTCTAAAAGAGATTGTTTTTAGTTCCAATTAGGGTATTTGATAAGATTTTGTATTAAAACATTTCTAGGACAGTATTTGGATCACTGATCAAAGTATTGTTCAAAAGGGAGTCCAAAATAAACACCACGAAAGAAAGCGTCAGGTTTTTCTTAATGGATCTGGGAACTCAAGTAGTCAAAGGGTTCAAAAATTAAATAAAGTTTGTAGTACTGAACAGTAACCTGAATTTCGAAATTGGCGATTTCCTCTCAGCAAATTTCTAGCAAAAACTCTGAGAGTAAATAAAATTGCCATGAAAAGTTTCTCAAAAATCTGTCGTTCGGAGTCGACTTTAAACTGTAGATCCCGCGACTTATGTATAATATTAACACACTCAACATAAGTGGTGTGAGCAACTAGGTCAATAATCCTGACTGAAGGGTTGTAATGACCAATTATGTATGTAAATTATGGGAAATGTCTTTAATTAATTTTATTAATGTCATATGGACAGAGTCGTGTTTGTGAAGATTAGCATAGCATCGACAATACAGTTGGGCATTTAAAACCCTATCGAAAGAATAATATCGTTGTTATTGGATTCATTACTGGAAATTGTACACCGGCCACTGAGTTGTTCATTTCGCAATCAGGCTGCCATCCGAGCAAGGTGCTTAGGGCAAGGTTCAGGGTTAATGTCAGATTGTGTGGGAAAGCTACTCCAGTTAGATATGCTCTACATAGAAATATGAAAAATATTTTTTTGGCGACTTTCTGTGTGCAGATTTCTGGCAAAAACTCTAAGAGTAAATAAAATAACCATAAAAAAGCCAGTTTTTCTGACAAGTTTATTTAATTGTTTTCTCTCATAGCTTTTAACTGAATTTTGTTTGTATATTTTGTGTCTATTTTCTGCGACGATCTAAAATGAGAAAAATGTATCAAAATTTTGAAAAATTGGAGTTTAATTATTTTTACTATGTTTTCATATAAATTTTCACCCATTTTGCCGTTTCCTAAGGAATAGTGGTCAAAGTAAATAAACTTATTGGAAAATGATACATTAACTCTAGATCTCATATATAATGATTCGCTAAATTATTGCCAGCAGTATCAAGTGGCAGTATCTTACATAAATTTTTTCCAATTAAAAAAATTATATTAAAAAGCAATATTGAAATATAAAAAAGCAATATTGAAAAACTTCTAATACATTCTGGCAAAATTTCTTAATGACAACGTTCTTAAAAATCTGTCGTTCGTAGTCGACTTTAAACTGTTGCTCCCGTCGCTCATGGATAAAATTAACGCACACAACATAAGTGGTGTGAGAAGCTTGGTTCTAATCCCAATTACATGTATGTATGTATGTATGTTTCCCTTTTAGGCACATATGATTTCAATAAAGTATTGCCATTTAACACGATAACATATAAAGTTGCTCTGTCCAAGCTCTTGCAGAATCGTAATCATTTTGATTTTGTTTGGTCAACTTAAACTTTTTTATTTTTAAATATTCTAATCCACTTACAGTCGATATATCTGTTTTCTACGTTTGACTTGGATTTGTTTCTTTGGTTAACTTTCAAAAGTCTGTGTTGTTGATGGTGTTGCACCAGAATATACTCTATATGACTCTGAGGTACTTGTTGATAAATGTTGATAGTGTTATTATGTGATTGTATTCGATACCAGAGTCTTGTATATTTTAGGCTGGTTTAGCTTGGAAAATTGAGGGCATCTCTTTCCTAATATTTGCGATTTCAGTGAGATATTAGGTTTGTTCTGTTTACTGTTTGCATTTGTTTCTGTGTGTCCAACCCATGTCACTAAACTTCATAGATTGCAAAATATTTCTACGTATTGGCATAGTTGGCTTTGTAATTTAATATTCGTAATGTTTTTTGCCTATTCTTATGGGTTTGATTACCTTAATATTTATCTCGCGTTTAACATTCTTCTTTTTGACTAATCTAAACTGTTTTCGCACAGAGATTTCAGATGATTTCAATTGTTTTTACATACATACATACATAATTGGCCATTACAACCCTTCAGTCAGGATTACGACCTAGGTTCTAACACCACTTATGCTGTGTGCGTTAATTTTATACATGAGTGGCGGGACCTACAGTTTAAAGTCGACTCCGAACGACAGATTTTTGAGAAGCTTTTCATGGCAATTTTTACTATCAGAGTCTTTGCCAGAAATCTGCTGAGAGGAAGTCGCCGAAGAAATATTTTTTCGTTTTGATGTTTGACCTGGGATACGAACCCGGGCCTTTTGTCTAATAAGCCAACACACTACCCACTAGACCACGGCGACTTCAATTGTTTTTAGTAGTTTTTATTACCTTCTCAATGCTTTTTTATAGCAGTTAGTCAAGTTTCGATTATTTGAGGCAGAAGGGAGTGCAACATTCAATTAATTATTCCATACACATAACATAGTTGGTCGTAACAACCCTTCAGTCAGGATTGTGGCCTAATTTCCTACACCACTTATGCTTTGGGACCTACAGTATAAAATCATTTTTTTTTTAAACTTCTCATAGCAAATTTATTTAGTCTAGGAGTTTTTGCAGGAAATCTGCTGAGAGAATGTCGTCGAAGAAATTTTTTTTCATATTTTCGTTTTGATGTCTGACCTTTAGTTTAAACCAAGGCCTTATGTCTAATATGCCAATATACTACCTATCAGATGGTAAAATGGTTAAACCTACTGGCCAAACCGCCGGAAATCTGCCTGTTTATTATGCATATTCAAGTGGTCTTTAAATTTGAATTAAAAGCCATAAAAAATATTGAAAAATTCTTTATTTCGAAATTATTTTATGAGGCAAATATCTCAAATCCTCTTCATTTCTGTGTCAATGTGAAAAACATCATTATTTTGGCAGATACTTTGCAGGACGACATCATATCGTAGTTTTCGATTTGAAATTTAAATTTAAAAGTCTTAAGTCTCTTATATGCATATATGAGTCCACAGTGATAAAAAGTGATTACGACTGTGTAACTGTATATGCTTGTGGGATTTGATTTTGCTGCAGTTAATTTTATCAATTATTCGGGTACAAGCATACTCTACACTTTTCTGATAAATAATTTTTCCTTCTTATATTTGATTTTAAATCTTCAATAATATCTCCTTAGTCTCCTTTTTTTCCAATGCTATTGCTTACTTATCACCGTAGTGTAATGGGTAGTGTGCTAGCTTATTAGACGTATGACCCAAGTTCAAATACCAGGTCAGACATCAAAACGAACTTTAAACTGTAGGTCCCATCACTCATATCTAAAACACACAACATATGTGGCGTGAGAAGCTAGTTCGTAATCCTGACTGAAGGGTTGTAACGACCAGTTATGTACAGTATTCCCTCGATTTACGTCGTAGAATGTTCCGGAAAAAGGCGACATAATTCGAAACGACGTAAATCGAATTTCAAAGAACTCATACTATCAGATGCAGTTTTCAAGGCAATTTTATTTACTCTCAGAGTTTTTGCCAGAAATCTGCTGAGAAGAAATCGCCGAAGAAATACTTTTTTGCATATTATTTTGATGTCTGGCCTGGGACTCGAATCCTGGCTTTATGTCTAATAAGCCTGCACACTACATACTGTTTTGTTTATAAACCACAGAGGCGACGTAAATCGAATCACGACGCAAATCGAAGAAGAAAAGAATAAAATTATTTAACGACGTTAATCGAAACAAAGTAAATCGAGACGACGTAAATCGAGGGAATACTGTATTGCTTACTTATCCCACAGTAGAGGATTTTTATTTTCTTTCTATACTTTCATATCGCTGTGTTAGTGGGCAGAGATTTTTGACTACAGTTGTTCAACTTTCTTAATTTCAGGTTATATTTTGAATGTATTTGTTTCCATGTTTTCAGTATTCTACCGTTGTTACTGTCGTTGATATTTCATCAACCAAAAGAAAGAAAAAAAGAAAATGTAGAACAAAGTCAAATTTTGACATTTTCAGATTGATGTCAAATCTATCAAATCTATCTCGTACACAATCACAGCCTCTTATTTAAGTTTCATTGACATCTATTGCTCTTTTTACCGCCGTTAAGGTCAATATTTATTTCGCAATTATGAACAAATAATAACAACAACATCAACAACAATAATTAGAATAATAATAATGATAATACAACTACCAATACAAAAAAATATGAACACTTTGTATGTATGTTGATAGAATTCATTGTTATTTATAAGCTTTAGTTTTATTTGTTATTGTTGTTTAATAATAAATTCAAATACATTTGCAAAGATTAAAACTTGTGTTGAATAGGGATTAAATAAAATGGTTTTAACAATTTTTTTTCATTGTTTTTTTTTTATCGTTTGTTTTCAACTCTTTTTTTGAGGCTCTTTGTGAAATCATAAGCATTTGTTTTGGTAATCACTGTATGTGTGTGTGTGTGTACGCGTGTCTCCATGCTAGAATCTGTGCAGTGATAACGGTAATTGTTTTTGTGATTTTTATTTACACTAGGATTTGTGTCAGTGTAAGTGTAGCTGTTTCAAACGTTGTTGGTGTTAGCATTTAAGCTGTGTTTAGCATAAATTTTTCCAAACAAAGCAAAGTTAAATTTTATTACATGAAAACTTTAATCTCCTTACAGCCGAGTATAAATTAATAGCAGTTATTATAAACGAATTTTAAAAAATTATTAAATATTTAAATTGATGGTTAAAAAAATATTCCATCATTATTATTATTAGAAATCACTGTAGACTCGGATTTTTAAAAACTTGTCCCGGGATTTTTCGGATTTTTCGGGATTTTCTATATCACTTGACTTCGATAACAGCTTCTCAGATGAGGAAAACCATACTTCCATTGATAAAAAGTTATTTAATGCCATCGAAGAATGCAAAAGCCCTATAAAACGAATTAATAGGTAGGGTAACTGATTTGGATACTCAACTGTCCAAAGAAATAGATTTATTTACATCAGGAGGTTGTAGAGCTGTATATTTACAAACTAATTTACCAACAAATATTGAATGCGGGAAGTGTTTTTAAACGGCAGAGTATGTTGACAACAAAATTCGTTTAAGCCTATCAGATCACATGTTAGATGCTTTAATCTTTTTGTTGGAATCCAAATAGTTTTCTTACAACTACAACATTTACTGCTTTTTTGTTACTTTTTGTATTGCTTTTTTTATTTTATTTTTAATGGCGTGCTGATATAATTGGAATATAAATGACTTTTTTTAACAAAATATTTTTTTATTAAGAGAAAATCGCGATTTTTCCCATGAGTTTTCAGGATTTTTAGATTCTGAATTATCCCGCAATATCCCGGGATTTTAAAAATTAAACGGGATCGATCTGTAGACATATTATTGAGAAAAATACAACACCACTTTGTGATTGTGGTCAAAATTTGAATATTTCTCAGATATGTAATGGATGTAGTTTATTTCGTCAACATCGAATTAAGAGCACAATAAACGGAACCGAAATCTTGGAAAGTGAACATGATTTTGAGAAAGTCAAGGGTTTTTAAATGAAATTAACTTATGTAACTTGATTTAAATCTTTGTAACAAATTATATATTTAAGATAGAATATATAAACCTTTATAATCTATATAACCTTTTAGTGTTGGGTGTTAATTAATAAATTAATAAATGAAAGTCATTGTAGCCCAGTAGGTAGTGTGTTGTCTTATTAAAGGGCTCATTTAAAATCACTTCAGGTCAGACATTTCAGACAAAACAAATTATGAAGAAATATTTCTTCGCCAACTTTCTCTCATCAGATTTCTGACAAACAAAATTCGGAGAGTGAAATAAAATTGTCAAGAAAAGTTTCTCAACAGACTACTTTAAATTGTAGGCCTCGACACTTATGTTCACCCACCAAAGCAAGATCCCGTCCACTTAGAAATGTTTTTGAATAAGTCACTTTCCGTAAGGAAATTGGCACGATTGAAAACACAGTAATCACCGATAGTAAGTTGACAAAATTTAAACAAGATGTTCCGTATTTAGAACGGAGTAAACATAATTTATTCATCATTCATTTTATCATTTGTTCGGATGAAAAACTGACATTACCTATAATTTTTCACATTTCTGTGCATGAGTTTTTTTTTTTTATTATATAAGCATTCTATCAACAAATTTAAATAATTATTCAAGGGATTATTAAAATTTTTCTTTTATTACAACCTGGTACTTTTTACTGTTAAAAGAGGATCAAATGTTGTTCTTTATTTTTAAATTCCAAACATTAAAAAAAATAGGAAGTATTGGTATTAATATTGCATTAACACTAATACTAACGCAAACAAATACTCGTGTACTCTACAAAACGTAACAATTTAATGCGACAGTGCAACTTATAGAAGCATATGTCGAAATTCACTTGGTTGTAATCATTTTTTTTTTGTACATAATTAATGAATAAAAACTACAAAATACAATTTAAATTTTCATTTAAAATTAAATTTTAAAATATTAAATAATAAACAAAGTTTAAAAGTTTTTAAAAGTTATTGAACAATGTATTCAAGGTGAAAATGACCATTTTGCTTAATCCATTAATGCCTGAGCCCAGAATCCACAAATAGTATTTGGAGTATTTATATTGTTATGAATATTTTTATTTATTTTTAAGTGTCGTGGGGGCCTCTGTAGGGTATAGGTATTTTTCTAACCACTTCGGCATAAGTGTGTTCTAAAATAAAATTTTTTCTCTCTTTGTTATATGGCGGCTAGACAACATAGCTAAGCCATTTGTGAGAGTTTTATTGAAAATACCACGTTTGTGACAATAATAATCTTGAGAAGAATGAAAAATCTGCCAAAATTACTCCATTAAACAACGCACTAAATAAAAAGCACATGCAATTTGGCATATTTCCCCATAATATTTCTAGGGAGGAACAGATGATGGCATATTATGGTCGCCATTTGGCTACAAATACTGGGTGTTGGCTTCCATGACAGGCTATTGCTATTCCTTTATCGCATTTAATGGCGCTTCTGCCAATGATAATATTGACTATAGCCTTGGAGAAAATGTTGTTCTGCGACTATTAGAAAAATTTCCGATCCAAGGCAATAAAGTGTTACAATCGACAAGCCACAATTTATTATGGACATAAATTGAGTTAATCATAGCAATTCACGCATTGTTGGATGATATTAAATTGATGAAAAAGAAAACCGGTGTTCATCAGATTTTTGCTTTAACAAAAATTAAAATATTATTGCAGTTCGCTGCAATGATAATTCGGTAATCACCTGTACCTATATTATATCATGATAGTGGTGACTATGATGTCTAATTTCTAGGGTGTAGAACCGAAATAAAAAAAAAAAAAAAAAAAATACTAGACCGTATACATCGCATGATGGCTGTCATTGAATATCCATACATAATACATAATACATGCATATAATCAGCGAATGGGTGGAGTTGATTCGATAATGGCCTATCGTATTCGAATACGCGGAAAAATGTGCGGAAAATTGACGATTACTCACTAATACTATTGACGTAGCTTTGGTAATCAGATGCAAACTATATAGCTTGTGATGTGAAGGTTTGCCACCTATGAGTCTACTTGATTTTTTGGAAGCGTTAAAAATCAATGCCGTGATGGAAAAGTTGTTACAAATGCGCAGCAAATAGCAATATGCATGGACAAAATTGATTACATTGATTACATGGTAGATAAAATTAGAAAACACGGCGGGAAAACAGAGTATGGTTGTATAAAATGCGGTTTGAATGTAAATTCAAGGGATTGTTTTGAACAAGTGCATGCCGAAACTTCCAAAAATATGGAAAAAAATAAAGAAAACAAAATTATTTGAAATTTCTATATCAAATTAATTTTTAAAATTTTATAATAAAATTAATTGTTTTCTTCATACCAATGCCTAAGTGGGTATTTTTATACCCATGTAAGTAGACCAATTCAAGTAAAAGTTTTTTTTATTGGTTAGAAGACAAATGATATTACATGGCATCTCAAGATTTTTCTCATAATATCATCCACCCATATTCCGCAAAAGTTTTTTCTACAAAATTTTGATTTTGAAAAATGCTGTCATCGAAAATTTGTGAATCTCATGCCTTACTAATTTTTTTTAAATTGTTCTATGGATTCTTTATTTGTTATAAAAGAAGAGTTTGGACTCTTATTTCGTTGGATCAAGATAAAACTTTTTAAAAAAACTTCTTTTTTTTTGGTAATTTTTCTACCCATTCGCCGCTAATGGGTTAATAAACAGCCAATTTATGCAATAATCTTGATTTACCAAGGCTATACTAGGTTATAACTCAAAAAAGTATATTGTAGTGTATGACCGCTTTTAACTCTCTTCCATATACTAGTATCCCTGTGATACTGTACAATAAATTAATCTTTTCTTCCTCTTTATTCCTCTTCATTTTGATATAAAATTTG
This sequence comes from Sarcophaga peregrina, assembly GCA_014635995.1. Lineage (NCBI taxonomy): Eukaryota > Metazoa > Arthropoda > Insecta > Diptera > Sarcophagidae > Sarcophaga > Sarcophaga peregrina. Next base: position 43,244,737 of record CM025790.1, on the reverse strand, counting down.
TTTTTATTTTTATTTTAATAAAATATGTTTAAAATAGATGATAGAAAACAGAGTGTAAAAAATTAAAAAAGTTTTATTTTGACATTTACGAGTATGTCTGCACACACTTATTTAACTCAGATTTTTTGATGGAAATGTTGGAAAAGTTTTGTCATTTATCAACACCAAAAGGGAATAATGTGAGTGTTAAAAAATGAAATAAGTTTACATTTTCCCCTTTTTTATTTTGTCTGTTTTGTTAGTTTAACAAAATGTTGTTACAATACGACTGTGGGGGGGGGTATAAATGTCAAGTTTAATGGCTTTTAATTATTTAAAGAATAAATTTTTGATATTTTTAGTTAATCAATCAAGTTAAATTGTTGCTATTAAAATATTTTAATAATTTGAATACGTTTCTTATGAAATATTTTAAATTTATTTTAAAAATTAGCATCTACTTTCGTAACAAAGTACAGCGAAAATCTGTAGCAATGTGTACACCACTGCGTATGATTATTTTATGCACATGCAATTCATTCGTTAAATATTACTTATACGTCGCGGTAGTGATATTTGTTTTGTTTTATTTACTTTTGAGACCATATGTGTGGTATAGTGTAGTTGGTCAGAGTCTCTGATGCATATTGAGCACGTAATCCTTACACTATGCTATGTGCTATTAGGGTGTCCATATTGTAATAATAAATTTAATTTTAAACGTTTAACACTCTTGCATTATTTTCCTTACAAAAGATTGAAACAAATTAAAGACATGGAATACAGTAAGACCCGGCTTAACGCGGGGGATACGTTCCAAAAAGTTGCAGCGCTAAACGAAACAGCATTAAACGACGCAACTTAACACGTAAATATGTAAACACCTAGTAACGTTTATGACAACTAATAAATTAACAGTGACGCAGGAAAGATGCGTTCGTACTGTAATTGTGACTTCGTAACATATAGTTGGAATATTTTTTCTGAACAGACTAACAAAGGAGAGTTGGAATAGATAAGAAGTATATAGTGCATCGCTTTTGGTTACTGGATGACCGTTTCATTTGCAACCGCGTAAGCGGGGTTTTACTGTAACTGGCTATTAATCTACATTAATTTGAGGTATTTAAATTAAAAAAGCCCCACGATTTTGTATGCTAGTGTCTAGGATTATATTCAGATATTTAAGATGAATCGATTCTTTGGTAGTTTGTTAACGTTTTACGGCAGGTGGACTGGCAGGAACTTGCAAATGATTTTGTAGAAGCTGCAGAGATTAGGAGGAATGATAAGACTGATCTTCATCTACTGGCAAAATGCCCTTCACAATGTCAAATGCGAAAGAGAGATTTTGCTGCCAACTATATCGTCGATCTTGGTGATCTGGCATCAGCAGTTTGATGCCTTTTATTGGAAGCTTAATTGGTGGTCTTTGGAAGAGGTATTCCCGTACTGTCTGGCAGCTGAAAAATAGTGAATGGAAATCTTATGGGTATCTATACATGGCACAACAATCTAACTCCTTGATGCATTCATTAATTTAGGAATGCCTGTGACAATACAATTGTAGAATGTCTCAGTGTTAGATGGCTGGCTTTGGATGCAGGTAGAACAGCGCAGAAAATATATTTAAAGCAAGATAAAGAGCACACTAAAAGTCTGTTTAAATTTCACAGAATCACGCTCATTATCGTTATTGAAGTCTTTACTAAAAATTAGGCATTTATTCAAAGCACGTCGATTAAAACAGTCGGTCACATGCCAAATGATTTTAGCAAGAACTGTAGGAATGAAGAAGAGAAGGAACTGGTTTTTATCTTCTCGGAACAGTCCTAGCACTATGGTGTTTTCTACATGCGAAATTCGACCAAACTATCACCTTTCATTACCATCTCCGAATGGTTCGAAGATTTGGTGAAATCTTCCCACCCACTAGGATTTTATTCTTCAATTTCTATTTCCTTATGTCACAGTGATAACAAAATTTGCTTAGAAAAATAAGGACACCTAGGATTATTCCTAAATGTCGACATAAGCAGTCATTGACATAAATATTGGTATTACTAGAAACGTTAGTACTGCAAGTAGTGGCGTCTTTATGTTGCATGTAAGTTGATTGCAAAAAATAATTCGTCATGCTTACTGAGACCAATGATTATTAAAAAATAATATTACAACAATCTACATCTACATTAGGGTGGTTTTAAAAAATCGATGTCGGATTTTTTTTTGGAGGCGCCCCTATAAAATCTTTCTTTCTGTCAGATTATTAGATTGCCAAAGTTTGAGCCCAATTGGAAGATGTTAACCCGTGCCACTGGGGCCTCAACATTTTGATAATCTCGATTTTTTGGCGACTTTGCCGTTCCACATCTCGAGAACGGTTTAATATATTTGCCCGAGTCATACGTGAAATCGAAGTCGATACTGTTTATAACATTTTATATGGAATAAAAAAATACGCAAATAGTACTGAATTTGAGATAATGAACCTATGTCGCTAAAAATTTACTAGGTACTCCTAAGATACCATATGTGATTTATCTTCTTGGTAATTCCTTTTACTGATATTTTTTGTCAATGGTTTCGTATTTCAATAGATTTTCAATAAGGTGTAGGTTTTGTTTTGGAGCTAAACACGTTCTGGGAGTATTAAAAGTGTTCACTACAATAAATGACACAGAATGGCACTAATTGAAACAAAGAGTACGTGTTAGCAAGCAGTTAATTTGAAAATGAATCAACAAAATCATAAAACCAAGAACCACCTAAATATGCTTTTTTTTTTTAATAACGGTCTCGAAACCCCTGGACATTGGCTCTAGTTTTACTGTTTCAGTACTAGTTACGTATTTATTGTGTAGAATGTAACATATTAAACAGCATGACCTTTAATTTCATGTATGACATAGGCTAATAGCTTTAGACGTTCCATATGAATCGCCGAAATTCCAAATCTACCAAAAAAAACGAGATTTTCAAAAATTTGCGGCGCGAATTAACATCTTCTAATTCTGCTGAAACCTTAGCAATTCTAAAATCTGACAGAAAGAAACATTTTAGAGGGGTGCCCCCAAAAAATTTTTTTTGCCCTATAAGATAAAACAGTCCTAATGCACATTTTAAGTCATTACAACACTTTACGGATTACGTCCCTGCTTCTCTCTCCACTAATGTAGTGTGTGTTGTCTTAGTAAATAAATGACGGGACATACACTTTAAATTCGACTTTGAACGACGGATTTCTTGTAACACCTTTCGCAGCAATTTTATTTTACTCATAATTTTAATCTACTGAGAATTATTTCGAAATTTTTTAATCTGAATGACAGTAAATTTAGTGCGTTCAGTTATTAGACATTTTTAGTTATTTATTGTGAATCTAAAAAATCACATACAAGCAATCCAATTGCACAATCACCTTTCTTGTGGTACCACTGTACGTATGATTATTTTCATAATATGCACATGCAAACACTTGATTATAAAACACTCATACGTCTTATATGAGTTTGAATAAATTTTTGTAGTGATTGTTATTGTTGTTGGTGTTGTTGTTGTTGTACAATATGAATAATAAATTTAAACAAGTTGAATATTTTGTTTTATTTAAGTGTTACCACAACAACAATAACAACAAGATTTTTTTAAATTGTTTCAAAAGATAAATATTTTAACACGCCATACGTTATAATTCTAGCACAATAAAAAATATTTAAATTAAAAGAAAAGCAAAAACCAAGCAAACATATGAAATGTTTATAAACATTAAAAATTTCATAAATTTCGTTTAGAATCGTTTTTTAATAACTTTTTTTTTTAGTAAAACAACCGAGAAAAACCTCATAAAACCATATAAAAATACATACTAGATGCCATAACTATTTATGAGTAAGACAAACCAAAACCACAGGAGAAAACTTTTCAAAGAAATCCTAAAGAAATGAAAGCAAAAGTACAACAATATGCCTACAGAGTTTGAAAACTTTAAACATTCCAAAAATAGATTTGATAGTTTAACTGTTTACATAGAAGCAGAATAAAGGCGAAAAAAATTTAAGGGTGGTGGTTTATTTTTATCTAAAAGTAAAGCCTACTAAAAAGAAAGAAAAATAAATTAAAACAAATATTGTATGAAAACAGAAAAAACGTACAAAGAAATAAAGACTGTAAGACTGTGCAACATTTTGTAGATATTTTCATACGTTTTTTTTGTTTATCTTTTAAGGCAAAATAAAATACCAGTTACAAGAATATCGTATAGACAGTACATGCAAAAAAAAATCACATTTTTTTTTATTTTAGTTGTTGTTTTTGCTTTCATTTTTAAGTAAAATTTATTTTTATCGTTTCACAACGTGTTGAAGGCAGAAAAACCATCAGAACATTGCTTCTACATACGTATAATACATACATACGTATATAATTGATCATTGTAACCCTTCAGTCAGGATTACGACCTAACTTCTTCCACCACTTATCATGTGTGTGTTAATTTTATACTTGAGTGATGAGAGATAAGTCCCAGGCCAGACATCAAAATAAAATACAAAAATTATTTTTTCGGCGATTTCCTCTCAGCAGATTTCTGGCAAAAACTCTAGTAAGTAAATAAAATTGCCATGAAAAGTTTCTCATAAAATCTGTCGTTCGATATCGACTTTAAACTGTAGGTCCCGCTACTCTTGTATAAAATTAACACACACAACATAAGTGGTGTAGGCAACCAGGTCAATAATCCCGACTGATGGGTTCTAATGACCAATTATGTATATGATGAGATCTACAGTTTAAAGTCGACTCCGAAAGGTAGATTTTTGAAAAAAATTTTATGGAAATTTGATCTTTACAACCCATTAGTCAGGATTACGATCTAGCTTCCCACTGCACTTGTGTGTGTTGATAGATTTTAGAGAAATTTCGATTGGAATTTTTATTTATTTTCAGAGTTTTTCCCAGAAATCTGTTGAGAAGAAGTTGTCAGAGAAATATTTTTTCTTTGTCTTGTCTTAAATGTCTGACCTGGAATACGAACATAACTGCCAGATAAATGAAGCAACAAATCGTTAAATATTTGAGAAAAAATCATCAAAATCGTCAAAGACATTCAATGAAATTGTAAAAAAATCATCAGAAATAATCTACTATATAAAAATAAGTCGGGTTTTCCTTCCTGACGTTATAACTCCAGAACGCACGAACCGATTTCCACGGTTTTGCATTCGGTGGAAAGGCCTCGGGCTCCGTGAGGTTTATAGCAAAGAAAATTCAGGAAAAATTTCAACAGAAAAGCGGGAAAATCTTTTTCCACATACAGCCCCATCTCTGATACATAGCATGTACTACAGACCAATATTTTAAGTAGATGGCGCCGGCGCGTGATACATTGTTTGACAGCTACTCATTGTTCTCTGCTCAGTTAATTTCATGTATCAAACCGGTATTGTGTTCACTGTGAAATTGTGAAAAAAAAGTAAAAAAAAAATAAGTTATTCTTTTCCTAACATTTCAATAGGAAACCATCAAATCAATCACGTGTATTGTGCAAATTTTTATTCAATTTCAACAGCAGGCATTTGTCTTAAAGGTGGTAAGTTGAACTGTGTAAATTATGTGGATCGTGCATTTGACGTTAAATTCACCACTCTGTCCATAGTCCAAAATGCTTAGACATGCAAACCAGCAACAAGTGTATTCACAGAACTTAAGCGAAGAAAGACAAAATATAATAACAGAAAATGCCCGATTGAGACAACGCGTGAGCACACCAGATGTCAAAAAATTATTGGTGATTTGGTGACATACAAATCCGTTGATTCCATAACAAATACCGATGATATTGTAAATTATCCAACGGAGTTTTTGAACTCTCGGGAGTTACCAGGATTTCCACCACATAATTTGCAACGCAAAGTTGTTACAGTTATTATGATATTGCGTAATTTTAATCCACCGCGACTTTGCAACGGTACTCGACTTACGGTAAAAAGACTTATGCCGAATTTGATTGAGGCAACCATTTTTAACGGAAAGTACGCAGGTGAAAATGTATGGATTCCTCGAATACCAATGATTCTGACTGATCTTCCGTTTGATTTCAAACGATTGCAATTCCCAGTTCGCCTTCCGTTCGCAATGACAATTAACAAGTCGCAAGGCCAATCGCTTAGTGTTTGCGGGATAAATTTAGAAAATCATTGTTTTTCACATGGTTGGGAAATCATCCGCATTGTTTGTGTTAACGTCAGACCAAAAAACAAAAAATGTGGTTTAGCAAAGAGCACTTCAATGAAACGGATAATTTTCGAACATGTATAACGCTTCGATTCAATAGTTACTTTGAATTCACTTTCATTTCAACGAAATAACACTTCATTTTTGTAATCGAAATGAAATAAAATTTTTCCTTTTCCTATATAAAACAAAAAAAAAAATTTTCTTCATCATTTAACCACCAAACGAAATGTTACATAAAACGAAGCCTTCTGGTGGCGAAACGGAGTTCGCCGGGTTTGCTAGTAAATAAATAAATTGAAAGGTTTTTAAAATCAAAAACATATAAAGTCAATCTTAAGCAACGATAATATTGCATCATCTGTACCCATGTGTGGTGTAAATATTAAGGAGTCACATGATTTTTACTTTATGGGCATGAAAATTCAGTGTGATGTTCGTTAGAACGGACACATTTTCCAGTGCCTTGGTTTTTTAACACGATGCAATAAATATTTTACTTCATTTGATCTACTTACTAATTACACCATTTTTTATGTATTACTACATAATATTCGTCTTTCTCGGCCAGTACATCCGTATGTGGTCAATTGGCCAGTGTATCATACACTGCATTACAGACGAAGTTCGTTTGTTAGGCGGACTATTCGTATGTGGAACTCCATTCCTGCAGGGATCTTTCCTGTTACTTATAGTATAGAAATATTCAAATTTAGTCGCCTTAAACACTGCTCCCTTTTTCCTCATTCTTATAATATATTTTCCTAGTGCTAAAAACAATGCCAACCAAAAAAGAAAAAAAATAATTGCCTTTATTTGTCCGATGGTAATATTGAAATCTATAATCGAATTTTTAAAATTGTCTGCAACGGACATACATACATATATATACATAATTGGCCATTACAACCCTTCAGTCAGGATTACGACCTAGCTTCTCATACCACTTATGTTGTGTGCGTTAATTTTATACATGAGTGGCGGGACCTACAGTTTTAAAGTCGACTCCAAACGACAGATTTTTGAGAAGCTTTTCATGGCAATTTTTACTCTCAGAGTCTTTGCCAGAAATCTGCTGAGAGGAAGTCGCCGAAGAAATATTTTTTCGTTTTGATGTCTGACCTGGGATACGAACCCGGGCCTTTTGTCTAATAAGCCAACACACTACCCACTAGACCACGGCGACTTCATAAGCAACGGCAACGGACATAAGCCGTAATTTATTATCAAAATACGATGTTATTTAGGAGTTGCCTTTTAAGGGATCAAAACGGCATAAAATACAGAAAAATCATCACAGATATTCGAAAATAACTTGAAAGTCTAATAATTTACACCTGATTATTACTAGCATAAATTAAATACAAAATCTTAAGGAAGCCTTTAATTTTAAATTTTTAATTGTTAAAAATCATCAAAATAAGGGCCTAAATCGTTATGTCGTAAAAATTACATTTTTGGAGCTAAAAATCGTCAAAATTACGATAAATCGGTAAATCTAGCAGCTATGGGTACGAGTATGGTAACAAGTCAACACATCACAAACAACAACTATAAAAAGTACACATTTGGCTTTTTCAACGCCGTATTGTACTTTTAATTTCAAAATCTATTCGTATTTCACTTGTTATGGCAAATAGCTGTTGATTGGAGATAATTTGGAGACATGAGGCCTTAAGAGTGTTTGCAAGGTGTTTATAGCAAGTGTTTATAGCTTGATCGATCTAAGATCCTCTGTCTAGTGAGAGTTGGCTATGATTTCTGTATTTAATACAACAATGAACTATATGAGGTCCTCAGTGACATGAACATTATGTACGGCACTAACATCCAGGGAGGGCACAGGCTCGACCATGTCGATCAAGCGAGTCAGATATCTGATGTGGTGATTGGCGGAAGTCGACGTATAATAATACATTTTCTGCGATAGAGGGTTCAAATTAGAAAGCCTTGTCATTAATTAGAGCGACCATGTGACAAAGGTGCGCAAGAAGCAGGGACAACTGGAAGGGTGTGTTAAAGCAGGTCAAACCCCGCTAAACAGATTGTTAATGGGTAATTAAGTAAGTAAGTTTAGTGTTGATTGATATCGAATTATGTGGAGAAGTTTCCTCTTGCAGAACTTTCTGCAATTCTGCCGCTTAAATAACAAAATTAATTATTTGGTTGATGGATTCCTTGTTTATGCTTAAGTGGCAAAATTCGACACTGTTGTAGGATTTTTTGTTTTCTGGTTATTGATTTGAGGCAGGTTTCTTTGAAATTGAGGCTTAAACGTTTACGAATCGGTTATAGTTTCTCTATATTCTGGAAGTATGCCAGGAAATACCACAATTATGTTTGATTGTCCTGTGGAGGTTCCTTCGGGACGCCAACCTATCCTGGGTAAATGAGGAGTCCTGCTCCACCGCTATACTTACCTGGCCCAGGATGAATGGAAGGCGTACCAACCAATTACTTAGTCTCGGTCGTGATATCATCTCGACTGTAGTGGCCGTGCTTACAGGTCATTGCATCATGGGTAGGCACGCCGAGAGAATGAGGCTCCCTTTCAACGACTTCTGCCGTGGATGTAGGTCCACTGAGGAAGAGGAGAGCGTCGTTCACTTTCTTTGCCAGTGCCCGTCTCTTGCTAGGAGTAGATATAGGTTATTTGGCTCCCCATTCCTTGTTAGCTTAACGGAGCTATCATCTATTGATATCAAAGATATAGCTTCGTTCATCAAATTTTCTGGCTGGTTTTCTAGTGCGGGGTAGTCGTGCTTTTATTGTGCAGCCCTTGCGCTGACCAACTTCTTCCTTTCCCTGATTTGGCGGAACTTGGTTAGCACAGGGACTGCGTTTCACCCGTGGCATCACAACGGGCCGCCATGCGTGCTCAAGTGAGCTTTGTGTTATCAGAGCTACCACTACAACCTAAGACAACCTGTGGAGTAAGCTTTCTAAAACTACTAGGAGTGGAAACTTTAGCAAATTTCTGCTTGTCACTTTGTTTGATGATGTTGTTTTGATGTATTCGAATATTGAAACCGTACTTAGATTACCTAGTTTTTGTAGAATATTGCCGGAACGAAAGAACCCTGAAATGGAATCCTGGTTTTATTCTTTATTTTACTTAACATCATGCTATCGCCGTAGTCTAGTAGGTAGTGTATTGGCTTATTAAACTTAAAGTCAGGGTTCGAGACCCAGGCCAGAAATCAAAACAAAATACAAAAAGTATTTCTTCGGTGATTTTCTGTCATTAGATTTCTGGTAAAATCTCTGAGAGTAAATAAAATTGCCATGAAAAGTTTCGATTTTAAACTGTAGGTCCCGCCATGTCATGTCATGTATAAAATTAACACACACAACATAAGTGGTGTGAGAAACTAGGTCAATAATCCTTACTAAAGGGTTGTAATGACCAATTATGTAAAAATTGGAAAGCAACAGTAGTTCCTTTTAAAAAATTCTCAAAAATATTAAATGTGTGACCAGTTTTATCTTACTCTGTATTGTCATGATTTTTTTTGTCATTTTTTATCTACGTTTTCATGCGTCTACCCATATGTAACGTGTGATATACATTTACGTTACACAATGTTATACAATAAATTGTTTACAGACTTATAAAGTAAAGTCTTTCATTCATTCACATTTCTTTAGTCATTATTTCCTCGCACAGTTTTCTTCGTTTGTATGGTCTACAGGAGATAAAATGTTTACTTGGGCCTTTCGTTTCATGTGCTTTCCATGTCCTTTGGTTATTTGTTTTCGTTTTATATCTTAAAATAGTTTCACATTTTATGTTTTTGCCTTTTCTTTGTATCTTCGTTTCTTCTGTTTTTACGTTCTACGGTCCTTTCATTTTCCGCTCGCTGTTTATGTAATATGAGCTGTTGATTTTTCAGAAAATTAAAAAAAGTTTTTCTGGAAAATTCAAAAAATTTAATGCTGTCAAGAATATTGTATGTACTGTTGTGTGTATTTTATGAGTTTTAATTTGACTTTGCATAAGAATGGAAAATATAAAAATTGATTCTTTGTTTGTTTTAACTTTTATGGCTTTTTATGGCTTTAATAATTAATATAAGCGAAGCAATTGATTTTAGTATCAAGCGAATATTTGTTTTTGTTGTTCTGTTATTTACTGTCTTAAGCCCCTAGTATTCTTTAATAATTTGATTACACTTGGGCACTGATGTTCAATGAGTGTTTTAGCGATCGAAATGTAAAAATTCTGTAACATGATGCTGTAGTAGACTAAAATGTTTTTAAGAAAGACATTTTCTGTATTACTTCAAAATGTATGAAAACAGTTATTAAAAATTATGGTTTGTAAAGGAACTGCAGGGAGAAATTGGATTACAAACTCTTCTTGAAAATATTTTTTGGTTTTTGGCTTCGTTATTGGCCTACAATATTAACGTACATAATCTGCTATGATTAGGTCACCGATGTCTAAATCGAGTGTTGGCTTATTAGACGTGAGGATACTCTTTTTTCATTTCTTGGTCGACTTCCTTTTAGTAGATTTCTTCCAAAAATTCTGACAGTAAATAAAAAATGGCATGAAAACTTTCTCAAAACACTGTCGTTAGCGGACGACTTTATATTGTAGGTCCCGCATACACACAGCTTAAGAGTTGTAATGACCAATTGTGTAGTCGCCGTAGTCTAGCACGTGGTGTATTGACTTATTAGACAAAATACAAAAAGTATTTCCTCTCAGCAGATTTCTGGGAAAAACACTGAGAGTAAATAAAATTGCCATGAAAAGTTTCTCAAAAAATCTTTCGTTCGGAGCTGACTTTAAACTATAGATCCCTCCACGCGTGTATAAAATTAACACACACAACATAAGTGGTGTGAGAAACTAAGTCCATAATCCTGACTGAAGGGTTATAATGACCAATTATGTATGCGATTTGCTTTGATTCTATCGACTTTATTGTAATTGATTGAAGTCATCATGGTCTAGTAGATGTGTTTTGGCGTATTAGATGAAAAAACCTTGTCCAACACCTGGCTCAGACATCCCGAACAATACGACTTTGACGATTTCCTTTCAGGAATCATCTGATTATCATTTCCTTTTTACACCTTTGTCTCCTTAAATTTTTTTAGCAGGCAGTGATGCCCACACAAAAAATAGCATAAAGGCGTTAAATTGCACGATCTAGGCGGCCAATTGACCGGTCCCGAACGTGAAATAAAACGTTTACCGAACACGCCTCTCAATAAGTCCATTGCTACGCATGCTGCGTGGCATGTGGCAGCGTTTTGTTGAAACCGCAAGTCAAGTTCTTGCATTTTGGGCAAAAAAAAGTTGGATATCAACTCCAGTCACAGTTACGTTACGATTCACAGTATCTTTGAAGAAGTACGGTCTAATTATGCCACCAGCCCATAGACCGCACCAAACTGTGACTTTTTCTGGATGCATTGGTAGATTTTGCAATGCTTCTGGCTGACTTTCATTCCGAAATCGACAATTCTGCTTATTTACGTTTCCCTTGAGCCAAAAATGAACTTCGTCGCTGAACACAATTTTTCGATAAAGAAGTGGATCTTCGACCAAGAGCCCATTAACCAAAAATTCTGCATTGTGGCATGTCTTTCGGCTTCAATTCTTGTACCAGCTGTATTTTGAAAGGCTTCACACCTAAATCCTTCCTCAAAATTTTCCACATTGTTGAGTAATAGATTCGTCGACGAATCGCAGTTTGCACTCTACCTAAGCGACATGTGCAACAATGTAAATTTGATGTGAAATTTCGTCACCTTAGACCGAATAGCCGCTTCAGTGAATTGATTAAACTGTCCATAAAATGGAAGAACCGCTCGATGAACTTTCTTAACAGAGCACGCATACATACTTACATAATTAGCCATTACAACCCTTCAGTCAGGATTACGACCTAGCTTCTCACACCACTTATGTTGTCGACTTCCGAACGACAGATTTTTGAGAAGCTTTTCATTGCAATTTTTACTCTCAGAGTCTTTGCCAGAAACTGCTGAGAGGAAGTCGCCGAAGAAATATTTTTCGTTTTGATGTCCCACCTGGGATTCGAACCTTTCGTCTAATAAGCCAACACACTACCCAATAGGCGACGCATTTTGATAATAAAATTCAATGATTTGCAAGAGTTGTTCGTTTGCAAAGCGATTCATGGTTAAATTATAGACCAAACTGAAGATGTTTGATAGTGAAACAAAACACGAAACGTTCGTGAACTGTCTAATCCAGTGTTACCAAAGAGATAATTGATAAAAAAAAAACACCTATTATAATAGGATAGGAATCCACATTTTCACAGAATAATGTGTTTTTTAATAAAATATCTTTTAAGAAGAGAAGGTGAAAGGAAGCCGCCGAAAAAATATTTTTTCATACTTCGTTTTGTTGGAAACGTCTGGAGCCTCATAATAAGCCAACACTCTACCTTTTAGGCTAAGGCGACTAAATTTTGTGTTTATTTAGAAACAACAATTATGAAATAAAAATTTTATTTTTAATTATTATTTATGAAATTAAAAACAAAACAACGCATTATTCATCTATACTGTCAATGTGACAATTCGTTTCTGTGCACTTTAGAACATTATTTGAACGATTGTTTAAATGAAAAGTCTTATAAACGCATAAATTTTCAATATTTATTATTGTTTTATGTCTAAACATCACAAATATTCTCTTTATGCCATATTTTCTCTTCATATTTATATTTATCTGATATTGATCATAGTTTAACATGACTGGTGCCGTAACAAATGTGACGAATTCCACAAAAATTTATTTGCAAAAGCAAATTGTTTCATCATATGAAATTTATGTCAATACCGGCATATGCACATACGTATATTAGATGGCATCGAATACTCGTATATATACTCGTATAATTTAAATTCCAGAATTCTGAATTTTTTGCGAAATATTTAATGGTCAGTCAGTACTCCATCAGTCAGTCAGTGCCATCGAAAGCAGTTTTCTCTCAGTCGTTTAGGAAATATTTATAATTTTTCAAAGAAATTTAACATGATTGTTGTCTTTTGAATTTTGAAACAATAAATTAAATTAAAGACCACGTTTGTTTAGTTTAATGGCCTGCTATCATAGAAACTAAAAATTCCGTTTATGAATTTGCGATGCAAAAGCTTTAAATACATTCGTTTGGGAATATTGTGGAATCCATACAAAAATGGCAATGTTCTCGAATATCGATTATCATTATGATAAATGGTATTCATTAAATAAATTATTTCAGGACAAATAAGTTTTTCGGGATAGAATGCATGCAAGCTCTCTGAATAATAGCTCCTGACACAGGTATTTAGTGTCCATGTATAAGAAATGTTTGTCATCTTAACTTTTTGTAAAGTAACAAAGAATGATATCAGATCTATGAGAGCCTGAATTGAGCACGTAACTATTACTTTTGAGGATAACTAACTTAGTATTACTATAGGTTGCACTGATAAAGAAAATAATTCTGTAGTATATTGCCTATGAAAGGATTTTTACGGGATTATACATGCTTGCGGTAGTGTAGTACATATCGAAGAACAATATGAAATACAGGAGTAGCACAACTGAACAACTTTTATGCTACACCGGCGGGTGGTGGATTTAATTTTTCCGTTTAAAGTTATCACACATGGATACTGTATTCCAGTGTAATCTGACTAACTTTAGCGTCAGAGAGTATTGGAGCTGATTCTTTTGAATGTGATTAAAGTGCACTGTATGGCGTCCGTCTTAGTATGTGGGCTATCCATACATATACTGACTGAAGGTAAAAACTAAATACATTGGGGATTTAAAATGCATTTAAAAATAAAATGATCGCTTGATATGGATAATTTGGAAAATTAAAAATAAAAAAATGAGGAATATTTCATGCAAATGTTGGCCGCGACTGCGCCTCAAATGGTCCATCCACTTTTCGGCAGGTATCTCACTAATAAATGCTTTAATGTTGCCTTCCAATGCGTCCAATTGAAGCGGACTTGCTTGTATAGACATCACCTTTAACATAGCCCACACAAAAAATAGTATAAAGGCGTTAAATATCACGATCTAGGCGGCCAATTGACCGGTCTCCATCGTCCATCGTTACGCTCTCTGTGTGGCATGTGGCACCGTCTGGTTGAAACCACATGCCATGCAAGTTAAGCTCTTGCTTTTAGGCAAAAAAAAAAGAATGTGGATATCATCTCACGGTAGCGCTCACTATTCACAGTTATGTTACGATTCGCAGCATATTTGAAGACGTACTGCCAAATATGCCACCAGCTTATAAACCGCACCAAACTGTGACTTTTTCTGGATGCATTGGTAACTTTTGCAATGCTTCTAGCTGATCTTCAATCCAACAATTCTATTTATTTACGTATCCATTAAGCCATAAATGAACGTTATCGCTGAACACAATTTTTCGATAAAGAAGTGGATCTTCGGCCAACTTTTCCAAGAGCACATTCACCAAAAAGCAAGCGTTGTTCGTTTGTCATGATTAAATTATAGGCCAAACTGAAGATGTTTGACTGTGAAATAAAACACGAAGCATGGGTAACCTGTTTAAAATCTATTACAAGCTTTCAGTTAGAATTACGACCTACTTATGTTGCGGTGGTTAATTTTATAATTGAGTGGTAGGGTTTAACTCCGAATAACAGATTAGTTGCAATTGTAATTGCTAGAAATCTGTTGAGTGGTAGTCGTCGAAGAAATATTTTTTCATATTTCATTTTGTTGAAGACGTCTGACCTGGTGTTTGAACCGTTTCCTCATGTCTAATAAACCAACACTCTACCTACAAGACTAAGGTGATTTCAAAACACCGAAACACGAATATATAATATGACCCCAAAATCGATCTAACCATCTAATCTATTTTACAATGTTTTCAAAAACATTATGCCTTCAGTCGTGTAATGTTGCCTTTATATTTAGCAATCTTTCCAGCTACAAAACTAATTGCAAAAGAGAAAAGTTTTAACAAATACCCTGTTTTTAATGTCAAAACCAAATGTCAAATAATATTTTTCAAAAAATAAAAACAATCCATTATGATATCATGACAGTAAATAATGGTTTTCAAAAAGAGAAAAATTCTAAAAAATTATGGTGGAGAGCATACATAAGTTTTTAATTTCAGTCCACTTTAATTATCATTTCTTTGTCATTTCTTATGTTCTTAAAACAAAAATATATTCCCTTTCTTGTTTTTTTTTTAATTATTTTTCATAAATAATTAAGAGGGAAATTTATTCTCCGTTAAAATAACAACAACAGCAGCTCATCTATGTGTAGTACTTGTATGTACACTTTATATACAGTGAAGCAAAAGTGAGAGACATTTTTCTTGTGTTCTCAGCAACCCTGTAACAATTAAAGCCCCTTGAAACAATGTTCTTAACCTTTCAGCACTTGGTAAGAGAAAACTTTTGTTCTTAATTAAAATATAAATACGAAAAATACTGAAAAATTGCAAAAAAAAAAAAAAAAAATACCTGGAAATATTTAAGCACTTTCCTTATACATTTTTTTTTGTGGGAAAATATTTTTTTTGTAAACCTTAACACCCTTTTAAAGCAAAAAACCAAAAAGTACGAGAGAAACTGCTACACAAAAGAAAAATAAGGCCTTAAAATAAGCCACAAAGCAATAATGGCCAACAGAGTATTTACCTGTACCAGAAGGCATCTATACAACAACATCAACATCAACATCATCGGCAACAACCAAACAATAAAAGGCAAATGCAAAAATTGTGTACATTTTCCCTTGTCGAAAAACAAAAAAAAAAATGGTAAATGGAAAATGGAACAAAAACAAAAAAAATTTAAAAAAAAATACGAAGCAAATTGTGTAAGAAATTAAAACACAGGTGTAAATTACACTCAGCAAATGACAACTTTATAGCCCCAAAACCTGCCAACAACACCGCCCGTTTGTGTTGCCATCTCAGCCAGGACATCGTTAAATATGGTAAAATTAAGATTAAAGGGGAGGGGAGAAGAGCAATAAAATAAAGGAACGAAAAGGAAAACATTTTGTTGTTATGAAAACAAAAACAACAACAACAATCAAAGAACGTCAGAGCAGATGAGTAGATAAACGAACAGGAAAACAATTTCAAAAACAAAGACTAAAAATTCAAACGTTTTAACGCCACTTAATATTGCAAAAATGCTGGTCTTTTAAAGGTCTCCAGCCTATATTCTACAATGGCCGTTAAAAACCAAAAACAAATTATCGTAATATCAACGTCATAAGAATAATTGATAATTTCTAATATTTGGTGGGGTTATGCTCATATTTCACGTTTGCTTGTTGTTTTAGTTTTATTTGTTCGTCGAGGTTCAAGTTTTTATTTTTATTTTTTCAATGGCCTATCTATGACCAAATAAGATAATCGAAAAATTCTATTTCTCCAAGTCCGTTTGATGTATATTTCACGTGGTTACTGTAAAACCAATCAACGACTACTTATGAAATATCATATCCGAAAAGATAGCGAAGGATTTTCGAGACAAACCAACCTCTAAGAACTATTTAAAATCTTACAAAATTTCCTTGCTGTATCTGTGATACAAATTTTGACATAAAACTGTAACCCCTGGCTGGCATTATCTAATTCTTGGTTAAACATGTTCTCTGGGTAAGAGTTGGATAACCAAGAATTCTTCGTTTCAAATCCCCAATTGCCAGAGAAGATGTACTGTGCCCTACTATTTTGGCTTGTTATTACAGTTGCTTCGGAAATCGTTGTCATTCCCAGTCTTCAGGCATCTGTACCCAACAACTGGTATTCAGTTATAACTGCTTTAAGGTCCCTAAAATGGATTCTGATAAGTTTTTATCATTCGCCATAGTCTAATAGATAGTGTGTTAGCTTATTAGACGTGAGGCCTGCAACTGCCACTGACAAAAACTTTGAATGTAAACAAAATTGCCATGAAATAGTTTCACAAAAATCTGCCGTTCAGAATAGACTGGAAACTTATAAAATTAACACACGCAGCATAAGTGGTATGAGAACCTATGTCGTAATTTTTGCGAAAGCGTTATGATCAATTATGTCTTGTCTTCTTGTACAGTAAGACCCCGCTTAACGCAGGGGATACATTCCAATAAGTTCCAGCGCTAAACGAAACAGCGTTAAATGGGGCAACTTAACACGTACTTATGTAT
The DNA here is from genome assembly GCA_014635995.1 of Sarcophaga peregrina. Classification (NCBI taxonomy): domain Eukaryota; kingdom Metazoa; phylum Arthropoda; class Insecta; order Diptera; family Sarcophagidae; genus Sarcophaga; species Sarcophaga peregrina. Next base: position 43,227,339 of record CM025790.1, on the reverse strand, counting down.
ACACTAGGGATGCCAATCGGGAAATCCCGAATCCTGAAATCCCGGGATTTTCGGGATTCACAAAATCCCGAATCTGGGGATTTTTAAAAAGTTGTCCCGGGATTTTTCGGGATTTTCGGGATTGTGAATTCATGTGTATTTTGACCCTACAAAAGGTCATTAAAAAAAAATGCTATATCACTTGACTTCGATAATAGCATCTTAGATGAGGAAAACCGTACTACCAGTGATAAAAAATTATTTGATGGCATCCAAGGCTGTAAAAAGCCCTATAAAACGAATTAGAAGGGTAACTGATTTAGATACTCAACTCTCCAAAGGAATAGATTTATTTATAGCACGATGTGGTAGAGGTTATTACTTATCTTGGAACTATTTTGCCAACAAATGTTAATTGGGAGAAATGTTTTTCAACGGCATTTGGAATACAAATGATTTTGTCAACAAAATATTTTTATTAATAAGAGAAAATCACGATTTTTCCTCTGATTTTTCGGGATTTTTGGATCCCGAATTATCCCGAAATCCCGGGATTTCGAGATCGGGATTTACAAAATCCCGAATCTCGGGATTTTTAAAAATCGATCCCGTTTGGTATTCCTAGTATACACCTAGTAACGTTGATGACAACTACTAAATGAACTGTGAAGCTGGAAAGAAGCGTTTGAACTGTGATTCTGATTTCGGAAATGGACAGACTAACAAAAAAGTTGTAAAAAAGAGACATAGTATACACCGTCGCTGTATAGTGTACAGCTTTTTGTTGGTGCATGACCGTTTCATTTGCAACCACGTAATACTGAAATAGCATTAAACGCGTTAAACGGGGTCTTACTGTATATGCATTAGTTTTGCTTGAAGAAACATATGGTGTCTTAGTATTGAAGTCTTCAAGGCTATTCGCATATTCATAGGTAATATCTCTTCTGAGAATTGCAGTTTTATGTATTGCAATGTCGAGAACAATAACAAAAAGTAGTGGAGATTTTACTCTCATTTTATAAACGAGAGTCCGCTTTAATTGCCTGAAGCCAACATGTAGTAAATTTCTAAGTTTCAAATGTAGCGGTTGGAGTCCATTCAAATGATGGACATAGTATTATTATGAAGCTAGTGATATAGTTTAAGCATGATTTCGGAAGCTCTCGTAATAATGTATCAAAGAGTTTTTTGGTCTTTAATTTAAAACGTAGACAATTTTATTTGCAGATTAATATTTAGTATATGTTTTGTCTTGCGAGAACTATTCAGAAGATTTCGCATATCATGACTTTTTCTTATAAAACTGAATCTTTTCATTTAAAAAGAATTTGAAACATTCAAACCAATTAGTACAGCTTAAGCTTAATTGGCTTTTAAGATGAAATTAAGTGAATTACTCAAAAAACATCATTTAATTTGTTTTTTCTCAATTTATTTTTTCAGCTGCTAAAATAAAATTTAAATCCTTTGCTGTTGCAAGTCTGTAGGTTTCCTACAAACAACATAAATTTTGTTTTTATTTTAAAGGAATTTTCTTTCATCATAATGTTATCAACAAAATGCTTGTGAACGCAATTACGTTCTCTTAAACACATGCCTATACATGTACACAGCCGCATACACATACACAGCACATACACATACACATACACTCAACATATATGAATTGAAGTAAATATTACACTTGCAATTTTGCTAACAACACAAAGGCGCCTAAAGCTTTACTTTTGTTATTCTAGTTAGTGGAGTTTACTGTTAGTGTTTACACTTAGTCTTCCATATTTCCACTCTGTTTTCAGCTCCCTTTTTAGCTGCAACATTTTTAGTATTAGAAGACATTTTTAAGGATGTTGTAGTTGCTGTAGTTTCGCTTTACACTTCACTTCCGTTTTGTTATTTCTTTACGTCTTCCTTTGAAAGAGTGCAAATGAGTTCGACACATGTTTGTTGGTATTTTTTCTTTTTTAATTTTCTTATTTCAATTGTAAGAAAGCCGTGCAGAGGGAGAGAGAGAGAGAGAGAGAGAGAGAGAAGAAGAGAAAGAAGTCGTTAGGATATATGCCTTGTTAAATATAGCAGCAATAATAACAAAAAACAACAAAATAGTTATGAAAAAATAAATGCTAAAAGAGTAAAACGGAAAACATGTGAAGCAGATCAAAAGCAGACGAGAAAAAATGTAAAAAGCACGACTTAATAACGCATGCACTGAGGAAAATATTGGGTTAGTAATGAATTTGCCATAGTTTAATGGGTAGGCTTATTCGATGTGAGGCTATGGTTTAAACCTCAGGTCAGATATCTCCAGCAAAAAGAAGCATGAAGCAAAATATTTCTTTGGCGACTTCCTCTGAACAGCGTTCTGGTAAAAACTCTTCTCAAAAATTCTGTCGTTTGACATCGATTTTAATCTGTAGATCCCGCCACTCATGTTTTAATAGTTATAATGAAGTTCTGTAATGACCAATTATGTGTGTATGTGTATGTATGTAGCACAAAAGCACTAAAGTAGATAATTGCCATCAAAAAACTACTCAAACTTATCGTTAGAAACCGACAATACGACGATTTAGGACCAGTCTCTCATGCACTTAAGTCTGCCTAACGTGCTTCAATAAACATTAAAGTATTGCAGTGTGTTTATGTGATGAATTCCTGTATTTGTGATAATCGTTGTATAGTTTTTCACCTGCACATTCACGTTAATTGTTTACAAGCCAAGTTAGTGACAATCGTTGAATTATACCCGAAGAGAAGAGTTGAATATATTCATTTTAATCTTCTTGGTATCAAATTTCCGTATACAGTCTCAGCAATGGTTTGAAATATGTGGGTTTTATTGATAAGGTCTGATTAGTCTAGTCTAATCCACTTACTTGTAGATTGGATTGTTCAAAAATAAAAATAAGCCAAAGTCTTTAAAATTGCTGATTTTAAATTTGTTTTTGAATTGATGTAACTTATCACTTTTCAGGAAAAAGTTTCCCACAAATCTGTTGTTCGGTGTTGATTTTAAACTTTAGATCCCACCACTCATATATTAAATTAGGATACACAACATAAGTGGTGTAAGAAGCTTGGTTGTAATCCTAACTGAAGGGTTTTAATAATAGCTGCCAGATAAACGAAGCATCAAATCGTCAAATATTTAAGAAAAAGTCGTCAAAATCGTCAAAAACGTTAATTGAAATCTTAAAAAATCGTCAGAAAAAATAAATAAATAAATTGAAAGGTTTTTAAAAACAAAAACATATAATGTCAGCGATAATATTGTATCATCTATACCTATGTGCGGTGTAAATATTAGGGAGTCAGAAGATCTTGACTCTATGGGCATGAAAATTCAGTGTAATGCTCGCTACTTACAACTTACACCATTTATAACTGGCCGAAAATGAAATACAACACTCATGTATGGGTAGGACCATAAAGTCTATTTTGAGGCTTCTCGACCGTGTACATGAGAGTCCGTAGTAGGTCGTTAATCACGATATCTTTGCAATGTGGCTTGTGTCACTGTTCTATCGCTACTACTATAGATATTGCTCGAGCGAAATAAGGGCAGTTGTTTATGAAAATTATGTATTCCTACGTAACACTTGCCTTCCTCGGCCAGCCCATTCGTATGTGGTCGATTGGCCAGAGTATAGACAAAGTTCTGCATTACAGAAAAAGTTCGTCTGTTAGACGGACTATTCGTAAGTGGAACTGCCTTCCTGTAGAGATCTTCCCTGTTACTTATAGAAAAAAAATATTCAAACCTAGTCTTCATAAACACTGCTCTCTCTCTTTCTACATTCCTATATTGTATTTTCCTAGTTCAAAAAATAATGTCAACCCCTGAGTGTTGGTCGTATGAAAAAAAGTAAATGACATTTGCCTTTGTTCTTTCGATAGTAATATTGGAAGCTATAATCGAATTTTTAAAATTATCTGCAACGGCGTATTACAATTTATTATCAACGACGATGTTATTTACCAATAGAAATTTTTTGTCTTTTAAAACGGTGTAAAATACAAAAAAATCATCCCGGGCATTCGAAAATAACTTAAAAATGTAATACTTTACACCTTGTTATACAAAGCTTAAAGAAGCCTTTAATGTACTAAAGTAAAGAAAATGATGTAAATTTTTAATTGCTAAAAATCGTCAAAATACGAGCATAAATCGTCATAACGTCAAAATGAGCTCAAATGGGCTTTGTAGCTCAAAATCGTCAAATCTTGCAGCTATGGTAATAATGAGTAATTGTTTATGTGTAGTTTATAAATGTATAGAACGGTATTTAAAATATAAATAATTTTACCAAAAATTGAGGCATTAAGGAAAGTTTCTTTTCTTTTTATTTATTATAAATTCTATTTATTTTTTTCTAATTTAATATCATTTTTAATTAGAATCCCAAGTAAATGTTGGTGTACTGTTTTCCTTTAAGTGCATTTAACCTAACCGTGTCTGTATAGAGAAAGGAGATAAAAATCTTTATTTACGCTGCCATATTTTTACCACTACCCAAACACACAGACACACACATAAATACACTTTAACCAGTACACGTAAACTGTATAGTGTTATAGACATTATACAAGTTAATAACTGTACATCTACTTCTTTGCTTATCATTTTACTCACACCAGCACAATGTTTCGGTCTTTGTTGCAACACACTGTGTTGAGTATCAGTAAGTAAAACAAAAATTAAAAGTGTTTTACAGGCTGCCATGTAAAATACTTGATGATAAGTACTGGCAATAGAGAAAGATAAAGCGAAAGAAAGAAAGAGAGAGAGAGAGAGAAAACGTGTATATGAATGTATGCATGCATGTCAATGCAAGCAAGCAGGCATGTGCATGCCTGTACATAATCGTAATAACATTTTCAATTTTTATTTTCCTTTTTTTAGTGTGTTTCTGTTTTTTCCCCATCATATCAATGACTTGGTATAATTTAAAGCATATACACACATGTATATGTATGTATGTATGCGTTTCTACTTCTTGTAACAATATGCAAAATAGTTGTTTTTGTATTTTTTTTTTCGCCCATAATGTTTCATTCATTCCATTATTTACAATCGCACATAAAGATGATGTTTTTGACCTAGAAATTTGTATTCCCATGTAAACAAAACTTTTAGTGCAATAATGAGCTTGACAGAGAAAGAGGGGGTGAGTGACAGAAAAAATAACGCCACGACAATATAACATCAAGAAAGCGAAAGAGAGCGAGAGAGGAGAGATCGTAGCAGCTTTTTAATATTTTAATTATTTGTAGTATAGTAGGGTATGAGTAAAGTTATGTACTCTGCCTGCTCATGTTAAAGCACATGTTGTCGTATTTTATGTTATGAAATACCTTCACTACACCATCACATCACATCAATTTAAGGTACCAGTCGCATTGCTTAAAAGAGAAAAGAAAATACAAAATAGAATTTACAAAATTACATTTTTTTAGGAATTTTAATTCTGTTTCTCTCTCTAACATTTTGCATTTACCATGTCTCTGTTTCTTTTCTTTTTGTTTTTCTTGATACAAATACTGCATTATGTTGATATATAATAGCAGTACTTAACAATAAAACAATAGCAGCAACAGCATCAATGTGTATTAGGTATACATACTTATGTAGTGTAGTGTAGTATCAAGAATAAACAATTGAATTTTGTAAACAAAACACTGCAACAGCATGTTGAGAATTCTATGGTTAAGAGCAGTACTTGTTTAATATTGAATGATTAAAAAAAAATCTCATTTATTTTGCTTTTATTTTCTTTATTTTTCCAACAATATTTCCACTTAATCGAGAAATGTTTAGCAGATATTACTAATTAAGCCAAATCAGTTCCTTTCTAAAGGGTTTGAGATGATATACGTATGTTCTTATTAAGATGGTTGTATTATTTTATCTAAAGAAGGATAATAATGATCAACTGTGTTAATGGGGTCATGCTTTTGGTCGAGAAGTAAGATGTGGTGTTGTTCGTCCTTTGTTGAATTGTAGTGGTTGACGTTATCCAGATGCTTCCTGAATGGATTAGGTTAGTTTATGTCGAAGTGGTAGCTTTGATTACCAAAACCCACTTGAGAGTACAGAGCGGTGAGTTGTAACGCCACAAATAAAAGCAGTCCTGCATTGACTGAGTTCCAACAAACTAGGGAAGAAGTTGTCCTGCGTAAGAATTGGAAAACCAGAGTGAGTATTTAATAAGACGCTTTACCTTTGATATCACTGGATAATATGTCCGTTAATTGGAGAACTAAATTTGAACATCGCAAAAGATGGGCATTGACAAAGAAGGTGAATAACAGTTTCCTCTTCTTCAGCAGACCTGCCCCCAAACGGAAGAAGTTGTTAGATGGGAGCAATGACTCTTGAAGGGCATTAGCCAGTGTGAATCGACGATTAGCGTTTATGATCAAGTTCTGTGTAGCCTAATTGGTGCCGCCTTCTATCTAGTGCTAAATTAGTCTCACAGTGGAGCAAGATTCCTCATTGATCCTTCCTGAATAGATTTGCTACACAATAGTTTTTAGTACGCATTCTATTCCTTTATGAAACATGATGGTTTGAGGCAGTTTGCTTGATTGTAGTTTCATTACGGTATTGTCGGTGACTGTCGGTGAGGTTTCTTTATTTCTAAGAGTTTTATTTCTAAAAGTTCTTCGTCTGCTTGTAAAATATGCTGCCCGTCGGTGTTTCATTTGGCTTTGTAGGATAGAAAATCGACGACACAGCAAAACGCATCTTTTAAAACGAAAAGTGATAGGCGGACCTACAGAAATAGATCTTCAAGATTCGTAAATTGAAAGATAGAAATTTTCTTAATGGACAGGATTAAATCTAATAGCAAACTCATACACACATACAACATTGGCATTTGTAAAATATTCAACCCTTCAGTCAGGATTATTGACCTGGTTTCTCACACCACTTATGTTGTGTGTGTGTTATTTTTATACATAAGTAGCGGGACCTGCAGTTTAAAGCCGACTTCGAACGACAGATTTTTGAGAAGCTTTTCATGGCAATTTTTACTCTCAGAGTCTTTGCCAGAAATCTGCTGGGAGGAAATCGCCGAAAAAATACTTTTTGTATTTTGTGTTGATGTCTGGCCTGGGACTCGAACCCTGGCTTTTACCTTTAATAAGCCAACACACTATCTACTAGACCACGGCAACTTTCGTAAAATATTAGGTGTTTGGAAAAGTTTGAGATAAAATTTAATACCTTTGAATTGAACCTATGCTACGAGTGAACAACTTTTTTTTTTGAAAGTAAGGCTTATTGCCTAGTAGTTGGATGGTCTAGAGTAGTTCTGACAGAACACAAAATCTTTTCTGAAATTCGATTTTAAATGACGACATTGCTTGTTCCAATCTCGTTAATTCTTGCTATAGACAATCTCAATTAAAGTACCGTATCCTTTTTTCGCTACAGTGTACTAAACCTTTGTCGATGAGTTGAAATTTATTCGTTTATGATCTTTTTTGAATATGATTTTCATATGTGATTCAAGTTTTATCATTCACAATTTTTCACGACTTATCGTACTTACTTCCACCACACAGAAATCGGCTTACATATCTATTATGAGTCAACACATTACATAATAGACTACGTGAGTCAAACATTTATCTTTATCAATGTTACTTACTCAACCTAATTACTGCACAAATCGCAAAATAAATGTAATTCTCATGCCATATAAAGTATGATTCAACCATAATAGCAGCATTAGACGTATGCAAGAAACTATTTTCAGAGTATTAATTTGTTAAAAAGTTTGTCATTTAAGTAATACATGCTGTTTTAGTCCAGTTTGCGATTTACACAATTGTTCATTTTCATTTGGCGATTTTTATTTAAAGTGGTAAGCTAACATTACTGTTCTTGACACAACGTTGACGCTTTTATTTAGGTTGCTCATTACAGCGCAGTGATGCCAACTCTTAGGGCACCAAACGCGTGAACAAAAATGAAAAACGGGCTAAAAGGGGCTAAATTGAAAAAATTACGTTTTTAGTACAATACAATTTCATTTTTTTCAAAAAAGCGCAAAAAGGGAACTAAAATTAAAAAGTCTTTTCAGATACAGAAACCACAATTTTTAGACAAAACAATTTATTAATAGATATTATTGCTCTTGAAATCATTTTACATTCAATATAATTAAGATACTAGATTAGTTTCAAATAGAACTTACATTACAATCTTTCAAAGTTGGTCATTGTTAAATACGATTTGTACTTCTTGGTCATCCTCTTCTTCATTCATAAATCATTTTCTATATGGTATTGAGACTTGTCTCTGTCAAGTGTTCTACGGTAGCAAATGATGAATGAATTGCAGTATATAACGATAGCGCATCCTGACATTTCTTTTCTACCTAATTATTATGTAAACACAATTTTAAACTTTCAGCAAAGCTTGTGTTTCCCGGTACTTTTGGTAATTCTATGTAAATGTCAAAGAAGAAATCAAGAAGTAGAAGAAAAAAGTTCTGCCACATTGGCTTACAATTCGACATTGCCAGAGAAACATAAGATAGTATTGCCCTACAGAGTTGAAGGAAAACGGGCTAAACGAAAATACTGAAAAGCGCAGAAATTGCGCGTTTTTTAGTTTAGGGTCAAAAATTTTGTTTCGCGTTAAAGGTACTTCAAAAAGGGCTAAATCTAGTCCGAAAAGGGCTAAGTTGGCATCACTGTTACAGCGTAAAAGCAGGGCGCTAAATTACGATGCGCATTACGCCGTAATTTAGGTTTGGCTGTTAGCTTATCGGACATTTTTCTTCTTCTTAATTTAATGGAATTTTTTGAGTGATGAGTCGACCAGACTAACATTGGCCTTAATATGGAATACTGGAAATATTTTATACATTTTAGGGACTTAAATTTCCGGATTATTTTTAAATATTTTGAGTTAAACTTTCAGAATTTCTTTTCAACTCTACCTTTTTTTTTTTTTAAACAATTTATTGCAAATTGCAAAGGGTTAACGAGTAAAATTATATTGGATTGACCATATATTAGAATAATATAGTTCTAAGTGGAACGTGGGAATATATACACGTTTTTTTAGAATACAAAGGAAATATAGAATATTTAATGTATCATAATAAATCATAATTAGGGTAATTTACCAAGGAAAGGGTTGAATATCGTCAATAACAATTAATTGCTTACTTATTCAACGTTTCTTTGGACACAGTAATACGTACACATATTGATATTATAATTAAAATTCGAATTCAATTTAATTTGTTTACAATTAATAGAATTTCTTTTCTTTTTTGATATTTTTTAGGTGGCCGTTATTAAGCAAATGAATAAATATCAACGCCCTCAATTATGACAGTCAGAAATGTTGACAAACAACCGTTTGGCTTCTATTTGACTTCAAATATTTTAATAAAAAACCAAAAAAGTCAATACAACAACAGTTTTGTGTAAAAGAAAATCAATTTCACACACAAACAGTGTAAACAACTGTAAATAACGTTGAAGAAAAGCCACAATAAAAGAGAGTAAAAGAGAAATAGAGTAGACAGAAAGAGGAAGAAGAAAATAATCAATAAACCTTTAATAATACAATTAATATTCAATTGTTTCTTTGCAAACAATATACAACACCAACAACAACAGCAACAACAAATATTGTAACTGGAAAAAGTCTCAATCAGTGGGGTAGACAAAACAAAATAAAAATAAAAGAAAAAGTAAAACCCATTGTGTCATTATTATCAAATATAGTTGCCGCAACAATAAAACCCAAGAAGGTTATTAAAACAAGAGGCATATTGAGGAGTTGAACAAAGTCTTGAGTTAACAGCTGTCAGTCTTCTTTAGCTGTGCGAAGAGAAAGTGTAAGGAAGAAGACAAAGACAAGAGTCTACCTGGCAGTGTGTTAGTGACGTAAACAAATCAACAAATATGGGAAAGAAAAGTTCGAAATTGAAACAGGAAACCATTGATCGTTTAACAACGGACACCTATTGTAAGTTAATTAAATAATTATTTGTAATTTGTTTATTGCTTTAATTATTTCTTTATTTTGTCATAATTGGTTGACATACATGTAAGTTATTGTAGGCATAAGTTATGCTTAATTAAAGATTTACTGAACAGCTGCCTATAATTCAATATAAATGTGCGGGCTCGAAAAACATTGGCCACACTTCGAGGCTTTTATATTTTATTCTGACTGAAAAGAAATTAAGTTCTGTTAATTAACTTTTGTTAATCACATGTCACATCTAATTCTTCATTTTGGTTTTTTTCCATTTAAATGGGTATACTCAGCAGAATGAAGAAAAACGCCATTGTAATCTATACATAATTGCAATGAATCTCAAGAAGTCGCCGTGGTCTAGCTGGTAGAATGTTGGCTTAGTAGACGAAAGACCCGAGTTTGAATCCCAGGTCAGACATCAAAACGAAAATATGAAAAGAACAAAATCTGTCGTTCGGAATCGACTTTAAGCTGTAGGTCCCGCTACTCATGTATAAAATTAAAGTACACAACACGTGTGATATGAGAAGCTAGCACTTTGTACAATGGGTCAATTCGACCTCCGGGTACAGGACTTGTCACAGTTGACAAGTACACGTCCTCTAACCTAACCTGCAATGAATTTAAACGGCATCTATCGGAAAACAAAATCTATGATATAAAGAGAATCTAATCTGAACTTAATATGGCAGACAAAAATATTTGTCCGATTATGTTCTTTACCTAAGTCGTCGTTATAAACAGTTTTATGACTCCTTCCTCTGGATGATTGGATACTGTTTGCTAGAAAACTAGGGGGCCTTTAAGAATATTGACTACGATCACCTCGGATAGGAAAGATATTTCATCAAAGAGAAGTCTTTACGGATGACTGCTGCTGTTATTTCGCGGTCGGCGGCGTATGTCACAAATCTGATGAGAGCAAATCGCCGAAGAAATATTTTTTCGTAATAAGTTTAGTTGAAGATTTCAGATGTGGGGTCAGAGTACGTCTAATAATATATCACCTCCAGCATTATACGCTATAAGACCTATGACTATAAACGAGATGATTGAGAACTACAATATTAATATATGGCTACCGGTATAGAGTAGTATTCCAGAAAATTGTAATGGGTGAAGTGCTAGTATCACTCTACTGCTGCTACTATCACTAAACATAGGCAGTGCATTGACAGTTTTCGATACGGACTGGAAAAAAAAAAACTGATACAGCCTAGATAATGATATAGGGAATTTGTTAAGCATCGTTTTCGTACTCATTCTTATACATTTTGTTGTAGATATTCACTTTAAACATTGCAAATATTAGGTAGAGCACGAAAAGCTTATTCAACAAACGTGTTCACATTAAACATTACATCGTCGGAGAATGAAAAACTTGATCTTCTATCAAGTATCCATCTATCCATTCAGTCAAGGATGTATAAGACACGCAAATTGAAAAACTTAGCAGTTTTGAGTAGTTACATGTGGGCATATGTTAAAGCTCATGCCTATACAGACATGCCCGCTTTAATTGACGCATTGGAAGACAACATAGAAGCATTTCTTCGTGAGATACCGTTTGAAATGTTGATAAAAGTATACCAAAATTGGTCTAAGCGGATGAAATAATTAGCAAACATTAAATTACATGGACTGTGCTATCGACTCAAATAAAGATTTCATGCATTTTTCTGGATTTTTAAGTGTTTTTTTTTGAAAAATTCTCCTATAGCTCTTTCAAAAAATCACCCATTATATGTTATAATAAGTCCATGACACAGTGTTTTTTTCACTTATTTTTAAGGGCATAAGGTCTTACTAAATGACTGTTCAGAGTTGAAACCCCAGGTTACTAACTGCCAAATTTGTCGTATAGTTGTGGTAGTTTAATATACATTGGTTGTGTATTAAACCAAGACGGGAGGTCTTGGTTCAATTCCCAGGTCAGATAACTGGAACATAGTATGAAATACGAAAAAAAAAGTATTTTTTCGGCAACTTCCTTTCTTTTGGCAAAAAATCTGAGAGTACAAAAAAATTGCCATGAAAAGTTTCACAAAATTCAATGATTTGGAATCGACTTCACATTTAAAATCCTTTTTGTATTTGCATGAGTTTATTTGAGCAGTTAAATTCTTTAATATTTCTTCGATTTATCCCCTTAAATTAAATTATTCTTCAAAAAAATTAATGGCGATCACGGAAAAATTTAACCACCAAAGATAAAGACATACATTCAGTCTAGTTTTGTAGACCAAAAGTAAATCAATAAATTTCGGTGAATCTAATATTAACCAATGAACTAAACCTAAACAGCATTTCCCTCTCTTACCACATGAGTGTTCACCGCACTGGTGTATGTTGCACGAAGGCCATGTGATGTCTTTAAATAACCTTCTATTTGAATCCATTATAAATCATCTGCTGTACACTTTCAAGATATCTTAATTATATAAAGAAGAAGAGAGGGAGAGATCGAAGGAGGGACTAAAAATGTCCATATATGCCATATGATACCTGTCTCTATACGTCTTTATATAATGTTATTTAGTTTCTTCTATTCTTTTCAAGTAGGGTTATATGATATCTTTTTTTTCCAATTTTCCTTTACTTACACCATTCGATGTGGTTACACTTTAATATCTACAGGTATAGATATATGTACGCTGTTGGTATGTATTTATTTCAATTTGGGAAAGTCAATTTTTTTTCGTCTTATTTTTTACAACAAGTTTACCTTACAAATGTAGTTTTGATTGCATGTATGCATATGTGTATGAGTATATGTATGTGTGGTTTAAACAGACATGCTGATGTGGTTGGATTACATATTTTATTTTATACCTTGTCATTCATATATGTATGTATGTACATACATGGTACATGCATACATCCATATCATTTGGCTAAATTTACTACGAATATTCTCGAGGGGTTAAAGTAAAACGTATTATTTTTTAATTTTTTGATTTCTATTTGGATAAATTTTGAAATTAATTTAGTTTTTGATTTTAAACGTACGATTTAACATACATATAACGTATCATATACAGTCAACCCTGCTATAACGCGGTACTCTTAGAACGCAGTTTCCACATAACGCAGGGCTGAAATTGCAACAGTCCTACTATAATGCGGTACTCTTATTGCACGGTTTGGGTTCAACTTCATCCCATAAGTTCCTTCCGCACAGCCTATGAATGAGTAGTAACTAGACATTGTAAGGGGGTTCTATTTTCAACGCAAAACCTCAACCGAGATACAGTACCGTGCAAAATAATAGTAGTTGGATTTTCAATTAAAAAAGCAATGAATGAAAATCCATCAAATGAGGATAAATATTAAAAAATTACATTATTTTACAAGTCTTCCTTAGTTTTGTTGGAAACTAGTCTTTTAGTTTAGTTTTTATTTAATTTTTTTTATCAATCCTTGTATGAACTCTTAAATTCAATAAAAAAAATTCGTAATTTATCTTGTCTTTTGTATTTCATGATCTCCATATAACGCGGTACGAATGATGTGATTTGTACTAATTCTGTGTTTCTTATAGAGCAGTTTCCATACAATGCGGTAAACGGTTTCCATAGAACGTGCTACGAATTAGCCTGGTTTGTAACTGATATCGGAGTTTCATATAGCGCGGTTTCCATATAACGCGGTACGCACTCACTGCGTTATAGGAGGGTTGACTGTACATACATACTTACAAAACATATGCATGAGGGAAAGTAAACAAAGTTCTATTAAATCAGAGGTTATCTATTGACATGGAATATGTGTCATTGTAAATAAAATGTTAATTAGAAATTAATTGATTTTCTTTCATTTTCCCATTAAATGGAATAACATATTGAATCATTTAATAATTCTTAACAAATTAAAATATCGTGATACATATATGAAATGTTACAAAAATCAAAATCATTCACTTCACTTGCATGGAATGTAAAATTGGGCTTGAAAAGAATGATTTTATTGAGGTTGTATCTGTGGAGAACAAGTCATACCAGGTACGAAATTATATCTGGTTAGAACAATTCTGTTGACAAATATCCATAAATTTCTAAAATCCTAATACCGGACATACATAAATAATTTGTCATTACAACACTTTACTCATGATTACGACCTAGTTTTTAACTGCACTTATTTTGTGTGTGTTAATTTCATCCATAAGTACCGCCACCTAAAGTTTAAAGTCGATTCCGAAAGATAGATTTTTGTTAAATCTTTTCAAGGGAAAAATTTTACGTTACTGGCAAAAAATTAAAAATTTAAATTTTTTCAAATTTGCACTAGAATTGACAAATTAGTTTGTAAATCTTTGTTTGTAATTCCAAATCGACGTATACGTAATATTTGATTGAATTTGAAATATATTACGTATACGCATACTATTACCATCATTGTACTGGGAGAATTACACTGAAAAGTATGCAATAAAAATTTTGAATTTTGTCGCCTATGAAACTAATAGAATATAAATATCACTCATACGACACATATAACATTACAGGAATATTTCGTATACTCCTATTAAGTGAATAAAGTGAATTAAATTAACTAAAGCAAATAATTAATTCAATTCGAATTTTATTAAAAACGATCAGGGATATTTCGTGTATTACGTTATTCTTAAATAATTTTAATTTCTGGAAGACATCTAAATTAGCTTATAATAGCGTTGCTCTTAGGAATACTTTATTAAGAAAACATAAGACGACCTTTCTATTTAGGCGTTTTATTTCAGAGTAATTTAAACAACTTTCATGCTAAATATTTACAGTTCAATACTATTCAGTGTTACCATAATTAATAATTAAATAAAATGCATTCTTGCCATATATAAATATTATGCTATCGTGTTACCATATAGAAAATTCATATTTTCAACAGTTACACATACATACATATGTAGTTGGTCATTACTACCCTTCGTTCATTATTTTTCACCTAGTTTCTCACACCACTTATGTTGTGTGTTTTAATTTTATACATAATTGTGGGGACCTACAGTTTAAAGTCGACTCCGAAGGACAAATTTTATGAGAAACTTTTCATGGAAATTTAAAATACTTTCAGAGTTTTTGCCAGAAATCTGCTGAGTGCAAATCGACGAAGAACTAATTTTTTGTATTTTGTTTTGATGTCTGGTCTGGGGCTCGAACCCTGGCTTTACGTCTAATAAGCCAACACACTACCTACTAGACAACGACGATCTCAACAGTTGCCTTAAGCAAAACTACATAGCAAGTTCCATTGAAGAGCTTTTGCTTTGCTGCCTAATAATGAGTTCGATAAGGATCTGTAGCATGATTTTACGGTTGTCAATACCAGTACAACATTTCATGTGCATAAACAAAAGAATATTCAATTGCATATGAGCAGCGACCACTTGAGACAATGTTGGTGACCGTCACTACAGCGTATGACGCCACGATCATTTGACACTTTGTTGAGTGGTCGCCGGCAGTATTGATATGCATATAATATGCACTATATGTGTTGTTGTTGTATTGAATAGCTAGTGATCATGTGTGGCTCTCTTTACACTGTACCGTGGGAATTATTATGGACAGCGGGCGCGTGTCATATGGCCTCCACTTGTCCCACGTTTAATACCTACACAAACCCTTTAAATATAGTTAAGTAATGAATAATATACACAAACATATGTTCTAGTATTAAGCCTATACAAAATTATATTAGAATTAAGGGGTTGATTTGGGATTATCAAATCAGCAAAATTTTAGACTTCTTTTATACTAAAATTTTGGGGGACATTTTCCCTTAAAAATTCATTTAATAATAGATAACCAAACTATGCGCTTTAAAGTGCACTTGGACAGAATATGTAACAAAATTGTTCCATTCCTTTTTTAAAAATCTTTAGCTTTCAAGTCTTTCAATAGGAACTTTTGAATTTAAACAGTTTATAGTAACTACATCTCTGGCAAATTAGTGGTCATTTATGCAGTCAGTGCCATAAGTGGCGGGACTTACAGTTTAAAGTCGACTCTGAACGACAGATTTTTGAGATAGTTTTCAGGGCAAATTTATTTTACTTTCAGAGTTTCAGAGCTGACAGAAAATCACCGAAAAAATATTTTTTGTATTTTATTATGATATCTAGCCAGCACACTACCTACTAGACCACTCGACCTCAAAATCGTTATAAGTAGACGAATTTTCCATCGTATCTTGGATTTTCTTCAGTACACAATTCAATAGACCAGGGGTAAAAGATTATATAAAATAGCATGTGTTTGCTGAATAAACCCTGGAACAGCTGCCAACTGATCTTACTCAAACTCCTAGAAACTCATCTTCAGCGGTAAGGTCACTAGACCAACTTTTTTTTGGTTTGAATTGAAACGAATTTGGTGTGTTGGCTTATTAGACATGTGGCCGCAGTTCAATCCTGTGGTCAGACCTCTCCAATAAAATCAAAATTTGAGAATATTTTTCTTCTACGACTACCTTTGCAACAGATTTCTGGCAAAAACTCTGAGTGTAAATAATGTTGGCCTGGAAAACCTCTCAGATAACTGTCGTTCGGAATCGACTTTAAACCGTAGGTACCACAAATCATATATAAAATTAACACATTCCGTATGAGTGGTAAGTCTGACTGAAGAGTTGTAATAATCAATTATGTACGTATGTATTATACTGACGTCACTCGCGGATAAAAACTAAAGTACAATTTATGGAAGGCCAATGAATGGTGAATTTTAATTAAATTTGGAAATTTATTTGGTAATTTGGGTATTGCAAATCTATTGTTAATTAAAAATTAAAAAAAGGAATATTTTTTCTTTCATACTGTGGAATATATTTTTGATTTACCACCATCGTCTAATTATACATTGTATAACAGTTACTTCGAAATTTCTACCCATGGTTAAGGTCGACATGAGCACTTAGACCCTTATCAGCCTTGATGGATGGTTATAAAAACTTAATAAACCGAACATTAAAAATGAATGAATGAATACAGTTTCATTAAAAAAATCTAAAACTGTTGTAGAAATGAAAAACACAAACGCACACTTAAACTCAAACCAATACATTGAAATACATTCATGTGTAAAACACATATGGCTATGGCTATGAGTGATTTATCCTTTTAGAAAATAAAAGGAATTAAAACGTTTATTTGAAAAATAAATACAAATACAAACAAAAGTGAGAAAAATTTATTTAAAAAATGTATTTAAAAATAAATTTGCCTACTGCCAGTAATGAAACAAAAGTTGAAAATGTTCTCAGGCGTGGATTTATTTGCGAAAACCTAAAAATTTTAAAGAGCCTTAGAGTGAGTTTTTAAATTTTGAAACCATCAATTCTACAGATGTGTTAAATGATTAGAAAAATAAAATTAAATCATAAACAATAAGAAGAAAAATAGAAACAATTAATGAAAAAACGAAATGAAAATATAAAAGGTCTAGCGATTATTTCTTTTACGTGAAGAAGGCTTTACTTAATGCAAATTAATTCTAACTAACTGGCAACTGCTGTGCGACCTTTTCTCTCTCATTAGCAGTACAACTGTTCATATGTGCGGGTGTAACGGCATTCGAAGGTATTTTTATTAGGCATAAAATAACATTTTTTTGTGATTTATTACTGCGTAAAATAAGTAAATCACTGTGTAAAATATTACGGCCAATTAATTCGAAAATATGCCAGCATCAACCAACATTCCTGTCGGCACAAAAGTGTCAAAAAGTTACGAAAAATTGTTACTTAATTTAATTGATTTATTGGCATAACCTTTTATTAATTTAACATATAAAATAAATCATTTCATAGGACCATATTGGGTTAGCATGTGATTCTTTAATAAATTTTCTACAAATTTATGGATTTATTGTATGCACTACGCAATTATAGAATAGAGTCACTAATATTATATAAAATGAACAATTGTGTTGTTGTAATGTAATGAAAATATAAAGAATCTTAAAGCTTCGTTCTGAGCTTTAACCGTGACAAGAAAAATTGCGTTCTACGAAAAATTTCTATCAATCCTGATAGTGACTCCCTTACTTCCAGGGAATCCGAAACATATCTAGATAGTTTACACTGAGTAAGATAACATACAAATTTTTCTACAAATTTTCTAGCTTGTTCATAGCTAAAAAACATGCTGAAGCAATGCAGAAGAGGAATTGTTGATCACTAATCCCATGCCATGGTTTTGGAGTTTTGACGTTTTTCACTAGTGAAAATTTGAATTAGTGTAACTTAAGGTCAGCTTAATAACCGTGTTCATGATAATCATATAAATTATACGCTGCATATATTGACCAAATGATAGAGCCCTTTCTATCTAATTTTCTTATCTGTTGGCATATAAAGGATCCGCCAAATATCGATTTTTTTGTTGAAATATAGCTTTAAAAAAACTACAAAATATTTTCTCAAATTTCTTTTTTCCTTTGAAAGTACAAACCTTCCGGTTAATAATGGAAAATAATTTCATTCAAACGACTATCTCGGCTGGCCATGCAGTAGCCTACATGAGCGGTCCAATTTTTAAATATTTTACGAATATTGTCCTTTAAAGCTTTTATTGTCTGTGGCTTATCGGCGTAACACTTATCTTTGACGGCACCATACAAATAATAGTCCAACGGTGTGAAATCGCAGTACCGATATGGATAAACGACATCAGCTCTGCGGCTGATAATGAGATCTTCAAAAATAGGGCGCAAAGCCCAAAGCATATTATCGATTGTGTGCAATTTTAAGCAGTATTTCATTAATGGCTTCACGAATATTGTCCCTTAAAGCGTCAATTATCTCCGGCTTGTCGACGTAACACTTATCTTTGACGGCACCCCACAAATAATATTCCAACGGTGTCAAATCGCAGCTCCGGGGTGGCCAAACGACATCAGCTCTTCAAAAACAGAGCACAAGACATTGAGTATAACTTCGGCTGTGTGGCATATTGTGCCGTCCTGTTGAAAGCAAATGTTGAAAATATCCTCTTCTTCAACGATAACGATCGCCATTGACTGTAGCGGCCACTCTTTGCTCATTTTCGAAGAAAAATGGACCAATTATACCTCTGGACAAAAATCCGCACCAAACAGTGACTCGTTTTCGATGGGTCGGCTTTTCAATGTATGCGTACGGGTTTTCTGTGCCCCAAATGCGAAAATTTTGCTTGTTTACATATCCGTCAAGATCAAAATGATCTTCATCTGAAAAGACAACTTTTTTTTTGGCCAAAATCGGCGTCCTCCATAAGTCGATCGCAGGCTCATTAAGCGAAGCGAATACGCGTATACACAATCACATTCGTTTAGTGGAAGGATAAAATTAATTACCTGTCAAATCAGACATGAGCTAAGTGTTGAAAAAAAAACCGTTAAATGGCAGACCCGATATTTTACTTTTCATCATGTTTAATCTTTAACCTCCATTTTTTTTCTTGGACTATCTGCTAGGTAGCAGTCAAGTGCTATGAGTATTAGACTATTATGTGGCTTTGTTATGGTGTAACCAGGTCCAGCAGACTCATATTACAGTATTTATTAAGAACATTTTGTGGAAAAGTCGAAACTGTGATAATCTGATAGGCTATACTTAATTCAGTTGCTATAAAAATGTTTTGATATGGTAAAGAAAGTGAAAATTTGACATTTGTAATCTATACTGGCGTTTACATCAAAATACCTATAATACAAGCAACACAGTCGATCTCTAACGGCCACTACTTTTATCCTGTTTTTTTTTTCTTTTTGTATTTTTGTGCTAAACATTCTGGGGTTCTTTTGTTTCACCAAACCAAATAAAATTCCATTCGCATACATACTTACTACTAGCAGGGCCTTAATTATGGTTTTTATTATGTTGTGATGGTTTGGGTAAATAATCCACACATAGTGTGTGTATGTTTACAATTGGCCTTGTCATTGTGTTGATATTTTGTTAACAAATTTGTTGGCAAATTTATTTAACCCCTCAAAAAAAAAAAAAGGAATAGAAAAACAAAGAAAGAAGAAACCCGATTTGATTAATTGGGTTTTACACAAAAGAAGGCAATTAGAAAAAAGGATTTTTTTAAAATTTTTTTTTTTTATAAAACTTTTAATGATTTAAGAGAAAATTTTAATTTTAAAATAGAAAATCTACAAAATGCGTAATTAAATTTCTAAATGTTCGAAAAACTTTGAAATAATTTATTTAAGGTTTTATAAGTTGTCAATAATCATTAAACACATTCAATCTTAATCAATCAATCAATCAGTCAAGCAATATCGATCAATAAAACTCATTGATTTTTTTTTTAATTAGAAATTTTATATTATTGAAATTTCTTTCATTAATTGGAAGAATGTTTTTTCAATGGCATCAATATTGATAAAAAAAAACCGTTCTGATATTAATTTATTACATTATAATATTATCTTTTTCAAGTGATTTCAAGTGACTACTGGCAATTAAAAAAACAATAAAAAATTTGTTAAAAACTTTTTAACCTTTGGCCATTGAAGTGTGATAATTTGACAAACAAAAAAAAAAAAAAAATAAATTAAAAATTGAAATTAAATTCAAAATATAATTCGCAAATGTGGAGTAAAGATATTGATTAAAAAAGTGAGAATATGAACAGTGATTGGAAAATTCTGTCATAAATAAATAACGCCATAAAGTCTTTGAAATACTGTACGGCTCTTACAGTATCATGTGTACACTTAAAATGAAATTTAATGAAATTTTAGTGTCCCAAATGAATGTGAAATTTCTTTAAAAGACACGTTTTTGAAAAGCAATTGCAATAAAATATTATATTGTTTCTACAAAAGTGTCATCATGGCATAATCAACAGTTTCCTATTTTCGATTGAATGATTTCACATAATTATTCCATACTCGCCCTTGGGCTCGCATCTATATTTACAGCAGTTGTTTTGCCTGTATTTCTACGTGTTTGCTTATTGCTGCAATACTTTCTGATATCACTCAGCCCATCTTCCATGGTAAATGTCAGCTACATAGTCTCAAACTCCTAAATTGCCATTAAATCAATCGCCTTGCCTAGTTTTACAACTATTAGTTTTAGTTTTGAAACAAAGACTCTAGAAACATACTTAAGCGTTGACTGGATACAAACATTTAAAAAAAAAATTAAAAAATTTTATGTACAAATATTCAAACCTGTTGGAAATCAATCCCATTACAGTATTTACCATCCTATTGCAGCAAACGGAAGGTTTTGCCTTCTCAAGACAATAGTTCTTACATACACACATACATAATTGATTATTACAACCCTTTAGTTAGGATTACCACCTAGCTTCTGATACCACTTACAGTGTCGGTCAAAACATATTGGACAAAATTCGGGTTATAATATTTTGTACGATTTAAAAGAAATTAGAAATGAGAAGATTCTAATGGAATGAAAAGAGTTCGAAGACCTGTCAGTAGCAGACCAACTCCGAAATACTGTTCTGGGACCGTTAATCAATGAGGTGGCAATGTTACACAAAATTGACGGTATTGTGGGCAAACAAATGTATAAATTGCTGGAGAAGATGTTGCTACAAAGCCGCGATAAAATGCCACACCAAAGACAAAGTTTTTGAAACACTTTTTCTATTTACTCACACAGTTTTTGACAGAAATCTACTGAAAATGTGCATAAAATAGTTTTTCATATTTTGTTTTGTTGTAGATGCCTGATATGGGCCTCATGCCTAATAAGTCAACACACTATCTGCTAGACTATGACGACTTCGACAGAACTTATTTGAGGAAACACAAAATCTATTGAGATGCTTTCCATTAGCACAGTGAATTGTGTAAATCGAAATATGCAATGATTTGCCATTTAATTGAGGTACAGATGACAATCACTCCTTTTCTTATACATAAAAGTCCATCATCAATATAATTTTCCTGCTGGCTACGAAGTTGAGCCTATTAAACAAGCAGAGAATACCTAGTCTAACTGCCTTAATTGGTATACCACAAAGCCCTTTAACAAGTCGGAGATTGTAAAAAATGTTCGATGAAAATATGGCCTGAAAGAGCCACTATCTAATGATGGGTCTAATCCACAAATCTGTCATCAAGAGATTAAATAAAAATATAATATCAGCCGTTATGATGTCGTTGTTTAGTGGGTAGTGTGTTGGCTTATAGTATGTGAGGCCAAACGATTCAAAGCCCAGGTCAGATATCCCTATACGATATATGAATAAATATTTCTTCGGCGTCTTTCTTTAAACAGATTTCTAGTAAAAATTCTGAGATTAAAATAAAATTGCCATGTAATTTTTTATCAAAAATCTCTGGTTCGGAATCAATGTTAAGCTATGCCTACATAATTGGTCATTACAACCCTCAGTCAGGATTATTGACCTAACCCTTCAATCAGGATTATAGACCTAGTTTCTCACACCATTTATGTTGTGTGTGTTATTTTTATACATAAGTGGCGGGGCCTACAGTTTGAAGTCGACTACGAACGATAGATTTTTTGAGAAACTTTTTATGGTAATTTTATTTACTCTCAGAGAAATCTGTTGAGAGGAAATCGCCGAAAAAATACTTTTTGTATTTTATTTTGATGTCTGGCCTTGGGCTCGAACCCTGGCTTTACTTCTAATAAGCCAACATACTACCTACTAGACTACGGCGACTTCAAGTTATAGATCCTGGTTCTTGTTCCGTTCTTTCCTAAGAGCATATGACTAGACTTACATATCAGCCTGAATATGTTCAGGATTCTTAAATTAAGAGAGACAGAGAGAGGATTTTGTTCGCCTTCAATATCGTGATTGCTATAGAAGCATGATTTCCAATGCTTAAGTATCTTTATTGGCTAACAAACAATATATTTTAAGTATACTTTTAATAAAGCCAGTGCTTTTATGTATACTGAAACTGCAATGGAACTCAATTAAATTGTGACTGATAAATTTACTTTCAAAATCCCAAATTAATCTCAGAAATTTGCATAAAGATGCCTCATTTGAATTTAATTTTCATTTGCTCACATGCTAATGAGCTCTGAATCAAAGCAAATGCAAACACCCTACCCTCCACTTCAAAGCATACTATCGCCGTTGCAAGAATATCCATTCAAATGCTTTGGCACTACAAAAAAACTCCTTCAATCTCAACAATCCATTTAAAATAATAACATTTGAATTCGTTTTCTGTTCATTTCTTTAATAAATCACTGAATTCATTGCATTAACATGCATCATCAGTAAAAGAAGAAAAATTTTAAAGCTGCTCTCTTAACAATTTTATTTCAATAGTTTTATGCCTTTATTATGTATTTTGGTCTTCAATCCATAAGCTGAAGTGAAATATTGAGAGTTCTTTTTATATGATTTCCATTGTTGCAAGTGTAAGTGCTACAAGCTGCAACAACAACAACAAAAAGAAGTAGAAAAAGAAAAGGTGAGAAGAATAAAATCATAATATAAGATAGAGAACTTGTACAAATAACTGGAGTTAAGAGATTTTGTTTTCTTATCTTAAAACATTATTAAGTTGTCAAAAGAAGGAAAAAGAAAAAAACGAAAGGTAACATTTTTAATTCAGAAATTTGTCATTCAATATGAAATGAAAATTTCATTCTGCTATTTACTGGCAATCGATTACTTTCTGTATTTTCTCCTTAGTATGGCCTTAAAGAATTTCCAATTTTTTTTTCAGTCTCTTTATAAGTTCAACAAACCATATGATTAAGATATTCCATATGATACGATGTTATTTACAAAATGAATATGAAATATCTCCAGTACGATATACATTTATAGTAAATGTTCCCAAAAGAAAATTCGTTTACTGTGAAAGAAGAAATTTTCCCATTTGGCGGAAATATTGATGCTACAATATAATATTTTCCATTTTTTTCTATTTAAGCAAATCACTGCGGATAAATAAAGAAATTAGAATCAAATATCAGTTGTGCCAGTGAAGGCAGAGTAAATTGCGTGATTTATTTAAATCTTGAAATCAATTTTATGATTTCATTTTGGTTTAGAAGACCTTGCATGAATGTTCTTACAGTAGCAGGCAAATCAAAAGTACAAATAAAAAAAAGGAGGAAAAAATCCAAATTTCTTTATTAAAGCAAGAAAATAAAGAAAAATGCTTAGGAAAAACTAATGAATTAAGTTTAGAATTTCTACAAGTAAAGGATTTCGGTTATACTTCTATGGCAATGTGAAAATTCTTTAGATAAAGAACACTCTTTCGATGTTCGAGTGTATGTTAAACTAGAAGCTATTAACACATTGAGTGCCAAGCAGTTTTGATGAAAAGCTTCCCAGGAGGCCAAACAGTTTTTTGTTAATTGAGCCGTGGTCTAGTAGGTAGTGTGCTGGCTTATTAGACGTTAAGCCAGGATTCGAGTCCCAGACCAGACATCAAAATAAAATACAAAAAGTATTTCTTCAGTAATTTCCTCACAGCAGATTGGTGGCAAAAACTCTGAGCGTAAATAAAATTGCCATGAAAAGTTTCTCAAAAATCTGTTGTTTGGAGCCAACTTTAAAATGTAGATCCCGCCATTTATGTATAAAAATTAACACACACAATATAAGTAGTGCGAGAAACTAGGTCAAAAATCCTGACTAATGGGTTGTAATGATCAATTATGTATGAGTACGTTAGTGATAAAAACAGATTTCTGAGGAATCCCTATTCTATTCTGCCCCATGTTTTCATTTTAAGGAGTGCGAACGAAAAAAAAAATGGGTCTACTTTTAAGCTTATCACAATTCAAAAAAATGAATATCGTTACATTGTTTTTGTTAGTTAACTATTTCAAAATCCACGTGCTCAATTTCATTGCAATAGCAAAATTAGTTTTCTGAAAATGGGCATCCAACAAGAATGTCGTAAAAAAATAATTGAAATTTTCAATGAAAAACCGCGCTGCTTACAAAACACGATTATTAGGTTCGCAGGTGTTAACCAAAAAAACAGTTTCTATGGTAAGTTAAGAATAAAAAAATATAAAGAGTCTTTGAGTATTGAGAGAGAGCATGGAAGTGAAAGAAAAAACGGATTTGCCGACCAAAACAAAGCAAGTAAAATAATACGTGACAGAGAGTAATGAAGATTTTTTAGATGATAATGATTTTGATTGGATATCGGAGTCTTCGGATTCTGTCTCCGAACCTGACATAGATTCAGTGGAAATCGATGAAATATTGTTTAAAGACAAAGTTAAAAAATATTGTTCACTTATTTTTCATTTTATAAAACCTCAATAAATCATCCTAGACCCATGAATGCTTTTGCAAAAAATGTTCCTTAAAGGGTTCTATATTTAAAAATGATATAAAATTTCACTCTGTGTCTTATATATATGAGCTACAGGCTCGAAGTGAAAACAATCGCTGTCGTACGGAAACCTACTTCGTGGCACTTAATGTGTTAAAAATTATGTACGCTGGCTAGCAAAAGTGTACGAACGCCGATGAAACTGGTTTGTAAACTGAATAGAAAGTGTGAATAGAAAGTGTGCAAAGAAATAGTTTAATCTCTGAATGTTTTCTATAGCACAGTCGAAAGTGTTCGAGAAGGACGAAATTTATGTTAAATGGCAAAGACTATAACCATTGTCACTTACAACAGTTGGCATAAGGCAACGGGAGCTAAATGGAACTGTAAAGTTACCTTTAACTCATTTTAGTTGTTACAACTTTTAAATATAATAAAGTTAACTTTTATCAAGAAAATGGCAGTGGCGGAGCAATGTCGATAACACTGCTCAATTAAGTTTTTTTTTTTTTAAAACGCAGTGGCAACGATGGTGTTCGTTTTTTTATTGTATTTAATGATAAACTAAATATTACGCCATCACGCATACAAAATTAAAACTTTCCACGCGACTTATGTATAAAATTAACACACACAACATAAGTGGTGAGAGAAACTAGGTCAATAATCCAGACTGACGAGTTGTAATGATCAATTATGTCATTATTATCATTTCGTTTATATATGAAGTTGCCATATTGAAAATAATATATAATATGGCAAGTTCAAACATAAACTTAACTTTAACTTTATCAGTAGGATGATCCTCCCTTTAGTTTAACGCTCACTAAAATCCTCCCATTAGTTACCGTTAAAGTTGGCGTTAGTTAAAGGTTCCTGTAGCTAAAGTAAACGTCAAAGTTACCTTTACCTTATTTTGATTATTACAACTTACAGATAAAATAAAATTAACTTTTTCAAAAATATGGTAGTGCCGGAGCAATGTCGATAAAACTGCACAAATAAACAAGATTTTTTTTTTTAACGCAGTGGCAACAGCGGACTTCGTTTTTGTTGTTGTACATGCTAATTTTGTTTAAATTTCAAATTGCCATATCGAAAATAATTTATGATGTGGTGAGTTCAAATATAAAGTGACCTTTAAATGATAAAAGATAAGATGATCTTCCCTTTAGCTTAACGGTCACTTCTATCTTATTGGGTACTCGTAATAATGAAAAAAAATTTATCTGCCTGTTAAAATCCTCCCTTTAGTTAACGGCAAGTTGTAATAATAGCTCTAAGTCTAATTGTTAATCGTTTTAACTACTTACTGCTCAAATGTTCAAATCTCCTTGCGGCTCAGCAGCATTTATTAAAACAAAATATTTCTTTGATTTACGTTAAGAAAAGCTTTTTATGAATTTAAGAAGTTTAAAAAGTTATTATTTTTGTTTAAATTAAGGATAAAATGTATGACTTAAACTTTTCTAACACTCACACTCATACGAAATGAACTTTGCTTTAATTCTTGCAAACTTATTTCATTCTGAATGCTTAACATTTGCATTTAAATTTGAACGCCAGCCAAGTTTTATTCTAAAAAAAGAGGGAAAGAGAAAAACAAAAAACATTGTGTAAAAAAGATTTAGATTGTGATGTATGGTATGGTATGGTATGGCATGTGAAGAAAATGGTTAGAAAATGAATATTTCTACTCACGTACTTAGTATGTACATATGCAATCAAATCCCACGCAATTCACATCTTCTTCACCACAGTCGCATACACTCATGATTCCTTAAAACATATGCACACGTACAAATATAATGTAATCGTTATGGATTCAAATAAAAGTTTTTTTTTTTTGTTGAATTTACTTTTTTGTTAAAAGGATATTCGAAAAATAGAAAAAAACGAACGCATTTTAAATGGAATTTGTTTTACTGCATTTCGTGTATTTGGGAGAGTGGCAGAGAGCGAAAGTATGTGTTGGCATTTTTAAAAGTTTCTGCCAAAATATACTCGAAATAAAAGAATATTTCTTCTCTTTAACCCTCTTAGAAATTGAAAATTATTGAAGTAATTTAGTTAATGGCAAGTGAATAATAATTTTTTTTTTTTATTACATGCACATGAAATGTATTCTGTTGAAAGTGTTAAATGGTTTTTATTTATTATTTTTTTCTATTTCCGTTATAAAAAGTTTTTTTTATGATATTTTTATTGTGCAAGAGTATTTCGTTTGTTATAATAGTTGTGGGTAAATTCTATAAATTCCAAAGAAAAATTTTTAAAAAATATTTTCCTTTTTTTTTGAATTAAAATGGTTTTTCAGAGAGACTACTTCATATTCTTTTTAGGCATCATCTCTCTGTCTGCCACAGAACGTCATTGCATGTGTGCGTAGTCCAAAATATAGCTCTTGTGCAAGGCAGGCATTTATTTATGGAAGCCTCTATACCAGCGGTCGGGGAACCGGGGTAAATTACTCCAAATGCGAGTTCATTGATTGCAAAGTAAAAACAAATATGTGTTTAGTTTCAATTAAATTCTTTATTGTCCACACTATCTTATGTGCCACTGTTTCCAACATATAGCCACGTATACAACAATAACTATAACAATATGTTCTTGTTCGATATTCTTCTCTGCTCACAACCTTTTTCTAAGCAACAACTTTTGTTCGTTATTCTTCTGTGCTCACAACCTCTTTGAAAGCACAACACTTCTGCTCGCGTAAATACTAACAGCTGGTTTCTTCACACACAGCTTCATAGAAGACTGACTGAAATACTACTGACTCGTCGTCTGCTTTGTTTTACCCTCTTATATTCCAACCAGCGATGCCATTTGCCAAGTTTTCACTTTTTTTTCTCCAGGTTTTTTGAAATGCAAAAAAGTTTTCATAAATTTTTTTTTTCTAACAAAACATGTTTTTTCGACAAAATTAAATTTAAAATTTTTTTTTGCAATAAATTCAATAATAATAATACGGAATATTTACATTTTGGAATCAAATATTGTGTATTTTATTAGCCCGGTCCAAAGAAGCAAGAAAACACAAACAGAGGGCATCGGGCCCCGGAGTTTCCTTTAAAAATGTTGGGAGTTTTGCAGAAAATAAGTTTTTTTTTTTTTTGTAAAAAAATTTTTTTTTACCCCCCGAAATAAAGTTTTTTAAAATAAAAAAATGGCAACACTGAGTCCAATACAAACAGCCAAACGAACGTTCTCGAGAACTCTCTCGCGACACATTGCTTGTTGTTGCGTTTGCTTACTTGTCCATCCCTTTTCTCTCATACTTGTTGTTGTTTGTTTACTTGGATAAAGTACGATGTATTCGTGTGTAACCTTTGTCTATCGTTAATGTTGAAAGATATTGGGTTGTTTCCATTTCCATAACAATATGAAAGATGCGAAAAAGTGGCGATTTTTTTTGCTCTTCGCCATGGGATAATATTAACTTACACAAAAATATTTTTGGGTAATGATAAAAAAAGTTCCCCGACCGCTGCTCTTTGCAGTTAATGATTGATATCAAGGATAATATGCTTTAGCGTTTCTCTTCTTCCCATTATTGCTTTGTTCTGTTTCAGTATTTATCCGACCCAAAAAGGAGTACAACTCTAGTTTATTCATCGCAATGTAGTATGTTGTCGTATTAAACGTGAGACCAAGACTAAAACCTCACTCCAGTCATGCAGTGCATTGTGCAGGTTTTTTAGGAAAGGTGGAAAGAGAGAGGATAGATGCGATCGGTAAGGAAGCGAGTTGCTGCTGGTGACTATAAAATGGCCAGTGCTATACCTTCACCATTGATGTTTGTCCTGGGACTCGAACCCTGGCTACTAGACCATGGCGACCCCCACAACATTGACAAATTTCCAGCAGATTTCTGGTAAAAGCGCTTAGGAAAAATTGTCATGAAAGGTTTCTCAAAAAACCTGTCGTTCGGTATCGTCTCGCCATTTATGTATAAAATTTACAGACAGAACATAAGTTGGGTAAGACGAGAGGTCGTAACCCTGGCAATAAATTTGCAACTGACTACAAAATAATGCCCAAACAGCTTTAGCTAATTTTGAATGGAGCTTGTTTATTTTCCTAGGAGAGTACCGGCTATTCGACGTTGTCAAACATGGACTTTTTGTAATGAATTTTCTCCAGTACTATCATTCTCATTGTTAGATTGTAGCGGCTCTTGTTGTCTACCAAAAAGCGAAACACAATTTTTGAGTATCTCTTCCTTTTTTCCTCTTAAGTTCAAGGAGATATTTCTGTTAAAAAAGAGAAAAAAAAGATTCAATTTATTTATTAGAAATCTCCAACAAAAAAAAAAGAAAATTTAATTTACGACAGTGACCTCTTTCTTTTCCAAACATTCGTTTAAAGGTCAACAATTATTACAATATTTAGTTTGTATTATGAATTCGCTGGCAAAGTACAAATGTGGTTTTGCCAGTCTCTAAATATTTATTTTCAAATACAAATTCAACCTCCTTACAATTTCCTTTGTAGCGTGCCTTCTGCTACCTCTCCCACTTCATGCTTTCTCTTCCTACCGTTTTTAAAGAGTACCTTTTGAAAATGAAAGTTTCGATTGCATGTACTGTGCTTTATTCCTTTTCTGTGAGTGCCACTTCATTTCAGATCTGGGAGTTTTTGTATCTTTCAATAGAAATTCGGAAATTTTTTTTGTGCATCCTTTTCATTCAAGCATTTAAAGGTATTTGTATTGGCATACATACGTATGCCATGCTGTAAGTGTATGTGTTCTTTTTTGTTGCTGGTAGTAGTATTAGTTTATTTAATAAATGACAACACATAAATAAATTCTACAATAAATTCTTGTCGTAAAAGTTCTCTTTGAAAAGAATTCAATTTTTTTTCATCGTTTGAGTTTTTCTTTTAAGTTTCCATTAAAAAAAGAGGAAAATAAAAATAAAGGAAAATTAAATGGTTTTATGATGTTATAAGGAAGATTATTGCTTATGATCAAATTATATCGTTTAAGGAAAATTAAAAATTATTGGAATTATTTAAGAACCTATTAAATCTATAATAAATTGAAAATTTATGATATTTACGCTTTAAGATCAAAATTAATTATTTAAATTAAAATTAATATGAGAATAAGTAACGAAATCTTAGATCTAGGGAAATCTAATTTATCTAAACAAGAAAAGGAAGAACCCGTCTCTCGTAGCAACTTACATGCATGCAGGGTATTTGATATGTATTGCAGCCAACTTCAGGTTGTTATCATTTGTAAACCGCTCGTCTGACAGCTTTATTCCAGTGACAGTTCATTTTATTATTTACAAGCTTACAAAAGCATTTTGATCTATTACATTCAGAAAAAAAGTTATTCGTAATGGAAATCAAGCGTGATAGTGTGATTGCTTTATATTTGGCTGGAAAACCATAGGAGGCTATCGCTAGAGCCCTCCAGCATTTAAATGTGAATAAATCATTGCTTGTTACCGTGATACTGGCAGTGTTGCATCGCGTCCAAAAAGTGTATGAAAAAAAAAAACGGTAACAACACCAGAAATGATCGGCAAAGTGAAGAACAGAATTGATCGAAATCCACTTCGCAGTGGCAGAAAAATTGCTCGTGAGCTGAACATATCACGAGAACGTATGCACACATATTTGAAAAATGAGCTTGAACTAAAGATAATGAAATTCCAAAAAGTGCAAGAACTCACCGATGTACAAAAAATTGAGACTGGAAAGGAGTTACTTCGCTTGCACGAAAGTGGCCAGTTACCGAATTTGGTTTTCTTCGATGAGAAGCCATTTCAAATTGAGCAGTTTGTGAACGAACAAAATGATCGGGTTTACTTGCCAAAGAGGTCAGTTGAAAATTTACACCTGCGATTAGCCACCAGAACTCAAGCTTCACCGAGTGGGCCGCCGTAACGGCTGATGGTCGCTATGTTGAATATTATCGGGAAAATATATTAAAAACAGCACTGAAGTCCTGGGCAGACAAACGTTTCGGCCGCAGACCATGGACATTCCAACAGAACTCAGCACTATCGCACTCAGCACGCGTCACAATGGCCATCAGAATCTCTGGATCTTAATCTGTTGGACTCTTTCGCCTGGGGCATTTTGGAGAGTAAGGGTTTTAAAACGGTGCTTTGCCGAAAATGGGCCAAAATACCGCAGAGCCACTTTCGAGCAGCCTGTGATTTCTTTGTCGGCCGTTTGAAGACCATAATTCATACCGAGGGTGGCCAATTTGAACAAATTTAAATGGATTCTAAAATTTGATGTTATTTCCAACATTTTTAGCTTATGAACAATAAAATTAAAAAAAAAAATTAAAAAAAAAAAATTTAAAAAATATAGCGCTTCACTTTGTTGCATTATATATCAACCACCCTGTATATTGGGTCTATGTAGAGCTGAGAACTGCTTTGTCCATTGTTGTAATGCCCAATTATGTATGTACATATGTATGTTATCCTTATATAAATTAAAATTACATATCTTCACAAAAAATTTGGTGTCCTTGCATAAATAGTTTTAAAGTCTAAAATTAGTTACTCACTAAGTACGCCTTTCAATTGGTAGAAGGTCCATTCCTTTCCTCTAATTTTGTAATAGTTTTTTCTAGTATTTTGTAGGCATCTCACCAATGACAGCTGTTGAATTTCAGCCTTTTGGAGTTGAAAAAATTGCCTCTGTAAAAGAAAAAGTTCATAATCAATGGACTTCTTCAAAGTCATAGTTTCGTGCACTACGTGACATGTGGCAATATGTCTGTAATCATTGGAAGGTAGATTATTGCATTTGCTTTTACGATTCGATTTTCATCGTAATTGCAATTAGTACGGTGAGCTACAAACGACACTAAACAGTAAATATTTCAGAGTGCATTGATCAAAGATAATTCACATCAGATTCAACAATTCTGTTGACCCAATACTAAGTCCACTTCATTGAATGGATGTAATTTTGGGATACAACCTAGTTTATATTTGGCTGGTGGTAAATACAGTTTAAAGTTGCCTCCGAACGGCAGAAACTGTGTGAAACTATTGATGGCAATCATATTTACTTTCTGAATTTTTTCTTGAAATTTGCAGAGAGGAAATGGCTGCAGAAATGTACTTTGTTCTTCTAAAAGAGTCCTTGTTTTATCAATTTTATTCGAACATAATTTCAACTTACACAATTACATCCAAACGCTAATACTAAGTGTATAATTTTGCTTACAAATATTTATCAAAGTAATGACAACAGCAATATTCTTTTGATAATTTTTTACCTAAAGCAGTCTTGTTAATACACACTTTGCCCCTGGCATATACATACATATGGATATATTAAAAACCTGTCAAATATTTTAATAAATTTCTGATTACATTTGTTTATATTCCATATTTCTTTTAAATATTCGAATTGAACTGTCTTACACACACACACAGCCATGTATGTCATGATGATATCCTTAATTGCCTTCAGATTATATTTAAAGCGATTTCAATCATTTGGGAGATTTCCTTTATAACTTAATCATAAAAATAAAATTTATATTGAATAAATTTATTAAAGCCACATTAAAAAAGAGTACAAGACACACACAGACTTGTGTATGCAAGTAATTTCCATTAAAACGATATAACCAGGCCCACCTGCTGATATTTACAGACGACAATGATGGCGATATGGTAACAATGATGACTGACTGGGTTATTGGGGAGGCGGAAAACATTATTTTACTTTTCCTTACTATGAATATTCATATGGAGTTAAATACATATATACAAACATTCATGTATGTATGTATATGTGTGGGTAAATATATAAATATACTTGAACATATTTGCCAGGTCTTTCATCTTTCATATGTTGCATGTTTAACTACAAAACAGTTGGTGTTGCAAAAGTAGTACTACTAGAGGAGATCAAAATAAGTTTTAAATGGGAATTCCAAATAATAACATTTACAGTAGGCTATAACAGAGTTCCACAGTTGAAATCTTAGTTCAAAAAACCCACCTGAGAAAGCTTGTTACAAAAGCCCTTGGAGGAAAACTTTCGAAATATATCGTTCAAAGTCCTCGCTATATGGTAGGTCCTCCCACTGTCAATGAATAGAAATAAAGACAAATAATATGAACGGTGTGAGAAGCTAGAATGTAATCTTGAGTTCAAATTCTAGTGGATTTTTACATAAAAATACGCACAAGAAAAAAAAGTGAGAGGATTATGGTGTCCAGAAGTCAGCAATAAGTACTCAAAACGATGAGTGGGTTCGAGTCATACTTATAATTTCAGATACTTATACGCATTTATACTTATTTTAATATGATACTCACACTACTCATACTCAAAGTTGGAAGTACTCGTCGTATTCATACTTAACAATATTCATGATGCTATTGCCTTCGACTCGTCTCTACTTAATATTTACACGAAGCACAAAATAAGTATGATTCGCGTACGAACACTGCTATACTCACAAGAAGATTGTGTGTATGCTTTGCTTGTTGTCTTTGTCTTTCCTTTCTTCTTTGCTTGTACATGCAACAACAACAACAAAGGCTGTAAATTTGATGAATGATTCAAGCCACTCGATTGAATTATGAAACAGAATGAGTAGGCGTATTAAACAAACACGTTTCGAATGTTGTGAGTTTGATATCAACGTTGTACTCATACCCATTGCTACTTATACATATAAATCAATGTTGTAGCGAGTTCAAATGAATCAGAGTAGATGAATTTCAATTCTGTTAATTTACTCATACTAAAAATTGCATGAGTGCTTATGAGTAGCGGAAAAACGATTCATTGCTGATCTCTGATTGTGACATATTCTACCATTACCCAACATGAGTTATAGAAAACAAAAACAAAACATTCACCATTCACAGAGTTTTGGCTGCATATTAAAATGTTTCATTTAAAATTTTAACGCGAATAGGTCCTCATAGCATTTCTAATATTTTGTAAGCAACTGTTCTTGTACCGACAACATGTCTGTGCTTAAATATTGAATGTCAATGACGTACATTTGTATGTCAGTATGAAGCGGAATAGTTAGAACAGGAAGGGAATGCAGAAAACAAAAAAAGAAAGAAACAGAAATAAATGTAAAAAGTATTTAAAACTTAAACAAAATGATTGACATGTGACAGACGTAACCATTGCTTTGTTGTCATAGTTGTAGTTGTAGCCGTAGCATGTTTGTTCATTTGCTTTGCTTCGGCTGACTGATAGCATGACTGACTGACTGACTGCTTGCCATCACACACGATATACTCTGATGCTTGCTACCTAAACGAATACAAAGTAACTGTTTTAATAGGTAAACAATGAGGGAGTTGCCACAAACCCACTGTACCATTAAAATAATTACATTCCATTTACTTTTACAGCATACGCTCGAGGAAAAATGTCAAAGAAAAGCATTTTAAAAATTTTGGAGTTATTCTTATAAAACTTTTGTAGAATTTTTTTTTTTTTAATACGAAGTGAAAATATGAGAAATTTTTATACACAAAATTGACAAATATTTACATAGTTTGATAATCATCTGGTAAGACAAAGAAGTGAAAAAGAAAAATATGCAAAATATTCCTTCGTTTTTCAACATTACAAACATGCTGAAGACATGCTGAAACATGCTTTTAACGAATTCCTGCAATTCGGGTTTTTATGCTCCACAATTGAAGAGATTGCCCCAAAATATCATGAATATGGTGAAGTAAGTATCTGTCGAGTGCAGAAAAATTAAAAAAAAAAAATGTGCTCTCAGGGTTCAGCATACAAAATCGGCGAACTTTTGTTGAAATTGCGCTCTATTCTGTTAGTAAAGTAACTCATTAAAAGGCTTAAGTTAGTCTTATGCCAATCAAGATGGATGTTTTTTCTCTAAAGTGCCACTAAGTTTGGTTCCGATGATTTTCACTGAATGGATCAGGGTCAATTGGAATCAAATTTAAACTGGCTTTAGCCGAATAGTCTGCTATCGTATTATTATCATAACTCTTACAAAACCAAACGTTTATTAATAAGTCGAGAAGGTTGGTGGCTAAAATAACGACTTGACTGTTCGATAGTATAAAGATACCGGAACAGTTCATTCTCTTGCGGAATCATTTGTTGCACGTATTCTAATGTCAAACATTTCTGCTCTGAAAATTTTTCAACAGGCCCTCATCGGAAGCGATATTCTGCTCTATTTAACCACTCCAATTTTTAGCTCATGTCTTAGTTAACAATTAACAGGATTGGCTTGGGCTGAATATAGCTGATCTTGTTAACATCAGGTAGTCACTATTGGATTGCAGAGACATGACATAACAGAATTGACCGTTACATCCTCTGAGTCAGAATTATGATCTAGTTTCTCACATCACTTACGATGTGTTTGTTAATTTTATACAGGAGTGGCTGGACATACAATTTAAAGTCGACTCCGATAAACGATTTAATAAACTTTTCAATGCAATTTTATTTACTCTTAGAGCTTTTGCCAGATATCTGCTGAGAGGTAGAAATATTTTATTGTTGATACAGTTTGCATCGTATTTGGTAACAACAACAAAGACGAACAGGTTTTACAAATGATGTGAATATGTACAGGGTGGCTGATATGTATTGCAACCAACTTCAGGTTGTTACCAATTGTAAACCTCAAGTTTGTTATTTGCAAGTTGACAGAAGAATTTTCAGAAAAAAAGTTATTCGTGATGGAATAATATTGTGATTGCTTTATATTTCACTGAAAAACCACAGGTGGCGATCGTTAGAGCCCTCCAGTAATTAAAAGTGAATAAATCTTTTGTTTCTCGTACCATTGCACGTTACCGTTATATTGGCAGTGTTGCATTGCGTCCAAAGAGTGGACGAAAAAAAACGGTAACAAAACCAGAAATGATCCATAAAATGAAGGCCAGATTTGATCGACCTTCCCACGCCATAGTGGTAGAAAAATTGCTCGTGAGCTGAAAATATCGCGAGAACGGATGCAACACATAATCAAAAATGAGCTTGGACTAAAGTTCCAAATAGTGCTGTTCCAAATACCTCACCGATGAACAGAAAAAGTTGGACTGAAAAGCGCCAAGGAGTTACTTCGCTTGCACAAAAGTGGCCAGTTATCGAATTTGGTTTTCTCTGATAAGAAGCCAATCCAAATTGAGCAGTTTGTGAACAAACAAAATGATCGGGTTTACTTGCCAAAGAAGTCAGTTGAAAATTTACACCTGCGATTGGCCACCAGAACTCAAGCGCCGCCGATGGTAATGGTGTGGGCCGTCGTAACGGCCGATGGTCGCTCCCCGCTCGTATTCAAAGACCGTGGGGTTAATATAAATGCCGAATATTATCGGGAAAATGTCTTAAAGACAGTACCATGGACATTCCAACAGGACTCAGCACCACCGCACGCAACACGCGTCAACCAAGAATGGCTTAAAAAGGAGGTTCCTCGTTTCATTTCTACCGCACAATGGCCACCAAAATCTTCGAATCGCAATCCGCTTGAGGCATTTTAGACAGAAAGGTTCTCACAAAAAATACCAAAATGTCGATCATCTCAAGGCAGCGCTTCACCGGGAATGGGCCAAAATATTGTAGCCTGTGATGGCTTTGTTGGCCGTTT
Organism: Sarcophaga peregrina; assembly: GCA_014635995.1. NCBI lineage: Eukaryota > Metazoa > Arthropoda > Insecta > Diptera > Sarcophagidae > Sarcophaga > Sarcophaga peregrina. The sequence goes on along the minus strand of CM025790.1, from coordinate 43,190,468 downwards.
CAAGGCCATAATTAGTACCAAAGGTGGCCAATTCAAACAAATCTAAATTGATTCTAAAATTTGAACAATAAAATTAAAAAAAAAAATTAAAAATATAGCGCTTTACTTTGTTGCATTATATATCAACCACCCTGTAGACGGTAATTTTTGGATTCATGTAATGAAATCACCAAATCTAACACAGTCACTAAATACATTTGAATAGAGGGCGTTTTTAAGCCACACAAAAAGGAACTATTTTGTAGAGTGCATTAGTTACCTCATTAGCTGGAGAAAACTTGATTAACCAAAATGAAACAAAGCAAATGCAATAATAAAAGGAAAAACATGTGACAGTTTGTGACAACCTTTCGTTTACTATTAAATTTCTTCTAGTGTAATATTGAATACATACATATACATGTAAACATACGACTTGTACTAGCTGGAACGAAATATAAACACAACATTTATTACTGCATGTAATTGTGGGACTGGTTAAAATTTAAATTTTAAATGGGCTTAATCAATGATAAAAAAGGACAACAACAGAAGAAAAGGAAAGCAATTGAACCAACAAAATGTCATTTTCAATAAATCCACAGACACACCGGATATAAAATGTTATGGCATTTACTTCTTTAATGCAATAATTTTGTGTCACTCAAAGGACTGTATTTACTTACTGAACCCATTTCCTTACAGAATACAGCAACAAATAACAATCATTTCGGGTCATTTTCAATTTAACTTTAAATAATTAAATTCCATACATCCATCGATATTTAATCAATAATTATTTCTCTTTTTCTGTTCGATTTATATTTCAATCTGTGTGATTTAAATTTAAAAGTATTCTAACGCTTTTTCAGTTTCCGAAGTCTCTTATATTGTAAATATTTATAAAATCAAAAGTAAATGTCTTGAGTGGATTGAATTCTTCTTTGGCAATTTATTTAATTGTCTTTAATTACATTTCCATAGCTTAGTTTTTACTTCTTGATCATGTTTCTCATTTGCCTGTTGTGGAATTCAAAACAAAAATACACTCTTAATTCGAATTGTTTTGTTGACTTTACTAATGAATGAATTCTTTACCAAAAATTTGCATACCAAAATCCCCCGTCTTTGTTTGTCAACTTTGGATAATTAAAATAAATATTTTTGCTGGGGTTTATTTTTTTCTTGGAAAGATTGCTTTAAGATTTCTAATTGACTTTTAAATATAGTGTACTGCCTCAAAATTATTTTCAAAATAAAATAAAAGGGCCCTTCGGTCCCTTCGTTGACTATTATAAAATATTGGTTGTCGTACTAGTAGTAGTAAGGAAAATCTTAAAATTCAACTGATTGACCAGAAAGAGCTTATAAAATTCATGAAATGGAATACACCTTGAGTTAAAGTTATGGACCGAAAATTTGAGGATCGATGGTCTCCAACTCCTCGTCAGTGTCATAATATCGCAGTGCTACGTGATAAAACCAATAAACAACCTTAAGTTAGCCTTATTCAAGCTTAGCAGCCAACCTGTTCTCCTATTTTCCACAGCAGGCTATAGATACCTAGAGACAAAACAAACTGATCCGTCCCCCTATCACTTCTACTCCTTACCCATGATCCATCCATTGATGATGCGATAGCAGTGGCAAACTTCGGGGATCAGGACCAACTATCAAATCGCCCCTTGAAAGCGAACCTAGTCCTAGTATTCCGCTATGAGCCGGAACTCAGCATAGACGGATACGGTCTGGTCCAAAAGTCCTCAACGACTCCTTGCACTTGCGAATTAGCCTTGATTTGCACCAGAGCGATGCAATGACCCTAAGAGCAGCCTGACTGTCAACAAAGATCATGTAAGATTCGGAATTCGAAGCTGGGCCACCGGTTATGGCCTCAAGATTCCGAAAATCTCCGCTTGAAAAACGCTGCAGTCATCATTCAACCTAACGTGCAGTTCAAGACAGAGTTTCCCTACAGAAAACCCCAGCTCCAGCACGTCCACCTAACTTAGACCCGTCTGTGAAGATGGGTATACCACTCTGCCCCTGGAGTACCCCACCGTTCCATTGTGCCCTATCCGGTATAAGTATTCTCAAACTAGGCAGGAACATAACCTGGCTTTTTCTGAAAGCGCATATCTTTCCGCCAGGAAAGACGGCATTCAGAACTATGGAGCGACTTATCGAGCGCTGATTTCAGCAACCCGATTTCCTCAGGCGTATGGCACTACGCGCTGCACACCGTTTGACATACAAGTCGTGCGGAGTTAGGAAGAGTACAGTGTCAAGAGCAGCCTGAGAACAGCTCTTCCTCACTCTAGTGATACTCAAGGAAGCAATCCCCTGAACCTTATCTAAGATTTTCCGTTGATAGACCCCAGGAGATAGACCCCAGCTCTTACCTATAGAGTGTCTACACTGGTAGATAACAATCAGTCCCTTTTTCATTCTTTCCTCTGTGTTTTGTTGCCAGTGCTGCTTGATGTCCAGGACTACACCCAAGTACTTGACCGCAGAAGCCAGCTAACCTCGCGAGAACAAAATGAGGTCCGTCTTATTTAGATTTATACCCAGACCACATTCCGTACCCCAAGACGATAAGAATCCAAGTGCAGACTCTATCAATTCTCCCAGCGTCACATCTTCGGAATATGCCACAACTCAAAAGCTCCTACTCTCCAGAAGCCTCAGACCTACATTAGCCACCAAGAGCCACAAGAGAGGGGATAAGACACCCTCCTGCCGTATACCCCTGTAATTCTTTCTATGCTAACTTTCATTCTAAGATATCGTATTGGATTGGTTTTTAGTTTTTCGATTATACACCATCGTCAACATTGACTAAAGAATGAATAGTTTCTCAAGGGTCTGTCATTTGGAATCGATGTTAAATTGCAGGTCCCGCCACTCATGTATAAAATTAACACAAACAACATAAGTGGTGTCGTAATAAGCCTTGGCAAAATAATAAAACTTTAAAAATAATTTAATTTACTTTACAACAAGTATTACAATTTTTTATCACAAAACTTAAAATACTATCGACAGATAAATTCCTAAAGATATTTCAACACGAACTTGAGTTTAACAAGGTCAATAGACTGCAATTTGTTTGAGGATAATCTAAAAGCAATCCTTGAAATTATAAAAGCATTTCTGATAAATTTTTCAATATGAAAACTGCAATATGAGACTATAAAAAAAATTAATTTCTGGTTATCTAAGACTCAGGAATATGTCTGCTCTATAGAAATGTTTGAATTCTTTTCATAGCAAACGATAATCCATTGAATATGTTAATTTTTTATGCAAATTTCTTATGATTTTTCTTCTTCTCGATAGTCTATATTGACATCTACTGGAATGTATCATTTTATATTGCATTTGACATCATTCAGAGTTCAGACCATAAAGAGTCTATTCATGAAAGAAAACAACAGAAGGAGACATAAGAGAAAAACAAAAAAAATATAATCAAAATTCAGTCTTTATTATGCATATCCTGCCGAACAACAAGAAAATAAAGAAAAAATTTTAAAAATTTATTGTGGTTTTTTGCAACATATCTTTAGAAAAACTAAAGAAAAACAAAATTTAAGAAACAAATATTTTTAATGAATTTTCTGAAGAAATGAGTGTCCACAAAAAAATTTGATCTGTCTTAGCTTTTCGATATCCGTGTTAATAATTTTGATTTAAAAAATTAACGTTGCTTTGATTTTATTTTTTCCTATATCCTCTATTTCCTTCTTCCCCTAAAGACAATGTACAATGGGTCAATTTCGACCTTCGGGTACTGTGCTTGACTTGACGGACAGGTGCACGTCCTCTAACCTAACCAAACCTTGATTTTGTTAATCATTTCTTTCAGTAAACGCTTGTAAAATTTTAATTTGAAAGCAAAATCTAATTTTTTTAACGTTCATAAGCAAGATACGAATTGAAATTTTTAATAAAAATTTCACCAAAACGAAGTATAAAGTATAAACTGTGATCAACAAAATTAAATTGAAGCTGGCCTTAAAGTTCATTTAATTTTCAAAAGTAACTGACCAAAAAAAATTCGGAGAATTTTAGGTTTGATTAGGTTAGATTAGGCAAACTCGTGAATTCATTTGGAAGAAAAGTCTTTGCATTTCGGAGAAATAAAATGCTGCTACATTACGTTATTTTAAGTAAAGTGGTGGATTCCCTAAGAAAAAGAGACCCACCATTTAGGCTCATTGTGATATCATAGTCTATACTAGACGGATGTCAAATATTTGCAAGAGAAAGCCAACTGAAGGCCAAAATAAATCTTGTTTTTGCTGGAATATTTATATTAGAGACCTCCGTCGTAGATATCGGAAAGTAAGAAGTCAACAACAGAGCAACAGTTTGTGTAAAAGACATTGGCTGGAGTGCTGAGTCTTTCCGCATGGCAACCAGAAGGGCAGTGTGGCCAATAAGAATGGCCAAGTGATTTAAATCCAAATGTGTCAAGTGTAGTCGCAATATTTTAGTAGACAGTGTGGTGGCTTATTCAAAGTGTGGTTTTGTTTCAAACTTTAGCACAGACATTTCCAACTAAACGAAATTTGAAAAAATATTTCTTCGGCAACGTCGTGTTAACAGATTTCTAGCAAAAACTGTGAAAAAGTCGGTCGTTCGGATCCGATTTTGAACAGTAGGTCTTGCAACTCATGTATAAAATTAACACACACAATATAAGTGGCTAAAAGGTTGTAATGACCAATCATATATGTATCTAGTGTTCAGCAGAGTCTAGCAGCCTAAAGTTTTTCTATAATAAGTGTGGTTAATAATCATATTAACTGAAGCAATCGGAATGCCTATGTTTTTATATGACGGAGAGTGCGATCTCCGTTTCGGCTATGGCCAGCTCATCGCTAATGTAACTCAAAACAATATTTCTCTGTCCCGTAACCCAGATTAGAGTTACTTTTAAATGATCCAGAATTTTTTTTTATTCGTCGGCATGGACTGACATTAAAATTATTCTCGTTAAAGTCTTTTTTCATTAAAAAAATTTCACTACCACTTCTTAATGTCCGTTTACCCATATAATTGAGTTTAAACGTTTCTCAAGTACTGTAATTTTTTTCCTTCATTTTCCATTTAATATTTTTGCAATAAAAGAGTTTGAATGATGATGCGTTTCCTTAAATCTTGGTTGATGTTGTTCATTGAGTGCTTTATTATAATCAGCACGTAATGCTCAGTGTTTGATCAAAAATATTCTTTTGCTAATAAAAATATTTGCAATCAGAATGCACGTTTTCGCTTAATGGCATCTATTACTCAAGGAGAATATTTCATAGAATAATTCTTGGTATTTGTGCTGCAGCTTAAAGGCAGTTGACCTTTTCGTTCAAAGCAAACATACTCGTACATATAAATGGCAGACGAATGGAACAAACCAAAAAAAAAAAAAAAATATGCAACAATAAGTTGATTAAAGTTTTGTATTAAATATGCCCAGTGATTTAAATAATTAATGAATTCTTAACATGGAGTTAATTACTTAATAATTACATACAAACATAATTGGTCAATACAATCCATTAGTCAGGATTACAACCTGTGTGTGTGTGTGTGTTACAAATTTATGCATGAGTGGCGGGACCTACAGTTTAAAGTCGACTCCGAATGACAATTTTATTTACTCTAACAGCTTTTGTCGGAAATCTGCATAAAGGAAGTCACCAAAGTAGTATAGTTTTGTAGTCATTTTGTTTATTAACATACAACATAAATGGTGTGAGGTACTAGGTTATAATTCTGACCAAAAGGTTGTAACAGTTCTAATGTTATTTGTTTTCATATTTTAAAGTGTAAAATAAGTACTTTGAACTCGAGGCAGTTTGGTAAGCCTACTCAATTGTTACTCCTTCTATCGATAATTTTTAAGCAAACTTTCTCGATAATGTTTACATTTTATTAAATAATAGTTAACATACAACATACATACAGGGTGGCTGATATGGATTGCAACCAACTTCAGTTCATTTCTGAGTTTTGACAGTTCATTTTCAATTATTTACAAGCTTACAAAAGCATTTTGATCTATTGCATTCAGAAAAAAAAAAGTTAGTCGTGATGGAATGACATTGTGATTGCTTTATAAACCACATGTGACTATCATTAGATCCCTCCAGTATTCAAATGTGAATAAATCTTTTGTTTCTTGTACCATTAATCGTTACCGTGATACTGGCAATGTTGCATCTTGTCCAAAAAGTGGACGAAAAAGAAAACGGAAACAACACAAGAAATGATCCGAAAAGTGAAGGCTAGATTTGATCGAAATCTACGCCGAAGTGTTAGAAAAATTGCTCGCGAGAACTAATGCGACCCATATTGAAAAATGAGCTTGGGCTACAGCCATTGAAGTTCCAAAAAGTGCAAGAGCTCACCGATGGACAAAAAAAGTTAAACTGAAAAGAGCCACTAAGTTACTTCGCTTGTACGAAAGTGGCCTGTTACCGAATTTGATTTTCTCCGATGAGTTTGTGAACAAACAAAATGATCGTGTTTACTTGCCAAAGAGGTCAGCTGAAAATTTACACATACGATTGGCAATCATCGCCGCTGATGGCAATGGTGTGGACTGTTGTAACGAGCGATGGTCGCTGCCCGCTCGTATTCATCGATCGTGGGGTCAAAATAAATGCCGAATATTATCGGCATTTAGAGATTTCTGGCAAAAACTCTAAGGGTAAATAAAATTGCCATGAAGAGTTTCTCAAAAATCTATCGTTCGGAATCGACTTTAAACAGTAGGTCCCGCCACTTATTTATAAAATTAACACAAACCAACATAAGTAGTGTGAGAAACTAGGTCAATAATCCAGACTGAAGGGTTGTAATGAACAATTATGAAATTATGTATGTATACTATCAGGAAAATGTCTTAAAGACAGTATTGAAGCCCTGGGGACAAACATTTCGGCCGCAGACTCAGCACCACCGCACTCAGCACGCGTCAACCAAGAATGGCTTAAAAAGGAGGTTCCTCGCTTCATTTCTATCGCACAATGGCTACCAAAATCTCCGGATCTCAATCGGTTGGACTTTTGCGCCTGGGGTATTTTGGTGAGTAAGATACTCGCTAAAAATATCAAAGTGGCGATCATCTGAAGACGCCGGTTCACCGGGAATGGGCTAAAATACCGCAGAGACAGTTTCGAGCAGCCTGCGATGGCTTTGTCTGCCGTTTGAAGGCCATAATTCATACCAAAGGTGGCCAATTTGAATAAATAAATCTAAACTTTAGAATCAGATGTTATATCAAAAATTTTTTTCTTTCGAACAATAAAATTAAAAAGAAAATAATAAAAAAAAAATATAGCGCTTTACTTTGTAGCATTATATATCAGCCACACTGTACTGTAGCTAATAGAGGAGAAGGAAAATGAAATGAAATAAAATATAAACATGTTCGCTAATAGAAATTCAATGCTTCATCTCAAATCTAATAAAACGAAGACCAACGTCTGTAATATTACTTTTATTCTAATAAATAAAGGACCACACGACGTATGAATAATTTATTTATGTGGACTGCAATATACTTTGAAAAGAAATGAAAATAATCATACGCACGAGAGGACCACACGACAAATCATAAGAAATGAAATTGAAATGCAAAGAGTAAAACAAACCAATTAAATACGATATATGTACATATGATATACGATATACAATAATTCTATATTAAATGATAATATGTTTGCTAAGTATATTGATTTATTATAACAAATAAATAAAGAAAAAATTAAAAATAAAAAAAAAAATTAAGTTTTCTTTTGTTTTGAAGAGAGGCCATTTATGTTTATTTATTTTCATGAATTTTGTTTTGTTGTCCCAAATATAAGTAGCAAAGAAAATGAGAGACAAGACAAGACAAGATATTCAAATAAATTAAACAGAAATAGAACTGAACACAAAGAAAATGAATGAAAATCGTAAGAAATGAGAAGGTAAAATGACAAATACATAAAATAAACAAGACAATAAATCTTCCATTGAAAACCATTAACAATGATTATCAACAACAGACACAACCAGCAGCAGCAATAGTAGACGTGGCAGCAGCAATAGCAATAAGAATGGAAATAGTAGTAGGATAACAAGAGAAAAAACAATAAAAACTAAAATGAAAATGAAAATGTTCATCTCTATAAGTCTGAACCCACACAAAACGGTTGAACGACATAAACACAAATGGTTGAGAAGGACATCTTAAGCCAAAAACAATGGAAATGTTTACAATAAATTGCAAAATAATCAAACCGATTGCTATGTATTTGGCTGCTGTGAATCATAATCGTTTATATGAATAGAATGGAAATAGGAATACAATCTATATGAAAATCGTTATTTGAAATGAAAAAATTATTAAAAAAAAGAAAAACTTTCAAATTGCATTTGTAGTCTTCAATTTGCAAAATATTTATGTATGTCTGCCGGGGTAGACAACAAATTTCGAATAAGTTTTATGGGATGCATATTTTTGTCTTCCAAATAGCATTTGTTTTCAATTTTCCAAGAGTAAAGTTTTTTAAGCAAAGAAGAGTTTCTTTTTATGTTCTAATTTGCTAAACGACAAAATTTGTTGCATTAAAATTGTAAAACTTTATATCGATACGCATATTTTCTTTTCATTTTTATTAGTTTTCGAAAAAGTTTCATATTTTAAACGAAAAAAATGTAATTCTTTCCTTCTTTTCTTTTCATTTCTTGCAGTTACAGAAAAAGAAATCAGACAGTGGTAAGTTTTCAATGAGTTTTCTTTTTTTTTGATATTAATTTTATACTGCTACTGCATTATCCTTATTATTTTTGATGTACTTCTAACAAACTTATTTTATATTCCTTAAGCGAAAATAGTTTCCTTTTTAATATCATAATACTTTTGGCTGTAATAATAATAATAAAAACAAAAACAATTGTTTTGTTGTTTATTTTTCTTTTCGTTTCTTTTCCGTATTAAAAATTCATAAAAATTAATGCAGGCATAAAGGATTCTTAAAAGACTGTCCCAATGGTTTACTCACAGAGCAAGTAAGTATGCGCAAAGAAAGTAATGCAAAAAAATATTTTAAATTCATTAAAATATCCTTGCGATTAACACTAAAAAGGCCAGCAGGAACTTTGTTTATTGCCATATAACTGTAGCTGCTCTACTAGGAGCGCTTAAGTTAATGTAGTTTTTTTTTAAATAATATGTTGCACATAAAAAACTTTGTGAATAAAAAATGAATTTTCTCTGCTATGCCATGTAGCATCTACTGAATGAATGTGGCCTAGAATAAGAAATTTTTTTCACTTTCCTGTCAAATTTTTATAACACGAGGCAGTTAAGAGATCACTAAAGTTTCAGAATCATCATGAAAAATTTTAGATTCCCAAAACATCTCCTAGACTGACTATTTTCTCAGTGCTGACTTTATAAAGAGAAATTCTGTTTGCAGAAGAAAAGGAAACAGATTGAAAGGAGATATGTATATACTATTGGACTATCGGCACAAACTATGACAGAGAATATTCATCCTTCCATCTGTAATACTACTCTCTCTCTGTCTTTGTTTTTACAGCAACCGGTACAGTATGCTACATGCATAACAGAGATCAGCAATGAATCGTTTTTCCGCTACTTATAAGCGTTCATGCAATTTTGAGTATGAGTGAATTAACAGCATTGAAATTCAACTACTCCGATTCATTCGTACTCGCTACAACATTGATTTATAAGTATTAGTAGCAATAAGTAAGAGTACAACGTTGACATTATACTCACAATATTCGAAATATGTTTGATTCATACGCCTGCTCATTTTGATTCATAAATTTAGAAGTCATTCGAGTGACTCGAATTATTCATTAAAATTTACAGCCTTTGTTGTTGTTGCATATACAAACAAAGAAGAAAGGAAAGACAAAGAAAACATGCAAAGCATATACACAATCTTCTTGTGAGTATAGTAAATTTCGTACGCGAATCATACTTATTTTGTGATTCGTGTAAATGTTAAGTAGAGACGAGTCGATGTCAATAACATCATGTTTATTATTAAGTATGAGTACGATGAGTACTTCTAACTTTCAGTATGAGTAGCATGAGTATGATATCAGAATAAGTATGAATGCGTATAAGTATCAGAAGTATGACTCGAATCTATTTATCGTTTTGAGTACTCGTTGCTGATCTCTGATGCATACGTAAGTTTAATACCTTGAGAGACATTAACGTATTAACAATATTTGAATGAGTTTTATGTCCTCAATGGGTTATGTGGCCGTCTTCTGAGGAAAAGAAAGAGATCGTAAAATGGTTTTACACAAAATACAAAATTTCAGGTATTGTGGGTTATATAGATGGCACACATGTACGATTTATATTTCAACAGAAATGACTACAGAGGCCTAAATGTTGCGATTGTAAGCATATGATTTATACATCTTTAATGTTTCCCTATTATAACTCATCGCTTCCAACATTCAATTAAGCTAGTCCTTATTTAAATACAACAATGTATTTAGTTTTAAAAAATCAATACTAAATAAATTTAAAACTTAAAGGTTCCCTTTTTGTTCCCGTTGGCAAGTGTTGGGAACTAATTTTACAAAATAATTCTTGGGAATCAACATTTTTTATGTTTGTGAATATACTCCCAAAAATTTTTTTTGGTAATGATTCACAATAGGAAATTAGGAGATTTGGGAATTTTGTTATGGGAGTAGTTGTTTACGATAGAGGTGATTATGTATTCATTTTTGCTCGCCAGTGAATGTATGTAGGAATCAATTTCACAAATAATAATCAAGCATTTCAAATTTATAACTTAATTCCTAATGGACTGTTTAGTGTTAACTGTAAGGAAGATTGTTAACTCTAGTATTTTAGACTGAACAAAATATTAAAAAATTGTTCTTTATCCTTGTCTCGTTTTGTTTCTATTTCTATTTCTTTCTCTTTTTCTTTTGTGATTTTCATTGAAATAAAATTTTTGCTGCATATTTACAAAACAAAATTGGATCAACATTGTGACAATAACTAACCATAATATGGTTTATATGATCTCGTACACTACTTTGGAAATGGAAAACAACATTGCGTCTGTCTATCCTGTTAAACAAACCGTTTTAACAACAATAACGATTTTTATTTGTATGACGGATTTTGTAACTGCATTAAATATGTTTGTAACATTATATTCATGATATTTTGTATATGATTTGGATTTTATTTTTTTATTTTTCATTTCTTCTATTGCATATATCCTACGTCGTCTATAACGTATTATTATGCTGTGAATGAATAATACAAACAAAATAAATAAACACGACATCTAATAACGTCATTTGATATGGTATTTTGGTTATTTATGTACGTGTATGTATGTGCGATATATTTTGGTTTTAAATGAATTGTTGCCGCTGATGTCTCGTATTGTGGATTTGTTTAATATTTCAACAATGCCAACAATGTCAACAACAATTTAAATGGGGCTGGTGGAATGAAAAAAAAAAATATTAAAATCCTGACAACAATCCATGTTGTTTGCTTTATTTGGTTGTCATTGCTTTTCCGTTGCTTCACTTTTGCATTTCTGTTTCCCTTCTAATGACTATTATTTCATTGCTATTTCTATGCTTTGCTGTACTATTACTCTTACTTTACGGCGTCATTGCCTTGTCATATGGGGCGCCATTAAATTTTACGTTATTTTATTATTATTTATATTTGATTTTTTTTTTTGGAACATGTCTCTATACTTAAACTTATACATACATTACGCTTTTTGGCCACATGCTGTTGATGCCTGTTTCTTCTATTTTTTTTGCTTTTTAAAATGTTTTCATAATATTTTATGTTGCCGCTGTTGTTATTGCTGTTGTTGTTATTGCTTTATACGACTGTATAATTGCGCCTTTAGGGTTTTATTAAAATCTACAAACAATTTTTCCCTCAAGGAGATCCTAGTAAATTTGCATCGTTAGTGTTCCGAGTATTCGATGAAAATAATGTAAGTTTTATCCCCCCAAAAAAACAACGCAAGAACGGATTTAATATTTAAAAATTTTTCCAATTCATTTCATTTCATTCATTTACTTTAATTACTTATGTATGTCTCTCTCCCCAGTATTTATTTATTTATTTTTGTATGTTTGTCGTTTAATTAAATTATTTTATTCCTTATGGTTATTTATCAGTTTTACTTGCATTTATGAATTCATAAATATTTTTCATTTTCATTTACATTTGCATTCGCATTTGCATTTTCATTATGAAACGACCATAAATTCTTTGTGCATTTACAGTTTACAGCTGATGGCATAATTTACCAATATTTTATGCTTAATTTACCATCTGACCGCTGAGTGGCAATTATAATTTTAATTGTTGGCACAAATAAAGAAAAAGTATTTTAACGGAGCTAAATGTTGAAATATAAAATCGATCTTTATGTAGACTTAATATGATTTGTAAAATAATACTTACAGAATACAAACTAGTTCTTCATTTTATATATTCTCACAAATTTCGATACGTTTATGTGAAAGGTTTTTCATAAGGATCTTGGTTTATCTCCTCGTAAAGGAATTGAATCCAAACAACCATCATTTACAACACATTTAGAGCGTTTTAGTTAAAAAATTGTATTTGATAGCAAAGACATACAATACATTAGCCGCTAACAGATCATAATTACATCAATTACAAATAATTGTTTTCTTTTAAAATAGGCCAGAAGATGATGTCATAGTTTGGTAAGATTAGGTTAGGTTAGAGGACGTGTACTTGTTGGTTAAGACAAGCACAGTACCCTGAGATCGAAATTGACCCATTGTGCAATGTTCTTAGGGAAGGAAAGAAATAGAGGATATAGGATAAAAGAAGGGAATGTAGGTTTGAGGAGGGAGAATGGGAAACGGAGGAATTACACAGAAAGAAACAGACAGAAAACAAACGAGGGTGAGAGCGCGACTACACTTATGAAGCCTTAGCATCTCTCAACCAGCCCAAGCTGCTAATGAATCTGTGGAGAGTCTTGATATCAGCTCTCGACACAGAACTCAAGCTCTCGAAGAATTCCCTGCCAAGGGTTCTCAACCTCAACCTACCAAGGACTGGGCAGTTACAGAGGAGATGTTCAATAACCTCCAACTCCAACTCATCGCAATATACTCTGCAATAGTCCGGCTGGGATCTGTTCGAGATTACCGTCAGCGACCTAATCTCACAGCTGCCCGTGATAAAACCGACAACCAACCTTAAGCTGGCCTTAACCAAGTCCATGATGTTATAGTTAATAGCAAATGCTATCTCTGCCACTTCAAAAATTTATTAGGTTAATATCATTCAGGATCTGGGCAGATAACAATTACTTCAATTGAAAGAAGATGAAGCTATAGTGAATAGCGAATGCTGTCTAGCCATTCAAAAAGTTTATTAGTTAAACATTAATCAGAATCTAGACAGAAAAGTCTTCTTGTTAAGACCGATTAACATCCTGTATAGGCTTGGAGAAGACATTGTAGGAATACCTTATATAAATTGAGGACCATATGGTCACAGTACTTTAAAACTTTAAATATAAAAAGGCATCTTAAAAACTATGCCATTGCCAGTTAATATCTTTTATCGATAAGTAAAGATTGTCCTTATACTTAGTCAAATCTGAAGTTTAAATTTAAATGAGGAGACTTTTCCTTGCCGTATTGTATTAACAGAGAATAAATGGCATTCTTCGAATAGTACTTTTAAAAGAAGCAATTGAACTAGTATTTTCTCGATCATTTCCTATTTACCTTACCTATTTCTCGATCATTTTGTAGTAATTGTATGCGACTTGGTAAGATTCATTAACGCTACTTATTATTGCTCTTAACAAAAAAATCTATTTGGTGGCAGCTTTCTTTCAAAAGGTGGCCCTCTTCATTATTTTCCGTATGAGGTTTGATTTCTACCTTATTTTTTATGCTTTCTCCTATGTAAAATTGCAATGTTAAGATGTCTACGATTATTCTCTTTGAGAACATATCAAATAAAGTACCGGGACGGGTACAGACAAATTATTGTTGATACTAACACAATCTATTGTTTATTGAAAGAAATTGTTTTTGATAAATTTCGTTCTCCGCAAATTCAGCACAGTTTCAGAATATTGTTTACATTTAATCATAGTGAAGTATTGTCCGACATTGCACACAGTATAATGGACCTTAGTTTTTACACAAAGATATAATAAGCTATAATAAGCAGCTTTGTGATAAACTTAGTCCTCCAGATGTTGAGTAAATTGGTTGAGTAAACAACTGCTAGCTACAGAATATAAGATCCAGTATTTCTAGTTTCTGCTAAAAATACTGCGATATACTTTCAATGCCAACCTTCTAAATATATAGCTGAGATCAAGCTGCAGTTTCTATCTTTAAACTGTGTTTGTGAACGAATCATTCTATACATTCGTGCTGGGCTTCTTAATGAATTGTTGAAAAATTCAAATGAATGCTGCAACATTTGAATAAAAGATTGAGCAGGAAGGATTTCACACCTTCGCAACATAAACTGTAAAGGACGCGTGTTAATTTCCTATAGGAGATAACATCAGAAACAAATATAATATGAAGGTTAAACAATGCAATCGCTTGATAATGTTCACCAGCGCAGCATTTTATCCAAAAATTCAATACATTTTCACAGGTGGGGTTGTCTCTATCTTGTTTCAAACTGTACAGTACACAATCCCATTCTCATTTGCGATCATTAAAGTATTTTAAGAGTTAATTAACGATACTTAGTTGTATGTACTCTTGCTCTAAAAATATGCAAGTGTGTTTCGTTCGCCGGTCCATGAAGATCTATATTTCTAATATTGTTAAGCTAAAATATGCCAAATATTATTCAACTAGATGACTCGTGCGAATAGGTGTCATTTGTGTAACATAAAATGAAAATAATTAATAGAAATTTTATTAAAAGTATAAAAACATTAGAAATCATAATATATCACACATATTTATAAACATACATTAGAGCGACTCAAGTTGTATGGAAGCGAAATTTGTGCTCGATGTACCCCTCTAAAAATGAACCTTGGACTTTTTGAAGACAACATTTAAAATATTTCGGCTCCAGCGTCGACCTCTCGTGAGTTGGACTATTTTGAAAAAGGGTATATTTTTGAATGTTTTTTTAATTTGAGGATCTGTGTCCTTACCAACATATACAATATGTATACTAGTACGAATTTCAAAAAAGCTGGGACACGTATTTAGTTAAATCATCTAAAGATTAAAATATGTTAATTTGGCGTTTTTATTACAAACAACCGGAACAAAAAACTCAGAAACCGTTTTTTTTTTTTCAGAGAATATCCTTAAAAAAGACAAGGATGATCGTCCTTGAGAAAATGTTATATACAGTTGGATGCGACTTAAAAACATCTTTCTTATGATATACATATTGTATATGTTGATTAGGAAACAGATCCTCTAATTAAGAAAACATTCAAAAATAGACCTTTTTTCAAAATGGTCCAACTCACGGGAGACCGAAGCTGGAGCCAAAGTATTTTAAATGTTGTCTAAAAAAAGTCCAAGGTTCATTTTTAGAGGGGTAGATCGAACACTTTTTTTGGTGAGTCGCTCTGACATACATATGTTTAAATGCTTTTATAGTACTTCTTTGAATACAATGATCATCTTTATCTTTTTGCCCGTACGAATCCTTAATATTAACAAAAATATCTTTAAACGTACTCACTCGAAAAAAAAGCCACGTATAACTGGCCACGTGAAAAGACCGGTTCGGGTAAATACAATCCCACCTTTTGAAGGGTTTGACCTTCTGCTTTGTTTATCGCCGTAGCAAAAGCAACTTTCACATGGAATTGTTTTCTTGTCATTCGGAAAGGCACATTTGGATCAGAAGGTATAAGGTTGATAGGGGGTATGAGTATAGTTTTATCGGTATGAAAAATTGTTTGCTGATATGATGTGCTCTATTATGTGGAATAGCATTACAGTTAAGCAACCCTGTTTATCGCACTTGATTTAACAACAACTGCAAAGTATTACCAAAACAGCTACAATTTATAATGAAAATTATATATAACTGACTTAGTAATAAATGGTATTATATTAAATGGCGGTATTGCCAGAATGGATTTTAATACATACTATATTATGTAGAACTGCATTACTATTAAGCGATCCTGTATTACCGCAAAAAACAAAAACATATAATCATAATGACAACAGTATTATCATGCAGTTCTATATAAAATATAATTTTTATTAATGAAAATATTAATTTTACAATTTCTAATTATTTTTCGTCATTAGTGTTAGGTATAAGTTTTAAAATGAGATATCATTCATTAAATTTGATGCGGTAGTATGGGAGATATTTGCAACCGACAAAAAAAGTGCTTTAGAAATAACATATATGTTGATATATGTTACTGAAATTTTGAGATTTCTAGTCTATATTTTGAAACATACGCTGTGTTTCATTTCCCTTCAAAAGCGTAGACTTTTTGAATAGAAAATTTACAGTTTAATAATTTTCCAATCTCTAACGCTACCAAAACTTTATTCTGCTTTCTTCTGTCGAATGGAGACGTTGCTATCTACATTACAGTTAGACATCATGAATTCCAAATAACAGAGGCGTTGATAGCGCATTAATTTCAATGGAAAACCATGCTTATGGGAATTTCACATCCACTTTTATAGGTATTGGCCTGTGACAGGCATGGTACAGGCTGTGGCTGCAACAATTTGACATAGTTTAAAGTAAATAATTTTGTTGAAATTTGAATAAAATACATAAATAGCAAGCATTTTCAAAAGATATTGGAGAAAAAAAAATACTCTGTTATGTTTAAAATTATTGTGTTATTTAACAGTTTACTACCCTTTGGAATTAAATCCGAATATACAACGTTGTCAAGGCTATATAGAATTTTACAAATTTTATTTTATTTCTCATGCACAGTCTTTACAGTTTAAATTAGCTTTGTTAAGGGAATATTTTAAAAAATTTAAATATTTTACTTTGAAAGTTTTTCATTTTCCTGTCTTATGCTGTGTTTTTATTGGCCCATTTCAAACAACAATAATCGATAGAACTTTATATTTTCACTTTGTTGGTAAAACATTAGATTTTCGTATTTCATAAAATAGTTGAAAATGAGTACGAATATAAACTTTGCTCTACGGATTAAGTGTTTAATGAGTTTGCTAGCGAAAGTAGTTAAGTTTAGCAATAAAAAAATACAAGAACAAGAGCAAGGAGAATAAGTACAGCTTATTAAAACCGCAAAAATCAAGTAAAAGTTTATTAAAATAGCTAACATTGGCCATGTGTTTAGAGATTTGGATTTAAATAGGAATTTAAGGAAATTTATTACATAAAATCCCTGTACAGTATTCCCTCGATTTACGTCGTCTCGATTTACGTTGTTTCGATTAACGTCGTCAACAATTTTTTTCCCTTCAATTTCGATTACGTAGTTGTTCGATTGTTTATAAACCAAATCCGGGGAATTCCCTCTTAAAAAAAAAAATTCAATACATAGAGTAAACATTTAATTATTCCTTTCCCTGTCTACGTGATGCATAAGCGTATGAAACCAACTTGCTATGCATCACATGTGATGTAGAGGACAGGAAAAGGGCTATCTTAGTTTTTTATTTGTAAAATGTACATAAACAAATACATCTTTTAGTATGAGTTATTTGAAATTCGATTTACGTCGTTTCGAATTACATACATATATACATAATTGGCCATTACAACCCTTCAGTCAGGATTACGACATAGCTTCTCACACCACTTAAGTTGTGTGCGTTAATTTTATACATGAGTGGCGGGACCTACAGTTTAAAGTCGATTCCGAACGACAGATTTTTGAGAAGCTTTTCATGGCAATTTTTACTCTCAGAGTCTTTGCCAGAAATCTGCTGAGAGGAAGTCGCCGAAGAAATATTTTTCGTTTTGATGTCTGACCTGGGATTCGAACCCGGGCCTTTTGGCTAATAAGCCAACACACTACCCACTAGACCACGGCGACTTCAAATTACGTCGTTTCGAATTACGTAACCTTTTTCCGGAGCATTCTACGACGTAAATCGAGGGAATACTGAATATGTATGTTTTGTAAGGAAAGCATGCATAATGTATTTTGAAAGTTTAAAAGAAATTTTACATATAGGGTTTTTTTTTTTGTAATTAAAACTAATAACTGAACAATTTTATTTGCAACAATTAACAATTAATCACACGACAATACTGAATTTCTATTACTTGGTTGCTTCAATTTTGATCTTAATTTTGCTTTACATTGTACGTTCTCTTTTTCACTTTTAATAATTTATCTTTGCTTTGTTGTTTTTATATTTTGCCGGAATATCTTTGGGGTGTAGTTTGGCCATCAGTTATTGGTTTATTTCTTTATTTTTTTCTTATTTGCATTTCCATTGAAACAAATAACATTTTTTTTCTACTCAAGTCATTGGGCAATATTTTTTAAACCTTGTTTTAGTTATCGTTCCTGTATTTTTATATCCGTTTCATGCTTGATTTCCGTTTATGTTTTTGTTTTATGCTTTTTACTGTTTGTTTTTTGTTCCCTGGGGCCATTCAGTTGATTTATTGTTGCATTCTTATAGCAATTCGCCAATTAATTAAACACAATCTTTGGCTGTTGCTTTTATGCCCCATACTTCTTAGTTTGTGCTGGTAGTGGTATATTGGCTTGATGATGAAATTTTTCACAATTTAAGAGAAACATGTTGAAATTTCTTACTACCAGGCTGAGCTCAATTTTAAGATATTCCCATCTTACTAATCACGTTATAGAAAGTACGAGCAAGCAATTGATAAAAAAAACTTCGATATTCACTAAAATTTAGAATTGTTTGACTGATTGCTTAAGATGGTTCCAACCTTTAAGTAGCCTTTTGATGTCGCAAAGCCTGGTTGCAGCAACTGGTGAATAAATCGCTGGCCCTTATCCAATTCAATTTAGCACTTCTTCAATTGCAATTATTGTCTTTGGTTGATATAAGCCACAATTCTTAAAAATTTGAAGAAACGTGCACCCACCATTTCCTACATGTAGGTAGTCCGTATGTGTATCAAAACTAATTTATACCTTGTGAGGTAGCCGTAGTTTAGTGGGTTTATATGAGACCTTGAACCGTGATCTCCCAAGTCAAACATCTCCAATAAAACAAAATATGAGAAATATTTCTTCGGTGACTCCTCTCAGCAGATTTCTGGCAAAAACCCGAAGGCTAAATGAAATATCATGAAAAGTTTCTCAAGAGATCTGTCTTTCTGAGTCGATATCAAACTGTATGTTTCGCACTCATGTATAAAGAACCATATATCCAGATCATCCAAATTAAGTCAATGGAAGCTGGTAATCATTGAAATATAGTGCTGGCCGTCATTGAAAAATATCTGAAATTGGGTTTATCAAGTAAAACAAAAATCGTTCTAAAGTGACTTCCTAGGTCACATAAATACCATGGGATTGTATTCATCGATTATTTCGAAACTGGCAATACTTATGTCATTCTATTCTGTTACAGAATCTGTTTGACAGATACAGAATCTGTATATCCACTGAATGCAATCGATTATGATCGACTTACGCTTGGGATTTATTGAGCCAACGAGAAACTGCAATTTGATGACGATTTTTTATTTTGGTGTGTACATTAATAAGCACGAATGCCGTATTTGGTGCTCAGAAAACCCGCACGTAGTCCTACAGAAGCCAATTCAGCCATTACGAGTAATAGTTTCGTGAGGAGGCATAATTGGCCCATGTTTCTTTGAAAATGTGGACGACGCAACCATTCCGGTTAATGGAGACACCTATCGCAGCATTATAATCGTTTTTTTTTTGTGCTCGCTCTTCATTGCATTGATGTGAACGACGTTTGTTTTCAACAGAATGGTGCAACTTGCCACACATCTCATGCAACAGTAGATTTTTTGCGTCAAACATTTGCTTACCTGATATGGCAATGTCAATTGCCCGCCAAGAAGTTGTGGTTTGACACCGATGGACTATTTTCTGTGGGGCGCCTTTAAATAAAGTATAATGCCGACAAACTAAAGACAATTTTAAAGTCCAACATTCGTGAGACCATTACGGAAATACGATGCATGAAAAATTTATTGTGAATTTTTATAGTGATTAAATAAAAACCTCAATAAACTTGCAGTAGTTTAATATTATTTGTATTCAATATAACTATTTTAATATCATTAACTAGTTCATTTTTATCATTTCTTTCCTTTTCCTGTCAGTGTAAAATCATTTATTTCCTTTTTTTTATTCTTATATTTTTTTTTTTTTAATTTTACTTCAATTTATTCATGACCCGCCATTATCTGATCTCATTATTTCACTTAAAATTACCCAAACCTTAACATTTAGGAATCTATATGAGGGTATGTGTCGGTGGGATAGTTTCTTAGAATCCAAAGACATAAAAACGATGCAATAAAATGTCTTTAATAATAAATACTTTCTCTCTCTCTCTTTCCCTCTCAAACAATTCTTTCTGGAAAAATGCTGTCGTATTCCACAAAAATTTCCGTTTAATTTTGGCTTTCACTACCACAGGATGGCTCAATAGAATTTGAAGAATTTATACGCGCTCTGTCGGTAACATCGAAAGGCAATTTAGATGAAAAATTACAATGTAAGTAAAGCCATATTCATTTTGGTATATATTGTACGTATGCGAGCATGTTTTTTTTTTTTGCTTTTATAACCACAAAATAAAATTATTTTCTGTTAGTTTTTCCTTTATTTCGTCTCTTCGTCTTTTTATTTTCATTTTTTTTTTTGCTAATTTTTTTTTCTGTATTCAATCAAGATTTATTGTAATTAATTTGTATTTTTGTGTTTGTATGTATCTGTGTGCTAATATTTATGTTTTGTTGTTTTAATTTCGAAAGGTCAAATGATTTATTAATAAATGCTGCCCATAAATTATACAAGTTTTTTTGTTTTTATTGTTATTTTGTTGTTACTGTTGTCCTTTGCTGTGTCACTGTTTACCAGTAATTGTTACACGTGAAAACAAAAATTTTTTTGTCATTAACGTTACACTGAAATTTATATGGCATTTTTTGTTACGTTACATAGCCATATATCTTGGGAACTGAAAAAAAATTGAAAAAAACTAAACAAAATTATGAAGAATGGAACGCTCTTTTGTAACAAATTTCGTCCTTAAATTTATGAAAAATAATTAAAAGAAGAAATAATACTTTTGAACAAAAAAATATTGGCCAACACGGTTGTATTTCAAATGTTACATCTTGTTACTGTCACGAAGTACACATGTCGATTTTGAAGTACCAATTTACAGTTACTGATGGTGCATGAATAATTATGTCGATCATTTATTCCAATCGTATTTTTCTAATTTCTTTGCCTCCCTTTATTAAACAAATTTTATCAGTAAGTGATTATAGATCTATTATAGTAGATCCTTTGATGATAAAGTCATCTGGATTTGCTTTGTTCGAGTTATCTAGGCTGTAATCCGTTGAAGTTTAAAGGTTATAAGGTTTCAATCTCTTGCAAAAAGTCCATCCATCCAAGTAGCTGTTAAGGATTGAGACATTTAGAGTACAGAAAAGAATAACATCAACAACGAACGTCATAGGAAGACCAAACAAAATTATTCCTTCGCAAGAGTTGCTTTCGGCAAATAATTTTCTCACCACATCTTACCTTGCACAACAACCAAATGCTCTTCAACAAAAGAAAAATTCAATTCAATTCAAATTCTCTATACAAACTTACATAAGTACTAGGAATGCGAAACGGGATCGATTTTTAAAAATGCCGGGATTCGGGATTTTGTAAATTCCGATCCCGAAATCCCGGGAAAAATCACGATTTTTTCTTAATAATAAAAATATTTTATTAACAAAATTATTTATATTCCAATTATGTATATCAGAATTATATGTAATTAAAAATAATATATTAAAACAGCAAGACAAAAAGTAACAAAGAAAAAAAAAACCGTAAATTAAAAAAATAAAAATTATTCATGCATACATATGCAAGTGATTAGTTCTAAGAAAATTTTTTGAATTCCATCAAAAAGATTAAAGCATCTAACATGTGATCTGATAGGCTTGAACGAATTTTGTTGTCAACTTACGCTGCCATTGAAAAATACTTCTCACAATCAATATTTGTTGGTAAAAAAATTCCAAGATACCTACATGCAGCTTGTAAATATTCACCTCTACTAACTCCTGATCTATTCCTTGGACAGTTGAGTATCTAAATCAGTTACCTTATTAATTCGTTTCATAGAGTTTTCCCCTTCTTCGATGGCATCAAGTAACTTTTTATAAATGGAAGTGGGGTTTTCCTCGTCTGAGAAGCTATTATCGAAGTCAAGTGATATACAAATTTTTTTTCAGAACCTTTTGTAGGGTCAAAATACATATGAATATACAATCCCGAAAATCCCAAAAAATCCCGGTACAAGATTTTAAAAATCCCGATTGGCATCCCTTATAGGTACATAATTTTGTCATTACAACCCTTCAGTTAGGACTGGGCATAGTTGATTTTATGTAGTGTTTAAAGTAAATTGAAATAAAAATAAAATATTCTGTTAGAATATTATCAGAATTACAAAAAGACATTGCCAGACCACACATATATTTGATGAACCGATTGAAATTGCCACAGTTTTGTTGGAAAGATTTTGATTCCTTTTTCACTCAGACTAAAATCTCGATCTCTGTAAAACACTCTAAATAATGTAGGGGTGGTCCATCTATCAGTTTAAATTTAAACTATCGGTTATTACAAATCTTATAATACTTATGTCATTCTATGGTTTCAACAGGATGATGCAACTAGCCACACATCTCATGACACGATTAAGTTATTACCTCTAACGTTTAATAGCTGTTTAATTAGCCGAATTGGTAACATCAATTGGTTGCCAAGAATCTGTGATTTTACACAGTTTGATTATTTTCTTTGGGGTGCCTTTAAAGAAAAGTATTATGCCGAGAAACCAGCAACAATTGAACATTTTAAGGCCGAAGTTCGTAATGCCATTGCACTATGCGAAGTACGCGATGTTGTGAAATTCCAGTTCTAACCAGAACAATTAGATTTCACAAGAAAGAAGTAAATTTGACAAATTTTTACACCGTATTTGTTTCATAGCTTAAAACTTTTAATTTGAACACTTTATACATCTTTATTCTGTAGAGGCTTGCATATTGTATGCCGATTGTATGAGTTTTTTCATTCTCCAAAAAAAACTAAAATTGCAAAATGTTAACTTAGCCAAACAGCAATTTACTACCTGGATGGTGCTAATGCCATTCGGCGACGAATTCTAGGCTGAGCAAGTGTAGTGAAGAACAGATTTTGTAAAAAGAGTTGAAAACGATGATTTTTTCTGCCTTGAGATGGTGAAAAATCGTATTTGATATCACTTGGCACGTTAAATATGAATTCAGATCATATTTATCTACTGATAGAGGTTTTTATATGTTAAGCAGTTGCTTAATACTTGCATTTGATTTTGCAAATGTTGGTACAAAGTCTTTAATAAAAACAATGTTTAATAAAAAAAAGTGGAACACTTTGAATAACAAAGGCTCTAGTAACAACCATATCGTCAATTTATATTTTTAATTCATTGAGTTTATTTTTTACAATGCCATCATAAAAAGAGCATCGGTTTTAAAAACATGAATTTTTTTTTTTAAATGTTTACTGTGAGTTTTTTGTTTTTGTCCTTTTTTATTGTTAGAGAATCTGCGTGACCGTGTCCATAAATTCGTTTCACTACGATAAAAAAAAAGAAAATCAAGTGAAAATATTTAAAAGCGCATGTAAATGTTATTTTCGCTATTATTTCAATACAAAACTTTCATGAGGGTTTTAAAAAAATAATTTCATTGTTGTTTTTTTTTTGTTTTAATTTTTTTCTTTTATTTTTCAAACAATTTCAAAATAATTTAATGCTGCTGTGGCTGTTGCTGGCTTTGATGACAATATGGTGAACAATAAACAAATAGGGGCCTTTCGTTTGTATGATGTGGACAATGATGGTTACATTACGAGAGAGGAAATGTACAACATTGTTGATGCCATTTATCAAATGGTGGTAAGTACTATTATTTTATTTTTCTCTACTGTCTTTTTTTTTTGTTGTTGTTTAAAGTATTCAATAAAAAACAAAACAAAACCAAAAGAAACATTAATTAATTCAATTCAACACAATAACGTTTTGCATGTTTTATTCACATTGTTTCATATTTATTTGCTATAAATCATCCTGAATTTAGGGTCAACAACCACAAGCGGAGGATGAGAATACGCCACAGAAACGAGTGGATAAAATATTTGATCAAATGGATAAAAATCATGATGGCAAATTAACATTAGAAGAATTTCGTGAGGGTAGTAAAGCTGATCCACGTATAGTTCAGGCGTTAAGTTTAGGTGGTGGTTAAATCCTTTTCTCTTACAGTAGAAGGGTTTACATCCTATTTAAACGGTCGATTGCCCCCCTCCCCCCACACTTGGTATTTTTGTACACAATTAAGAAATTAAATTAAAAAAAAAAAATTAAAAAAAAAAAATAAAACAAATTAAAGCTTTAAGGCTCTTACGATACTAAGAAAATAAAGTTTAAAGAAATAATATTTAAAGTTTAATTTTCATAAAAATACGATATTAATCTCCATATACTTTCCAATAATATTGGATACAGTTTTATTTTTAAATTAAAAAAAAAAAAAACAAAAATTAAATTTTACAATAATTTCCTTCTCAATAATCTCAATATTAAATTAAACGTTTTCTTCTTACCAGTAAAATCTACAAAAAAAAAAAATTATCTTTTTATAGAGCTTTTATGAAAGCTCTTAAGAAAACTTTATAAAAAAAATTAATTTTTTTTTGTTAATTTAAAACAAAAAAAGTTAAAAAAAATTCCAAAAAAAAAAAACAAAAGTTTAACAAAGTCAATACACCAATTAATAACAAAATTTCTGATAAAAGGAAAATATAAATTTTTAAATAAATTTAATAACAGAAAGTCAATAAGTTTATTAAATTACAAAAACAAAGCCTTTGATATTTAAATAACAAAAACAAACAAAAAACAAAACAAATTAAATTAATTTCGTATAAAATATTTATTAATAAATTAACAAGAACAACTTCAATTAAAGTTTAATTAAGGAAAAAACAAAATAAAAACCAAAGGAAAAATAATCATAAAAAATCGTTTTTTATAATAGCTTTTAGCCTTATTGTTATTAGCATTATTAGCCCGTCATTTAATATTAAAAACAAAAAGAAAAAAATTAAAGATAAAATTAAAATTATTAGGAGATTGTCTTATCAATTATCTTCCTTTACCTGTTTAAGCGACAACTACCATGTAATCAGGTCACTGCAGTAAATCCATCATTCTGATTTAATTTCTATTCTATATGCGGTTCAGCTTTATTATAATTTTTTTTTTCTGTACTCAATAAACAATCAATTAATAAATTATCGTATACATAAATAAATAAATAATAATATTTTAATACTAAATAATTTTTTTAAATAAAATTTTTTTTAATAACAAATAAATGTTTGTAAGAAATTTATAATTTTTTTTTTTTTTTTATTTTCAATGTCTTTACTTGCATGTTATCATCGTTAACAGGGTGTATTTATAAATATTTTAAGAATTGTTTTTATTTTATTTTAAATTCTCTTATAACTTAAATAAAATAATACTTAATTATAGCAATTATAAAAGGTATCAATTTCAAAATATTGGTTCAAACCTTAAATCCGTTTTGGAATTTGATTTTAATGTGATATTTCAAGCGACAGTTTCTGTCTTATGCCGTATTTTTAGGGCACAAGTTTTTGTTTTAATTTTCTATTTTTTTTTTATATTCTAATGAACTTCCCCTATAACAAGACATTAACATTTTGAACTTTAAACGAACGGAATCACAGAAAATAAAATAGAGTTCTCTTGGAAAGAGTTTACATTTGTTTAAAGAGATTGTTTTTTCAGGACTTCTCCATTCTATGTTTGTGTTCATAATTTAACTTTGTCTGCAGTATATTTTTGGAGAAATGCAGCCGATTAGTTGTACATAGCAGTTCCACGTTTAACTCTGCAATTGCCAACATAAAGTTTCTCAAAAATCTGTCGTTTGTTTTCAATATTAAACTAAATATTCTGAAATTCAGAAGTCGCCGTGGTCTAGTGGGTAGTGTGTTGGCTTATTAGACAAAAGGCTCGGGTTCGAATCCCAGGTCAGACATCAAAACAAAAAAAATATTTTTTCGGCGACTTCCTCTCAGCAGATTTCTGGCAAAGACTCTGTAAAGAGTAAAAATTGCCATGAAAAGCTTTTCAAAAATCTGTCGTTCGGAGTCGACTTTAAACTGTAGGTCCCGTCACTCATGTATAAAATTAACGCACACAACATAAGTGGTGTGAGAAGCTAGGTCGTTATCCTGACTGAAGGGTTGTAGTGGCCAATTATGTATGTATGTATTACGAAATTCAAGGATGATGTTAATGTTCACCGTCCTAATTATTTATTGACGATATTTGTTACGTTTTATATTGTAAACCCCTCCTGGGGTCTCCGTGGTCCAGTAGGTAGTGTGCTGGCTTATTAGACGTAAAGTTAGGGTTCAAGTCCCAGGTCAGACATCAAAATAAAAAAATACAAAAAATATTTTTTCGGCGATTTCTTCTCATCAGAATAAATAAAATTGCCATGAAACGTTTCTCAAAAAAATCTGTCGTTCGGAGTCGACTTTAAACTGTAGGTCCCGCCACTTATCTATAAAATTAACACACACAACATAAGTGGTGTGAGAAACTGCGGGCTTCTTGGGGACGATTGCTGTAGACTGTCTAATGGTGAAGGTATAGTACTGGCCATTTTATAGTCACCTGGCAGCAATTCGTTTTCTTAACGTCCGCATCTTCCCTCTTTCCACCTTTCCTAAAAACCTGCACAATACACTGCATGAGTAGCGGCTATACCCTAAGTGCTGGTTTCACAAAAAAAAAAATCATTGTCCACAAAATTCATTCCAATTCTTTTAACTTTCTTTGTGTTACCCTACTAACTCATACATATACCGGGTATTTCATTAAACGCTGTCTTTCTTTATATCTAAATTAAACAAAGAATATGTAAGTTATCTCTTATTCGTTTGAATGTGCTATTGGTACCATTCTATCTGGCATATAAAAACGTTCAAATATCGGCCACAAGTTTTAAGGATGTTAAATTTTTCATGATCTTGGCGCTATATATTTCATACAAAAAATTGTTATTTTCTAGGATTTTGCAGCTGGTAACGAGACAGGTTTAAAAGAACAATTATTTCTACCAAATTGTTGGCATATGCAAGATCATAAATAGATTTCCATGGAAATTTTATGAATTTATAATTCTGACCAGTATAACGTGCAGTGTAGTCCCATATAGTTGGCACCTATGGACGTGTTCATTTTTATTAAATGGAACAAACGACAAAAGCGACAAGAAACAGTGGATTTCTATTACTTTGCCACGACAGTTAACTTTAAGTGCATGCCAGAGACTATGATATTTCCAAAGACACATTGGAGGTTTATTTCCCAATTGATAGTTTGATAACATTGTCCTAGCCTGCCCCTAACAACTGATTTCCTTGTTATCCTTATTGTTTCTTAATTTATTTTTTTCTCCCAATTTGCTGATGCTAGCCGAAATTTAATAATTTTTATGTATAAAAAATATTCGTTATAGTTCTTATTATTTGAAGTAAATGCTGATTTGTGTCTTCAGAAACGGTTTGGGTTTACTTATGGAGAACAATTTCAGTTCCAGTAGTCTCGGGAAATATGAAGATTATCAAATTGAAGTTATGAAAATTTCAATGACGGTTTTAATGGCATAGCTGTGTTTTATTTGCTTAACATTATCAAACTGAAAAGACAAAACTATTGAAGAGTTGATGAACATAAAGAATTCTCTTTGTCTTCTAGATTTATAAGAAGATGACCGTTTCTTTGATGTGGTAAAGACTATGAAAACAAGTCGTGGTTATTGTGGCTGTTTTTCCTTTTATACGACATATAATTTTTTATATTTCGGTTTGTTGTGTTTTACATGGGTTAAAAAGCACAATTTGATTTTTCAAGTTATGCTTATGATTGTAGAAGATAAATAAGATTCTCATTTTATCACATAATAATTTCATATTTATTGTCATTATATTAATTGCACCACTGATAACGGCTACAATAGGAAATAAAGTAGAAATACTTAAGCGTTTGTAATTCCCTAGGGAATTAAATAATTGAGCATTAACGCATTTTCTCTTTTTAAGAATTTTAAATATTCGGAAGTGTTATTATGTGCAAGGAAAGGCAATAGTTTCTCTAGAAATTTACAAAAGTTTTTCAAAATTAAAATGTTCTAAATGGAAATATTATCCAATTTAAATTAAATTTATACTTAAGTGCTTAATACTAAACCTACCTAAAGGGGTCAAATGATTCCTTGCTGTATTTAAGGTAGATTACATTTTTATGGCTACCTTGAGGATTCCTTTGTAATATTATTAAGACACTTCTCTAAGTGCGATACATATAACTTCACTTTCTTTCGTCTAACAGCGACCACGGTTTGACACTGCAGTTTGTATTTGGCGAATAAACTTTCAGTAATCGTATAAGCGATATAGAAACTGGAGACTAGCTTCTTGCGTCGCACCGATATAGTACATAATACTCAAATGAATTTGCAATTAAAGTATCGTTATTTTGATGTGTTTAACACTTTTAAAAATATCCGCTATTAAAATGATCAGGGTAGTTGAAATGTAATTTAAAAAGAAATATTTCTTATCTTTGAGTTGTGAAAATAATTAACTTCAAACTGGCTTTAAGGGTACACTTTATTTCGTACACTGCCATCAAAGTTGTTTAAATTTGTAGTCGCCTTAGTCTAGCAGGTTTTGTGTTGGTTTTTTAGATATATTCTGTCATAAAACGAAATATAAGAAAAATACTTCTCTAACGACTACTTGTCAGCAGATTTCTGGCTGAAGCTCTGGGAGTACACAAAAACTTTCCATGAAAAGTTTCTCAAAAATCCGGCGTTCATAGTCGACTTTAAACTATAGGTTCCGTAAATTATGCATAAAATTTATACACACAATATGAGTGGTATTGGGAAGCTATGTTGTTATACTGACTGAAGGGTGGTTCTGATCAATAACATCAAATTTTAAAATCAGTTTAAATTTGTTCGAATTGGCCACCTTTCGTACGAATTATGGCCTTCAAACGGCCGACGAAGCCATCACAGGCTACATGAAAGTGGAAGCGCCGTCTTGAGATGATCGACACTTTCGAATTTTTTAGTGAGAACCTCTCCAAAATGCCACAGGCGCAAAAGCCTAATGGATTGAGATCCGGAGATTTTGGTGGCCATTGTGCGGTAAAAATGACGCGAGAAACCTTTTTAAACCATTCTTGATTGATGCGTGCTAAGTGCGGTGGTGTTGAGTCCTGTTGGAATGTCCATGGTCTGCGGCCGAAGAGTTTGTCTGCCCAGAGCTTCAATACTGTCTTTAAGACATTTTCCCGATAATATTCGGCATTTGTTTCGAGCACACATTCGATGAATACGAGCGGAGAGAGACCATTGGCCGTTACGGCAGTCCACACCATTACCATCGGCGGCGCTTGAGCCCTGGTGGCCAATCGCAGGTGTAAATTCTCAGCTGACCTCTTTGACAAGTAAACCTGATTATTTTGTTTGTTCATAAACTGCTCAATTTGGAATGGCTTCTCATCGGAGAAAACCAAATTCGGTAACTGGCCACTTTCGTGCAAGTGAAGTAACTCCTTGGCACTTTTCAGTCCAACTTTTTTGTTGTCTATCGGTGAGCTCTTGCAATTTTTGGAACTTCATCCGTTCTCGAGATATGTTCAGCTCACGAGCAATTATTCTACCACTGCGGCGTGGATTTCGATCAAATCTGGCCTTCACTTTTCTGATAATTTTTGGTGTTGTTACCGTTTTTTTTTTCATCCACTTTTTGGGCAATGCAGTTCTGCCAGTAACACGGTAACGAGCAATGGTACGAGAAACAAAACAATTTATTCACATTTAAATGCTGGAGGGCTCTTGAAGAAAAAATATTAACTTTTGTCGAGAATGGGACACACTCCTATCATGTCACCCAAGGCTTTTAGCGCTTTTTTTTCTAAAACTTTTGTATTATTTTACATAGTTTTTCTTTGCTTGTATCACAGTGCTGAATTAAGACATTCTATTTTGTGTTTACAAATTGCGTTTAATTATCACCTTTTATGTTTAATGTTTTTATTTCAAAAATTTTTTTTCGTTGTTTTAATAAATTTTGTAGTGAAATCTCAGTTTCAATATCAGAAAAGTTGTTTTCAAAGTCATTTTCAATATAAATTCGTAAAGTTTTTAACGTCTAGTTGTAAATAATATTTCAAAAAAGTTGTTTTTAATTTTACTTTTCAAAAGTTTGAAAATCTATTTAATTTTTAAACTAATCTAGCGAATGCTGCGTTTTGATGTTATTGGAATTTTAAAATAATTTTTTTTTGCTTTCCTTTATATTATTATTAAAACACCCTGTATTTTTCTGTGTTTATAATTACGTGTTATGTTTACTTTGTTTGTTATTTTATTTCAATTGTTTAGATTCTAAAATCATTTAATTGCGCACAGCTTCTAAATATTTTAATGATCATAATAATTGCTTGAGAGTGTTTATTGATATTCATTCAATATTCATACGATATTCATTCTTTTAAAGTTAAGTTTTTTTTCCGTTTAATTAGTTATTGTTTTTCAACTTAATTTAATTTAATTATGTATTTATTGTGTATATAAAAGATTTTTGTAAAACCACCAAATAAAATAAAAGAATAAAAAGAAAAAATTTTTAAATGAAATGCAAATAATAAAACGAACACCTCACTGAAATTCTTCAATCAATCAACATGAAAAAAAAACTATAAAATAAAATATCAGCAGCTACTAAAAATCTCAATTTGTTTATTGCTAATAAACAAAATCCGCAACAACAACAAAAACAACATTTAAAACAAATACTACAACTTTATTTCAACTAAATTCTGTTAATAGACTTTGTATAAAAACTAAAGCTTAATAAATGTGGAAAAAATTGATACTAAAATAGCTGTTCGAAACAATATATAGACGATACTTAAACAAAAACATGAAAACCAAAATATTTAAATAATTTAGCTTAAATTAAACTAAACAAAGAGAAAAAAAAATAAAAAAAAAAAATTGTATTAAACAATGCTATTGAACTGCATAAATCTGAAAAACAAGAGAATGAAAAAAAAAAATTAAAATTAAAAATAAATTGAAAGAAAAACAAACACAAACCTTTCATATGAAAAACTGAACATGGTCGGTACAATTGGCAGCATAAAAATCGCTGAAAACCATAAACAATTAAAACTTAAATAAATAAATAAATGAAATATTTCTATAAATATACTACCAGCACAAATTTTTATTGTATAATGAACAGAAAAAAAAAAAATATAAGAAAAACAAAAATAATAGCTTGTAAATAACACAATAACACAAAAACAAAAACAGAATGAAAAATAGAATGAAAAACTATTAAATAAACTCAACTTCTATACTCTTATACATTTGTTTATGTATTTATTATATTTATATATACTCTATTCTATATATACACACAGATATATATATATACTGTATTTAAAACAATAAATATTTACTATTTAAATATTTATTAAAAGTAAAAACAAAAACAAAAAAATTAAAATTAAATTTTTTTTTTTAATAATTTTTCACACATTTTTTCTCGCCCCCTAATACATACAGACATCACTTTCACTTACACATTTACAAAAACTCCTCAAATTGTTTGTTACCAAAAAATTAAAATAAAAAAAATTTTATTTAAAATAAAATAATAATTTAAGCAAAAGTTCTTAATAACCTTTAAAAAAAAAAACAACAAAGTCAATTTTTAATTTTTATTGATAATGATTATGGTAATAAATTATTAATAACAAATAAAAAAAAAAAAAAATTTAAAAATAATATTTGAAAATTGTATATTTATAAATAAAAACCAACAAACAACAACAAAACAACCACAAATTTAAGTATTACAACAATTATCTTTAAATTAAATTAATTTAAAATTAAATAATAATTAAAAACAAACAAACAAAAAAATTTAAATTAAATATTTATTTAAATATAATAATTTAAAATAAATAAAATAAAAAAGCAATATTTTACAGAATAAATAAATTAAATAAAAAAACCAAAAATAAGACAAAAAAAAAATTATAATAAATTACAAAAATTTCAATTAAAATTAAACATGATGCGTGTAATTAATTATTTACCGGATATGTATGCATAGTACAGGGTGGCTAAAACGCTATATTTTTTAATTCTTTTTTTTAATTTTAATATTCAAAAGCGGAAAAATTTTGGAAATAACATCAAATTTTAGAATTAGTGTAGATTTTTTCGAATTGGTCACCTTTGGTACGAATTATGGTCTTCAAACGGCCGACAAAGCCATCACAGGCTGCACGAAAGTGGCTCTACGGTATTTTGGCCAATTTTTGGCGAAGCACCGTCTTGAGATGATCGACAATTTGGTATTTTTTGGTGAAAACTTTACTCTCAAAAATTTTGGTGGCCATTATGGGGTATAAATGAAGCGAAGTACCTCTTTTTTAAGCCATTCTTGGTTGACGTATGCTGAGTGCGGTGGTGGTGGAATATTCATGGTCTGCGGCCGAAATATTTGTCTGCCCAGGGCTTCAATACTGTATTTCAGACATTTTCTCTATAATATTCGGCATTTATTTTGACCCCACGGTCGATGTATACGCGCGGGGAGCGACCATCGACCGTTACGTCGCCCCACATCATTACCATCGGCGGCGCTTGAGTTCTGGTGCCCAATCACAGGTGAAAATCGTTTTTTTTTTTCACAGTAGCTATAGAGTTAAGAAAGATATTTTTTTTCTCAAATGATACGAAAAGAAGGAGAAAAACAAGAAAAAAAGAACAGCGTGTTAGGCGGAAGTATCTTAAATACGTTTTTCTTACATTCTCCGACCTGGCGATTACAATTTAGCAAAAACTACTTAACCAATTTCACTGAAATTTTGAGACAAAATTCTTAAGATAAGTGTTTTCAGCCCGAAATTAGATAATTTTAATTTGTCATTAATTAAAAATTTTATTAAATTATTAAGGAAGAAAAATTAGCGAAAACATTCGCCATTTTGATATTTTTTTAACTTTTCAAAATATCCTAGGATATTGCAAATATCATAATTTGTAAATTTTAATACCATGTAGCATGAAAAAACTTTATTACAATTTGTAGAGCACTCTGCACTCATAAAATTCTTTAACAGATCTATGTATGGCAACTGAGTGAGTTAGCGTATCACATTTGTATTGTTATCATCGAGCTATTTCTTAATGTACTGTGCAAGAAGTGTGTAATAGGTAGTTTGTTGGCTTATTAGGCGTTAAGTCAAGATTCGAGCCCCAGGCCAGACATCAAATTAAAATACAAAAAAATTTCTGGCAAAATCTCTGAGAGTAAAATAAACCTGCCATGAAAAGTATCTCTAAAAATAAATCTGTCGTTCGGAGTCGACTTTAAACTGTAGGTCCCCCCACTTCTACAAAACGCTGGTTCTGACATCTGGGACATAATGAAATATGAATATAAATATTTGTTTTGGCAACTTTCTTTTAGTCGTCTTCTGACAAAAACTTTGAAAAATTTCTGTAGGTCTCGTGTAATAAACGATCGTGTACGATCGTGTAATAAACGCTTTGTCCACCAGTAGTCTTCTGGCTTTTTTTTCATTAAAGTTCTTTAGGCAACATAAAACATGATAGGTGTGAGAGGTTTTGACCACTTAGGTAACTAAGTATTTGTATTTGTTAATTAAAACCCAATTTTTATTTTTTATTAAGAAATTCTAAGGATAACAAAGCATTTTATTTAAAATTTCCGTATTTTAATTTTATGCAATTAAACTTTTTGACATTCATTGTAAGAATTGGATATTGGAACGTGCTTAAGATAAAAAAATATTTTTAAGTTAACATTTTAAAAATTAAATTTCTTCGCTTATTTTTCACAGCTTTTCAAAAATAGCATTTAAAAGATTTAAACAATTCGCTTTCAAATTTTCATCACAAGTATCTGTTATAAAAGTTTTATTAAATTGTCAACAAATCCCATAAAAATTTTCAATGTTTTCATTATTTTGTTATTTTTAAAGAAATCATTGAATTGAGGTTTGAAAGACATAAACAACAGTGTGTTGTATTTTAAGCGCTTGTAATAAAAAAAAAGAAGAAAACTGAACAAATTTATTTATTAATTACAAAACAGTTTATTTAAGAAACAAAAAAAAAAAAAAGGAAAACAAAACTTTAAGCAATAAATAAAAATTATTAAAAAATATGAAAAAAGCCATTAAAATGAAAACTTGCAGTAGTATGTGTTGGGTTTATAATGCCATTTGCAGAAGCCAAAAGTAATAAATTTCTATGGGTGAGTATTTAAACACAACAGCAAAACTGTTTTATTTTTCAGTTTTTTTTTTTTTATAAAAATCTCACACATGCAAATGTATGCAAATGTATGTATGCAGATTTTTTTTAGAATGGAGGATGTGATAAAAGAAAGGGGAAAAAAAAGTGTTACAAATGATAATAAACATTTGCATACAAAGAAAAGGAAGAGGGAGAGAGAGAGAGAACGTAAAAAAGTCATTGGTTTATATTGGTATATGCCCTGAAACCTGAAAATATTTAATGTGACCAGCTAAAATGTTATGCTTTAACTCTCAATTTCCGGTACAACGACATATTTTCCGTTTGGCATAAATTGTTGCATTTAATTAAAATAAATAAATATGGTGGGAGAGGCTAGATTTTAATCCTGAATAAAGGGTTGCAATAACTAATTAAATAAGTTGGTAATGTTGTGCGGGTTTTTCATATCCTGTGGTCTATTTACAAGGGCTATTGGCTATCGTTTAATAATAAAATCTTTATTCTCTTCTCAGAACAATACAATGCTGTATAGATGATACCATCTACCATGAATAGACAACGGCATATTATAGCGAATTCAACGAAAAAACTTGCTCATTGGTTCTCAAAATTTATCTTCAGTACTATCGTGGTATATGATGGCTTCCTAAACGTGAGACCAAGGCTCAAACCGCAGGTCAGACATATTCAATAAAACGAAATTAAAACAATGGATTACTAGCAAAAACTCTGAAAGTAAATAATAATTGCCATTGCTCGGAGTCTACCTTAAACTATAATTGCCGCCACTCATGTACAAAATGACCATATACAAGATAAGTAGGACTGAAAGATGCATATAGAAGATTTTAACTGTAGAAACTGGTCAGAATCTGTAGACGATTTAGGCTGATCTATAAATAAGGTTGAATTTGACGTGATGGTGTGGGCTGTATTAGCTTTAAGGATAGCTGTGGTGTTTGGTTTATTTCCACATTCCTTTGACTTAAGAAAATCCCAGTAGAAAAAGGATTGGGCCTAAATCGCATGACCTGGCTGACCAGCAGATTTCTGCTAAAAACCCTGTGAGTAAAAAAAATTTTATTGAAAAGTTTCTCCAAAATCTATCGTTCAGAGTCAAACAGAAACTTTAAGTACCACAGCTCATGTAAAAAATTAACGCAGACAATATAAGTGGCGTGAGAAGCTATATCATAATCCTAACTGATAAGTTTTAATGGTCAATTATGTAAGATGGTTGTCACAATAACGTTATTGAAGCAAACTTGTAGTTTGAATTCCCATATGGCATTCTGAAGAAAAACGTGAGTGTAAGATGTATCGCAAACTTAGAATATATGGTTTTATAAGCTAAGGGGGTAAACTGTTTTTACATGGGTACCTATCCCATGGTGCTCTTCACGCTGGGTGAAAATAATGCGTACTTTCATGATGTAAACACCGGCTACAGCCAGGAAGTAGGTACCAATTCGAAGTCATGCTATTTGGGCATGACTCCCTTCTTGTTTAGGGGTCGGAGACCATCTAAAGTCCTTCAAATGCATTAAGAATGTACCGCCACACCGTACTCGAGCACTCCCCGCGGTTTAGAGCTAAACCACAGCCGCCACGTGCTCCCCGAGGGGACCTCACCATTGCTGGGGCTCCCATCACCCGTGGTTCCTGATTAAGACCTCTGGTCGGGCTTCGCAGTCAAGCAAGACCAGACTGCTGGCAGTTGAACTCCAAACAGTTTCTGACTGGTAGCAGCACCCTTAGTCGTCTTTTACGACAAGTATGGCGATCACTGTGGTAGTATTCTCTTCCCTCTACCACACTCCTAGCTAAAGGGGTAAAGTAATAAATGTTTCTATTTGAGGCTGCTGTCATTACAATATAGTCGGTCACAGTTTCCTAATCTTATTCTATACAAACGCCACTAACTTTGGCGTGTTCTTGATGATTGTATGCAAATTCACATGGAATGTAAAAGGAAACCGTAAGCAAATAAAGTCAACACACAGAGTAAATCTCTTATCTTTTCAAAAAGTTTGAGCAAAAATAATGCAAGCGACCCATATGATTTGAAAAGTGAAACTTTCTATCAGTACAGCGATGTGGAAAACATGGAATTTAAAGTCCATGTCAAAAACTATGTAGAAATGAAATGAATTTGAATCATTGGTAATTTCGAATCTGGCAATACTAACGTCTTTCTATTCTGTCACAAAAATCAGTAGATTATCCCTACTGAAAGTAACGAATCGACTTACATTTAAGAAATATTGAATCAACTGTTCGATGATGTCGTTTCTCTCTTCGAATGAAGTATATTTTCATTTTGGTGGGTACGTTAATAAGCAAAATTACAGTATTTGGGGCTTAGGAAACCCCTTACGAGTGACTGTTTGGTATGGAGACAACATTGGCCCATATTTCTTTGAAAATATTTTTTTATACCCGCTATTCAAGCAATTGATGTGGACAATGTATGGTTTCAACAGAATGATGCAACTTCTCGCACTCATCTCATGCCACAATCGATTTATTGCGTCAAACGTGTCAATTGGCCGCCAAGAAGCTGCGATTTGATACCGTTTGAATATTTTTTTCGGGGAGCCGTTAAAGAAAAGTGTTATGCCGACAAACCAGACACAATTGAACATTTGAAGGCCGACGTTCATTATTATTCCCGGGATGTGTACAAGTGCAAGTACGCGAAGTTGAGAAATTCCATTTCTTAGCAGAACAATTAAATTTCACAACAAAGAAGTAAATTTGAAAAATTTTCAAACCGTATTTGTTTCATTGAATTTTTAAAATTAAACTTTTAAATTGACCAATTTATACATCTTTATACTGTTGAGGCTTGCATATCTTGTTTATATGATATTAAATATTGTAAAATGTTAACTTAACCTAACGGCAATTACTACCTGGATGGCGTTAATGTCATTCGGTGACGAATTCCAGGCTGAGCAAGTGTAGTGAGGGACAGATTTTACAAACAAGTTAAAAATTATGATTTTTTCTGCCTTGAGATTGATTTATTGCATCAAACGTTCGATGGCCGTATAATTAGTCTAAATGCTGATGTCGCCAAGAAGCTGGAATTTGACGCCGTTGGACTATTTTTTGTGGGGCGTCGTTAAAAAGGAACTATCATGACGATAGAACGGAAACAATTGAGCATTTGAAGGCCAACAATCGTGATGCTATTGCCGAGATACAACCCTGTATACTCGAAAAAGTGTACGAAAATAAGTCTGTTCGAATGAGGTATAGTGTGGCTAGCTCCGCTAGCAATATAAATGAAATGATATTCCATTTCTCACTGGAACAATTGTAATTTAGAACAAAAACAAAAAAGAAAAGAGAATGAATTTAGCAAATTTTAAACCGTTTCTGTATTATTGCACTGTAAAATTAATCTTTATTAAATATAATGTGGTTTAGAAGCATACGTACTTAAGCTTATGATGAACATAAGAATTAAATACGATATCTGCTTAATGTTCCTTTTTTTCTTAATAAAAACTTCAACAATTAGTTGTAGAAATACAAAATTCTTACTAAAATTCCATACTAAATTGCTTAATTTTTTTTAACATGAATTTTGTTGTTGTATTCAAAAAGGATTTACTCACTCACTATCCTTGCCACGATTGCACTGTCGCCGAGTATTATGAATCTTTTATGTCACCGACATCATTTGTATTTTTTTATTCATGGCAACTTTATAAAGTCGTTTTCGTTCTACTACAATGGCTTACTGGATTCTGATGCTGCTACTGTTGCCTATCCCCCCACCGTGGACCATAAGACATAACCCTGCCATAGACATAACCAGTACAACCGGATGTGAATAAGAAGCTGCTACAAGATGTGAAATGTGAGAGTCATTTGTATTCTTTTGTCTATGCGGGTAGGAAAGCTCATGTATTTCTGTGTGTGTGTGTGTGTGTATGTGAAGCATTGTGAATCAAAGCCAGTGCAATACAGTGCAGATGATATGAATATGAATACGACGATAACTGGTGCAGAAGGGAATGTTTGTGTTACATTGACAAATAACAATAAATACAACAACTTGTAGCCTCGAGCTGTTAATAAATAGTCTTAATTCTGTGGGTAAATGGACTTTTTTACATTAGTTTCTTGAGGTTGGAGTGTAGATTACATTTGTAAAGTAAATTAAAGAAATAATCAAAAAAAAAAAAACAAAGTTGAAGTAAATTTATGTGTGAGATAATCAAGTCTTGTAATAAATTAAGCTGTAGTCTGAGTTGGCCAAAGATTTTGTGCTCACAATGATTGTACACCTGTGACGCAATATTTGCCACTTCCAATACAAATTAAATTCAATATTTAATCAAAAAATCTAAATTTCATTTAATTTCACAATACATGCTCCTTTTTTGTGACTTTAACAATTCCTCGGCTTTATTAGCCCCTTATCCCAACCATTTTATACGGTGCTCCTGATGGCATGTGTATTTGCATAACAAATAAAGTTACCTGCTTAAGCTTAACTCCAGTTTAGTTTTTATGCTGTGTTAGCAATTTCTTTTGTACAATTACAAGTAGAGAGGAAAACAAATGTGAGACTATTTATTATGCAGCTGCGCTTGTAGCAAAAAAAAAATCTGGGTTCTCTTAGTTTTTTTTTCCATTATTTTTGAGTCTTACTGTTACACCCTACATAGCAGCATTGGTTACGACAGTAATTTTTTAATTCTATGAAAGATTGATCGACAGAATATAAGGAGTGCGCAGGAAAAAACTGAGCCTACTTTTAAGCTTATAATTTTTATCATAATTGAAAAAAATAATATGTACCGTTACAGTGTTTTTGAAAGTCATCTGTTTCAAAATCCACGTACTAAATTTCATTGCAATAGCAAGATTAGTTTTTTAAAAATGGCCACCCAACAAGAATGTCGTAGAAAAAATAATTAAAATTTTCAATGAAAAATTGCGCTGCTTACAAAAAACGATTGCTAGGTTCCCAGGTATTAACCAAAAATCAAAGGTATGAATAAAACAATATAAGGAGTCTTTGAGCATTGAGAGAAAGCGTGGAAGTGGAAGAAAAAAAGGATTTGCCGACCAAAACAAAGCAAGTAAAATAATACGTAAAATGTCTGGAAGAAAAGTGGCTCAAAATGTTGGATGCTCTGAGACTTTGGTCAGAAAAAAATTTTATACACAAAAGAATCCAAATATTATTTACTTTAATTGAAATATAAAACGAAAAAAATTCGCCACTTAGTTTTATTTGCGTAACGAACAGTGTAAGTCCGGTTTTTTTTGTGTGCGCACCCCTTAGTTCAAATCTTCAGATATTGTTATCAATTCAGATCCAATTGTCTGGTAAACCAGTGAAGAAAATTGAAGTTATTTTTGTTAGGTAGAATTACAGGCCAAGGTGACCGCCTAAGAATATATGTAGCGTCAGAAT
This sequence comes from Sarcophaga peregrina, assembly GCA_014635995.1. Classification (NCBI taxonomy): domain Eukaryota; kingdom Metazoa; phylum Arthropoda; class Insecta; order Diptera; family Sarcophagidae; genus Sarcophaga; species Sarcophaga peregrina. The sequence goes on along the minus strand of CM025790.1, from coordinate 43,150,317 downwards.
TGTTCCCCATTATCATAAACATAATTCAAGAAATATTGTTCATTTACAATGTCCTTGCCGTATATAGGACAATCCATAAGGATTGTGAATTAGATCATGTTTGCGAGTTTATATGGTAGCATAGAATATGACCAGAATTTCCACCACAAATTTCTGTGTTTAATACTCGATATTTGGTTGACTGATTGTGTCTGATCAAGGTTAGGTTAGATCCTAAAAAAATTTAGCATCGTAATACATTGGTTAACTCGAACGATCTGTTACGCTCATTGCGCAACCACATCAGATTCAAATTAAAATACTCTGATGTATGCTATTAGGACACAAATTTGTAAGTTAAGGAAATAGTCTAAAGGAAAAGGATTCCCAAAAAGGGTAAGGATTCTTAGACTCTTACATACAAAACCTCGCTGATTACTTTTTAAAGTGTTTGTTACATAAAAAACTTTAATCGCCTCTTTATTTATACTCTCATTGTCATTTACAACTCGTCTGCTTTCTAATTACAATATTGCTAACCAAGTACTTGGAATTCTTTCACAAAAATCATCTAATTGCTTGGCATCCGAAATTTCTTCTATAGACTTAGCTACGTTTATTTTGAGAAGGGACATCTAATTATCTCATCTGAATAATCATGCAGTTGAAGTTGCCATAGTCTAGTATGTACTGTGTTGATTTATCAGACGTAAGGCTAGAGTTGAAACTCCAGACCAGACATCTCCAGTAAAGCGAAATATGAAAAATATTTCTTTGCCGATATCCTCTCAGAGAATTTCTGGCAAAAACTCTGAGAGTAAATAAAAATGCCAGGAAAAGCTTCTCAAAAATCTGTCGTTCGGAGTCGACTTTAAACTGTAGGTCCCGTTACTCAAGTGTAAATTTAATATACTCGACAAGGGTGATGTGAGAAGCTAGGTCGTTGTAATCCTTTGGCATGACCAATTATGTACGCGCAGGCGAAATTTGATCATAGAGTAAAAAGGCATATCATATGTCGATGAATATCGCCACCTGTAATCCCGTGGTACTAATTTCGTATTGTCGTTCTTGCTGTAAGAATCAGTCGGACAGCTAATTATTCTATCTAGAAATTGCGTTTTATAATCGTTTTTATGTACACTGTCTTACAAAAATTAAGATATTATTTAGCTGAAAATTATTTCGTTATTCTAGGGTATCACATAGTTGATCTTGATAGGTTGTAATTATTCTACATCATTTTATAACTTTAAGATTCAGTACGCTATGCTCTACAAAAAGTTCTGTGTGGACCTTTACACAAAAAAAAATGTATATTCCTGTGTGAGTTTGTTAACGGTCACCTGCTTAGCATTTCGCGTTTGAGGTTCATAAAATAGTACAACTGCCACTGGTGCAACTGTTACATCCTGTTGTATGAGTATCCATGTACGATTGTTACAGGGAAACTATAAGTTTTTGCAATAATAATTGGTATTTTTGTACAGTTGAGTGTTGATAACATTTTATTTGCGATTTTTTTTCGTTCGCACAGCAAATTTATTATCGTCGATGTATACATATCTGGTTGGATGATATAGGGGTCCCCGTTGATATTTTACAATGAAATTTTGAATTTCTTTCGATGTGTTTTCGTTTTTCAAAATAAATAATGGAAGAGAGTGACAGTTAATTTCCATTAATAATATGTGGGATTACATACCATACATATATAATTGGTTATTACAACCCTTCAGTCAGGATTACGGGAAATTTGTTGAGAGGGAGTCGCCGAAGAAGTATTTGTTCATATTTTCGTTTTGATGTGTGACCTGGGGTTTGAACTCGGACCTTCAGTCTAATAAGCCTACTACACTACGGGGACTTCTAAGTACTCACTATTTATTCAACTAATTAATGAGAAATGCACAGGAGATGGACTGAGAATAATGTATGTATTACAGGGGTAATAGAATGCAATTATTATGACCTAGCTTCTCACACCACTCTTGTTGTGCATGTTAATTTATAGCATGAGTGGCGTGACCTACAGTTTAAAGTCGACTAGAAATCTGCTGAGAGGAAATCACCAAAGAAATATTTACCATTAATAAGCCAACACAACTGCATGATTATGCGGATAATAAGCAAAAATTGTATGACATTGGGAGGGTTGGGATGCATGCATACAAGGTAAAGTTTCTGACTCTGGCCAACATGGCGACCACCAGGACGATCCTTGTCTTGCTGTATTCAAGTTGACACGCAGCCTCCTCGCGGCCCCTCCTGGATGGCATTCTAGCACCCGCTGGATGTTAACTAATGCGTGCAGCGAAGTCCAATCCCCTGGACGTTAAATTTGGGTTGTGCGTAGGGCTTGGAACCCACCACGTAAAAATTTTCTTCCAGTGAAAACCAATATACAGAATTTCAAAAAGATCCCCTTTAAAGTTGACGACCACGGCAAACGTTCAAAGGACAACGATTTAAGAATAGGCACTTGGAACGTCCGCACCCTTCACAGGGTGGGCGCTTCCGCCCAGCTGGCGGATGCCCTCAAGAAATGTAGGACGGACATCACTGCCATACAGGAAATGCGATGGACAGGGCAAGGATGCAAAAGGCTAGCATCTTGCGATGTGTACTACAGCTGGCATGTTGATAAGCACGAATTTGGATGCGGATTTGTGGTTAATAAGAGACTCCGCCACCTTGTCTCTGGGTTCACACCTGTGAACGAAAGAATTGCCACAATCCGCATCAGGGCTAAATTCTACAACATCAGCCTGATTTGTGCTCACGCCCCGACGGAAGATAAGGACGATGTGGTTAAGGATGTCTTCTACGCTAAGCTCGAGGACATATATGATAAGTGCCCGGCCCATGACGCAAAAATTGTCCTCGGAGATTTTAATGCGAAGGTCGGGCGGGAAGGTATCTTTGGCCCCACTGTCGGACAGTTCAGCCTCCACGCGAACACTACCCCCAATGGTATGAGGCTGATCGATTTCGCCGCGGCGCGTAACATGGTAGTATGTAGCACCAGGTTTCAACATCTCGACAGCCACAAGGCCACTTGGATGTCCCCCGACCGATCAACATCCAACCAGATCGATCATATTGTGATTGACGCAAGGCATGTATCCAGTGTACTAGATGTGCGCACATTTAGAGGTCCGAACATTGACTCGGACCACTACCTTGTCGCAGCCAAGTTCCGATTGCGCATTAGCGCCTCGAGGATGGCGCGCTCTAGTACATTGCGGAAGCTAGATGTCAGGAAGCTGCGATCACAAGGGATAGTAGAGGCGTTCTCCGCTCAACTCTCGGATAAGCTCCGTCGATCCCCATCTAATCTCAACGACATTGGAGGACTGTGGGCCAACATCTCCCACTCCTTGCGCACTACTGCGGAAACAGTCCTTGGTTTCGAGCGCCCACCACAACGAAACCAATGGTACGATGAGGAGTGCCGCGAGGCAACTGCAGCGAAAAACGCCGCATACAAGAAGACGTTGCAGTCTGCTGCTACGCGAGCCATTGTCGAGAATTACAGAGAGAAGAGAAGGGATGAGAGACGCCTTTTCAGACGCAAGAAAAGGGAGCAGGAAAGGCGTGAGCGTGAGGAAGTCGAGATGTACAGATGTAGGAATGACGCTCGAAAATTCTATCAAAAGGTTAAGCGTCTGACCGAGGGGTATAAGCCCGGAGTGTCTTCCTGCAAGGATGAGAATGGAAACCTGGTTACAGATCCGCAAGGGGTGCTGAGGTTGTGGAGGAAACACTTCTCTACTCTGCTGCAAGGCGATGACGACATCAATACCGCCTCTAGAGATGATGTTCCGGACCCGATCGATGATGACGGCGTGGAGATTCCGCCGCCTAGCCATGAAGAGGTTAAAGTCGCGATTATGCGACTTAAAAACAACAAAGCGGCAGGTCCTGATGGCCTCCCCGCTGAATTGTTTAAGACCGGATGTAATGAGTTGGTAGGGCGCATGCACCAGCTCATCTACAAAATATGGCTAGAGGAAAGTATGCCCAACGATTGGAACCTCAGTGTCCTCTGTCCCGTCCTGAAAAAGGGAGACCCTACAATATGCGCCAACTACAGGGGTATAAGCCTTCTCCCTATCGCATATAAGGTTCTTACAGGCGTATTGTGTGAACGATTGAAGCCACTCGTCAAAACACTGATTGGACCTTATCAGTGCGGCTTCAGACCTGGCAAATCCACCATAGACCAGATCTTCACACTGCGTCAAATCCTGGAAAAGGCCCACGAAAAACAAGTCGACACACACCATCTTTTTGTCGACTATAAGGCTGCCTTCGATAGCCCCATAAGGGATCGTGTTTATGCCGCAATGTCTGAGCTCGGTATACCTGCGAAGCTGATAAGGCTATGCAGAATGACGTTGAGCAATTCCTGCAGCTCCGTCAAGGTAGGAATGGACCTCTCCGAACCTTTTGATACCGTGCGAGGTTTCAGACAAGGCGACCCCTTATCATGCGACCTCTTCAACTTCGTCATGGAGAGTGTTCTGCGAAAGGCAGGAGTGCATCGCAATGGCACTATCTTTCAAAAAAGTGTCCAATTGCTTGCGTACGCTGACGACATCGACATCATAGGGCGTACCAAGCGAGATGTTACTGCTGCCTTTAGCGCTATTTAACGGGAGTCTAAGAAGTTGGGTCTGGCAGTAAATGAGGGCAAAACAAAGTATATGCTGTCGACAAGTAGAGACGTGCGGCGTATTGATTCTCAGATTACGGCCGATAACTATACTTTTGATACAGTCAAGGAATTTATTTATCTTGGCTCCGCCGTTACCACCAAAAATGATGTCAGTCTGGAGATTAAACGCAGGATTACTCTTGCCAACAGGTGCTATTATGATCTCAATAGGCAATTGAGTAGCAGAGACCTCTCTCGTGCGACAAAATTAATACTCTACAAGACGCTCATCTTACCCGTGCTTCTTTATGGCGCAGAGGCATGGACCCTATTAAGAACTGATGCAGCAACCTTGAGGGTATTCGAGAGGAAAGTCCTACGTAAGATCTTCGGTCCTGTGCGAGTTGGCGATGATTTCCGCATCCGATCTAACAGTGAGCTGTATGAGCTCCTCAACGACATAGACGAGCGGCTGCGCTGGCTCGGCCATGTCGTTCGAATGGAGGAGGATGCTCCGGCGAAACGGGTATTTGATGCGGGGATCTGCGGAAGTCGGCGTAGAGGACGACCTTGTATCCGTTGGAAGGACCAAGTCGAGGAAGCCCTGTCATCGATTGGTGTGACCAACTGGCGTAGGCGCGCAAGAAGCAGAGGCGCCTGGAAGGATGTATTGCGGCAGGCCGAAATCCGTTAATCGGGTTGTTATGGCCAATTAAGTAAGTAAGTAAGTGTATGACATTGCATGAACGTAGGCAAGGCTGAATATATGCAAAATGATTTTAAATTGCAAGGAATTCTTCACAGCTAGACGATTGGTAACAATAGAAGAAAGTAAACTGTGAGTTTTTGTAAACCTGGTACCCCTTTTCCTGCTAGTGGCGTAAATAACAGTCTTTTTATTTAAATCTTATGTGGCAGCATTTGAAGTCGCCATAGTCTAGTAGATAATGTATTGGCTTATTAGCCTGAGGCTGCGTTTAAAACCTCAGGTCAGACATCTCCAAAAAAAGGAAATATGAACAAATATTTCTTCGATGATTTCTTCTCAGCAGTTTTCTGGCAAAATTTCTGAGGCTAAACTAAAACTGCCATGAAACATTTATCAAAAATTTGTCATTCAGAGACGACTTTAAACTGTAGGTTCCGTCAGTCAAAAATCTGTCGTTTTTTGTTGACTTTAAACTCCAGGTTCCTCCATTATTTTATAAAATTATCACTTACACTTTAAGTGGTATGAGAAACTAGGTCGTAATCCTGACTGAAGGGTTGTAATGACTAATTGTGTTTATGTGGCAGCACAAAGGGCGTATTAGATCGAACAAGTTGACCAAGTTGTGCTGTGACGTTAGGTTCTATTAGGATCTAACCCAACCTTGACCACAGACAAACAGTAAACCAGATATGGAGTATTAAGTACAAATATTTAATAACCACCACCTGTGGAAGATGAGGAAGGCCAAAAACCACCTGATAACATCAAAGGAATACCGCATGGATATAGAAACTAAATTTAAAGGTTACCCTAACATAATGCCGTGGGTTGTAACTTAATGTGCATTTTATAAATTATTGTTGCTTTCAAGTTCTGTTTTTTTACACACTTTCTCACATTTATTTTCTAAAACCATTTTTATTCTGTTTTTAATTTTTTTTTTTGTTTCTTTTTCATTCGGTTTTTATGCCATCTAGTGTTGAACTTGTGCCATGAGGTGTGAACATTCACACAAAAGTTTTTTTTTTCTTAACTTAAAACCAGATATACACATACCTTGTTGGCATTTGTGTTGGACGGTTTCTTTTTTTTTGAAATTTTAGCCGCGTAAGGGTAGGTTTTATAAGTATAGGTCGACAATAAGCCCCCGATAGTGTGTTGTTGTTATTAGCATTGTTATGTTATGGAATTTATTTATTCATGGCTAAATTAAGAGACGTTTTGTTTTTCCTGCTTACATACTTGCATACGAGATAAATTCCATAAATTTTAAATGGATTACGATAGAATCAAATGAAATATTTTACAAACATTTGCTATCTTCGTTTGCTATTTCCAGTTGTTCAATATTCATGGTGAAATATGATTAACAATAGTTTTCATGGCAGGTATTTATAAAGAGGAGATAAAATATTTTAAATTTCAAAACAAATTGTTTTACTACTTTAAAGGAATTTTAAATTCATATAAAAAAATTCCTTGTGTTACATTTTAAAAAGGCAATAAGTTTAGTTCCCTTTCACTTCTTTTGGATAAGGTAATCTGCTTGTATTAATGCAAATATTTTAAATTTCTTTTTAAATTTGCATTTTTATGACAGGATTTTAAGCTAGACTAGCAAAATAAATCTTTTTTTAATAGGTTTTGTCTGGCTGTTTGACTGTGTTTCTCTAATCTAATGGCAAGAAAAATTTATGGACTTACTCTATAACAGACATCAGCGGTACATGTTTGGAGGGGAAAATGAACAAAAAATATAATCTCTTGATTTATATTATAGAACACATTAAATGGATTTCTTATAGGATTTCTGAATTTTTAAATCCCATTATGATGAAAGTATCTGCGCGAAAGATTTGTAGAAATATTCAAAAATATTCTAAATTCTTCTGTGAGAAGCTAGACCGTAAACCTGACTGAAAGGTTGTAATGACCAATTAAAGATTAAATTAAATTCCCGGTCGCCCTAAAGTACTATATTTGCTTGGGACCAATCAAATAGCGTTATAATGTCGATTGTATAGTGTCGTCGTGTAGTAGGTAGTGGCTTAAAACCACGGTTGATACCCCAGATCAGACACGCCCAGCAAAACGAAATATAAAAAATATTTCTTCGGTAGTCTAGTTGAAGTAATTAGTCTTATTAGGCGTCACGCCATGATTCAAATCCCAGGTCAGATATCTTCTACAAAACGAAACATGAAAACATATTTCTTAAGCGACATTTTCACAGTAGATTTCTGGCAAGAACTTTGAGGTTAAAAAAATTGCCATCAAATGGTTTCGCAAAAATCTACATTTCGGAATCAACTTCAAACTATAGGTACTGCCACTCTTGTGTAAAATTAACACACACAACATAAGTAGTGTAAGCATAGCTGCCAGATAAATAAAGTATCAAATCGTCAAATATTTGACAAAAAAAAATCGCTAAAATCGTCAAAGAAGTTCATGGAAATCGTAAAAATAATCGTTACAAAATCGGTATGAAATTTCAGTGAGCTATTCACTAGAGCTGACACATTTTTCAGCGCCTTAGCTTCTTAAGAGAGCACAAGAAATACTTCACTTCATATGGTCTTCTTAGTATTTACACAACTTATATCCAAAAGAGAGGGAAACAACTCTCATTTATATAGGTTGGAGGAGCTCCAACGTCTATTTTGGGACTTCTCGACCATGCACAAGAGAAGTTGCACGTTAATGATGGCAGAGTATCTAACTCCATTGATTCATTAGAGCATCATTGCAATATGGTTTATGTGTGTCACTGTTGCATCGATATTTTAACGGATTTTGCTTGAGCGAAATAAGGGACTTGCTCCCAAGAATCATGTATGCCTACGTAACACTCGCCTTTCTCGACGAGCAGATACGTATGTGGTCGATTGGCCAATGGATCTTAGACTGCATTGCAGACGAAATATTCGTATGTGGGACTCCCTTCGTGCAGAGGTTGTAATTTTTAGGCTTTTAAGGGATGAAACAACAAAAAATAACCGCAAAGTAAATAAATACAAAGCTTAAATTAACTTTTAATGTACTAAAGAAAAGAATACGATTTAAATTTTTAATTTTTAAAAATCGTTAAAATAAGGGCATAAATCGTCGCATCGTTAATATGATATTTTTGAAGCAGAAAATCGTCAAAATGACGATAAATCGTCAAACCTGGCAGCTATGGGTGTGAGTAGCTAGGTCGTAGTCCCTCTAGTATACAAGTGTACGTTAGTTCGAGGCTTTTAAAATAGAAGTGGATGAATTTAGAACATTCCTTGACCCTTTGAACAAACATTTTGAAATAAAATCAAACAGCATTAAAATCGATATTTTTATCACAAACGTGTACGTAAAATCCAATCTTAAGTCACTCAAAATCGAACAGTCTTAAATCAATTGTTCGATACTTGTAGAGTAATAAAACCAATTCACTACCTACTAGGTTATGGTGAATATTTATGCTTTCCAAACATAAGTTTATATGAAGCTTTAATAGAAATTGAAAATTTCTAAACAAAATGAATATTTTTTTATTTATCTTTACAAAATACTGATTTAATCATCCGAAAAAAGTATAGCTACCTATAACACTTACTGTAATGTCACAATTATTATTCAAAAGTTTGTTTATACCATAATACTAGGGATGCCCATCGGGAAATTTTAAATCCCAAAAACCTGGGATTTTCGAGATTCTCAAATTCCGAATCCGGGGATTTTTAAAAACTTGTCCCGGTATTTTTCAGGATTTTCGTGACTGTAAATTCTTATGTATTTTGACCTTGAATCTTTACAAGCTGCATACAGCTATCTTGGAACTATTTTACCAACAAATGTTGATTGCGAGAAGTGTTTTTCAACGGCAGGTTATCTTGACAATAAAATTCGTTCAAGCCTATCAGATAACATGTTAGATGCTTTAAACTTTTTGTTGAAATCCAAATAATTTTCTTAAATCATATGAAAATTTTCTTTTTTGTTAATTACGCTTTTTTGTTACTTTTTGTCTTGCTGTTTTTATGTTTTATCTTTAATGGCATATAATTTTGATATAGTTGAGAATACAAATGTTTTTTTTTTTTCTATTAAAGATACTCTATAAAATGTTTAAAGTGTTTTGTTGTAATAAAATTTAAACTTTTAACGATTTTACGCTGTTTATAGTAGTTAAGCGTTACAAGTGCGTGTATATTATAGAATTCTCTACATTCGCATAGAGTATATGCAATAAATAAATGTTGATAATGCACGCTTATTTGAATAGGGGTGCTATAAGTGTTGTAAGTATTTTCCACTCAAGTAATAGAGAAAGCTGATGTGGCCAATAAATAGTCGATTAAAAACTTCGCATGAGCTATGCTATTTAAGACACTAAACTTTTGATGACACCATAAAGTTGTTCTCAACAGCAATTAACCAAACACATCAAGATTGAAGTTGAAAGTTAATTGAACTATAGAGGGGTAAATGTGTAATAAAATTAAAGGATTATTTCAAATAAAATTTATTTTAATTACATTCATTAAAAATAAAAGAAACAACTTACGAACTAGAACTCTAATTTCAACAAAAAAAAAGTGAATTTAAAGTCCACAAAACCTATGTATGTATCAAAGATCAGCAATAAGTATTCAAAACGATGAGTAGGTTCGAGTCATACTTATAATTTCAGATGCTTATACGCACTCATACTTATTTTGATATCATACTCAAAGTTGGAAGTATTCGCCGTCTTAATACTTAACAACACACAAGATGTTATTGACTTCGACTCGTCTCTGCTTAACATTTACACGAAGCACAAAATAACTATGATTCGCGTACGAACACTTTTATACTCACAAGAAGATTGTGTGTATGCTTTACTTGTTGTCTTTGTCTTTCCTTTCTTCTTTGTTTGTATATGCAACAACAACAAAGGCTGTAAATTTTAATGAATGATTCGAGTCACTCGAATGACTTATATGTGTTATAAGTATTTTTCTAAACTTATGAATCGGAATGAGTAGGCGTATGAAGCAAACGTATTTCGAATGTTGTAAGTTTGATGTCAACGTTGTACTCATACTCTTTGCTACTTATGTTTATAAATCAATGCTGTAGCAAGGACGAATGAATCAGAGATCTCTGATCTCTGGTATCAATTTAATCACTTTCTATCTATAAATTTAAGCAATTTCCTTGGAAAGGCCACAGTTTCCCTGGAAAGATCACATTGGAAATTTTCAAATTTGAAGGACTATGGCTTATAAATCAGTTGGAATTTGGCAAATGGCGTGGGTTATATTGGCTTTGAGACCCGATGTAATTTGTGATTTATTCTTATACAAGAGGTCATGCAAGAGGTCAAACAACACAACATCAGTAGCCAGTTTATGTTACTACTTTAAGAACAACGGAATGACCTCGTCTTCAAATCATCCTATTCAGTTTAAATTAGGTTGAGAATTATTGATCCATAGCGCTTTTCTAGGGCAATGATGGCCTGGCCAATGTCGTTCTTAACGAAATATGAACAGAAATAAAGAAATATGAAATATTTTGTAAAATGGGTCAATTTCGACCTCCGGGTACTGTGCTTGTCTTGACCGACTGGTGCACGTCCTCTACCCTAAAGAAATATGAAATCCATACCAAACAGTGACTTTTTCTCATGTGGATTGGTATCGTCCCTTAGTCGAGAATATTTTTTGTTTACGTACTTGTTCATTTAGAAACGGACTTCAACTTCAAACGATTTTTCGATAAATGGCTCTGCTCTTGACAACACTCATCTAATACACGTCTTTGGTATGGTGGTTTATCTTCAGTTTCTGGGTCAGTCAATTTTTGTACGAGTGTAAACTCAAGTTACCACATACAATTCACCAAAGTGTAGTCTTGATAGGCAGAGTTCTTGAGTTCTTCCTCTCGAAATCGACAGGCATCTTATTATCATGTACACTCGTATGTACCATGGAGATGTTCGCGGCCAGTCTTGTACTTCATCGACGGAAATATTATCACATTTGAAATACGAAAAAACAAAATATTACTGCGGCGATTTGCTCTCAACTGATTTCTGGAAAAAACTCTGAGAATAAATAAACCTGCCATGAAAAAGTTTCTCAAAAATCTGTCGTACGAAGTCGATGCTAAACTGTAGGTCCCGCTACTCACGTATAAAATTGATGCACACAACATATATTGTGTGAAGATCTAAGCCGTTCCTAACTGGCCTAACTGTAATGTCCAATTATGTATGTATGTCTTGCCTGTAAATTCATATATTCGTCTTCCATTTATTACCATTAATGCAGAATACCTCACTTCAATCAAAATTGCTCAAAAATCATATGTTCGTGGTAACAAATATCATTTTAAATTTATGAAAAATCATTAATTTGTAAATTGTACACCCGAAAAAAATAGCAATGCTTTAAGAAACTATTAACAATACTAATTAATTCTTCGTATTTTTTTTTTTGTTCTGGAATAATTAATTTTATCTTGCGTAACATTTCAACTACTGTTGCCGTTTAATATTTGATTCAGCTGGAATCCTAATGATTCGTTTCGTTTATTTAACCTCAACGCACTGGGGGTGTTACACTAATTACTAATTTACTTTCTCTTATAATTATTTATTTAGTCCCAAATCTACCAGAAAAAAAAAAAAAGAAAAACAAAAGAAAAAGAAGGAAAAATAATCAGAAGAAAAATTAAAGAAAAATGGTCTGTTAAGGTCGTCTAGGAAGAACTGTACATCAATTCTATAAAATTATTTTACCAGAGAAATCAATTCAAATTAAAATTAAATTAAATCGCAATGGAAAGTGAGAAAATAATTTTCATTACTTTAACCAAAAGCAACACGAACTAAACATATTTTCAAGGTTGTCGTTGGTTAAATATTAACAACTACGTACACATCAGAGATCAGCAATAAGTATTCAAAACGATGAGTAGTTTCGAGTCATACTTATACGCATTCATACTTATTTTGATATCATACTTATACTACTCATACTCAAAGTTAGAAGTACTCGTCGTATTCATACTTAACAATACACAAGATGTTATGGACTTCGACTCGTCTCTACTTAACATTCACACCAAGCACAAAATAAGTATGATTCTCATACGAACACTTTTATACTCACAAGAAAATTGTGTGTATGCTATTCTTGTTGTCTTTGTCTTTCCTTTCTTCTTTGTTTGTATATGCAACAACAACAAAGGCTGTAAATTTTGATCAATGATTTGAGTCACTCGAATGACTTATAAGTATTATAAGTATTTTTCGAAATTAATGAATCAGAATGAACAGGCGCATGAATCACACATATATCGAATGTTGTAAGTTTGATGTCAACGCTGTACTCATACTCATTGCTACTTATACTTATAAATCAATGTTGTAGTGAGTTCAAATGAATCAGAGTAAATGAATTTCAATTCTGTCGTTTCATTCATATTCAAAATTGCATAAGTGCTTATGAGTAGCGGAAAAACAATTCATTGCTGATGTCTGGTACACATACAATATTGAAGAACGAAATAAATAAAATAAAGAATTAAATAAAAAAAGGCATTTGAACAAAATGCCTACAATTATCCTTAAAGCTATGAGAAAAACTCAACATATGCCAGCTTGTGTAAGCGGAGCAAAAAAAAAAAAAAGAAAACAAAAAATTCCGGTTGAATCGAATGCTTCTCAACAAACAAAATACACAAACAAGTCAACGGAGACACTTTATTTTAATTAAATCACAAGAATATAAAAACATAAATCTTTATAAATGCCCAAAAGGCCGCCAATACTATACAACAATAGCAACAAAATAATATATAGGTACGTTCAGATATACAATAACATAAGAAAACAGCAACAATATTTACATACATTCACACAATTATCATAAATAAGGCGTAGTAATAAGAAATCCATTACTAAGGATTACGTCCTAGCTTGTCACATCACTAATATTGTGTGTTTTAATTTTAATCATTAATGCCGAGACCTACATTTTAAAGTCGATTCCGAACGACAGGTTTTTTGAGCCACTTTTCATGACAATTTTATTTATTCTCTTAGAGTATTTGCCGGATATCTGCTGAGAGAAAGTCACCGTGAACTTGATACGTGACCTCGCGTCTAATTAGCGAACACACTACCTACTAGACTTTGTTCGCGTGTGCACTCATTTATTACCCTCGTCGGTTGTTTTATCCAAATTCTCAATAAATGCTCTCAAATAGTTCGCCATTCATTGTTTTAACCTTTTGAAGGTAGCCTATGCGGACTATACCGTATGTATACGAAGAAATGTTCGCCTTGACTATATTCCTCTATTCTGCCATCTTTTCCTTTAGGATATATGCCAAAGTCTTGTCCATTTTATGGTAGAACAACAACAAATGCATCTGCAAAACACAGATCAGCAATAAGTATTCTAAACGATGAGTAGGTTCGAGTCATAATTATAATTTCAGATACTTATACGCACTCATACTTATTTTGATATCATACTCATACTCAAAGTTGGAAGTATTCGCCGTCTTAATAATTAACAATACGCATGATGTTATTGAATTCGACATTAGCATTTACACGAAGAACAAAATAAGTACGATTCGCGTACGAGCACTGCAATACTCACAAGAAGATTTACACGAAGCACAAAATAAGTATGATGCGCGTACTAACACTTTTATACTCACAAGAAGATTGTGTGTATGCTTTGCTTGTTGTTTTTGTCTTTCCTTTCTTCTTTGCTTGTATATGCAACAACAACAATGGCTGTAAATTTTGGAGAATGATTCGAGCCACTCGAATCACTTATAAGTATTACAAGTATTATTCTAAATTTATGAATCAGAATGAGTAGGCGTATGAATCAAAGATATTTCGAATGCTGTGACTTTGATGTCGACGTTGTACTCACACCCATTGCTACTTATAGTTATAAATCAATGTTGTAGCGAATGAATCAGAGTAGATGAATTTCAATTCTGTTGATTCAACCCACTTACTTTTCGTGACAGCTAAAATTCAAACTGTTTTCCATGTAATAAGCTTCATGACATACATACAAATCGTGATTCATTCCGAAAATAGCAGGTAAATTAGGTTTTAGACCAAACATTGCCAAAACAGAGTTTATGCGAATGAAGAGATCACGTTCTAGTGTACTTTGTATTGAAAAGCAAGCCATTGAGGATCCAGTCATAGCCACCAGATGTCACGATTTATCGTCATTTTGACGATTTTGAGCTTTAAAAATGTCATTTTGTCGACGTCATATTTTGACGATTTTTTGTAATTAAAAATTTACATAATTTTCTATATTTTAGTACATCAAAGGCTTCTTTAAGTTTTGTATTTACTTTGCAATTGTTGCTATTGGAAATTTATGTTAGTAATGACAAGGAGTCTGTATGAATCTGTGATGATAAAAGCAATAAAATTACAACTCGTAAATAACATCGTAGTTGAAAACAAATTATTATACATCGTTGCAGACAATTTTAAAAATTCGATTGTAGTTTCTAATATTATCATCGGAAGAACAAAGGCAAGTGCCATTTACTTTTTTTTCATACGACCAACATATTTTTATACCATAATTAACAGGAAATATATTTGCAGCAAGGCAGTTCGTTTAACAAACGAACTTTGTCTGAAATGCAGTGTGCAATACACGGGCCAATCGACTACATTCGGATCTGCTGGCCGTGAAAGACGAGTGTTATGTAGGAATATATGATTTTCGTATACAACTCCCGTTATTTCGCTCGAGTAATATCAATTGTAGTTGCGATAGAACAGTGACATAAGCCACATTACAACGATGCTTCAATGAATCGTGATTCACTACGGTCTCAACTGTACACGATCGAGAACCCTCAAAATAGATTTTAAAGCCGGCCCTACCCGTACATGAGAGTTTTATTCCATCTTCGGTCGGTTATAAATGGTGTAAATGGTAAGTGGATCAGACGAAGTGAAGTATTTATTGCAACGTCTTAAGAAACCAAGGCACTGAAAAATGTGTCAGTTCTAGAGCATTTTCGTGCTCAAAAAGTCAAGACACACCACACATAGGTGTAGATGATGCAATATTGTTGCTGTTTAAATTCAGTTTATATGTTTTTTGTTTTTAAAACCTTTCAATTTATTTTTTCTGATGATTTTTTTACGATTTCAATGAACGTCTTTGACGATTTTAACGATTTGATGCCTCATTTATCTGGCAGCTATGGATCCAGTAACCCTTTACTATCTTTAGAGAATATTAATAGCGTTAGGTGGATGGATAAGATAAATAAAAATTAAAATTTTTTCAAAAGCAGACATCCGGACTACAAGATTCCATCACACTCAACCAATATCATTTAACTGTTCGTGTGTGAGTCTTGGAGTGGTATTGCAAATATTGGAAGCCCTGAACCCGTTTATCTAAATAATGCTTCCAAAGAACTTTAAACATTTTCTCTTATTAAAGGCTAAATTATTGGACAAAACAAAAGCTAAAATGAACTTAAAGTCCAAACATCATGTATATTCGTTCATAAGCCTTTTTCCATACAAAATATAAACATTGTTGGGTGGTAGTTGTAGTGAACGGTTTACTATTACACTGAAAATTTTTGACAACCTTAAATTTTATATAAATTTTCATATACTTGGATTTTTTATTATTTAATCTTCAAATATTTCTATGTAATAATTTTGATCTTCAAAATTCATGTACAGAGCTATTGTGCAGAAATGTTTATTTGTTTGTAGAGCTTTTGTTATTTACCAAAGTTGATCAGCAGTAATAACCGCAACATTCTCTAGCAACATGTTCCTAGGATACACAATGTAAACATTACAACTAAAAATAGAAACATTTGAATGATTATGTTTACAGATAATGAAGTTAATCATCAAAGCAGTAAATGAAGTTTTTGCAATAATAATTGGTGATTATTTACATTCGTACTGTAGAAATTATAAAATCGTCTACGGTAATGCCGTGTATGTCATGATATCGATATCAGCTTTCAGTAAGACAGGGTTCATGTTCGTACAACAATGCCAAATGTAAATTTAACGAAGAAGATGAAGGTTAAAAGGTTATCGAAATTTTACTTTACATTATCATTCTATGAGCTTAGATTTTATGGAAAATTTTCATTCTCGGTCATTTTGTTCGATATCTTACTTAAGTGTACAACATATTTTGCTCATAACATAAAGTGCAAAATAAGTTAAGAGTAATTAAATTAAAAGGTTAAAGAATTTTTTTTGCAACTTTAAATTTTTATTATAAATTCTTGGTAAAGAATACCCAGTTGTAAAATTCTTTCATAAGTAACACCCGGAATATTCTGCGAGGGGAAAATTGTTCTGAAAAGTGGACAAGGCTCACGTGGTCTGTCCTAGGTTTCTTAAGTACCACCCGGGAACAGGTAATTATATATAAATTAGTGGCAAATCATTTTTGGTAAGACACCATATTTTGTTAAATAGGTTTTCACAACGGTAGTATCTGACGATACATACGACTACCAAACATACAGAGAAGAAACCAGACCTGGTCTATCTGAGATTAGGCAGACCCAATCAGCAGGTTGGAGACCTGCCAAATTCAACTTTACGCATCATTAAATAATTAAATTTTTCCGTAATCTCCATATATAAACCCTAAGTATCAGCATATAATAAAGAGAAAAGAAAGAAAAACCTAGAGCTCATATACGTGTCACCTAACCTAAAATTTCGACACGAAAATCGTGTTATATAAACCCACGTGTAGAAACACAAGTCGATTTTGAATTTTAGAATTTCTTCTTGTTTCCAATGACACAAATTACGTCCAAACCTATATCTAATTATAGTCAAAATTAAAATTAGTTAATTTTATATAGAAAACAATTTAAAATTTTCAACAATTATATAAATTTTTAACAAACACATAAAAATTTTCAATGATCACGTTTCAACAAAATATTATTTAAAATGTTTCGTAGAAAAAAAAAAAAAAAAAGAGAAATATTTAAATTTTAAAAAAATCAACAATATAATTTAAAGCGAAGTAAAGATTTAAAAAAATTTGTAAACTTAATACTAAGCTTAAATGACCTACTATACCGCTATCATACTTATATTCTTACTATCATATACAATTCTTTAAAAATTTTATTTTTCTTTTAAATGGAACGAAACCAAACAACAAAAATCATAATATTTTAATAATTTTTAAGGTACAAAACTAAATGATCATTAATTTATCTGAATTTTGTACTTCCCAAAATGATCATTCGTTTTACCATAACCTTAATTTAAAGAGAACATAATAGAGCGATAAAGAAAGGATTCCAATGCTAGTTTAAATCTTCTACTTTAAATCCTACTTTAATTAAATTATTCTCATTAATTACTAAGTTTAACTTAAGAGCATAGGTGTGAGCATTAATAGGTTAAAATTGTTTTACAAGTAACCAAAGATAATATTGGGGACAGTTTTACAAAAATTTACAGCAATTAATTTCATCTTTAACCACATGTACATCGTGATCTTGAAGGCCTTCCAGAACAACGACGGCACACATGTTTGGTAAGTCCACAAATTTGTAAACCTCCTTAATATCATTTTAATGTATAAGCAGCAATAATGAGCATCAGCTTGCTTATTACTTCATTAATAAGATCATATCAATCTGGTTGTATCATATTAATGAGTATTGTTAATTGTTAATTTTTTTTTTATATAATTCTCATTCTTGCTGCTACATTCATTTTTACCATATTATATTTGGGTTACGTTTTATTTTTTCCATTTCATTCTTTGTTTTTTTTTTAAAGATTTTGTATTTTGCTATTACAAAATATACTCGATAATAGTCAATTTCATGAATTATATAGTTAGTTTAAAAATATTAATGCTCCCACAGTTTTCATATACCTATATAACTTTAACCCATTAGTATATAATAACTTTCGATTTATAGAAACGTAATAAGAATTGAATTTTACTCGCGGTTAGCGTATATTTTTTTAACAAACCAAAATAATTAATTTTAAACTGAATAAATTGTGAATATAGACATAATGTCTGGCTAAATTAAATAACAGTGTTTTCTTAGGTTGATAAGAATTTAGATGTGTATTTATGTGGGGTCCTAAAAATATTTATAGTCATTAGGACCAAGAGATTGGGAGGGTTTTGAGACTAACCTATCAACAACATCTGATAGTGCTTTTTATCCGGGTATAATTGATAAAATATGTCTTTTGTTTTGTTTTTATTTACGTGACTATAAACGGGCTTCAATAGAAAACTTATAGTCATTCTGGTCCACTGTATTCCTCAACTTTTTAGATCTTTGTTTTTTTTTTTTTTAAATAGGGAGTCTATAACAAAATAACTCTGTATACAAACACGATTTTGTTTTAAGAGAGGACCGAACCTCCCCGCCCGACTCTTAGCTAGCTTTTCAATGGCTCCCGCAGTCCTCTCTTGACAATTTCTTAAAGTGCTGGTTTCATTTGATTCCGTACTACAATACCATTGCAATTGTATGTGTACTTACACTGCACTACAGTGAATATAATGTGTTCATTACATAGTTAATTATTCATCTTATAGTCTAGAATTTATCATCCAGTGTCCATTATTTGTTTCTGTATAAAACAAGTAAATATGCATGTTTACTACACCTAATATTTGTATACATATATTAATAAGTTATTTGTGTATTGGTCACAATATAATAAAATAACACAACAATAGTCTCGCCTATAAAAATCATACAATGTACCAGAACAAACATAGCTTCAACCAGGCAATTTTAGGCAATTTTATTTAAAGAATTAAGTTGTTGTTGGCTTCGTTACTAGTCAGCCCCATAATTCAATACCAACAAACCATTTCAATATGAAATTTGAAATATTTTTTTTTAGTTTTTCTTTTTTAATTTTTGTTTGGATTGTATTTTTGGACAAACGTCAGCAAAACATAAATAAAAATAATTCATGTTGACTTTGTTTTCTTGCTACTCCTCTTTCCTATAGTTTTCTGTAAATGTCTAGTTTCGGAAAAAGACGAAGAAACTAGAAAAACGAGAAAATAAAGAATATTTTTATAAACATTTTAGTTGAGCTTTTGGGAAATATTGTTTGCCGTCGTTACCGTTTAATCATAATGTGATGCATACACTACGAGTGAATTAGATTGAGGAAGGTAAGTATAAGTGGCCGTCTCCCCAAATGAATTGGATGGACGTAGTTCGCGTTAACTATACCCTAGGCAGGAAAATGTCTCTTGCTCCTTTGACATAGTGTCGGGCATGTCCACAGTAGATGAAGAACTGTATCTTCTACCTTCTCGTCCCTGCAGCATATACAGAAATCGTTCGCGGGGTGTCCCAGACCAATACGCTTCGCTTGAACACTTATAATGAAATGACCCGTCATGACTCCAATAACAGCACCGAGCACGCCTCTTTGGAGTTTTAGAAGCTTGGCAGTGCGCTTCAAAAAGAATTCAGTACAGTGTCTTCCACGTGGTGATTACTACAATTTTTAATTGCGATTAACCTTTATGTTACCCGGGTATGTTTTTTGTTTTTAAATCGCCATATCTCAGAAAGTAATAACTGTATTAACCTGAAATTTCATAATATCCTCACTAGTAGTGTTTTCCTTATTCCTAGAATTGAGTAAAAATAGGGGATGGGGGCCAAGAATGTGACCATTTTCTCATTTCTGTCCCTTACGTCAACAGTTAAATACCTAAGTATGTATAATGAAAATATGTTGATATTGCATGTTTATTGAGTAAAATTTACAAGTTTTTAATAATAAAATAAAATTCAATCAAATATAAGAAAACATAAAGAAATTGTACATACGAATTTTTTCTTAAATGCATTTATTGGATTGCGGCATATTACTTGAATGAGGTTTTTTGCATAACATACAGGATTTTCTGGTTGACCGACGTTTGTCTACATATCGCTCCTTAATTGCAACATAGTCATATCTCAAAAAATTAAAAATTTGTAGTTACTTAAGCAAAACTGCTCTTTTAAACCTTCTGTACATGTTGAAAAAAATCAGTTTTATATCCCAAGCTGAACCGAAGTTATAGCAAAAAGTGTTTCGGCATTTAGATCATAGGACTGATGTCTTGAACACTTAAATCGTATTTTGCCAAGTTCAAGTTTTTTTGAGATATGACTCTATGTTGCAATAAAGGAGCGATATGTTTACAATTACCTTTTGGGTTTTATTCTACCAGTGCTGTTACGTTCTTTCCCGCTTTCATCGGCAGCACCTCTTACGGTCAAAGATTCCCAATATATGTATGGCTTCGATAGCCATGCGTGTGGAAAATGTTTTTGTTTCGTGATTATTTTTGACACTGTTTTCTATTTTCGGCTTTACTAGCTGTTCACTGAGGCTATGTAGGAACATTCTACGGCGGCTTGTGGAAGCTTTTGCCATTAGGTTATGGGCAGCGACGTCTAGTATATTGTAGAAGGATGCCAAGGGTCATCTATCTGCTTGTCGCTTTGTTGAATATTGTGCTAAAATCTTGTTCATATTATCGACACCAACCTTATGTTTGTTGTAATTTTTGATCATGAGTGGCTTTTTCTTTGGATTTTGTTGCATTTCGCATGAATAATGTGCATTGTGGAAGTAAAAACAACCGACTTAATTTTTTTTTTTTGGTATAAGAGCACTGTTACTGAAACCAAATGTAGTTGACTCTACTTCCCGTCCTTTAGATAAAGCAAAATGTGGAGGTAGAAACAAACACTCGGCTTCTGTTCACTGTACCTAACATTGATAAACTACTGTCCATTATAAAACTTTTCGGTAAGTTATAAGTTGTGGACAAAATATCGCAAACAATATTCCGTTCACTTCTTTTCTTCAGTACCCTTTCGCCTAAGATTTTTTTGCTCGATCGCCGGTTGCCGGCAATCCCTTCATGAGGATGAGACGGAATCACATACTCGTACTTGGCGGGTTTCGATGGTATTGGTATTGGGTAAACCCAGTCCAACACGGTAGGGATATAACTGTTCACCGACTGTAACATTTTGGATTGATACGTTTTTGTTAAGTAGATTATCATTCAGCGTTAAATAAAAGTTAGTTATGGCTGCAGCTTTGTCGGGTTTTTTACGCTATCGACGGGTGTTTCTGATGTCGAAACGTATAAAGGAACCTCCATATATTTGAATTACCAAGAATGTAGCAATAAAGCACAAACAAATCAAAACTTAAACAGAAAAAAATAAAGTAATTACAAAACATTAGTAAAATTGAAATAAACTTAGTAACAAAAGAAATTCCATTTAAAATGTATGAACTATTTTTAAAAATCCCTGGATTCGGGATTCACGGGAAAAATCGCGATTTTCTTTTAAGAATAAAAATATTTTGTTAACAAAATCATTTATATTCCAATTATATCAGAGTTATATGTCTTTAAAAACAAAAAGTAACAAAAACAAAATGTATTAGTTTTAAGAAAATTATTTGGATTCTAACAAAAAGATTAAAGTATCTAACATGTCATCTGATAGGCTTGAACGAAATTTATTGTCAACATACTCTGCCGTTGAAAAACACTTCTTGCAATCAACATTTGTTGGTAAAATAGTTCCAAGGTAGCTGTATGCAGCTTATAAATATTCACCTCTACCACCTCCTGATGTAAAGAAATCTATTCCTTTGGACTAAATCAGTTACCATATTAATTCGTTTTATAGGGCTTTTGCATTCCTCGATGCCATCAAATAATTTTTTATTAATGGAAGTAGGGTTTTCCTCATTTGAGATGCTATTATCAAAGTCAAATGAAATAGAATTTTTTGTCAGGAACTTTTGTAGGGTCAAAAATCCCGAAAAATTCAGGGACAAGTTTTTAAAAATCCCGGGATTCGGTATTTTGTGAATTTCGAAAATCCCGGGATTTCCAGATTCGGGATTTCTCTATTGGCATCCCTTTTATGAACATTCCCGGGTATGCTTCTGTTTTGTAAATTTTTAAAATCCCGGGATTTCCGGATTCGGAATTTCTCTATTGGCATCCCTAGTATGAACATACTTGGGTATGCTTCTGTTGACATAAAAGATAATTGACTTCTCAGTAGCAAAATATTTCCTAAGAATATTAACCTGTTAGAGTAAATTGAAAATTAGTATTTTTAATAAAAAAGTTTATGTTCTAAAACACCACTTATACAGCAACGAAAACATTAAAAATGTTTACTTATTTATTTAACGTGAGAGGGCGCTCTATTCTATTAAGTAGTGTATTGGAAACCGAAATATTAAAGATATTTTTGCAGCGTCTACCTGTCAGCATATTTCTTGGAAAAACTCTGAGAGTCAGAAATCAAAAATCGATCGTTCCTAGTTAACTTTAAACTGTATGTCACGGCCCCCATGTATTAAATTAATACATGTTCGAGCTTAAATGGTTTGGATAGTTAAATTGTAATCCTGAATCAAGGCTTGCAATGATCAATTAGGTATGCATTCGATGTTAGCAATTGCTAGAAAGAAGCATAGCATAGAATTATTATGTTGGAATAGTACTTACCTTAGAATGTTTCCTTGGAGTGTACTTTACTAGAGTTCTAGTGGAAAATTGTGTAAGTCTCTGTTGTATAGTTGTTGTTATTTTTTTTTTAGCTCAAAATATGACGTTGTTGAACATGAAAATATAAAAAAAAAGAAAAATTCTTTGAATTTTTACTGCTTTTTTATTTTTCTTTTTGTTTTTTGTACACAATCCCGTTTTATCTTCCCAATGTGGTAGATTCTGTTCTCCCAGGGATCAATAAAATTTAAGCCGAATATCATGTTTCTTTCATTCTTCTTAAGATTTCTTATGTACTTAAGTTAAATAGTGTTATATGAGAAGAATGATGAGTAAAATTTATGTACATCTTCATAGAATACAATTTTTTTTATTTTTTTTTAAGTGGCTTCACTACAAACTTAAATTGTTTTAAATGCTACGTAAGTAAGTAAGCTTGTTTTGATTGAAGAAATTAAATACATTGTTGGGATAATTCATGATAAACAGCAAATAAGCCTACATTTCAAATACAATTTTAATAATAAATTGTACATTATTTGGCAGCTAAGAGGTTCATCTTTATTATTTCCACATTTGTTAGCTTTTATTTAAGCTACCCTTCTAAACTTAACGTATAGAAATCTTTATTTTCTTGTACTTGAACAAAAATTATCATTCATGTTGCAAACTTGTGGCCAGAATTTATAAAATTTAACGTCAAATGTTTTCAGCATTTTTTTTTATAGAAAAATTGTCTCTGCTTGTGTTAAGTACTGATTTAAATATGACAGTAAACGGACTATCAAAATAATGTGAATACAAGGCCTTCTCATTTTTCTTTCTGTCACTCATAATTTTAGTTTTCCTTTCTGACAATCTTTGGTGGCATTTATACGAGGCTCGTTTACACTGTAAATGAAATTAAGAAGGAAATTGTCGGGTAAAACCATCTGAAATAATCCACTGTATAATAAGTCATAACATGGGTCTGGCAGTAAATGAGGGCAAATCGAAGTATACATACATATAGTCAGGATTAGGACCTAGCTTCTCACACCACTTATGTTGTGTGCGTTAATTTTATACATGAGTGGCGGGACCTACAGTTTAAAGTCGACTCCGAACGACATATTTTTGAGAAGCTTTTCATGGTAATTTTTACCCTCAGAGTCTTTGCCAGAAATCTGCTGAGAGGAAGTCGTCGAAGAAATGTTTTTCGTTTTGATGTCTGACCTGGGATTCGAACCCGGGCGTTTTGTTTAATAAGCCTACCCACTAGACCTACCCACTAGACCACGGCGACTAATCAAATCGAAGTATACTTTGTCAAAAAGTAAGAACATTTGGCGGATCTCTGGTCCCCAGATTATGCTTTCTTAAAAGTCAGTGAATTTTTTTCTTGGCTCCAGCGATACTACCGAAAACGATGTATGTCTGAAGATCAACTATTGGATCATTCTTGCCAATAGGTGTTGGTCTCAATGGGCAATTGAGTAGTAGATTACCCTCTCGTGCGACAAAACTAATGCTCTGCAATATTAAAACCCTCCCCAAGCTTTTTTATGTCGCGGGCACATGGACGCTATTAATTATTTATGTAGAAGTCTTGACAGTATTCGAGTGAAAAGTCCTACCGTACGTTCTTCGTGTCCTGCGCGCGGGTTGGTGCTGATTTCTGCATCCGATTCAACAATATGTTGTATGACCTCCTCAGCGATATGGACATTGTAAAGCGTATTAACGTCCAACGACTGCGCTGGTTCGGCCATGCCGTTCGAATGGAAGAGGATCCTCCGGCGAACGGGTGTTTGATGCGGCAAGGACCAAATCGTTTGACATGACTAACTGGCGACAGCACTTAAGAAACAGAGTCGCCTTAGACGAAGTGTTAAGCTAGGCCGAAATCCATTTAAGCCAGGCCATATTATTGAAAAAAACTCTACATTCCACAAATTATCACGTGGTGGATGCCAAAAAATTCTCATTAATATAACGATAAATCTACTCAAAACGGCCCCCTGTGGAAGCGGGTTTTGGTAAGAACTCACGATTAGATTTAACTTTTTAAAGATAAGAATGAAATTGTTTAAGCACTTGGATTAAAGAAGTTAGCACTCACCGCACATTTTACAATGGATTTATTGCAGTAACGATTAATGGACCAAATTTTGTCAAGAAATTCTCTCAACTAGTCACCAAGATTGTCATGATTGTCATTAGTGGTCGGCTTGAACCACGGGATCAAACCAGCCAATTCACTTTGTGGCATGTTCGTCGACATGCCCATATCTTCGGATGTTCTGTATCCCAAAAACCGATGACATATTTTCTGAAGTGTAGGACACTTACATAAAAGCTGTTGTATCGATACATTCAACAAAATTTTCAACGTTACCCTCGTGTATTTCCTTTTTTTTTATCAGATATTTCTTTGTTTGCAAATGTTTAGTTTTCCATCCTTTCTTTATTGTTGTGGCATTTTAGGCATCTGTATCAGAGACAGTTTTCATTCTTATTTTATCGATAAATATTAAAATAGAAAATATGAATGAATATATTTCTGTTTTTGTAAATATTAACATCCAATGTAACATTATATTCTGAAATCCATGGAAATATGAAAAAATTACAAACTGATATTAGAATGTGTTTATAAAATAAAATCTTAGGAATTTTATGGACTTAGAGGCTGAAGCAGAAGCTTTAAACCAAGATGGATTAATAGTAGGGTAACTTTCTGCAGTTCTGCCTTCTTAATTGATAAGGCTGTACTGTTCTTGGAATTAGTTCAGACAAGCTGCGTCACTGATAAAATTTTGGAAATCATTTTTGGATGGTCTTAAAACTAGATCCACAAAAATATCGAACGCCATCAATTTGCTTTACCTTGGTAGCCAATTACTAATTCTGGAATCTTCAGTGTTTGAAACTTGTCTTGCAATGTACCAAAACAAAAAGATGTTTTATATGGCTCGTTGGATCATCTCAGTGAAATTATAAAATTTTCCAATATACAGTAGCGAGCACAAAAAATGCAACGTTGGGTAAAATTATCTTTAAGTGCGATAATTTTAAAAAAATGGTGACCAGTTCAAAATATTTCTTTGGGTTATTAATCCCTACAATTATAGATACCTATTATCAATAACATTATGTAAATATTTTTAATTAATGATATATTATTTTGTCATTTATTAAAAAGAGTGCGAATTTCATGGGAGCAATAAAAATGCAACAGCATAAATTTTAATGTGTTCATTTAAATTAAATAGTAATTTAATATTTAGTGGCGTAGCCCTTATTTTTTATGATTTCTTGCAATCTAGAAGGCATAGAGTCGACTAAAGCTATTAATGTGTTAATGGATATTTTCTCCCATTCACTTTTCAAAATTTCTTCTAATTGCCTCTTATTTGACGGATGTTTCCTCTTAACTTCCCGATCTAATAGCTCCCATAGATTTTCTATGGGGTTTAGATCGGGAGACTGTGATGGCCAATCCAAAACATTGACATCATTGTCGCTTAAAAAGTTTCGAGCTAAGCGACTTGAGTGCTTTGGATCGTTATCCTGTTGGAATATGCTACCAGGAGGCATTTTTTCCCGCAGATGAGGAAGCATGTGTTCTCCAAGGATTTCACAGTACTTCTTGGCGTCCATTTTTCCTTCGATTTGAGTTAAGGGACCTACCCTATCACGGGAAAGCGCACCTGTAAATACGTGACGTAAAATCAATAATTTTTTTTAAACATATCGTTCCTTACCCCACACCATTATTGATCCACCGCCATGTTTTACGGTTGGAAGTTGATATCTTGGAGAATATCTCTGTCCAGGCGGTCTTCGAACAAAATTTATCCCATCGGACCCAAACAAATTAAATTTGCTTTCATCGCTCCACAAAACTTTAGCCCATTGTTCATTTGACCAATCCTTGTAACGTTTTCCAAATTCCAGGCGCTTCTTTTTATTGATTACACTGATGAGAGGTTTCTTTGCGGGTCGTCTCGCATACAAATTAGCCTCTTTCAACCTACGGCGAACAGTGTGAACGCCTATAGAGACTCCCATTTGCTCATTTGCGAAATTAGCAACGTCCACTGCGGTCTTTCGTGGATCTTTTTTAAGCAGTGCAATCATCTGGCGGTCTTGGCGAGAGGTAGTTTTTCGAGGATTACCACTACCTGGTTTCCTTTCCACACTATTTCTCAAGGAAAATCGAGATTCAATCCGACATGCGGTTGATTGATTTACACCAAAGAGGTGTCCAACTTCACGCATGGATTTTCCTTCTTCTAAGGCTTTAATGATTGCAGTTTTGCTGTCAGCTGAGAACTGCTTCTATTACAAAACACATGTTGTATAACTTATTTAAGAAATTTTCAATTATAATTAAATAGATAACTTACTTTAACTATTTTTTTATTATGTTGCATTTTTTTTGCTCGCTAAAAATTTGCACTTTTTTCACTAATTCAAAAATATTTAACTTTTTAAAGCAGAATTTGGAATAAACTGTGGTTACTTTGAAAACTTATAATTGAAAGAATTAACAGCAAAAGAAAATAGATAAATTAGTTACCGTTATTTTGAAACAGATCTTATTAAAGATCATATGGCACAGTGTTGCATTTTTTGTGCTCGCTACTGTAGGTTATTTTTCTGTCTGGGTAAGACTTTATATAGCTGTAATGGAATTGACAAATTCTTCTCATCAATCAATACATTTCCTAACAGGATGGTGTATTATTTTAGGCAATGTGTAAACTGTCATAATGTATAGAGCTGATGGCAACTATAGGACTTAAAAATTAAATTTCTTAGTAATCCTATCAGTCAGGATTACGACTTAGTTTTCCATACCACTTATAGGATGAGTGGCATAACCAACAGTTTAAAGTCGACTCCGAATGACATATTTTTTTGAAAAACATTTTGTGGTAATTATATTAACTCATATTTATTTTCTTTTCTTATTTTTTCATATTTCGTGTTGTTGTAGATGTCTGACATGAGGTTTGAACCAAGGTCTCACATCTAATAAGCCAAGATTATGACCAACGTAATTATCTTGTAATTCTCGAAATGAGGCCACGTTTTAATTATCATTTTTGTAATAAGATTTTGATCGTTTAAATGCAGAAATTTTTGGTATTGACGGGGGACCTAACTCCTTCACTTTTGATCGTATGTGTGGACAGTTAAACGGAAATAAAAGTTAGGGTCAAATCAAAGGGCTTCAGTAGTTGAATGGTCTATACTCCACATCGTATACGCTGACACAATACCCGCCTCTAATGGATTCCGGGCGACTGAAGCAAAGAGTGAAACGAAAAGTCGACCGAAAAGGCAAGCGAACTGACACAAAAGGAATGGGACATGCCTGAAAAGGGGACAATACATAAGCATCGAATTCAACATACCTAGAGGCCGAATTTTGAAACTACTGTTCACAGTAGTAAAACCAAGGAGGTAGAGAGTGATACAAAAAGACGAACGAAAAGGCAAGTGAACTGACACAAAAGGAATGGGAGATGCCTGAAGAAGAGACAATGGAGGATTTACATAAGCATGGAATTCAACGTACCTACTGGCCGAATTTCAAAACTGCTGTGCACAGTAATAAAACCAAAGAGCTACTGAAACGGATCGCTCTCTAATAGGAATACCAGTGGAACACTGCGCTATTCGTGGTTTCCCTTACAAGATCGGTTGGTCCCACTAAGATTACAGCAGAATCTATTAAGATGTGTAAAAAACGAAATCAGTACAACGTTTCCTAGACAGAAATCAGTTGTTTTTCGGTGACAGAATGTTTGAAGTTCTGCGTAATGTTGCTAACGTGCCACTGTAAGAGCTGTAAGGTTTCATGCTCAGCTCGGAGTGGTTTAAACCCACTACTAACGGATCATGACCTAGGGCTTACACAAACTTGTGAAAATAATGGTTCATATGGTATATCTGGCTTGCCTATGAACGGCAAGCTATCCGCTAACATAACCAGGGTTAAATATTCATAAACCATTTAGAATGTAGACGAAACTGGTAGTTTGAAAAGCAATAAACAAACAAGGAAATAAATTTCGCGGCAAAAATATAAGTTTTACATACTCATTTGCCTTGTTGCCTGAATTCGACATCGCGTGCTTATTCTTTGTTTCCGAATAGGGAGTAAATATAAAAGGCATAAACAATTGAAGAGCTTATACTGGCCTAAAGTTTGATGATATTTTATTCATAAACTGATGATTAATTGAAAAACTCTAGAACGTCTGTATTTACTCAACCTTTCAATTGTGTTGATTCTAAATTTCGCAGAACAGAAACTTATGAACACTCGGAATCTTAATAATTTGTTAATAGGGACGAGGTTATATTATGGGCAATTTACAATGAAATTACTTCAATAAGCAACAAAACGGATGGTTAGGTTAGAGGACGTATACTTGCCGGTTAAGACAAGTACAGTACCCGGAGGTCGAAATTGGCTTATTGTACATTTTTCTTAGGGAAGGAAGGAAGGAAATAGAGGATATAGGAATGTAGGTAAGGGGAGGGTGAATGGGAAACGGAGGAAATATACAGAAAGAAATAGACACAAAATAAAAGAGGGTGAGGGATTGACTACACATATGAAGCCTGGGCACCTCTCAACCAGCCCAAGCTGCTAATGAATCTGTGGAGAGCCTTGATGTCGGCTGTGGACACAGAACTCAAGTTCTCAAAGAAGGCCGTGTCAAGGGTCCTCAACCTACCAAGGGCTGGGCAGTTACAGAGGAGATGTTCGATGTTCTCCAACTCCTCCTCATATCAACATACCCTGAAATAGTTCGTCAGCGACCTAGTCTCGCAGAGTACCGTTATAAAACCTACAACCAACCAAATCAAATCCAGCAGCCAAGAAAACAAAATGGATACTTGCAAATAGTCTACACAAAACCTTTGATTACACGCAAAAATTTAAGACCATTTGAAAATCCTGGCAGAGGGAGGTTTTCAAGTACAAAAACATTAATTTTGCATTGACTGCTGATTAACAAATTCAATTTAACAATTATTGTATTTTAATCAATTAACCTGTAAAAAATATAAATTTTTTCTGTTGACTGTATTACCTTTCTACGGTATTGAGTTTTAATTTAATTTCATTGGAATATTCGCAATCTACACAAAGGCATTGAATATTTTTTTCTCTTCTTGCAGAATGTTATCCTTTTTTTTTTTGTTGGTATTCCAAAACCATTTTATATTAATGTAATCATATTACAAATAACCACAACGTACTCTCGTATATGTACGTTGCATTACGCTGTTGTCGGGGTTTTTTTTGTAGAAAATGCTGCAAAAATATTGTATAAAATGCAGAAATGCGCACAGAAATTTTTAAACACAGGAATAATTGAATTGGTTTTAATCTCAATGCAAATGGCTTAAAATTTATGGGAAAATCAAGTTTTCCTCTTTTATTTTTCCCTCAGGTCAAGAAGAAATATTGCAAAACTAATAAAAGGAGAAATGAAATGAACGCGTATAGTTTGAAGATGTAAGTTCTGGTCTTATTTAATGGAAAATAGTTGCGGTTGTCTAAGTAAAGGTCCCTAATTATTGTGCATTTTTCTATTCGCATTAGTCATGCATGAGTATATTATGGTATTGGTAGTTGGGCTGTCCTTAGCAGTAGAGCATTATTGATCTGAATTATGCTCTATTTTCAATAAGACCCAACAAATTTTAATTTCTCAGTTCGTAGCACGTAAAAAAATAATTATTTTTGCTCCAGTTTTCTCAAGATTTCTGCAATTAATTGAAATTGTCACGATTAATTCCTAGACCTTGTGTTATCTTGACATTTCCATCATTTCACTTCACGTCACTTAGTTATGTTGGCAATTTTACATACTCAATTAGTGTCGACCGACCTTCCATGTGTGATTATTTTATTTTCTATGTTATTCCATTGAGTTGTTGTGATTTCTTTGATATTTATTTTCAGTTTCCTTTTTCCCATTTTTTTTTTTTTTTTGTTTTCTGTAGTTTTCTTTATTCGAACGAGTACACTTGTGTTGTGTTTTTCGTTCTGTGACCATTTCCTTTGATTTGAAACACGCAAGTACTTCAACTATTTTTCTTTCCACATCGCTTTTATGCTTACAAAAGAGCATAAACATTGAAAGACGACATTAATTAGGTCTGGCCAGACACATAATAAAATAATGCGTAATTTTATAATTTTCTAAGGAAAAAGTGCTTCCTTTTAAAGTTTAAAAGTTAGCAGGAAATTCGTACTTAAAATGAATATAACAGATAGAAGTGGGTGTCCATGTAAGGTGTATGTGCGTTTACACTTTGGCTACACATTTGACCCCTTGTGATACAACAGTATCCAATTTTCTCTTTAGTTCCTGGACCACTCGGAGCTTTCTCATGTAGCGATTTAGACTGATATTATCAAAGCATGGCAGTTTATACAGATCCTATATAGAGTAGTCACCGTGTTGCCAAAAAAAAATGTGAAAAAAATTAAGAAAATAATTCTGAGAAATCGTGTGTGCCCAGAATTCTTGACGTTAAAAAGGTTATCTGATATTATAAATTTCTTACAACGACTTCCACAGATGGCGTAACGATGAGGAAGAAGAAAAGCCTGGAAAGAAATATTCTTGGGTATCCAGAATTTAGTAGCAGAACATGTCAGAATTTACACATTGTTTCGTATCGTAGGAGGTTTCAACCAGGAGCTATAATTATATGACGGATTAGGTTAAATCGGTGTTACAACGGGTCCTTATAGGACCTATCCTAATTTAACCTGATCCAACTGCAAATTCTTTTGAATAGAAGCTCTTTTTGGACATGCTATACGTGTACAGATAGCTTTACCTGATTAATAATAGTAAGTTATTTAAGGATATTGAAAAATATATTATGAATTTTCATTTCCTTTTGCAGAGTTTCAATCAGAAATACTCGAGTTTGTAGTCTAATACTGTCACCACGCAGGTATTTAGTTTAAATATGTTTCATTACTGAAGTGTAGTTACAGTTCTGTTTCTCTGCTGCTTTATCATTAGTAAGTATTTCTTGAAGTCCACCTTGTCAAATACATGACATGAGGCCATGGTAAAACCCAGAGAGCAGCAATAAGTATTCAAAACGATAAGTAGGTTCGAGTCAAACTTTTAATTTCAGATAATTATACGCATTCATACATATTTTAATATCATACTCAAAGTTAGAACTACTCGTTGTATTCATACTTAACAATACGCATGATGTTATTAACTTCAGCTCGTCTCTACTTAACATTTACACGAAGCACAAAATAAGTATGATTCGCGTACGAACACCACTTTGCTTTCCTTTTTTCTTTGTATGTGTATGCAACAACAACAAAGGCTGTAAATTTTGATGAATGATTCGAGCCAATCGATTAACTTATAAGTATTATAAGTATTTTTCTAAATTTATGAATCAGAATGAGTAGGCGTATGAAGCAAACGTATTTCGAATGTTGTGAGTTTGTCAACGTTGTACTCATACTCATTGCTACTTATACTTATAAATCAATGTTGTTGCGAGTACGAATGAATCAGATTAGTTGAATTTCAATTCTTTTAATTCATTCATACTCAAAATTGCATTAGTGCTTATGAGTAGTGGAAAAACGATTCATTGCTGATCTCTGGTACAAACCCAGGTCAGACACTTCGAACTAGACGAAATATGAACAGATATTACATCGGGACTTCTTAGCAAATTTCCGGCAAAAACTCTGAGAGTATATATATCGTTTGGAGTCGACTTTAAACTGTAGATCCTGCCACTCAAATAGCATAAGTGATTTGAGAAGTTAGGTCGAAGAACCCGCTTCAGCAGACCGTATTTATCTTTGATGATGAGAAATTTTGATCGATTAATCTGGAAAATGCTATTTCATTTCATTTCATTTGTTTCGCTCACAGCGGAACTCTCTAAATTTCTTTTGTCAAATTTGTTGAAAGCCTATTATTATCAAGTATTTTCTAGAATATTTTATGCTTGTAAGAAAGAAGCGGAGTTCATTTTATTTTCACAATTGTCAACACTAAGTAAAGGACTGCATTTAACCATGAATATCCCCGAAACTCAATAAGTCTTTTTGAATTTAGAATATATAACAAATACCCCTTTAAAAATTCTTGCAGTCGGGACTAGTTTTCCGATTAGAGAAAGTGTAGAAATTAGTTTTGATCCAATATGATGACCAGTTGCTGAAGATTTAATAATGAAAAACTTTACAAGTATATACCCTGTGTACTTTCAAATCTTGTTCATCATTATACTCTTTAAACTTATACTAAAAGAGACTCAAAAGGTGTTATTAAAACCCTTCAGTGAGGATTATGACCTAGTTTCTCACACCACTTATGTTGTGTGTTTTCACTTTATATATGGGTAAGGGGATCTATAGCTTAAAGTCGACTCCGATCGATAGATTTTTGAAAAGGTTTGCATGGCAATTTTAATTACTCTTAGAGTTTTTGCGAGAAATCGGTTAAGAGTTACCGTTTAATAAGCCAACATACTAACTACTAGACTAAAGCGTCAATAATGGTAATATTTACCTTAATTTTTTTAATTTAGATTTTGTTTTTTTTTTTTATTTTAGCAAATTAAAGTCCTTATAATTGTCATTAAAATAATATTTATGACATCAAATGTTATCGAACATTTCTCATTTTGAATGTCTAAACTTAATATTTTATTTTATTATGCAAATGACAGGACTCACCGGAAATGATAAAATGGCAAACGTTATTGTTACAGTATTATTCGTACAGTTACGCTTAATGGAGCCATAATGGATTAGATGTATCATGAGCGCGGCAAATTTATTTGCAAATTTAATTACGTCATGTCATTAACAGACATTTCAAACCAATACAATTGTTATGAGCACAACACACTCAAAGCCTTTACAGCAGTTGTTAAAAATTTGAATTTGAAATTTTAAGAAACTTTTAATTTGCACGTACAATCGCACTTAAAGAAAATGTAAACGAAAGTACATGAAACATAAACTACACAGAAGAGTGTTTAAGATTTATGAAGAATAATTTTTAATATTGAATATAATACGAGGAGCAAATTAAATACAAAACATGGCGTATGATTAATAAGTAATAGAGACATTTCATATTAATTATACGCCACAGAGGGTTTAAATGAATTTCGTTTTGGTGCATAATTCATTTATTTATTAAATAATTTATTTGTTTTTATTATTTATTTATTTATTTATTAAATAAAATAATTCTTATAAAATTCAAACAGTAGTTAGGCACACTTTTTGTTGGCTTAGCATGGACATGCATGTCAACTTGACTTTGTTGATAACAAATCCTCTGTGAAAATTTGTGTAAAAGTTAACAATTTCATTTGCATAGCCATAACTTGTTTAAGTTATTTCGAAATAAAATGAATTAATATACACGACAACTGGCTAACAACTGTAAAGAATTATTGTTGGCATTAAAAACACAAAGAGAAAAATAAAAAAGATTAAAAAACAGAATTTCATTCATTACACTAGGACTCGCATTTTTGCAATTTGTCTTTTTGTCACTTAAAAATTTATTTTATTACCATATCATGTAGCCTTTTTTCAGCTATTTGTGATGGTTTTTTTAAATACTTGTTTTTAAATACTCATAAAAAAAACGTCAAAAACACTTGAAGTACACGTAAATTGAGGTTCCATTTTATGGCCACAAGATCGCTATCATTTATATAGCGCCATAACTAGACGTATTTTAAACCATAACTTAAACTTTAGGAGTATGAAATAGCTCATGTTTATTTACCGATTACCTTTAAGCTAACAGTGTAAGGGCCATTTCTACAACTTGCCGTTAAAGTTGGCTTTAGTTAAATTTAACTGTAAAGTTATTACAACTTACAGATAAAATATAAATAAAAATAAAATATGACAGTGCCGGAGAAAAGTTAATAAAACTGTTTAATTAAACAAGTATTTAACGCAGTGGCAACAGCGAACTTAGTTTTTTTGTTTTATATGTTCAATCTATTTAAATTTGAAGTTGCCATATCGAAAATAGCATATGATATGGCAAGTTCTAACATAAAGTGACGTTTAAATGTAAGGTGATCTTCCTTTTAGCTTAACGATCACTTCTATTTTCTTGGATACTCATAATAATGAAAAACAATTTATCTGCCCTTTAAAATCCTCCCTTTAGTTAACGGCAAGTTGTAATAAAGTATAGCTAGGGTGATTTAAAAGTTTAAATTAAGAAATTTAATAAAACAAAAATGGTTTAAATTTTGACAAATTAAAAAGGAATATGATTTCACTCATATGACTCATATGACTACCGTTCACACAGTACCTCATTCAAACGACTCAATTTTCGTGTACTTTTCCGAATGTTTGTGATTGTATCTCGCCAGTGGCATCACTAATGTTCGCCTTTCAAATGTAGAATTGTATCTGGTTTGTCAGCATAACACTTTTGTTAAACGGTGCCCTGCAGTAAATGGTCCAATGTTATCATATTGCAGCTTCTTGGCGACCCATTGACAACAGCTTTTCGGCTAATTAAAGTCTCATCAAATGTTTGACGAAATAAATCGATTGTGGCTTGTGGTGTATGGTAAATTACATTATCTTGTCAAAACCAAACATCGTTCACATCATTACCATGAAGAGCAGGTGCAAAGAACTTAGTTATCATGGTGCGGTAGGTGTCTCTATTGATCATAATGGTTGTGCCGTCCTTATTTTCAAAGGAATGTGGGCCAATGACGACTCCTTTCCATAAGCCGCACCAAAGAGTAACACGTAATGAATGCATTGGCTTCTGTAAGATCAAGTGTACGCTGTCTGAACATCAAATAAGGCATTTTTGCTTAGTAATGTATCCACCAAGATGAAAATGAGTTTCATCCAAAAAGATGGGCAAAATTGAGATCATCATGCAGTTTCTCGTTACGTTAAACCTCATTATGCTCAGTGGAAATTTTATATAAAATTTTGTGACAGAATAGAATGACGGATTCGAAATAATAGATTCTGGAAAATTAAACCAATATATGGCCCAGCCCATGAATGATTAAATTAAAGCTGAGATGTTTAAGCTGAAGTTTGAATCAAATGCACTACCTATTTGGCTAAATGTACCAACATTTAAATAACCACCGTACAATTACTACAGCAGTTGGTCTTTTTAAAGGTCTTTTTCTTATCATTTCAGATTCTCTTTTCAGATTCTTGATAATTAAACATGAAAACACCGCAATGTTAGCATATTATTCGCACCGAAATGGTCTTTGATCTAGTCTAAAACAAAAAAGTCTAATGGCATCAAATCGTATGCCATTAGCAAGGGCTAATGGATGCTGCCGATGTCGCCGTGGTCTAGTGGGTAGTGTGTTGGCTTATTAGACAAAAGGCCCGGGTTCGAATCCCAGGTCAGACGAAAAAATATTTTTTCGGCGACTTCCTCTCAGCAGATTTCTGGCAAAGACTGAGAGTAAAAATTGCCATGAAAAACTTCTCAAATATCTGTCGTTCGGAGTCGACTTTAAACTGTAGGTACCGCCACTCATGAATAAAATTAACGCACACAACATAAGTGGTGTGAGGAGCTAGGTCGTAGTCCTGACTGAAGGGTTGTAATGGCCAATTATGTATGTATGTGAATGGATGCTGCCAATACGTGGAATTACACTTTCTGGAAAATGCTCAAGCAGTATTAGATGTAAGACCACGATTCAAATGCTTGTACCACATTATACGTTTCTATCAAAGCGGAATACGGAGAAATATTTCTTCGGCAAATTTCTGCCATAAATTCTGAGATTAAACAAAATTATCATGAATAAGTTTTTCAAAAATTCTATCGTTCGAATAACACAACAAAAGTGTTAAGAGAACCTAGATCGTAATCCTAACTGAAGGGTTACAATTATGTATGTAAGTATAAGGAGTGCGCACAAAAAAAAAAAAAACTGGACTTACACTTTTCGTTATAGAAATAAAACTAAGTGGCGGATTTTTTTCGTTTTATATTTCAATTAAAGTAAATAATATTTGAATTCATTTTGTGTATAAAATTATTTTCTGTCAAAGATCTCAGAGCATTCAACTTTTTGAGCCACTTTTCTTCCAGACATTTTAGGGTGGTTTAGAAAAATACGTATTATTTTACTTGCTTTGTTTTTGTTCGGCAAATCCTTCTATTTTTTCCACTTCCACGCTTTCTCTCAATACTCAAAGACTCCTTATATTGCTTTATTCTTTCCTTAGAAACTATTTTTTGGTTAACACCTGCGAGCCTAGCAATCGTTTTTTGTAAGCGGCGCGGTTTTTCATTGAAATTTTCAATAATTTTTTTACTTGTTACTTGTTGGGTGCCCATTTTCAAAAAACTAATTTTGCTATTGAAATGACATTTACCATGTGGATTATGAAACAGATGACTAACAAAAACAATGTAACGGTATTAGTTTTTTTCAATTATTATGAGCTTAAAAGTAGACCCATTTTTTTTTGTGCGCACTCCTTATGTATAAATTTCGTAGACAATGGCATGGGCTAAGCATTATAATGAAATCAAAGTATTATTGAAGTCGTAATGAAATAGGCCTTCTTCTTCTTCCGACCAAAATTTATTGATTTTAAACTTTGCGATATGTTAAATGTCGTTTTTTATACGATTTTTAAAGCCTTCAACCACTTGTGGTAGTTTGCAAAAAGAAGAATATTTTTTAAGGAAATTATAAAACAACATGATTTCTTTTTTTTTTGATAAATAACATCATAATAAAGAATTTAGAATTCAAAATATTAATACCGTTACAAATCTAGTTTAGTACAAAACAAAAGCTTTCAACACTTTAGCGGTTAACAGAGAGAGCTTTTTTTGCATTCGGTTTACATAGTTTTTTTTGACAGCACAGTTGAATTCTTTGTTGGCTGTATGTTAATTTAACATGTGAAAAGCTTGCAGGAAAATCAATTTCGAAAATATTTTCAAAGATTTTAAAACAAATACAACAACCATTCATTACGTAATACTCAAATGTTGTATGCCTCAGATATGAAATTAGAAAAAACTGACAAAAACTAAAATTTTTTTTGGTAATTTTTGTTAATTTTTTGTTCATTTTTTAAGCGAAGCAAATATTTTCGTTGGAATAAAAATAAAAAAAAATTTTCATTTTTCTCTTTTAAGTATTTTATTTAAAAGGCATTCAATTGTTCTTTAACGAAGAGCTTTTATTTCTCTTTTCAAATTGTGTTTAATGCAATGCGCAGTTGCTGTATTTAAGCAGTTAAAAAAAAAAAATTCAATGCATTTCTGTGGCAGGTTGAATGATTCTCCTACAAAAAAGTTCTTTTCAGTTTTTCCTCAACAGTTTACATAAAAACACACAAATAGCAGAGTATTCCTCTCTCTTTTGTTGGGTTTTAATTTTTGCAAGAAATTTTTATCTCACGTCTAACACAGGCCTGCTAAAAACGAAATAGGAAAAAAACGGAAAAAACAACCTTCCATGTCGTATTAAGCGAAATATTGTTTTTACAATAGAATTTAATAGAATATCCTTTAGAATATGTTTATGTGTCTGTGTTAGTGTGTATGTTTGGTTATGTTGTCCTTTTAAAGTGTTGTTATTTTTCCTTTCTGTTTTCTTTTTCCCACATTTGCTGTTGCATTATTGAATGACCTTTTTTCTTCATTGTTGCTGTATTTGCAAACGTAGTTGTTGCATCGTTTTGTTTGTCTTGCAATAACAAACACACTTTATTGATTGTCAAGATCAAGCATGTACTTAAGCCTTGGATTGCCCTGATGTTTGTGTCTATGCAAGTGTTGGAATTTGATTATTTCTGTAGGAATTTGAACTCAAAACTAAAAAGTGCACAAACAGTTCCATTCATCCATATGAATGCTTTCATTGTATCTCTCTGTTTCAGTCTATTTGTATGTGTGTGTCTATCAATCTGTCCATTTGTTGGTTATTCGTTTGCCATTGTTCCCAATGCTCGTCTTTGCAGTCACTCACTTGCTTGTGCATATTTAATGAATTCAAAATGTACTGCCATGGCTATGCATAGATGTATGCAGCAGCCAGTCAGTCATATTGTCGTCGTAATTCAGTTGACTGTTTGGGTACATCACTTTCGATAAAATTGAATTCTTTTGTTATTTTGTGGTTTTATTAAGTGCTTGTTTGTTTGGGAATGTTTGTGAAAGCTAAGAGCAAATGACAACAACAAATAATGAATATAAAATAGTAGATTATGGCAACAATTATTGTGTTTTCTGTTATGTTCTCTTTTTTTCGATTTTAGCATAATTTTGTGTATGTTTGTTTTCATATTAAGGGGAACAAAGCAAGTGATTTTGTCTTTTTGAGAAAACATATTTTGTTAATTGAGTTTTTGTAATTTTTTTTGTTTTTGTTGTTCTATACCTGTATACCTTTATTAATTCCATACATAATTTGTTACTGCAAACCTTCAGTCAGGATTACGACCTAGTTTCTCACATCACTCATGTTGGTGTATGTGGCGGGACCCACAGTTTGTAGCCAAATGCGAACGGCAGACTTTTTACAAAATTTGTATTTTTTTCCCTATACGTAAACAATTCCAAAAAACCATACCAGTGGCGAAAAATTGCCACAGTAATAGTAAAGGTTGGTACCTGAACTGTATCGATATAAAGGAATATTTTTTTAAAAAGAATAGCTGGGGTTATTTAAAAGTTTTAAATTTACAAATTTAACAAAACAAAAACGGTTAAAAATTTTGACAAACTTAAATTTTTCCTGTTTAAAACAATTAAAATTGAATATGATTTCACTTATATGACTACAGCGACTGCTCACACAATGCCTGATTCAAACGAATCAATTTTCGTGTACTTTATCGAGTGTTTGGTATCACGAATGTTCGCATAGCCCTCTTGTTAAACGGCACCCTATAGAAAATGGTATAATGATATCAAATTGCAGCTTCTTTGTGACCTATTGACATTAGCTTTTCGGCTAATTAAGGTACCTTCAAACGTTTGACATAATAAAGCGATTATAGCTTGAGACGTATGGTAAATTACATCATCCTCTTGAAACCAAACATCGTTCACATCAATACAATGAAAAGCAGGTACAAAGAACTCAGTTATCATGGTGCGATAAGTGTCCTCATTTTCAAAAATTTCAATCTATGCCAATGACGACTCTTCCGTTTTGAGTAAATTTTCATAAGTGCTCGTACTTCGCTAGTCAGTAAACACATTTTACACCACACTTTTGCGCACATTTATTTTAAACTTTAATTTCATTATAATGCTTACATCTTGCCATTACGTATGAAATTCAATGTTATTTTAATAACAACCTCTAGGTTAGTTTCAGAATTCATTCCTTTTTAGAAGTTCTCGTACACTTCTTCGTAATTTTCATGCTTTAGCGGATTATTCGTGTGGATATGATCTTTAATGTGGCCCCATAAAAA
This sequence comes from Sarcophaga peregrina, assembly GCA_014635995.1. Classification (NCBI taxonomy): domain Eukaryota; kingdom Metazoa; phylum Arthropoda; class Insecta; order Diptera; family Sarcophagidae; genus Sarcophaga; species Sarcophaga peregrina. The sequence goes on along the minus strand of CM025790.1, from coordinate 43,109,863 downwards.
AGTCTCAGGATATCAATAAATGAATGAATAATGCCAAAATTTATCTTTTTCAAATTCTACACCGTCTAGTTAATAATCTTTAATTGAAAGCCAACAAAGCTGATTATCATATAGCCATAGGACTGCAATTGACTCAATTTTTAAACCTTCTCTGGTACAACTCTTAAGCATTAATTTGAATGTATGAGCTGTATTACGCATCCCGTTTAAAATTAAAATTAAAAGAATCGAAAGCCCTTCCATTAATGCTGTCTTTTGCTTCCTTAATCGCATCATGAGTACAACGTACAAAATTAGAGCTGAGATTGTTGGACTAATTACATATCCTTAAGAGCACATAACTTCCACTATCCATCTTCATCTTATGTGATTTGCTGCTAGTTTTCTCACCTTCTCATATAAGATTGCACTGCCTAGGCTTCCCATATAAGATTGCACAGACCCAGCTTATGGAGGATCGTAAAAATGTTCTCTTTACGCTTTAAGGTTTCTTTCTCATAATTTGGCAGACGTTTCACCATTTCCTTTGTATTTTTGTGTTATTATAGGGTCCTCGTTGGTAGGATTTCAGAGATCCTTACTGTTGATGTGTTAAGCCCGGAATATTTTGATATGTCATGACACAGTCTGAAGTCGTTCGAATGTTGCTTTTGCTTTTTTGAACCTGCTAGTAACGTTAGTTTTGTGTTGCCATTAGTTGCCACTGTACTGCCTTACCTACTAAGTAGATGTCATCGATATACTTGGCTCACAAATACAGCTTTAAGCTTTCAACATGATGTTATCGAAATTATTTATCAGGGCTTTTATTTTCCTGATTTTATTTCTAGTCTAACATTGTAAGGTAATCTTTCCAAATCTTCTCATTTTGCCTGCAAGTTGAAGACGTTGTGCAAGGACTGACAAATATCACATGCATCATCCTGCATGTAGCTTGTACGACTCCATGTAATTCCTTTTCTCTCTGAATAGGCTTCGCTTATCATACTGGAGGATATGATGATAGTGATATTATGGTAGTAATAGGTATATTCTAGTGTTACTTGAAAGTTTATTTGAAGTGGTGTACTGGATATTGCCTCTGTAAACGACTTAAGGTTCCACACACCCGTGTACACAGCTCTGATGACTATAGTTATTGTTTAGGGCTCTCCTTTTCAATGATATCCTGATGGAACTCTGTCTAATGAGGGCAAAAATCATTGACATCTAAGAATAGTACGTACAGGGGACTGCACTACTCTAGAGCATAATTGCAATTTATAATCTTAAGGCGCTTACAACCACTTTATTTAAGAAACTTCGAAATCCTCAATGAAATTTTTTTAACATCATACATCTGGTTTTGGTTTTGTAAAGAAGTCGTTATAGTCTAGTAGGTAATGTATTGGCTTATTAGTCTTGTGGCCGTAAATAAAAACCCAGATAAGACGTTTTCACCAACTAAGAAAAAAGTAATCTGTAGTATGTAAGTGGTATGAGAAACTAGGTCGTTATCTTAACTGAAGACTTGTAATGATCAATTGTATGATTGTTTTCTATGCAAGCTCTTTAACCACTAGCCGTATCTGTACACCATTTCTTTAATAACCTTAAGAACCCCTAAGAATTTTTTCTTTTCATATTGATACCATGAAAGAATCTTAAACCGTATGCTACGTTTTGATGAACAAAATATTTTCAATATAATGCTGTGTTTCATTAACCATTCAATATAACAAACATTTTCATTTTATCACAAAAGCAAAGAGTTTTTCTTTTAGTGAATCGTTTGAACTCATTTATGACATGGTGTGCATAACTTTTTATTGACATTTCACTGTAGAAGAAGAAAAATGGAAAATTCTGTTTATGCATGAAAATAAATCCATACAAACCATAACCGGCAGCGTAAGCTAGCTAAGCTACAGATAATCAAGCAAAAAACGATTTTCTAAGATAAATGAAAAAAGGAAATTGCAATCAATAAGGGATTGAAATATCTTTAGCTGTGTATGTATACAACCATCTGTACATGCGTCAGTCAGGTGTGCAAATGAAAGGTATACTCTCGTACGACGTCAATAATTTTAAAGTCAAGGGAAATACAAATTCTATAAGAGTTCGATAAAACAAGTGCATTGATACGGGAGATATCTGCTGTTATGCCAATAAAACATAAGAGAAGAGAAAATCTGGAGGAAATTAATATTTTCATGTCATGGTAGGCGTTGGGCTTTGTAGAAGTTTAATAAATTTTCTTAAACTATTCTTTAAATATAGGGTGGGCCATTTAAAAAGGTTTAAAAATGTAATCAAACGAAAACGATTTAAAATTTTGCCAAATTTATATTTTCGTTTCGTATAACAATTGTTTCGTTTAGAAATAGCTAATCTTATTACATTCATTCGTTCGGACCAATTTTCGTGCATTTTTTCGAGTATATAGGGTCGTATCTCGGTTATGGCTTCACGATTGTTCTGGAACGTCCCCGGTCCCACACTAACCCACCCTCACCCGACTTCGGAGGGTTCGTCCCCATTACATAGCGACACGTACACACTAGAGTCCGGACTGTAGCGCGTAAGGGAAAAGTTATGGCAACGAGAACATAAAACAACGATAACAATAAACCGGAACTATCTAAGACAAGAACGAATATACATTTTTATATAAGAATTTATAAATTAATGCCACCATATAAGCTACGTTTTATATTACAAACATTACAATTAAAATCTATAAAATCATAATTACATAATCTACGAAAAGGAAAATTTTATCGATAGTGCCGTAAAAATCTTGCTGGAATACTGAAATTCAGGTTACAAAGTAAAAATTCAGAATCGATATCACCTTTGACCAGATTAAAAACAAAACAAACTCCTAAAACAGTCTTTCTACGTTCCAAAGTTGGAAGTTTTATCAAAGCTAATATATCGTCATATGACGGAAGCCTATTGGCATGATCCCATCCAAAGCCACGTAAACAGAATAATAAAAACTGCCTCTGCACAGACTCAGTTGACAACGGTAGTATGACAACGATAGTATGGATTCCAAATAACAGACGCATACTCCAAAATAGCTCTAACAAGTGAAATGTACAATAGTCTCAATGAATTCCCTAGCCCATCTTTTCACAAAACCAAGAACAGCCCGAGCCTTGCCAATCATCATACTAATATGAGCAATAAAAGACAATTTCATATCCAATAATACTCCCAAATCAAGAAATGTAGTTACAGTTTCCAAAGGGGAAGAATTATTTACATAAGTGGACGAAATTACACGCCTGCAGGAGAAAACCATGCATTTACATTTTCTCAAGTTCAGATCCATTAAATTAATCCTGCATCAAGTTACAAACAAAAAGTATAAAATAATTTAACATCATCAGCGTACAATAGAATATCACAATTTGAAACAGCACAAGGAAGATCATTCAAAAACAATAAAAACAGTAAAGGACATAAATGGCTACCCAGTGGAACACCAGAAGTAACATATACAGTCTTAAACAATACCCTTTGAGTTCTAAGGGAGAGGTAGGAGTCTAGCCAACGATGAATAGTATCAGGAATACCGATTAAGAAAGGTCACGATTGTTGACCTTGAATTATACAATTGTATTTGGTTTGTCGGCATTACACTTTTCTTTAACTGCATCCTACAGAAATTAGTCCAACAGTATCATTAGCATTCGATCGATTGTACTATGAGATGTGTGGCTAAGTGCACTATTTTGTTGAAATCAAACATGGTTCTCGTTGATACAATAAAGAGCGGGTATTGATGTGATCGTCACGGTTTGATAGGTATTTCCATTGACCGTAATGGTTGCGCTGTGCTCATTTTGAATGAAATATTGGCCAACGGTCTCTCTGCGGCACCAAACAATCACTCGTAATGGGAGCATCGCATTCTGTAAGACCACGTATAGGTATTACGAGCCCCAAATATGCCTATTTTGCTTAATAATGTATTGCTTCACCGAATGCAATACTGTAGTGTACTCTTTTCTGTTGCCCTTGATTTTACGAGTGCACTGAAATGTGAATTTCGCATTTATTTAATATATACAACAGCACTCGTTTGCCTGTGATGTAACGCAACTATGCTTGTCTTGTAAGAGCATATTTTACTACTGAAGCTACATTTTCAGTATTGCCATATGAATATCAGTAGTAGTAATGTAAAAAAAAGGTTTTTCCGCCGAAATAATAAGTTTAAAAAAGTTACTGGCAATGCTGGCGTCGACGAAGATATTTGGTTGCCGAGAGTAAAAAAAAAAAATGAAATGCATGATGTGACTCTATGAAGAGTACAATGCACTCTTCACACAACTATTTTCTCTCTTTTATACTGTTGTACAATGGTTTAGGAGTCCAGTTGTTTTTTTGTAGTTTATCTTTGCTTCACACTTATCTATATTTTCGGCTACGATCAATATTCGGTCTTGAGAAAAATGCAATAGTGTGCCTTGTGCACACCTTTATATGCCTTGTGCACACCTCTAGTACATACATACCAAGTCGAAAATGTGTTTCGTCCAAAAAGATGTTTTTCTTTCATATTCCCGTTGATCCTATAAGCTCGAACGTTGCTGAAGCGTAAATCAATTCATTACTTTCAGTGGAGATGATGTACTGAATTTTGTAGCAGAATAGAATGCCATAAGTATTCCCACAATCAAAATAAACGATGGTTTCAATTTAAATCGATAGGTGGCCCACCCTATACAATGGTGGTTGTTCTTCCTTTTAAAAGTATATTTTCTTATATCGTATTACAAGAATAGCATGTACAAGCAAATGCTATAAATAGCTTAACTTTTTGTATAAATAGCTAAAACTATGCCAAAGTATGGACATTAATGTAATTAAAGAAATTATTTGTAATTAAGGAACTTATGATGGCAAAGTCGTTTAGTGGCTTTTAGTCAATTATGGGCCAAAATTAATTGAAATATTATAATTGCGTTAAACAAAACGGTGAGAATTATGACAATAATTTGCTATTTATGGTACACAAAACAATATCAATTAATTTAGTAGCAAAACTTTAATACTTAACAACTCAGTTTTGTGAAACATAAATTGACTTAAAGGCCGATTTATCTATCGAGAAGGGAATGAAAAGCAAAAGCCATGTAGCTGCTTACAATACAAAGAAAATTACATGACGACGGATATCAATATTGAATCCGTGTTTTCTAGAAAAACTTCTAGTTGTCTTACAAAGAAATAATTTTATTTGATTTTTTTTTTTGTTTTTTTTGTTTAACAAAATGTCTTTGTCGTATTATTATCACATCAAAAATAGTTTTCTTATTCAGTTGTTAACAGAAATTTCCGATTCTGTTTTTTTTTTTGTTTTGTTTTGACAAACTTCCATGCAAACATTTTTAAAAGAATTTTATTTTGACGGAAGGCAAATATCTTTCCGGGTCGATTCTATTCTTTAGCTGTTACATTTTACACACACACATATTCGTTTGACATTTTACCTTTTCTTTTCAATTTTTTTTTTGTTTTTCCCTGTTGAAGTGAAATTTTGTCAAAAAAAAAAAATGCAAAAAAGTTTCCGATGAAATTATAATTGTTTGCCTCTACGCTAGTCGTAATGTCATGAGTTTTTTTTCTTTTAGTTTTGTGTTAAAAAAAATTAAAACTAAAGGTTGAGGACGTATCAGTAAAAAAGTGTAAGAAACTGTTCTTGTTGTTTGCTGTTTGTCAGCATGTGTTGCGTCACTGCTACATCAATGTCCTTCGATTTTATCATTCTTAAATAAGTTTTCATCAGCATAGAGAAGACAGAAAGTTTTAATTTTTTGCATTATTGAGTCAAGAGATAAAAGGAAAAATTCAATAAGAATCAAAGAAAAACGACGTACAAAATTAATGATGCACGACATTTACAAATTTCAACCTTTATGCTGTTTAATCATTACTTACTACAAAAGGATGACAAAAGTTTTAAATTTTTTAAGAAAAATTTAAATAAAATTTAAATTTAAAATAAGTGCAAGTAACATTGACAATCAAGCTATACAAACATGATAATAACATTTACGGAGTAGCAACTTAACTTAGGTTAGGTTAGGTTAGATTAGAGGACGTGTACCTGTCAAACAAGACAAGTACTGACCCATTGTTCAACGTCCTAAAGGAGTGAAGGAGGGGAAAGGACGAAAGGTGGGCTATGTAGGAGAAAGGGGGGAGTGGAAAGAGGAGAACTCACAAAGGACCAGACACAACAAAAAGGATACACCGATGAAGTCCTAGCACCTCTCAACCAGCCTAAGCCACTAATAAATCTGTGGAAAGCTTTGATGTCGGCTCTCGACACTGAATTCATGCTCTCCAAAGAAGGCCCTGTCAAGGGTCCTCAATCTCAATCTACCAAGGACTGGGCAGTAACAGAGGCGGTGTTCGATGGTCTCCAACTCCTCCTCATCGCAGCATGCCCTGCAATAGTCCGGCTGGGATCTGTTTTAGATCCTTGTCAGCGACCTAATCTTGCAGTGCCCCGTGATAAACAGACAAACAACCCTAAGCTGCCCTTATTCAAGACAAGTACTGGCCTATTGTTCAACGTCCTAAAGGAGAGAAGGAGGGGAAAGGATGAAAGGTGGGCATGTAGGAGAAAGGGGGGAGTGGAAAGAGGAGAACTCACAATTACCAGACACAATAACAAGGATACACCGATGAAGTCCTAGAACCTCTCAACCAGCCTAAGCCACTAATAAATCTGTGGAAAGCTTTGATGTCGGCTCTCGACACTGAATTAATGCTCCCAAAGAAGGCCCTGCCAAGGGTACTCAATCTCAATCTACCAAGGACTGGGCAGTAACAGAGGAGGTGTTCTCCAACTCCTCCTCATCGCAGCATACCCTGCACTAGTCCGGCTGGGATCTGTTTTAGATTCTCGTCAGCGACCTAATCTTGTAGTGCCCCATGATAAAACAGACAAACATCCTTAAGCTGCCCTTTTTCAAAACAACAAACAACCCGATCTGTTCCGCGCTTCTGCTCCTTGTCCATGACCCATGCATTGATGAGTTCATAGAGGAACCGAGAGGGGGGGTGGACAGAACTAGGGATACCAATCGAGAAATCCCGAATCCGGAAATCCCGCGATTTTCGGAATTCACAAAATCACGAATCCCGGTATTTTAAAAAACTTGTCCCGTGATTTTTAGAAAATTTTTGGGATTGTTAATTCATATGTATTTTGACCCCACAAAAGGTCCTGAAAAAAAATTCAATATCACTTGACTTCGATAATAGCATCTCAGATGAGGAAAACCCTACTTCCAGTTATAAAAAAATATTTGGTGGCATCGAAGAATGCAAAAGCCCTATAACACGAATTAAAAGGGTAATTGATTTAGATACTCAACTGTCCAAAGGAACAGATTTATTTACATGAGGAGGTGGGTATTTACAGCTATCTTGGAACTATTTTATTAACAAATGTTGATTGCGAGAAGTGTTTTTCAATGGCTGGTTATTTTCACAACAAAATTCGTTGAAGCTTATCAGACCACATGGTAGATGCTTTAAACAAATAATTTTCTTAAAACTAATGCATTTGCAGCATATGTATGAATAATTTTAATTTTTGTTAATTTACGCTTTTTTGTTGCATTTTGTCTTGCTGTTGTATTTTATTTTTAATGACACATCATTCTAATCTGTATAATTGGAATATAAATGATTTTGTTAACGAAATATTTTTATTATTAAGAGAAATTCGCGATATTTGCCGTGATTTTTGGACTCCGAATTATCCTGGGATTTCGTGATTGGTTTTAACAAAATCCCGAATCCGAATTATGTTTATATTTACTACGGATTATTAGAGTAGAGTATTATTGGATTGTAGATAGGTGGCTTTATAAAATCATAAAATTGCAGGAAATGTTTTAAAAGATGAAGGTTAGAATGTTGCTGTCCAAATTACGACTACTTTAAAAATAAAATGCTATTGAAATCTTAAAAAGTCTTATAAGATTTTTTGAAAGAAATTTTGTGGTCCAGTCCACAGTATAAACTTGTGACGGAGGATATCTAAGCACATATGGAGATGGTTATTCGAATTAAAAGTAATAAAAGAAGGAATGAGTTATAAAGAACTCAAATATATGGAAGAGTTATATTGAGATGGAAGAGATTTGTTGTGGTCTTTCTATCCAATAGTATTACACATAAAAAATGGTGCCTATACAAGAGCTTAATTATTTGGTTTGGTTTCCTGATGAAAATTTTTGTCTTCTACAAAACATAATGATCCTGAAGTGTTACAATTCTAGTGATTTAAAGTAAAGTTCTTTTTAATAATTTAAAACCCAAAGTTTATTTATGCTCTTGATTAAATTACATTTTTTATTTTGTCAGTGTCTCACATAATAATCAAATTTTTCATTAGTATTTGAAATAAACAAAAATTCTTATTCATATTTTAATTACAGTCACAACAAAACTTTTATTATTTTTAATAAACACAACAACTACTTAAAATATAAATAATATTTTAAATTGTCACATGGAAAATAAATATTTTGTTTTTGTTATTTTTTAAAATTTTTTAATTTTTAATTTATTTTTTTTTTTAATAAATATGACACAGAAACAACAACCACATACACATGTATGTGGTTTTGTCATTTTTTTTGCATTAAATCCCATTTAAAAATATTAAAAAAATTGTTGTTAACTCTGCTTTGGAATGTGCAGCATACAACAACAACTATAACAATAAAATTAATTTAAACTTTAAAACTTAATTTAGTTTCAGCTACCATTTATGGGGGATCACGTATTGCCTGTAAAAATCAGGAAAATGCAATAATTAATGGCCTTTAAAGTTACAATTGTCATGGAATGCAGGATGGCATAAACAAAAGTTTAAAAATTTCATTTATATTGCCATGGTAAAGCTTAGTTATAACCTACCAGTCCTCTGGTAGAAATTAAATTCTGTTGATATGCAAACAAAAAGAGAGGTAAACACCGACGTCCTTAATTTAATTTAAGAGAGCAAAAAGTATGCAGGATTTTTTTTTTTGAAAAACCACCACATGCGGATTATTAATGAAATTGTTAAATTATTTGGACCAGGTATGCGGTTGAATTTAATTTTGAATATTCAAATTTAATAACAAAAACAAAAAAAAAAGGCGATTGAAATGTTGTATTGAATTTAAATTGAAGTATTAAATAAAATTAACGCATATGATGGGCTTTAGTTGAATTAAAATTGAAAATCATGTAGAAAAATTATATTTACATCCTTAATTAAGTTTTTACTTTCGCTTGTAATATTTGTAAATACAATTTATTTTTCATTAAAGTTGAATCGGTCGTATGAGTAATTTAATTTCACTCAATTAATATTGCTTATACGTATGTTTCATATTGCTTAGCAAAGTTTACTTAGTAACCACGAATCTATTAGAAATTATGTCATGCTAATGGGTTCATTGGTTAACAATTTCCAGCAGCATTATTGATGTAAACATTTCTATAAGCATAGCAAGAGAAAGTAAGTCATCGTACGGACAACCATGTGAAGGCATGTTAACCTTACTTTGTTATGCAATTTAAATTAACGCTTTAAGTGTGAAGAGTTAGGATCAGTTATTGAACCACTTAGTTGGTGAAATGGCATCATCAGAGTTTATTGAATAATGTTGGCTAAATGTATGTGATTTTCAAATTTTTTTACTGTCTGGCATACAGCAGGAAAAACGTAAATGTGTAGTCCATTGTTTGCGACAAAGAATTAGGTGAACTGACATCAAAACATTATGATATTTTAAGATCTAAGGATTATTGCTAAATGGTTGGCGGTATTATGATCTAGTTTCTCACACCAACCATTCATTTTTTATACATGAGTGGCGAGAGCTACAGTTAAAATTCGATTCTGAACAATAAATTTTTTAAGAGTCTTTTTATGGCATTTTGATTTTAATCTCAGAGTTTTTGCCAGAAATCTGCTGAAAGTCATCAAAGAAATATTTTCCGTATTTCATTTAATTGCAGATATCTGACCTGAAGTTTGACCCGTGGCATTATATCTAATAAGCCAATACACTACCCACTAGACTACGAAGGAGTACCGGCATCAAGGCATTACGATATTTTCAGAATAATCAAGAAAATTATAAAAAGCTAGTTACTCTGTTCGTATCTGCAGTCCTTGGGAATACCTTGTTTTATGAAAACATTTTTTTCTTTTATAATAAAAGATAAATAAATTAAAGTAATGAATAGAAAAACTATAAATTTTTATACAAACTTTTGGTTAAAATTCATAAAATTGCTAAAATATATTGTTGTACTAAGACTTTTGCTGTCAACTGTATATGAAACGCGTTGGAATCATTCATATGGAAGAGCATAATCTTGAAGGTATATTTGTTTTGTAACATTTCACTCAACAGTCTTCTAACATATGCTCTGATACTAATTTAAGTTCAATGTGTGGCAAGTCCGGTTGAAAACACATGTCGTTGGTGTCCATGTCATTCAATTCAGGCCATATGTAGTTGGTAATATAGGCCGCATACGAAATTGGTAGTTATCGATCTATGTTGCTCGTCGCTGATATCAGTGATATCCTCAACGACATCGTTTTTAAAGAAATATAAACCGATGACGTAGTCAGTTCATGTCCACATCAAATAGTAACTTTTTCGGAAAGCATTAGACTCTTATGTCAAGTATGTTAGTATTACCTCATATTAGGTAATTTTGTTTATTCACCCAGTGACTATAATTTTGGTTCGCACCCAAGAGCTTTCCGTAGGTTAACAGCCACGTTAGCGTACATTCGTAAAGATGTGGAACTTAATATAAAAGTTTGTCATTGTTCAAAGGTAATACAAACTCCTTTTTAAAGTGAAACATGATTCCACTAAAGTATAGTAAAACTTAAGCGTCAGCCAAACTAGCAGGACTTTTTAATAGGTTTCAGATCAGCATTCATACAATTTTGACTATGAGTGAATCAACAAAATTGAAATTCAACTACTTTCATTCGTACTCGCTACAACATGGATTTATAAGTATAAGTAGCAATGAGTATGAGTACAACGTTGACATTAAACTCACAATATTCGAAATGTGTTTGATTCATACGCCTACTCATTCGGATTCATAAATTTAGAAAAATAGTTATAATACTTATAAGTCATTCGAGTGATTCGAATCATTCATGAAAATTTGCAGCCTTTGTTGTTGTTGCATATACAAACAAAGAAGAGAGGAAAGACAAAGACAACAAGCAAAGCATACAAACAATCTTCCTGTGAGCACAAAAGTGTTCGTACGCGAATCATACTTATTTTGTGCTTCGTGTAAATGTTAAGTAGAGACGAGTCGAAGTCAATAACATCATGTGTATTGTTAAGTATGAATACGACGAGTAGTTCCAACTTTGAGTATGAGTAGTATGAGTATCATATTAAAATAAGTATGAATGCTAATAAGTATCAGAAATTATAAGTATGACTGGAATCTACTCATCGTTTTGAATACTCGTTGCTAATCTCTGATAGTTTTATATTCCTCAGTCAACAGTGACTGACGAAATTCATGAGGTTAAATTGTCTTTGCTCACCTTCAAGTTAAAGAAAAAAAATTTGATCAGGAATAAGTATGCTTTAACTGCTATTCCTATTCTCCGCATTTGGCACCGAGTGTCTGTTTCTTATTGTTTAGTTTCTAGAAATGGGAAAGAGCCAAAAATCAAATGAAGCAATCGGACCCTAAAATATTTTCTAAAATTTAAGGAAGGAGAAATGTTGGAACCACTTTAGCAGTCCTGTCGACCCTACACTACACAAAAAGATATTTACAGTGAGCGTTCAAATTTAATTTTCCTTTAATCGTATATTACTTTTGTATAGCATAGTATGTGAACGTATGTATGTTATTGTAATATTATAATGAATTTATTTCAACTTTTTCGTTGTAAAATCAAAACAAATTAAAATAATTACAAGTGCAATTAAGATTTATTTTATTTTATTTTTTGTTGTTTAATTAAATTGAAATTGACAATATGATAAGTCTTAGCCTTTAATAAATACGTTCATAATACATACATAGCATACATAATAAATGTTATAAAATACTTATAAATATTTAATTGAACACTTTAAATTTTATTGTATACTTTAGTTTAATAAGTACTGCTGTTGTAAAACATTAATTTTAATTAAATTTCAAACAAAATATTTTCTATAACAAATTATTGTCTTTAATATTAAACTGTTTTATCCTTTATTGTTTTATCTGTTAAGTAACAATATTTAAGAATTTAAAATCATTACATTTTGCAAGTAGTTTCTTTAACAAGAAAACTTTGTCCTGTGAAGAGGTGGAAGAAGTACAAGCAAAATATTTTTGCTCTTAAAGTAACAAAAAAAAAAAATAAATTTAACAAAGTAAAATCTATGTTGTCTGAGAGAAATAAATTTATGCAGTGACATAAACTGACATTAAACTTTGCATATGTTTGTAATTTAAGTGGATTTAACTATTTACTTACTGTCTACGGTAATATTTTAGGGTTTATATGTACACTAATACCCCGGTTTGCGTTGCTTGTTCAAAGTCTGCTTCGAAGTTGCGTCTTTTTAAAATTTATGTGATTTCGAAGTTGCGGCATTTCTGTTTCAGTTTGCGTCGCATGTTTCGAAGTTGCGTCGTTAGTTCTTCAATTTGTGTCATTAATAGGAAAATGCTTGTACAATGCTAAAACAGAAAAAGGGGATTTCCCGTTTAAATCTAGTACAAATTCGAAGTTGTGTTTTTTAATATTTCTGTGACTTCGAAGTTGCGTCGTTTCTGTTTCAGTTTGCGTCGTTAATATGAAAATGTTTGTACAAAGCTAAAAAAGGAAAAGCAGATTTCCCGTTTAAGTCGCTCCTTTATTGCATCATAATCATATCTCAAAATAGTAAAAATTTGTAGTTAGTTAAGCAAAACTGCTCTTTTAGACCTTCTGTACATGTTGGAAAAAGAAAAATCAGTTTTATATCCCAGGCTGAACCGAAGTTATAGAAAAAAGTGTTTGCGGCAAATAGATCATAGGACTTATGGCTTGAAAACTTTTTTGCCAAGTTCAAGTTTTTTTTGAGATATGACTATGTTGCAATAAAGGAGCGATATGTATGTATGTTGTCTGATTTTTTATTGAAATTTCTATTTTTTCAGCTAAGATTATGAACCTCGGAACTAATTAGATGAAAATCAATACAAATGTATGGAAAATCGTGCTTCGTTTTGCGTCGTTTCGATTTGCGTCGCGTTTCTTCAGGTATTGGTACATCGAGAATAATGGTAAATTAAAATTCAATACATTTTTTTTTTCTTCACAACTTTTCAAATCGGATTTTAAAAAAGAAAAAGTTTTTAATAAAATATTCTTTTTATAAACAAAAAACAAAAAAAAAACAAAGAATTTTTTTATTACCGTTTTGCAAAAACATAAATTTGTTTATTCTTATGAGCTATTAAAACCGTGAACATTAATAAGTATAAAATTTCTCTAACCCCAGCTAAATGTAGAAACTGTTAAACAGCTTTAGTTTATTTTTCCAAATATAAGGACTTTACCATTTTTTATTATAAATTTTTTTTTTTGATTTTTGGAATTCTAATATAAATTTTTATATTTTCAGCTACAAGTCAACATAAAAAATAAGCATTGTCAGCTAAACTTCCTTACGTTTTACTAAATATTATGACTAGTTTCTCTCTCTTTTTTGTTTTGTTTTGTCTTCTTTTTACTGCAATTTCATAAGTAATTACGTGTTTTCTTTCTAAAAATTACAGGCCAAAAAAAAAAAAAGACTCGTAACCCCCATATACAAAATGATCTTCCTGCAGAAAAAAGAAAAAAATTAAACACTAATGCACAGGAAAACTTTATTTATCTTTTCACTTTGTTCCCCTATTAGTGTACGCCCTAAAGTTGAACATTACGAAGGTATAATTACATATGTACACCTGAGTTATGCTTTTATACATATTGTTTATAATGAGAATACTACATAGATGTTGATAATATACAGAGATATGTACAGTAAGTAATGGTATGCTTAACATTCCTCAACAATGCTCACTATAAACTTCTAAAAGAAATTCATGGAATGAAAAGTTTTTCAGGATTTTTGACAGAAAGTTCTTATTTCGGCTGTACAACCAATAGAAATTACTTTAAACCAGCTTCAGCCAGGAATTTTTAATCAAATTCGAGTCTATTGTGATTCTTCTGCGCGATTAAAAAGCTCGAATAAGCGCTTATTTTCTGATCATAAAATACTCTTTCATCGGGAGAATAAAGTGACTACGAGCGACTCTTCTTAAAAAGTCACTTATGAGTCATTTTCTATATCATTTCGATACTTTTTCTAGTAGCTTTATAATCATTTTCGAATCACTTTCTGATCATTTATTAGTCTTATTTACCTTCGCTTATGATTCTTTATCGAGTCGTCTTTCAGTCATCGTTTAATCCCTTACGAGTCTTTTATGAGTCCTTTTATTGTCATTTATAAGTCGTGTTCGTATTAATTTGGACTCGTTTTTATGTCATTTATGATTAAAATATGAGTCATTTATTATTCGTACTTATAATTCTATTTTCATCTCTTCAAGTGTTTTTATTAGGTTTACTCTGTCCTACGTTTGCACTAAAGCGATTTCAAAAATCACGTTCGTATGAACGTTAAGTATCAAAGAAAGAATTTAATTACAATCACTTTTCAAACCTCTGCAGGATCTGTTTTTGATTAAGCGTTTTTCAATCTTCAGTATAAGTAGAATACAATAATAAATAACAGAAATTATAGTCACATTTTAAATGTCTGGATGATTAACTTCCTAAATGCCTATACAATTTTTTGTTGTATTTTAAATCGAACTCGATTACTCATTGATACGAATCATTTTTGAGTCCCTTTTTAACCGTAATATTTTGACTAATAAGTTTTTGATCACCAAAAGTACTCTAAAATGACTCAGCAAGGTGATTTTTATAAAAACAATCTTCCGAATGCTAACTTGCTAAAGTCGAATAGAAAATATCTTCTGTGTGTTAGTTTTAGTTAGAAGTCACCATAGTCTGGTAGGCAGTGGTTTTTTTATTAGACGTGATGCTACGGTTTGAACTCCCATTTCATACAAACTGAAATATAAAAAATATTCCTTCGACTAGTGTCTTTTAGCAGATTTCTGGGAAAAATTCTCAAAGTTAAAAATCTGTTCTTTGGAATTGACTTTAGACTATAGGTCTTCGCCACTTATGTATAAAATTAACACGCGCAACATAATTTGTGTGAGAAGTTAGGCCGTTATCGTGATTTGATTATAATGACCAGTGGCGAGCGGAAGTGAGTGCATGTTCATCAAACTGAGTTTCGTCAGGCACAAAAACAAAACCATACAGCAAATACACAAAAAAAAAAAAAAAATATTAATATTTTAATATTTTAATTTATTCTTAACAAATAGCAGTAAAAAAAAACAATAATTAATGAAATGAATTCAATGAGTTTGAATGAAAAAACGAAAATAACCCACATAAACTCAATTTTGCACGTTTCAAGAAAATTCAAGAAAAATTCAATACTTAGTCAATAGATCCTTATAAGAAATATCTTGATTTACACGGTTTGACATGCTTCCTACCAAATTATCAATAACATCTTTCGGAATTCGATTCCATTTCACATAATTATACGATCCCAAAGTTTGCCCACTTTCACGAATGGCCAAAGATGGCCATTCCATCAATTGAAATTTTTTTTTTCCACTTCATATCTTTACTATTTTTGCTGTGTGCTTCGGATTACCATTCTGTAGGAAAACAATTTCTTATTCGGGATATGCATATTTGTCCATAAAATTCAGAAGATGGGTTTGCAGAATCTGTAGATAGTCTTTTTTCGCATGATACCATCTACTAAATATAGAGGGCCAACATGCCAACATGCCACCATATTAACCATCCACAAACCATTATATTTTCGCCGCCATGTTTAACAGTTTGCTTCCCCGGGTCTTCGACAGCCGTATTGCTATCAATGTATTCATAAGAATTCGATTCAAAATATCATACTTGATTCCTTGTTGGGTTGTTGACTGGAGCAGTTCAGTAATATAAATGGCATTTGGGCGAAAACATCGTAGCAGAAAACATAATCAAGGCCAAATTGCATGTCCCCGTTGGCCTGCTCACGTCACACAAACGTGAGATCTGCTTCTGTTTTCAAATTGTTCGTGCAGTGTGCCTTATGTTGCATGAGCCGTGTAGCACGCAGCACTGTTCTGTTGAAACAACATGACTTTGACGTCCAGCCATCGACCTATATTGCTAGCCATTGTCAGTGATTGTCAGGTCAATGTGGTGCTCAAAGAAATATTAACTGATTGCACTAAAAGCCCAAAATCAATGCCCTTCCTGGAATGCATTCGATGCTTTAATAACTCATATTGATAGGTAATGTCTCAATGTAATTTTTTAATGAAAATTAGGCTTAGTTGACAACTCCTTTAGAAGCCTCTGTTGAAGACCTAATATAAAAATTAAAGAAAATAACTTTGCTGTAATCTAATGGGTAGTGGTTAGACTTATTAGATGAGAGACTACGGTTAAAACGCCAGGTTTCACATCTCTAGAACGAAATTTGATAAAATATTTCTTCGGTGAGTTCCTCTCAGCAGATTTCTGGCAAAAACTCTGAGCGGAAATAAAATTGCCATGAAAAGTATCTCGAAAATCTGTCGTACCGAATCCACTTTAGACTGTAAATTTCTACACCACCCATAAATAAAATAAACATACACTATATAAGTAATGTGATAAGTTAGGTCGTAATCCTGACTAAATGGTTGTTGTGACCAATTATGTTCGTATGAATGTGGAGAGGAGATAAGCTGACTTTGTACCAGACATAGATTACATATGTATTATAAAATATTTGTCCTTCCTTTTCGAATTAAAAAATGTTTATAAATTTAAGCATATTATTACCATTTCAATGCATTATAATGCTGGGACCATGGATAACATTTCACTATAATTCATGTATTTAAGTATACCTTTAAGCTATTTTCCCTTAATACTTTATAAAAATTGAGATTTCTGCTTGTCTAAGTAACTTTATTATCCGAACAGTAACACAGTAACACAGTCACACAGTCACACATGCACACTAACACACTCCCTAATGGATGATTTTATTAAAATATTTGCAACGGTATTGCTTTATCCTTTTGGGAGTATTTTTCTCCACATACTTCCTTGCTGTTAACCCTTTCGTATTAACTGTAACAACAGATACGAAATTAAATTGAAAATAGAGTTTAAATTGAATTTAAATTTATCATTTTTATACTAAAAAAATAAAAATAGAATAAAAAATTTAAATATATTCATACACAATGTATGCGTACAGGGTGACTGATATATAATGCAACAAAGTAAAGCGCTATATTTTTTTAATTTTTATTGTTCAAAAGCAAAAAATGTTGAAAATAACATCAAATTTTAGAATGAGTTTAGATTTGTTCGAATTGGCCACCTTTGGTACGAATTATGACCTTCAAACGGCCGACAAAGCGATCACAGGCTGCACAAAAGTGGCTCTGCGGTATTTTGGCGCATTCCCGGTGAAGCGCCATCTTGAAATCTTGATGATCGACACTTTGGTTATTTTTTAGTGAGAATCTTACTCTCCAAAATGCCTCAGGCGCAAAACTCCAACCGATTGAGATCCATAGATTTTGGTGGCCCACACCATTACTATCGGCGGCGCTTGAGTTCTAGGGGCCAATCGCAGGTGTAAATTTTAAGCTGATCTCTTTGGTAAGTAAACCCGATCATTTTGTTTGTTCACAAACTGCTCAATTGGGAATGGCTTCTCATCGGAGAAAACTAAATTTGGTAACTGGCCAATTTCGTGCAAGCGAAGTAACTTCTTGGCTCATTCCAGTCTAACTTTTTTTTGTCTATCGGTGTGCTCTTGCACTTTTTGGAACTTCAGTGACTTTAGTCAGGGCTTATTTATCAATATGTGTTGCATTCGTTCTCGCGATATGTTCAGCTCACGGGCAAATTTTCTACCACTGCGGCGTGGAGATCGATCAAATCTGGCCTTCACTTTTCGGATCATTTCTGGTGTTGTTATCGTTTTTTTTCGTCCACTTTTTGGACGCAATGGTACGAGAAACAAAAGATTTATTCACATTTAAATGCTGGAGGGCTCTAACGATAGCCACCTCTGGTTTTATTTCCAGTCAAATATAAAGCAATCACGCTTGAATTCCATCACGATTGCCATCTGAATTACAAAATACTTTTGTAAGCTTGTAAATAATAAAATGAACTGTCACTGGAATTAATCTGTCAGCTATCAGACGAGCGGTTTACAAATAATAACAACTTGAAGTTGGTTGCAATACATATCAGCCACTCTGCATGTCTGTAAGGAATTTAAAATTAAAAGTGTTTCAATAATTTTTTTTTTTTTAAATTTTTACAAATTAAGGACAATATTATGGCATTTAAATCTTAATTTTTTTTTTTGTTTTATTTATTTTAATATGTCACACAATTTATCATGAAATAATTTATTCGATAAAAGGAATTAATTTTATTTAAGTTCATTATGCCCTTGCGTTACACAGAATTAAAATATTAAAGCAGATCATTGTAGATGTACGAGATTACATGGATTTATGCAAGTAAATGATGGAACTTATTTGTAATGCTTTAGGATTTAAATAAACTGACTGATAGCTTATGGTTATAAAATAATAGATGCATTTAAAACATGAGATTAATTACTAATAAACACTGTTATGATAGTTTTATGTTTTGTAATATTCATACATATTCATTATTCTCACCGTACGATTGTACATTCATTGATGTCAACAACTTTTGTTGAACTCTTAGCTATTTTTGGGGGAAAATATACGTGATTACATATCTTTCTTGCCTTTATATGTTTTCTTTGTCGTCTCAAATAAATTATATTCAATACATAGTGACAAATTCCTGATACATACATAAATGGCCATTACAATATTTCAGTCAGCCTTACGATCTAGATTCTTACACCACTTATGTAGTGTAGTTTAAAATCAACTCCGAATGCTAGATTTTTGAGGACCTTTTTCATACCAATTTTATTTACTCTCAGTCTTTTTAATAGACCTCTGCGGAGAAGAAGTCGTCAAAGATATATTTTTCATATTTCGTTTTGTTGGAGATGTCTGACCTGGGGTTTGAATTGTGGCCTCACTTCTACTTATTATATTACGCCAACTTCCCACAGATTTTTGATAGTATTGCTAAATAACAGCAATATTTGAGAAACGAAATGTATGGTATTACTCTACGATATTAAAGACCAATTTATATAGGGTATCCCGACAAGGACAATTTTCTCACCGATCCAAATAATGCATTCCAGTGTTTCATTCACATAATCACAAATTGTTCATGTTGATTTTAAGACTATTCTCAGAAAGGGAAAGAGTAGCCTTTGAGTATGCAGTCTCCAGTAAAAAGACCGAAAGTTATTCTTGGATAGCCTAACATCTGTTTTCTTCTCATAATTTTCAAATAAAAGATTTGACAGTCTTAAACCCATTTGATTTTGG
Source organism: Sarcophaga peregrina (assembly GCA_014635995.1). Classification (NCBI taxonomy): domain Eukaryota; kingdom Metazoa; phylum Arthropoda; class Insecta; order Diptera; family Sarcophagidae; genus Sarcophaga; species Sarcophaga peregrina. The sequence goes on along the minus strand of CM025790.1, from coordinate 43,090,192 downwards.
AAGAGTGTTTGCGTCACTTTATCTTTATCCCCTTTGTATCATATTTTTTTTTCGACGCGATCTTATCCATCTACTCATTGCTGCGAATTTCCAAATGATCTATCATATACTGTTTTCAATTTCAACCTGTAAGAGCTCAGTGCTCGGATGTGGGTCTGACTGACTGTCTTTTTCATGTCAATTTTATTTATTCTCAAACTTTTGTGGACCTCTGCGGAGAAGAAATCGCCAAAGATAATTTTTTCATATTTCGTTTTGTTGGAGATGTCTGACCTGGGGTTTGAATTGTGGCCTCACTTCTACTTATTATATTACGGCGACTTTCAGCAGATTCTTGATAGTATTGCTAAATAGCAGCAATATTTTAGAAACGAAATCGTTTACGAACTCTCTAGCCCCACTGTCGTAAGTCTGTATATCAGTCACTGTTAGTGATTTTACTCTTTTCAAACTGGCCTATGAAGATTGTACCACACGTATGCCAAAATATCTGCTGTAGTCTTTTTATATGCAGATGTCCTTGTGTCTGATATGACACCTGCAGCTCGTCCCTTCTCACATATCGAAAGATATATTCGACTTATATTCGACTTATATATATTTATGACGAAATAGCGTACGATATTGCCCACAATAAAAAATTAGTTGTTCATTGTTTTGGCCGGCACCCACCTGGAACACAGTTTCCTCATGCACCGATATCCATAGCTGACACATTCAATACTTTTAATACTGTGACGTAACACTAAACAAATTAACAAATTAATTCTTCAGTCAGAATTATTGACCTAGTTTCTCTCTATATATATGTGTGTGTTAATTTTATACATTAATGGCGGGACCTACAGTTTAAAATCCACTCCGAGCGACAGATTTTTGAGAAACTTTTCGTGGCAATTTTATTTATTCTCAGAGTTTTTGCCAGAAATCTGCTGAGAAGAAATTGCAATTGTATTTTATTTTGACGTCTGGAACTCTAACCCTGGATTTAAGTCTAATAAGACAGGATGCTACCTACTAGAGCACGGCGACCACAAAACAAATTAACGCGTAACAAAAATTAGCAAACATTTAAAACAGACGACAACATAACATACATATCATACGGTATACCGAATTCAATAAACAACTAAATAATAACGAATAAGGAATAAGTGATAAGGAATGAAAACACAGCGAAGGACGATGATGCTAGTCAGTAATGAATAATCAGTTGTGTTAAAAAGTGTATGTACATAATTAGTTATTACAACCTTTGAGCCAGGATAACGACCCAGCTTATCATACCACGTATGTTGCGTGTGTTAATTAAATACATGAGTTGTAGGACTTACAGTCTAAAGTAGACTCTGGAAGACAGACTTTTTATTTTCAGAACCTTTTCATGGCAATCTGCTGAGAGAAAGATCCTGAAAAAGCAGTTTTCAAATTTCGATTATGTAAGTTTTTAATATTTATGTAAGTTTTTAATATTTATCCTCACTTGGTCCATCTTCATTCATTGTTTTAAATTGAAAATCCAACTACTATTGTTTTACATGGTACTGTCTCTAAGCTAAGCTTTTACGTCGAAAATAGAACTTATATTAAACCCTCTTACAATATCTAGTTACTATTCATAGACTGTGCAAAAGGAACTTATGGGATGAAGTTGAAAGCAAACCGCGCTATAAGAGTACTGTGTTATTGGAGGGCTGTCACAATTTCAACCCTGCTTTGTATGAAACCGCGTTCTGAGAGTACCGCGTTATAGGAGGGAACACTGTATATAAGTACAACGTATTGTACATAAGTGTATATCATTGAAGAATAAATTGAAAATAATTCAAATGATTAGCTAAAAATAAAATTTCATTAGCCCTTATAAGTTACAAATAGTTTAGCCTATTAAATTATTTTATTTCGTATTAAATTTAAATTTTTTTTTCTATTCTATTTGTTTACAACTTAAAAGGTACAATTGTTTACATTGTTTTTCATATAAAATTCATAATAAGTATGTTGTCAAAATCAAAATATCTTAAAACATTCATGTCTACTACTTAGGATTTTTAATCTATATAATATAAGGGCGTATAATAAATGTAAATTTCTTTTATTGTTATACATCGTTTAAATAAAATATAATAATAATAATAATAATAATAATAATAATAATAATAATAATAATAATAAAAAATAAAATATAAGAGAAATCTTTATATTTTGTTTTGTAAATACTGTATGATATGATATCGGTGGTCGTATTGTATTTTTAGCATATATTTTGCATCACATGCTGTGAATTTATTGTCTCTAGTATTTGTTTAAAATAAATGCTTTCAATGAATAACAATAAAATTAAAATCAAAACCAAAACCGAAACAATTTTCATACAAAATAGAAAAATATTTATAATAAAAGCCAAAAGGTATGTTTGTTTTATGAAATTTATTAGAAAAAAAAAAACAAAAATAAAATAACTGCGTACATAAGAAAACAAATTGAAAACTGATGTTAAAAAGAAATTTTAAAACCAGAAATATATAAAATTTTAATTAAAAAATACAAAACTTCAGTTTCATGCGTTCGTTTGACTTTTGGGTAAAAACAAATTGTTTTCCATTTCCATTCAATTTTATAATAAGAATTTTAAATAAATGCCAAATAAAGAATTTTCTGCTTGAAAGTGAAAAGAATTGAACAAAATTTCTAAAAAAATATCAAATTTTTTTTGTATCTACATTTGTAAAAAAACCATTGTTGTTGTATTAAATTACAGTCTATATCCCGAGGATAAAAACATTTAAGTTTACGCCATCATTTCACTTTTACAGAAATTCTCGTAACTATAAGCAAAAAATTTTTTAATAATCCTGACTGAAGGGTTTTAATGAACAATTATGTATGTATGTATGTACTTAGAAAGGAAAAGTGTAGCCTTTGAGCATACAGTGTCCTGTTAAAAGACCAAAGATTATTCTTGGATAGTCTAATATCTGATTTAGATGTTTCTTTCACATAATTTTCAAACAAAAGATTTGACTGCCTGAAAACCAGTTGATTTTGGAAGAGTTTTTACCTTTCTTTATCTTCCACTTCGTATTATATTACGTTTTAAACGTTTCCAATTTCAAATCATGTTTCTGGACACATCAATGTTGTTTCATTTTTCCCGCCGCGATCCTATCCAGCTACTCATTGCTGGGAATTTCCATATGATCAGTCCTATACTATTTTCAATTTAACGCTGTAAGAGCTCGGTCGTCGAAAGTCGAACGAATACATACGTGAACAAAACAATTGTCAAATTTGGAACTATACTTGTCAATATAAGATCCAAGAGAGTACATCTTTTGGACATGAATGTGAAAGGTTATGGAAACAAAAAAAAATAACTAAATAACTACCCACTTGAGAAACAAGAGCGTCCAATGTACTCTTAAAAACATACTGTTTTGGATAGAGTTTGGTTTGACAGAATCATCGATTGATATTTCTTTGAGGACAACGTTGGCCAGCAGATTACCGTGAACGGCCAACACATAAAGTGAATGGTTACCAACATTTCTTGGCTTAAATTGGATGGTGTAGACACCAACGTCATATAGTTTCAACTGGACGACGGTATATGCTACATAGCTGATGATTGAATAATCTAGACAAATGCCCATCGAGATCGTGCGAATACACCCGGTTTAAATTTTTCTTGTGCAGTTTTTTTATGTTGCAGGTGGAAGCAAATAATCTACAACGGTTATCAAAGACAATATTACACATGTCGTCTCTCAAATAGAGCCTGATTTATGCAACCAGAGGCATAGAAACTTTTATACTTTCCAAATGGGTTTCACCCAGAACATCAACAGGCCTTTCGAATTAATAAAAAAAATGTCTATGATATCTCACACCTGCCTTATTTCTTATAAATTTGAAAATAGCAAGCGATGAAAGAGATCTGAAATTACAGTTAATTAGCAAACTTTCTTACTTAATTTGGTCTATGTCTTAAAGCAGGTATGCTGTACCAGAGATCAGCAAATGAATCGTTTTTTCGCTACCCATAAGTATTCATGTAATTTTGAGTATGAACGAGTCAACAGTATTGAAACTCAACTATTCGGATACTCTCGTACTCAGTGCAACATTGATTCATAAGTATAGATTGCTATAAGTAAGAGTACAACGTTGACATCAAATTCATAACATTCAAAATATGTTTAATTCCTACGACTACTCATTCAGATTCATAAATTTAGAAAAGTACATATAATACTTATAAATGATCCTTAATGACTCGAATCATTCATCACAATTTACAGTCTTAGTTGTTGAAGCATTTACCAAAAAAGAAGAAAAAACAAGACGCAGACAGCAAGCAAAGCAAACACAACTACCTTCTTGTGAGTACTGTAGTGTTCGTACGCGAATCATACTTATTTTGTGCTTCGTGTAAGTCTTACGTACGGTGAGATGAGTACTTCGAACTTTGAATATGTAGTATAGTAGTATGAATATAATATTAAAATAAGCACGAATGCGTATAAGTATTTGAAATTATGAATATAACTTTAAACTACTCATCGTTTTGAATACTCATTACTGATCTGTGGTATGTACATACATATTTATGTCTTTAAGTAAATAAATTTCAAAGTCTATAAATCTATCATAATCTATAATATTTATAAAAAAAAGAAAAAATAAATAAAATTTTAATCTTTTAATGGGAGACGATTTGCAGTATCATTCATAATTGTTGAATAAATGCTGTCTAGTGTCAACTTTGATGGACATGTGACAGCAGCAGAAACATTTATTATTTTCAAATATAAAAATGAATTAAAAAAGAATACAAAAACCGAGAACGTAAATGAAACTGATCAGATCAAATCAATAAACCGACATCAACAAGTCAACAGACGTCACAACACTACATCACATCACACCGTACAAATGTTTGTTGGAAACTATACTATCCCATACTGGGTGGGTGAGTGAGCGCGTATGATGAGAAACATCGTTGCATGCAACAACACTTAAATATAAAATTGCATGCATTAAGAAATTTCTTCACAATGTTCAATGTGTTGGTATCTTCTTCTTTTCATTCAATGTGGGTTTTATGTTTGAAATTTTAAAATTCTCTCAAGAATATGTTCATTTGACACGTGTTGTTGTTGCATATGCTTTTAAACTTTTTATTTTCAATCCTCGTATTTTATTTGTCTTTTACTTTTCTTTCTTTCTTTTTTTTTTTTTGTTTTTAATAATAATTTAATAAATTTTGCATTTTAATTGGTTTTTTATTTAAAAAAAAAAAGTTTTTACAAATAAAGCAGAAAACATGAGGGATTGCATGATGGAAATATCATAAATTAATTAGATTGCCATGGTTTATACACCGGAAAATTAAAAGAGAATTTTATTCCTTATTATTGCACTTCATACCACTTCATACAATGGAAAATATTCACGTGCATTTATTATTTAAATATCTAATAGAAACCTTAATAATAAAACAGTCTTTTTATTTAAAAGTGGGAATGAATTAAATTCTTTCTGCAATATTGAAATATAAATTGAAATCGAAAGCTTTATTGACTTAATGTATAAAGTTGTATGGAAGCGAAAATTCGTGCAAAGGGTACCCTCCTTAAAATTAACATTGATATTTTTTGTGACGCTATTTAAAATATTTCGACTCCAGCTTTGACCTCTCGTAAGCTAGACCATTTTGAAAAAGGGTATCAACGCGAACTTGTGCGAATTTCAAAAAAAGCTGAGATCCGTATTTAACTAAATCGACTAAAGATTAAAATATATTAATTTGGCATTTTTATTACAAACAATCCCGAACAAAAAATTCAAAAACCAATTTTTTTTTTGCAAAATATCCTTAAAAAAGACATGGATGATCGTCCTTGGACAAATTTTATACACTATTGGACGCAGCTTCAAAAAAACCTTTCTTATGATATAGATATTGTATATGTTGGTAAGGAAACAGATCCTCAAATTTATAAAATATTCAAAAATAGACCCTTTTTCAAAATGGTCCAGTTCACAAGAGGTCGAAGCTGGAGCCGAAATATTTTAAATGTTGTCTTAAAAAAGTCCAAGGTTCATTTTTAGGAAGGTACATCGAGCACTTTTTTTTGTGAGTCGCTCTAATGTACATAGGGTAAGGAATGTCACATTATTTACAACTTTTTTAAAACAATATTTATTGTGTTGATTTCAGTAATGAATATAATTCAGTATGAGCGACTGCTGTAGGCAACCTAACCTAGGCTCACACATCGAATTCTGGTGCTGAGACTACCTGTAGTTTTAGCGGGCATATTGGTAACAAACAACACTTTTCGCCCAAAAAATCTGTGATATTTAAAATGTTTGTGAATATGTAGTGGAACCTATATCTCTTTTGAAACCATAGCCACAATGTACTCAAGCGACTGCATTTTCGGCGAACATGTTAATATTGTTGCTAAAATTTCAAGGCTATGTAAGGCTTAACATAACTACTGATGTTATTGATACTATAAATCCGAAATTTGCGTTGCCGCAGGTAATTCCAGCAATTTAAAGATTTGTTCCACTTCATTCTTCATTCATTTCTTTTCGTTCATTTAATGTGTGTTTGATTATTTCTATGTTTTTTCAGTTCCATTAATATTCTTTTCTAAGCTGGTGATTTGTTTAGTGTGGCGAGACCTAGCTTGTCATCTTTCGTTTTATGGAAAGAACAGAGTCGCAGAACAAGTGGTGAGAAATTTTATTGGAAGAGTGGCTTTATTTTTATTATTATTTGTCGTAAAGATTCGCTTTAGTACTCAGGGCACACAATCTATTGTACTTCCCTGCAACACGATAGACTTTCGCTATAATGTAACCTCTAAGCCTATTACCCTCAAAAATTTCAGGACGCTGATACGAGTTAACAAAAACATCTCACTTGATAGGCACATATATTTTTCTTTCGATTAATTTCGATAAATGTACTCAGAGTCTACAGTGACTACCAGAATGCTCAGCATGTAATTTATTTAAAAAGATATGATTATCCTGATTACCCACAGTAAGGTCATTAACGTCTTGGAGACTCTCCTTCTTGCAGAGAAATTTTATTAAAAAAAAAAATAAAAAACAAAATTTTGAATTGTTTTGAACTGGATTGAATTTGGATTGAATTGGAATTAATATTTATTTTATTATTAATTAATAAATAATAAATAAATAAATAATTGTATAATAAGCAATACAATTATTTTATCATTATAGTGGAAAACTTTTAACATGAAAATGTTTTAAAAAAAAATTTTTAAATTTTTAAGAATTCCTCTGAAATAAATATATTCGCACATGAGCATTAATATTGTGACGTAAAATTGTAAAGTGATTGAATTTTAATGAGCCATAAAAAAATTTCCTCTACTGAAGGCATTAGAAAGAATATCATATGGAAATAATATTCATAAAGCAAGGCGATCTTTCAGCAGATCAATTTGAGTTTTTTTTTTTGTTTGTGAATAAAAGCAGCAGCGAAATAAAAACTCATTTAGGGAATCATTGAAACACTCAAGTAAAATTTTTTTGCAATATGTTTGGTACCTTTTCTTGTACCAATTTTTATGTACTAAATTTGTAAAAAAAAGTATTTTTTTTTTAACAGCAATGAAAAGAAAAAACTAAACGAACCAGAAAATGCTACTTTTCTACAATATTTTAGAAATTTATAGCTTTGCTCCAAATAAAATTCTCATGCAATTTGGTGTGAGAATTAGAGTGAACAAATAAACACAGAAATAGAAACAGAAATAGAATTGAATACATAAACCAGCAACAGCAACAGCAACAGGAATGGTAAAATGGCTACAAAGTCGAATAGAAACCCCCCTAAAGAAGACGAAAAAAAAAAACAGAAACGCTGGCTGTTTTCATATCATCATTTTATATTTTGATGATGCCGATTGTTGTTGGCTTTATACAAATACAAAGTGACTCACATCATTAAAAGAAATTTATTTAAACAATAATTTTTATGATAATTTTTTTTTTGTTTTTATTTTTTTGTCGGCGTATGTTTTTTTTTGCTTTATTTTCTCTAGTTATTGTTTAAACAATTGTTTTGTTGCCACTCTTTGAACAGCGTGTTATTTGTATATGCACGAGTGTATACATTTTATTGACAGTGGGACAACCAATTGCATTAATTAAAAACAAAGTGTTTTAATGTTACTATACGTCTTTGAAAATGTAAACGATCTTTGTAATGCAAAGGTCTTGCAACGAAACAAGTTTTCCGGATTCAAATTAATAACATTAGGAAAACTACCGAATCTTTGTCACACTATTGGTTTGCAAAGTTAAATAGATGAAAGTGCTAGAAAAAGCATTGCCTTTCGGTAAGAAGGCTTAAGATTATAATTGGTCTTTACAACTCTCAGAATTACAACCTACCTTCTCTCACCACTTAGGTTGTGTGCATTAATTTTAAAAGTGAGTGTCAATACCAAATGATAGGTTTGTGAAAATATTTTTTTTTACTCTTAAAGTTTTAGGCTGCCGAACGGTGGCATATCGTCTAATAACCCAACACACTACCTTTCAGACAATAGCTACACTATTTAGATATTGTGGTATGAAAATAGATGAAAGAAATATTTAAAAGAGACGTAACGTAACACATAAAGTGGACACCCACAAGAGGCTGCAACATACGTCTATTGAAAAACCCGACAACATAATTTTAGATGAAAGTAAAGGCTTTTATTATGTCAAAGGAACATGGTAGACATGAAGTATGTTCGTCTGCAAAAATTATATAGTTGCGACGTGGACTTACAATGAACTAAGAACCAACAATAAATTGATAATTATTCTGATTAGTATTCGAAAGTGTTGCTCTATAAAAAACTCGAATGAATGCATCGACGTCTGACAGTGCCATCATCATACCTGACACATCTGAGTGTATTGCCCGTGGTAACCTACTGCACAATGTAGTCATTTCGATCTCCGGGGGCTGTACTTGTACTTCTAATCTAAACGACTACAGAAGGAATGCGAATAGTATCCGTCCATTATCTTGATAACTGCTTTTAATAGCGACAATTAATATTAAGGATGTCGCCGGGACTTAGTAGCTAGCTTATTAGACGTAAAGCCTCGATTCAAACCTCAAGTCAGACATGTCCTCGTATTTCTGGCAAATACTCTAAGACTAAATAAAATTGCAATGGAACGTTTTTATAAAATCTATCGTACGGAGTCGACTTTAAAACTTACGTCTCGCCACTCTTGTATAAAATGAACACACAACATAAGTGGTGTGAGAATCTGGGTTGTTATCCAGACTGTAGGATTTAACCAATTATGTACGTATGTATATATCTTGCATCTTTAAAAGGACTAAAACATATTTAACGACTATTATATAGCATTACTGGATTGTTGGAATGCATGTACGGCTGCGAATTCAAATCATATAACGTGGAGCCTGCAATAACGTTCCCATTATTGAAAGCAACTTAAGAGCTTCAGTTCAATCTAGGGATGCCAATCGGGAAGTCCCGAATCCCGAAATTTTTAAAAACTTGTCCCGGAATTTTTGAGATTTTCGGGATTGTGAATTCATATCGCTCCTTTATTGAAACATAGTCATATATCAAAAAAAACTTGAACTTGGCAAAATGCGATTTAAGTCTTCAAGACATAAGTCCTATGATCTAATTGCCGCAAACACTTTTTGCCATAACTTCGGTTCAGCTTGGGATATAAAATTGATTTTTTTTTCAACATGTAAAGAAGGTTTAAAAGAGCAGTTTTGCTTAAGTAACTACAAATTTTTAATTTTTTGAGATATGACTATGTTGCAATAAAGGAGCGATATGTATTTTGACCCTACAAAACGTCCTAAAAAAAAATTCTATATCACTTGACTTCGACTATAACATCTTAGATGAGGAAAACCTTACTTCCAGTGATAAAAAATTATTTGATGGCAGAGAAGAATGCAAAAGGCCTATAAAACGAATTGAAAGGGTAACTGATTTAGATACTCAACTGATTTATTTACATGGTAAAAGCGAATATGTACAAGGTGCATACAGCTATCTTGGAACTATTTTACCTAAAAATTTTGGTCGCGAGGAGTGTTTTTTAATTTACAAAAGGTCCGGAATAAAATTCTATACCACTTGACTTCGATAATAGCATCTCAGATGAGGAAAGCCCTACTATCAGTGATAAAAAATTATTTGAATTATTATTATAAAACGAATTAATAGATTTAGATACTCAACTGTCCAAAGAAATAGATTTATTTACATGAGGAGGTAGTAGAGGTGAATATTCACAAGCTGCATACAGCTATCTTGGAACTATTTTATGAACAAATGGTGATTGCGAGAAGTGTTTTTCAATGGCAGGTTATGTTGACAACAAAATTTGTTCAAGCTTATCAGATCACATGTTAGATTCTTTAATCTTTTTGTTGGAATTCAAATAATTTTTTTAAAACTAATGCATTTGCATATGCATGCATGAATAATTTTTATTTTTATTATTTTCGGCTTTTTGTTATATTTTGTCTTGCTGTTTTAATATTTTATTTTTAATGACAAATAATTCTAATATAGATTTTTTTTTTTTGTTTATTAAACCAGCACTCAGGGGATGACCCCTACTCATGCAGCGCATTGTGCAGGTTTAAGAAAGGTGGAAAGAGGAAAGATGGTGACTATAAAAAGGCCAGTGCTATACCTTCACCATTAGACAGTCTACAGCAATCGTCCCCAAGCAGCCCGCAGTTTCTCACACCACTTATGTTGTGTGTGCTAGCTTTATGCATAATTGGAATAAAAATGATTTTGTTAACAAATTATTTTTATTATTAAGAAAAATCACAATCTTTCCAGTGATTTTTCGGGATTTTTGGATCTCGAATTATCCCGAAATATCCCGGGATTTCGTCAGCGGGAGTTACAAAATCCCGAATCCCGGAATTATTAAAAATCGATCCCGTTTGGCATCCTCAATAAAAATTAAAATATGGAACGCTGCAGCCGAAGATATCAGGTAGTCACAAATGTGTTTGTTCCTCAAAAAACTGTGTAAACTTGATAACAGCAAGCAGACTATTGCTGCTGAAATAAGTAGAAAATAGAAGAATAACTAAATTATACGTAGACCATCAAATGAAATTGGCACATATTCTTTGCAATTATTTTGTAAAGGAAATATTTTCAAATATTCGTGCTTTAATTACAGTTTGCTCTCAGAATTTTCTTGTTGAATATTTTAAATCTTTTAGGCCCCACTGTCTTACCAAATATTATCGAAGTAATAGTATACAATTTTACCCGGCATTTTTTATAGTTGTTGTTGTTATTGTTGTTGTGAGATTTTTTTTTTCTTCTTTTTTGCGGCGGCTGTGTGTGTTTTATATCAATTCTTTTGCTTTTATATTTTTCGGCTACAGGTCGATTTTTGGCTTTTTGTTTGCTACGATAATATTTTCAACATTTTATTTTTGCCAATGAAAGAGTCTTAACGTCTCTCACTTGCTGTTTACACTATTCAGTTTGCAGATGTTTACAAACGCGTCTAGAACGGGGCGACATGTTAAAATTTCAATCGTGAAAAGACGGCCATCGAATTAAGTATGTTTTGGCATTTCACGGGAAAATATAAAACACAAGCAAAAATAAAAAAATAAAAAAAATGAAATAAAATAAAAAATAAAAGTATTTATTTGTTTGCTTTCTTTTTTTGTATTGTAAACGAGACAATTTATTTCTTATTTTAATAAATTTGATTAAAAAAAAATTTTTTAAAGTGATTCGTAAATGCAAAGATAAGGGAAGGAATGAATATTCACTCCCATATATTAAAGCAGTGTGAGATGTATAAGAAATATTTTCGTTTGGTTTTTTATCAGTGCTAAGCTAAGTGTAAATACCAAAAGCAAAAAGAAAAAAATATTTAAGGAAGTGATTATAATTAAATAAATATTTAGAAAAACAACTAAAAAAATATAAAAAATTATACACATAATAGATGAAAAGAATGTTTATTTCTATAGAAAAATAGCTAAATTTGCAATAAAATTCAGAAAAAGAAAATAATATTCTCTAGAAATTTTTTAGTTTTGTTGCTAAAGAGCTAAATGTACAACAACAGGTATTTATTTATTGAAATTCTTTCTATATTTATCGCATTCTTTTGTTTCATCGCAAAAGCAACAATGTTTCCTATTCTTTGCCCCATTAAAATTGTTACTATAAAAAGTATTTTCTCTTGATTCTTTTATCTCTCTTCAGTGATACTTTTTGAACTTAATTTCTTTGGCCGTACTATTATTGACAGAACAGTTTCATCGAAACATGACGTATGTATAGTAATTTTTGATTACTAATTTATAGTCTTTAATAAATTGTCGGAATATTTTGGGAAATTTTTGTATTATTGTGTGTATATTATAAATAAATTGTTGATTTGATAAAATAATAAAAAAAAAAACTAATTCAGATTCAATGGGATTCAAGAAGAATAACATTTCTTTTTTGTACTGAATTATAACGTGATCAATTTCTATGACAAAAATACGCCACCCTTCAAAAACTGTTTGTAATACTATTTTGCATGTACCTACTAAAGATATTGTTGAGTTGCTAGAAATATACAAATCCCACAATACAGTTAAACTCGTTTATAACGAACTCGGTTATAACGAATTCTTGGTTATTACGTACGTATTTGCAAATCCCAACGTTTTAATAACAATTTTCATACAAAAAACTTCGTTTATTACGAACTCATTTATAATGAATTCTCGGTTAAAAGGAATTACTTTAAATGGTCCCAGTAATTAAAATTCATACATTTTACCCTCACGAACCCTCAGAAAAAACTTTGAAGTATCGCAATAGTCTTTACTTTTATTTAATATAGCAGCATTGAACTCAGTATCTTTAATCAGCTGCTAGATAAAAAGAATCAAAACCATATTTTTGGTTTTTAATAAAAAAAATACTTTTTGTATTTTATAACTTCTTTTATGACTTCACTCCGTTTATTACGAACTTTGCCTATAACGAACTATTTTTTGTGGTCCCACGGAGTTCGTTATAACCGGGTTTGACTGTAGTTGGGTTGCTAAAAATATGCAAAACCTACAATATAAGGAAATGCCACAAGGATTTGTTTTGACAGATTAAAAAAATTAGAAACAAATTTTTGATAAAATTTTATGATTTCCTATCTCAATTTTTCATAAAAAAGAATCATGATTTTGTAGCACAAAGTAATGATCCTTGCACTAGAATACATACAATAAAACACTTCTTTGTACTCACCTGCTTCACTTGTTAGTCATTACAATAGCTTAGTCAAGATTACAAGATTAGTTTTTGCCCCACCCATGTTATGTCAGTTAGTGTTATACATGAGTGACGGGACCTACAGTTTGAAGTCGACTGCCAACGATGAATTTTTGAGAAACTTTTCATGACAATTTGTAATTACTTTCAGAGTTTTTCCGGAAATTTGTGGAGAAGAAGTCGCCTAAGAAATATTCCTTTAATATTTTGTTTTGCTTAAAAAATCTAAGCTAGGGTTTGAACTAAATCCTCCATACACTATCTACTAGCCTACAGCGACTACTTACTTTCTCCGGAATCTATGAAATCACTTCCTTCCTTGTACAAACTTGCTTAATTAGTTATTACAACCGTTAGTTAGTATTAGTCAGTATTGCGACCTAGCTTTCCACATCACCTATGCTTAGGGTGGTGTTTTTATCCATGAGTGATATATAGTCGACTCTGAACGAAAGATTTTGTAGAAATTTTTCATAGCAATTTCATGAGTTTTAGCCAGAAGGTAGAAAAAGAAGAAGTATTTGTTTTCATATTTCGTTTTTGTTCTAGATGTCCAAGCTGAGCTTTGAACCACGTTCTAATAAGCATTTCATTATATACCTCACATCTAATATGCTTCGGGTGACTTAGAAAACCAACCCTGATGTAATCGATTAGCAGTTAATGTATTTGCAACGAGCAGCATTTCAAAGGTACCTATTAAAGGAATTCTTATGGCCTAAACTTGATCACATGAGGTACCAACAAAACAGCGGCACCTGCTATATTTTGGTGTTTTACAATCGATTAAATCGGTTATTAATCATTTCCAGATTACAAATTATCTCAAGAGATTCTGGTATGTTAATTTGATTCCTAATGATAGATTTTTGAAAAACTTTTTAATGGTAAGTTTTTTTTCACAAATAAATCCTGATCTCAAATCGGTTGTCTAACGCATCGTTGATGAGATGCCGCCACATTTCAAAACCGTGAGGGCTATTTCTTTTTCAGCATCGTATATCACAACCAAAAAAATCAAATATATTTGCAGATTTGGATTTTAAAATAAAAGGTTTCAGTCTTGTAAGGATTTAATGCATAATAAATATCGAACTCTTTAACAGGTTCTAACAATTAATTTTTCTATATAAGTTACTGACTTGTTTCTTAATCGGAATAAAATTAACGTAATTCTGTAGAAACAAATACAGAAATGAATTTCTTACAATAACACGAAATGTAAATAGCTGTGACTGGGCTATCAAAAGGATTTACAGTGTGTTTGGAGAGATTAACAGGTGATCTACTAAAAGCCTCTCTACGACGAAAAAATCTTTTAGTTTATATAAGTAGTTTTAAAACTCAGCAGATTTCTGGGGAAAAAAAATAAAATTCATGAAAAGTTTCCAAAAATCTGTCGTTCGCAGTCGACTTTCAACTGCAAGTCACTCCATTCATGTATAAAAATGATGCACACCACTTAAGTGGTGTGAGAAGCTAGGACATAATCCTAACTGAAGGGTTGTAATGACCAATGATATATGTATGTTAAAAGTTAAGGCGTCAGAAAGAAACAGTGGCCTATATAAGCCACCTTTGGCCTCTGTGATAGCGATAGTTTTGTTACTTTTCAGAAATCAGCAACGAGTATTCAAAACGATGAGTAGATTCGAGTCATACTTATAATTTCTGATACTTAAACGCATTCATACTTTTTTTTAATATGATACTCATACTACTCATTCTCAAAGTTGGAAGTACTCGGTTATTCATACTTAACAATACGCATGATGTTATTGACTGTGACTCATCTCTACTTAACATTTACACGAAGCACTAAATAAGTATGATTCCCAAGCGAACACTACTATACTCAAAAGAAGATTGTGTGTATGATTTGCTTGTTGTTTTTGTCTTTCCTTTCTTCTTTGTTTGTATATGCAACAATGACAAAGGCAGTAAATTTTGATAAAGGATTCTAACCACTCGAGTGACTTATAAGTGTTACGAGCATTTTTCTAAATTTATGAATCAGCATGAGTAGGTGTATGAATCAAACATATTTTGAATGTTGTGAGTTTGAGGTTAACGTTGTACTTACATAATCATTGCTACTTATACTTATAAATCACTGTTGTAGCGAGTACAAATGAATCAGAGTAGTTGAATTACCACTCAGGTGATTCAAACATACTCAAAATTGCATGAGTGCTTATGAGTAGCGGAAAAACGATTGATTGCTGATCTCTGTTGCTTATTTACAAAGCAAAGCCTCATGCATCAGTGGTGCCTCATCTTTGTTGTTCGAATATTATACGAAGTAATTATTTCAATTATTTCGTTTAATGGAAGTTCAATGGATGAACATTTTTTTATTAAAGACGCGGGTTTGTCTAACAATTTAGCTTATGTTTATGCATGAGGCTCAACGTGGGAAACCTTTCTCCAAGGTCACAATCAATGATTGTCAAATACAAGATAAATTCCTTATTTATTTGTGATTTTCTTGTTCCTAAAGCTTTAAAGTTCTCATTTTGTTACGACAATAATGTGAGACTACGGGCAATTTGAAGACAATGAAAATATATTGCCTTCAAATATAATAAATTTATGAAAAATTTTCCTTTTGCCACTAAAATCTTTCGTTTACCTATGGGCAGGTATATTTAACCCAATTAGTGTGCAAACAATATTATTTGTTGTCATAATTATTTTATTTTTAGAAATTTCAAATATTTTATCACAAGACTTATCAAATATTTAAAATGTCAACATTTTAACTCGTGCCTTTTGCTGCCCAAAAATTGTTATTCATTCAAATTCATTTCCCTTCATTACCTCTTTTGTTTAAAAATTTATTAAACAACAACAGCAAATGAATAAAATATTTATAATTATGACATTGGCTGGCCTGTCATAACAAACAATTGCTCTTATAAATTATAAAAACAAAGATTTATTATTTCATGTCAAATCAATGAACACTTCAACACGTTCAAGTGTTTGCTTTTGTTTTGTTTCGTTTTGCTCGATGCTGTATTGAATTGGAAACAAAATATTTTCTGAACATTTTATTCAATGGTTCCTCTCCTCTTCTTTATTATTTTTGTATTTAATTTTACTCAAGAGACGACGTGAATCTAATCCGTCCAATTTGCCACAAATAGCCAAAAAAAAAAAATTCTAATTTTCTAGTGTTTTTCAAATTAATTTTAAGATGCAAAAAAAAAACAAAAAACAAAAAGCAAACGAATGAAATCAGGGCAGCGTTTGTTTATAGCGAAAAAATAATTAAAAATTAATTTTTTTTTTCATTTTACGTGGCATGTTCCACAATATTAAGATTTGAGATGAACCGTTTAAGGAAAATTATAGGAATTTATAAGCTATTAAAGAATATTGCACACTGAAAATATTTGCGTGAAATTGTATTTCACAATTTAACATTTACAGTGAAGTTTGGTCATAACGAACATTGTTGTTTGGATGTACATACACCAAGATGCTAAGACCCAATATTGACCTATGAGTCATGGGTTCTAAAAACAAAGTAATTGATATTAGACAGAAAACAGAGGCCAGCGTGTGTTGGTATAATACAGGGTGGCTGATATATAATGGAACAAAGCAAATCGCAATATTTTTTTAATTTTATTGTTCAAAAGTAAAAAAATTTTGAAAATTACATCAAATTTTAGAAACAGTTTAGATTTGTTCGAATTGGCCACCTTTGGTACGAATTATGGCCTTCAATCTCAATAGAGGCTCTGTGGTATTTTGTCCCATCTCCGGTCTTCAGATGATCGATATTTTGTTATTTTTTAGTGACAACCTTACTCTCCAAAATGTTCTAGGTGCAAAAGTCCAACAGATTGAGATTTTGGAGATTTTGGTGGCCATTGTGCGGTTGAAAAGAAACGAGATACTCCCTTTTAAGCCATTCTTTGTTGACGCGTGCTGAGTGCGGTGGACTGAGTCCTATTGGAATGTTCATGGTCTGCGGCCGAAATGTTTGTCTGCCCAGGGTTTCAATACTGTATTTAAGACATGTTCCCGATAATATTCGGCATTTATTTTAACCCTCACGGTCGACAAATACAAGCGGGGCGCAACCATCGGCCGTTACGGCGGCCTTCACCATTGGTTTTTTTAGTGAGAATCTTACTTTGCAAAATGCCTCAGGCGCAAAAGTCCAACCGATTGGGATCTGTAGATTTTGGTGGCCCACACCATTACTATCGGCAGCGTTTGAGTTCTGATGGCCAATCGCTGGTGTGAATTTTCAGCTGATCTCTTTGGCAAGTAAACCCGATTATTTTGTTTGTTCATAAACTGCACAATTTGGAATGGCTTCTCAACGGAGAAAACCAAATTCGGTAACTGGCCACTTACGTGCAAGCGAAGTAACTTCTTGGCTTTTTCCAGTCAAACTTTTTTTTGTCCTTCGGTGAGCTTGTGCACTTTTTTGAACATCAATGGCTTTAATCCAAGTTCATTTTTCAATATGTGTTGCATCCATTCTCGCGATATGTTCTGCTCACGGGCAATTTTTCTATCGCTGCGGCGTGGATTTCGATCAAATCTGGCTTTCATTTTTCGTCCACTTTATGGACGCGATGCAACACTGCCAGCATCATGGTAACGAGCAATGGTACGAGAAACAAAAGATTTACTCACATTTAAATGCTGGAAGGCTCTAACGATAGCCACCTGTGGTTTGCCAGCCAAATATAAAGCAATCACACTATCACGCTTGAATTCCATTACGAATAACTTTTTTTCTGAATGTAATAGATCAAAATGCTTTTGTGTGCCTGTAAATAATAAAATGAACTGTCACTGGAATAAATCTGTCAGCTGTCAGATGAGGGGTTTACATATGATAACAATCTGAAGTTGAATGTAGTACATATCAGCCACCCAGGAGAAATGATAACCTGACGTGTGCGACATTAAAGTCTTTGCTTTGGAAAGTGCTTCGAAATGGGACTTAGTAACAAAAATAACGAATAAAATAAAAGAGGGACTATGAGACAGGAACTAGTCTTGGGTCAGCAGCTGGAATTTTTAGTCCCAGTACTGAAATATTTCAAGCCCATGGAGAAACTCTTGGGCGGATCTTCCAGCTATGCCATAGAATGATGTGCTTAATTCAACTTGTATACGAGGTACACAAGACGAAAGGTAGTAATACTATTTTACAAGCAGGTCGCTATTCGAACACTCAACTCCTTTGAGGTTAAAAGGTAAGACGGTATGGTATGGTAAGAGAAAATGAATCAGCTATTTAAGGGAAAGTAAGATTGCTCTCTGTGTTAATTATTGACAATGAGCAAGCGGAACTGCTTGCGAGGTGAGGCGCTTCCACGCCCTTCATACGGTCAGAACCTTTCTGTGAACTGGGAGCGGAAATTTCGAAAGAGATGTTTAACGAAAACAAAGACAAAGAGAGGCAAAGGCTCTTCTAAAATCAAGTGGGTATAAAGCAATCAAAACTTTTTTTGGGATATTACAATAACTGGAGATTTGCGCTATGCATTAGACTATCAAGGAAAGGCCTAATATTAATAACCGGTGTTTTGGTAAGGCACTGTAGGTTTAGATTGTACTTGTTCAAAATGAAGGGTATCTCGAGTGTAACATATAGATATGGCAACACATTCTTGGAATGCATTAATGTATTCTGGAGGGAAATACTTGGGTGTATATTAGGTGCTGCATGGGGAGATTATAATAATGATAATGAGACGACATGCATATTTTTCATCTAAATTCTTCGAAATTTAGACCATCTGATCAATCGCCTTGGTCAAGTCTCTGAGTTCAGAAGTAGAGCTACAAATATTTCATATTGTGTCTACGAAGAATTCAAGTGGGGGGCACAGAGGAGATCAGTCGATATCTCTTGGATGACTGGCTACCTGTGCCTGTGTGAAATGCGGTACTTGGAGTTTATAGGGCCTTTAAGTCGTAATCCATTTTCTTCAAAGGTTTTTTCAAAATCTATAAAGATTGAGTATAATAATGATTCATATTCGGATGACTGTTCAAAAATTAACGTGAGGCTGAATATGCCATCAATGCATAATTTGTTCAACTTTAATCTGTTATAATCACTGCAAGAGGCTAGTTATTGATTATTTTCGCGTTAACTTTGTTCCTTTTCTAAGTGAATACCTCTTAGAAATCATGAAAAAGAGATTATGGCAGAAGATTTTACTGCTAGTTCTTCAATTAATTTAAAAGATTTGACTATTTTGAGTATTTGTCTGATAATTTGTTTCCACGTAAATACATACGTAATTGGCCATTACAAGATTCCTCAAGAACCTGTCATTCGGAGTCGACTTTAAACTGTAGGTCCCGCCATTCATGTATAAAATTAATGCACACAACATAATTGCTATGAGAAGCTAGGTCGTCATCTTAACTGAAGTGTTGTAATGCCCAATTATGTATGTATGGTACCCATGTTTCGACCATGACCATGTAAAAATTGTTTTAAGTTACAAATGTTCTGAAAGAGTTTATTTAGCGGAAATTCTTATTAAATAGTTGCAAAACAACGAAATCAATTCGCATGTTCTTGGTATTGCGTTATTTTAAAATTTATTGATATTTTTTGTTTTCCTTTTTCAACGATACATATTTTATTTGAAGCAATTTCTTCTTAAATGAATTAATTTAATTTGAATGTTATTAATTGTGTATAAAATTGTAAAAAACAAAAAAAAAAATGTGTGAATAAACCAAGGAGAACTGAAAATAAACAAAAGAAAATAAATCGAAATAAATGAAAATAAAATCGTAACAAAACTAAATTGGAAAATAATTTTTTTAACAAAAGATGAATTGTTTTGTTAAAATTGAATATTTTTGGTTGCTGTATGGAGAAGTGATTACGATGCTTTAAACACGATACAAAAATTATAAAAGTAAACAATTTTTGTTTTTTTTTTGTTTGTTTTATACTTATTTATAGACATTAAAAAATTTATGCTTAAAAGTGTGTTAAAACAAGTTAATCGTTATTTGAATAAAAATTAAAAATTTACATATTATTCTCTAATTGTGGTGTGAAATACAAATTAAAACAATTTTTTCCAAAAATTTACTTTTTTTTATGGAAAAGTTTAAAGTTACCTGACAATCTTATACTGTATTTGATTTATATTGCGCCGTTTTTTTTAAAGTAGAGTTATTGACAACTATACTGCAATACTTCAATATTGAATAGAGTTGAAATTTTATCGTAACACTGTGAAATAAAACGAATACGGAGAGCGAAGATACCAAATGTATACAAGAAATAAAAACGTAAATAACGGTATTGTAGCAATATATCGCTTCTTTATTGCAACATAGTCATATCTTAAAAAAACTTGAACTTTTAAAAATTAGATTGAAGTTTTCAAGACATAAGTCCTATGATCTAATTGCCGCAAACACTTTTTGCTATAACTTCGGCTCAGCTTGGGATATAAAATTGAATTTATTTTTTTCAACATGTACAGAAGGTCTAAAAGGCCAGTTTTGCTTAAGTAACTAAAAATTTTTAATTTTTTGAGATATGACTATGTTGCAATAAAGGAGCGATATGTTCAGAAGAAAAATATTGAATACAAGTCAAGCTACAAACCATATATACATAATTGGTCATTACAACCCTTCAGTTAGGGTTACAACCCAGCTTCTCACACCACTTACAGGGTCGCTAATATGTATTGCAACCAACTTCAGGTTGTTATCATTTGTAAACCGCTCGTCTGACCGCTGACAGATTTATTCCACTGACAGTTCATTTTATTATTTGCAAGCTTACAAAAGCATTTTGTTCTATTGCATACAGACAAAAAAAAGTTATTCGTGATAGAATTCAAGCGTGATAGTGTGATTGCTTTATATTTGGCTGGAAAACCACAGGTGGCTATCGTTAGAGCCCTCCAGCATTTAAATGTGAATAAATCTTTTATTTCTCGTACCATTGCTGGTTACTGTAATATTGGCAGTGTTGCATCGCGTCCAAAAAGTGGACGAAAAGAACGGTAGCAGCACCAGAAATTATCCACACCGCTGCGGTAGAAAAATTGCTCGTGTGCTGAACATATCGAGAGAACGGATGCAACACGTATTGAAAAATGAGCTTGGACTAAAGCCATTGAAGTGCCAAAAAGTGCAAGAGCTCACCCATGGACAAAAAAAGTTACACTGCAAAGAGCCAAGAAGTTACTTCGTTTACACCTGCGATTGGTCACCAGAACTCAAGCGCCGCCGTTGGTAATGGTGTGGGCCGCCCTAACGACCGTGGGAAAATCGGGAAAATGTCTTAAATACAGTATTGAAGTCCTGGGCAGACAGACATTTCGGCCGCAGATCATGGACATTCCAACTGAACTCAGGACCACCGCACTCAGCACGCGTCAACCAAGAACGGCTTAAAATGGAGGTTCCTCGCTTCATTTCTACCACGCAATGGCCACTAAAATCTCCGGATCCCAATCCATCGGACTTTTGCGCCTGGGGCATTTTGGAGAGTAAAATTCTCACTAAAAATACCAAAGTGTCGATCATCTCAAGACGGCGCTTCGCCGGAAATGGACAAAAATACCGCAGAGGCACTTTCGTGTAGCCTGTAATGTCTTTGTCGGCCGTATGAAGGCCATAATTCGCACCAAAGGTGGCCAAGTCGAACAAATCTAAACTGATTCTAAAATTTTATGCTATTTCCAAGATTTTTTGCTTTTGAACAATACTATTAAAAAAAAAATTAAAAAAATATAGCGCTTTACTTTGTTGCTACCCAGCTACCCTGTATGTTACATAAGTGGCGTAACGCCCAGTTTAAACCAACTCTGAACCACAGATTTTTGAGAAAACTTTTTCATGGCTATTTTATTTATGCTTAGAATTTTTGCCAGAAATCTCCTGAGAGGAAATCAGCAGATTTAATGCCTGACATGGGATACGTATCCAGGATTTACCTGGAACAAGCCGTAATAGACAACAGAAAATACTTTTACTGGAAGTGCATCAGATATATACATTCTTATTTTATGATCCAGTTAAATATGTGGTCATTCATAAAGAGACTTCGTATCTTTAAAGATAATTTGTTTCAAAAACCTATTGATGCCACTCATACTAAAAACTGCATGAGTACTTATGAGTAGTGAAAAAACGATTCATTGTGATCTCTGGTATGTATTACGAAAGAAATAAAACATTTTTTTTAATCTAACATTCATAAATCGGACTTCCTCTATCTGTTCTGCTAAAACCTGATCTTCTACTTCTTACACACCACGAGCAAGATCCCATCCTTCGGTGCTGGTTGTAAGCAAAAGAAAAAAGTATAGGGACGGACTATCGTTCGTTCCGTAATACTAAATTGTGTAGTTATTCAAATCACCATGTATTTTGCAACTAATTTTGAAGTTATTCATGTATTTAGTTTGTTATCCAATGAAAAAATATTGTACATACAGTGACTCACAGTGAAAATGGCCTACCAAATAACGTTATGTTGGAAAGCCTTTTAGACTTATTTCCGATTTTAAACGATTAGGAATGGATTCTACTCACTTTTTTGTGTAACTTAATTTTAAACAAAAACATTTATTTTATTTTCTTCCTTTTTAATAAATATTAACCAAATACTGATTAATTTCATGGTGGGCCATTTTCACTGTGGGTTACTGTATGTATTCAAATTTGTCGAGGGATATAAAATATACTCATCACTCTGATAGTTATTTCAGAAAATTCTAATATTTGTTGATTCATAGTAAGTAGATTAAAAAAAGAAAAAATAAAAAAATTTGATTTTATTGGACGATTTTTACTGACACGCACTGTACTCAATACAAAAGGACAACTACGGCAATAACAAAAGGTATAAATTTTTATGCAACAATTTGTTGCACTTTAACATGCTATTAAAGACAGAACGAAAAGAGAAATAAATGATAACAAAATGCAAGAAACCATTTTAATGAATTTATAATTTAAAGTAAAGGCCATTACAGTTACAGTTGTTGCTTATAATTACTTGACACTTTAACTGTTATATCCGCTTGCATGTTAATTAGTGTCATATTTATGAAGTACCCAACGCAAAGGAATAAAAAAAACTGCCGGCCATTTCCATTTTATATTTTCATTTTCATTTGACTGTTTCCTTTCTAGTTAGTCTGTATGAGTGTTGATTGCACAACCATAAAATAAATTCTCGTTTCTTGCCTTATTACTGCTCATTTGTTGCTAGTTTCGTAGTGTTTACAGGCAACTTGCATTTTCTTTAAACCTTGCTGACTCGACCTACAACTTTAAACGGATTATTTCAACTGTCAGTTGTATTTTCCTCTATCATTTCGCAGGGGTTTTTTCTACTAAAAAATTTTACCAACAAAACAACTGAAAGTCTTGTGAAAAACTACGTTGATAAACACTTTTTTAATTTGGTGGATATTGTAGAAAGAAATGAAAAACTTGTAAAGGAATTATCCAAACCATTAACATCATCTTGAAATGATGCAGTAGCTGTTTCTTACTTTTCATTGCTAATTTTTCTTTCAATTTCTATTTTTTTTTTTTATTTTTTTCGCTGATATTCTTCAAAAGTTGCTTGCACTCACTCAGTATTAAGTGAGGCCAAAAGCAATGCTTTTCCTTGTTACCTGTGCAAGACTTTGTTGCATCATTGACTGCATCATTAATTCTGGAAAGCTAATGAGTCTGTAGATGTACAAGAATAATTAGTAGATTTTATATTTTTTAACTTTTTAAAGTTCAAGAGTTTCATATGCAATAAAAATGTACATTCAAATGAATATTTCGTTAAACAACGCTTCAAACATGGGTGTGGTGAATTGCTTATGTGAAACGGTTTAAAAATTTCATAAAAACATGTCGTTACATTAAAATATTCAAGAAAGCTTCAAATGCGTAACATTTCTGTTAAAATTTTAACATAACATTTCTGACATTTCTGTTTAAATGTTAAGAAAATGATGGAAAATCTCTTTTAAATAAATCCATAAGAGTAAATGGTTGTAACTTTGATTTGGAATTTTTCTTTTTATTTTCTTCAAAAATACTTCTTTTGCATGTGTTGAGTTTTATGTAACTCATACGTAACTCAGACCCCATTAAGATGACTTTGTTAAAAATGAAACAAAAACAAAAAATTCCATTGTTAAGGTCGCCTTAAAAAACATTTCAATGGAATGAAATGTGTTTTTATAGAAATCTTGCCAAATCTTGTCTACGTCATAATACACAAAAGATTTCTTCAAATGTTTGCAATCATTTTTAATGGAAAATCTAATGAAAAAGGATTATTTAGCTTTAATATGATACTCTACATGTGATAAATATTTAAATGATTTAATTATTCTATGCAATGAAAACTGAGTAGGACGTCAAAAACAAACTCCTGCACTATTACAGTATTTCAAGAAATAGGTACAGGTCAAATGGAAGACAGAATGGAACTGAATTCATACTATAACCATGACTTCACTCTCTGGCGGGTCCCAGGTCCAATAAATAAAAAGAGCTTCTACAAGGAGCTGAGTTCTCACGCCATCGATTGGGCTAGTCTGTTGGCTTATTAGACGTGAGGCCACAGTTTAGGTCAGACATTTCGAACAAAATGACATACTAAAAAAAATTTCTTCGTCGACTTCCTCTCAGCAGCTCTCTGACAAAAACTCTGAGAGCAAAAAGTATTTTTTCGGCGATTTCTTCTCAGCAGATTTCTGGCAAAAAATTTTAGAGAAAATAAAAAGGCAATCTAAAGTTTTTCAAAAAAATCTGTCGGAGTCGACTTTAAACTGTAGGTCCTGCCACTTATGTATAAAATTAACACACACAACATAAGTAGTGTGAGAAACTGCGGGCTTCTTGGGGACGATTGCTGTAGACTGTCTAATGGTGAAGGTATAACACTGGCTATTTATAGTCACCTAGCAGAAACTCGTTTCGTTGCTATTCACATCTTCCCTCTTTCCACCTTTCCTAAATCTGCACAATGCACTACATGAGTAGGGACCATCCCTTAGTGCTGGTTTTATAAAAAAAAAAATTGCTATGAAAAGTTTCTTAGTGATCTGTCATTCGGAGTAATTTTTAAACTGTAGATCCTGTCACTGAAAAAATTAACGTTTACACAATATAAGTGGTGTTAAAAAACTTATATTTACTCTCAGAGTATTTTGCCAGTAGGCTGCTGAGAGGAAGGTGCCAAAAGAAATATTTTCACGGGCCGTCCTATAATTTGCCATAATGTCATTAGACAACGGCATAAAACAATAAAATAAAATTAGTTTTTCATTTAAATTGATGGACAGAGTTTAGATCACGCGATGGTAATTAATTCTTTTGTGTATAGGGATAATCTATGAATTCAGGTCCTACAGACTTCTGAGTCCTATACAAGACGTCGCTTTGCATTAAGTTTGTTTTGTCACAGTAAGAGCATGTTTATGAGAAGTCATAAATGATTTTTTTTTTAGATAAATACGTAGTTGTTATACTTCTCTTATATAGCAGATTTGAAAAAAAAAATTTAATTAAAATGTCGTTTATGTCCCCAGGACAGAATATGAATACAAAATAAGAATTTTCTTCAGATCAATAGTCATGAATGGCTTAAAACAACAAAAAACATAACCAGACATATATATGTAAGGCCCACTTTGTATGCGAAATTTGGCTTTCCACCCTTTACGTCAACACAGAGGATACGAAAAGAAAGGACTCTTTTCTAAGCAAACAATAGCAATTACCAAATGCCGGTAAATATGCAACAATTCCTTAAGAATACTCTTTAAAAGCATGGAACACCCACAAACGAGGTATGACTCTCTGGCTCTCTGGCTCTCTTAATAAACAACAACAAGTTGTTTTCTCTTATAAATACCAACGGCGGTGAAAAGAAAAAAAAAATAAGCTCAACAGCACATATCCTTGTCAATGACTGTTGCGTTGTTCGTTCATTTGTGTTGAAGCCAATTGAAATGGCAAAGAAAAGCTTTTCAGTTTCAATTTAGATTTCGTAACACATTAAACGGGTCCTTTGAAATAGCGGAAAATTAAAATAAATTTAGAAAAAGAAAAATAATTGATTTTTTTTTTTTTGGAAAAATTTAATTCCAAAAATTAAAGAAAATTTACATAAATTAAGCAATAATTATTAACAAATGTAAACACTTAAATGGAAAAGGAAAAATAAAAATTTTTCATGGAAATAAAATAAAAAAAATTTGGAAAATAATTTCTTTTTTTCAAATATTTAGAGAAGAAATTGAAAAAAAAAACAAAATAAAATAAAATACAGAATAAATTAGAAAAAATGTTTATTTAAACGCTTTAACATAAGTGTTGAAAGATATTGTTATTGTAGGCGTGTAAACAGCCAAAGCAATGTTACGTAGAATTTTTGATTTTCTTAAAAAAAATTTTTAAAGTGAATTAAGAAGGTGGAGTTTAAGCAAATTTTTTTTTTAAATCTAAGTGTTATTGAATAAGAAATAATATTTACGAAAAAAAGTAATAAATTAAAAAAAAAACAACAACAACAATTGAAGGTTATAAAAAAATTGTAAAAAAGTGTTTAATATCTGCATAGAAAATTTAAAGCAACAGTAACAAGAACAACAGCTGCTTTGTTTATAGTGAAATGACAAAAGAAGCAAAAACAACAAAAATAATAAAAAAGAAAGAAAATAAGCAACGTTAAATAAACTACTAATTGAAGGCAAGAAGCAAGCAAAAACTAAAATAAAAACTCATATTCAACCAATTTTAGAATTTCTTTTTTCAAACACATGCTATAAATAAAAGGATTCCATAACTCTTTGCTATACCAACACACATACAATACATTCTCATATTCTTTTACCACCTAAACACATACATACATACATACATATGCACTTATAATAGGGAAGCATATTTTTTTTTTCGTGCACCTCCCTCATGCCAGTGTTGTCTGTAAAACAGTTTTGATGTGCGCTGGCACAGTAAAAACTGTATGTTTTTCATTGTATGCGTGATAACTTTCTGTCGAGGATACTTTTTTTCTTTCATTATTTTCCCCTTTTTCGTTGTTTTGTTATGAAATTGTTAAACAATTTTAAGAATTATATAAACAATGTGTACATTTATGTACACAAGGCAAGCAAACAAAAAAGCAAAAAAATTGTCTGCAGATATGAGAAAGAAAAAAGAAAAAGAAAAGACTTTAACTTTTAAACACGAAACGGAATAAATAGCAAATTCATACATTTAGTCTCTTAGTTCCTACAAGGATCAGAGGACTTAAAAGAATCGGTTTTATATGGGTACACCTCATTCTCAGCTTTTATGGAAATTTAACTTCTGATTCCTTAAGGACTTCATATGATCCGACATCTGTTAAGGCCTATAGCTTTGAGCAGATATGCTTCAGAAAACCTCATCTATACTAAATGTCAACCATATGACACGTGCGAATATTTCGCACCGTTAGTTGTCATTTTTATAACATAAAATTAAAATAATTAATAGAAGTTTTATTAAAAATATAAAAATATTAGAAATCATACATACATACATACATATGTTTAAATGCTTTTATAATACTTCTTTGAATACAATGTTAGAAGTAATAACATGATCATCGTTAACTTTTTGCCCGTACGAATCCTTAATACAAACAAAAATATATTTAAACGTACGAATACATAACATAATTGGTCATATTATCCTTCAGTCAGGATTATTGACCTAGTTTTTCACACAACTTATGTTGTTAATTAATTGTTGTTTGTTAATTTTATACATAAGTGGCGGAACCTATAGTTTAAAGTCGACTCAGAACGACAGATTTTTGAGAAACTTTTCATGGTAATTTTGTTTTTACTCTCAGAGTTTTTGCCTGAAATCTGCTGAGAATAAATTGCCGAAAAAATACTTTTTGTATTTTTATTTTGATGTCTGGCCGGGGACTCCACCCCTGGCTTTAAATCTAATAAGCCAGCACACTACATACTAGACCACGGCGACCCAATTTTATTTAAACGTACGCACTCGAGAAAAAGCCACGTATAACTGACCATGTGAAAAGATCGGTTCTGGTAAATATAATTCTACCTTTTGAAGGGTTGGACCTTCTGCTTTCTTTATCGTCATGGCAAAAGCAACTTTCACAGGGAATTGTTTTCGTGTCATTCGGAAAGGCACAGTTGGATCAGAAGGTGTAAGGTTAATTTGGGGTATGAGTACAATTTTATCGGCATGAAAAATTTCTGCTACGATTAGCCTGGTACCATTTCTTATCAGCTGTTTAGGATTACGATTTCTCATTAACATAATAATTGCATTTGTCTTTTCAAATGCACGTTATTTATATTCTTACGTTGCACGTTATTTTTATTCTTATTTTTCTTAAAATCTTTTTAACTGTTAAATATCAGCTGACACTATATATTAAAAGACACCGTATTGCTACACTTTATAAAACAAAGAATGCCATGACAATAACGACATTACCAAAATGACTTTAACAACTTTATGTATTATTATGTTGAATAGCATTACAATTAAGCGACCCTGTTTATCGCACTTGATCTAACAACTACTGCAAAATATTAATATGCATATTATACTAACTTAGTAATAAACAGCATTATAGTAAATAGCAGTATTGCCAGAATGGATTTTAATACATACTATATTATGTAGAATTGCATTACCATTAAGCGACCCTGTATTACCACACTTGAACAAAAACATATAATCATAATGACAACAGTATTATCATGCAGTTCTATATAAAATATAATTCTTATCAATGAAAATATTAATTTTTTAATTTCTAATTATTTTTCGTCATTAGTGTTAGATATAAGCTTTAAAATGAGATATCATTCATTAAATTTGATGCGGTGGTATGGGAGATATTTGCAACCGACAAAAAAAGTGCTTTATAAATAATATATATGATGATTAATTTCCTAATTTTTACTTTAAAACCATACTTTCAATAAAGTTTTCCTTAGATATTATTGTTATTACTAAGGGTCTTTTAAAAGTGTTCATTACAACTCTTCAGTCAGGATTTCGACCTAGCTTCTTACGACCTAGCTTCTCGCTATCTAGCTTCGATACGCAATTTTTTGTGAAGATATGTAATTTTCATGTTTACAAGTATAACATACATATGTACATTCATAGTTCGACATTACAATCCTTCAGTTAGGATTATGACTCAGCTCACACTACTTCCGTTGTGTGTGTTAATTTTATACATGAGTGACGGGACCTACAGTTTAAAGTCGACTCCGAACGACAGATTTTTTGAGAAGCTCTTCATGGCAATTTATTTTCTCTCAGAGTTTTTGCCAGAAATCTGCTGAGAGGCAGTATTCACTCTTAGACTTTTTGCCAGCAATCTGTTGAAATATTTTATCATATTTCATTTTGGTGAAAGTGTCTAACCAGGAGTTTTAATCCCTGCCGTCTACAAAGCCAACGCACTACGTACTACATTACGGCGACTGTGGAATATAACATCCTAAAAAGGTAAAACCCAGTGGCAAGTGTTGACTCATAAGTTTTCTAAATTTGGAAGGCATTGGCTACGTTATGTTTGAATTCGATTTTGGATTATTTACATGCACCTGAGACAGTGAGTCCTGGTTGATCGTTTACTCATTGAGGGAACTCGATTTTATCAAACGCATTGAAAAGTCCAAACGGCAGGACCATTATGGCGAGCATAAAATGGAACAATTGCCCAGTACGCAGCCCATACAGAAAGGTCATTTCCTGTTGTTGAGCATTAATGGACAGACTGATTAAATGACAACCTATTTGATGATATACTTTCAACAAGATAGCCGTTTTCAATTATCAAAGTTCGGAAGTCTCTGTTGGAAGACCTGATACATATGCTATGACAATTCCAATATACCATAAATTGAAGGCGAAACGAAGACACCATTTTTTATTGTACATTTCTTATATTAAATATTTTAAGGTGTTTTCTATTTCGGAAACTTTATCAACAACACTTTGCACAACAACAGACTACAACAGCAGAAAACCTTTTCGTCAATATTTTTACTGTTTTGAGCACAAAAATGTTGCCAAAAATTTTATAAGTTTTGTTCCTTTTTTTTTTTTGGAAAGAAAAATCAATATTTAACCTTTTCATAAAGGGAAAGGATTAAAATGAATATGTATGTGTGTATGTATACAAAACAACCCACACCAATATCACAATAACACTAATACATTAGCATTGTTTTTCTTCATTTTAGTTTTCATTTTCTCAAGGAAAAATTTCATTTCCTTTGATCAGGTACAAATTCATACAATTCTGCTTCATTTTTTGTTGATTTTATTTTTATCACCACAATGAATTGCAATAATCCGTTATTTGTGTTGTAAGGAAAAGGTCAAAAACCGTTAAAACACGGTCACGATTACATTGAAATAAAGTCAAAACGAAAAGAGTAAATAAAAAGGATAAAAAAAAAAAATTAAATGAAATAAACGTGTGTCCATTTCAATAGAAAAATATCCTTGATTTTCACTGTGATAACTGAACTGAAAATACTCCGTGTGATTTAATGTCACGCATTTGAATACTGATTTAGTTATACAGTCACTCATTATTTATTTCAATTGAATTTATTTTTTCTGTTGTTTTATTAGAGATTTTTAAATAAATATTTGCATTTAACATTCATTAAAGGTTTGCAATGTCGAACTCTAGTTTTTGTTTTCTGTTACCATGAAATTGTTGAATTAATTATTCGAAGAGTAAATATTTAAACTTTTATTGTGGAAATATTTATGAATACAAATAAATTTATTTAATTTGTTGTTATTTTATAATTTAAACCTAAACTTTTGTAAAAAATTAAAATAAAATTTCTGAATTTATCTTAAAAAACTTTTGTGGTAAATTGTGCAATATAATTTCACACATTGTCTGTCAATTTCTTTTATAAACGTTTTGTTTAATTTTTTTAATTTTTGTATCAGTACTTGAATTAAATGTCATTGGTAACTGAATAGACATTGGACATTAATAAAATTGGTCCAAATTTATTTTTAATTTTAATAGTGAAATAGTCCAAATGAGCACTTAAATATTTGTTCACTACAGGTCTGTTAACGGACAGCTGCAGAAGTTATATCACATAAACTTCAAACAAAGCCTTCAAACATACATACATAATTGATCATTTAAAACCCTTTGGTCAGGATTATTGACCCAGTTTCTCACACTACTTATGTTGTGTGTGTTAATTTTATACATAAGTCGCGGAATCTACAGTTTAAATTCGCCTCCGAACGATAGATTTTTGAGAAACTTTTCACGGCAATTTTATTTACTCTCAGAGTTCTGCTAAGAAGAAATCTGCTAAGAAGAATACTTTTTGTATTTTATATCTGGCCTGAGATTCGAACCATGCTTTACGTCTAATAAGCCAGCAGACTACCTACTAGACCATGGCGACCTCACCGTCAAACATTCATATATTAATCTCGATTGCTTGCAGTTGCCGACCTTTTTTTGGGTAGTTATTGGCTTATTCTTCATACATTTTTAATGAAACCTCATGGATAATTTAACACATGTTGGTTGAATCACTAGCGTAAACTCGATTTATTATATAGCGCCACAATAAAGTCAAACGGTATAAAATTTTATGATTTTGTTCGATAATGGCTAAGTTAGGTTAGAGGACGCGTACTTGTCAACTCTGACAAGCACATTACCCGTTGGTCGAATTGACCCATTGTACCACGTCCTAGCTTCTCACACCACTCGTGTTGTGTGCGTTAAATTTTATACACCGAACGACAGCTTTGTTCAGAAGCTTTTTCATGGCAATTTTTACTCCCAGAATTTTTGCCAGAAATCATCTGAGAGGAAGTCAGATTCGAATTCTGGCCATTCGTCTAATAAGCCAACACACTACCTACTAGACCACGGCGACTTCTTGATGTCATAAATGTGAGATTACTTTTTCCTAAAAAAATTCACATGCAATGAAACCAAATTCTGTTACGTCGTATGGATCGACTAGTTTACCATACGCTTTTAGTGATCTGAATTGAAGGATCATCACGGATCATTTTCGAAAAGACCCTATCCAATGACATTTCTAGACAATAATGAGCGCCAAACAACTACTTTTTCATTACGCCATGGGTTTTCCACAATCATTTCTGAGATTTACTATGTTTTACACATTAAGTGAGAAGAGTCCAACGTGTTAAGAAATCAGTATTTCTGGGCTTTCCTGTTGCATCTAATACCCCATATTATATGTTGGAATTGTTAACGGCAACAGCTTTCTATTTAACGGGAAGTCTATTAGGCAAAACAAAGTACAAGGCGTTAAAAAGTAGAGACATTGGCACCCATCTTACGGGCGATAATTACACTTTCGACATAGTCAAGGAATTTGTTTATATTGGCTCCGCCGTTACCACCAAAAATTATGTCAATCTGGAGATCAAGCGTAGGATCATCCTTGTCAACAGGTACTATTATGGTTTCCATAGGCAATTGAATAGCAGAGACCTTTCTCGTGAGACGGAACAGGTCTCTCTACAAGTCGCTCATTTTCAACCTGCTCCTTTTTGGTGCATTGAAATGTAGTGATCTTAAGAGTGTTCGATAAAAAAAGTCCTACGTAAGATCTACAATCCAGTGGGAGTTCTTCAACGACATAGACTTTGTACAGAGTATTAATATACAGCGGGGGGACCAAATTGAGGAAGCCTTGTCATGGAATGATGTGCTCAACTGGTCTAACAAGTCTAAGTCTAACAAGAACCACACGCCCCTTTAAGAATGTGTTAAGGCAGCCCGAAATCTGTTAATCGGATTGTTAATGGTCAATAAAGGAAGTAACTCAGTATGACTACAGCCTTTCCCTACTTCTCTTTCTTTTTCATAAGGATTACAATCTAGATTCCCATATCATTCATGTTGTGTATGTTAATTTTATTTATAGTGGCAAAACCTACGGACTCCAAACGACAAATTTTTAATAAACTTTGCATGGCAATAAGAGGAAGTCTCTGAGGCTTTCATAGAATGTTATTACCTGGCTGCATATTTTTTAAGTCCAATTTGTTCAGTGATCTTGTACTCCCCCTTTAACTCAGTTTGATGCTCGTTTTGCTGTGGTATTTACAATGTAAATATGAAACATATTTCATTAAAAATGTGTGGAGAATCGAATGCTAAAATAACAAATAAAATTTGTTTCAGAGGTTATGTGATTAAAATAACGGATATTTCGTAGTAAGTGTACCTTAAAGCAAATATAAGAAACTGTAAAGAAAAATTTTTTTTTGTAATTCTCAAAATCCTCTTGTCTCAACAAGAGTAGGGCACATGGGTGGGGGGTCACTACATAAAATACCTTTTAAAAAATACATTTTTCTACTACAGCTCAAACATAATCTCAAGTATTTATATTATAAGTATATGCGTGAATATAAACTTTTGATTTGTTGTACTATTTTAGGTCTATCGCATCATAAATTGAAACTTAAGCTTTTCAAAATCTATTCTTTAGCATGTAGGTAACATTCAAGATCTATAGGTAATTTAGTAAGTATAAAAATGTATAAAGAGTTGACAAATAAATTCACCTGTAGTATGCCGAAGAGTATACACCAGAAGTCCTTATTAAAGTATCATGATAATAAAAGGATCAAACAGGCTTTATGCTTGACAAATACAAGAAAGGATTTCTATTTTTTTTTTATTATTATTTCAACACAATAAAAAGAATCACAACAAAATAAACATTTCGTATTGATTTGCTGCAAATGCCATGAAAAGCAGCAGAAAAAAATGGTGCAAAAAACCCCTTTTAACGTATTAAGAAGAAAAAAAAAGGATATAAAAAAGGATTTCCTTAACAAGAGGTTTCATTACTTTTTATTACATTTCATGCTCGCACATACATATGTATGTACATACATATGTAAAATATTTCATTTATATTTTCTTACCTTTTTCTCTCTTCGTCTGAGCATTTTTCTTACTGCCCTTAATATTTCTTTTTATGTCTTTGTACAAATAATACAAAATAAATATGGCTTATAAATATATAAATACGTATACTCCTACAACAATTTGAATGTTTGTTTGTAAGATTTGTAATATAAAAGGTTATAACCTTGTCAAAACAATATACAGTATACGGTATACATGCTCATATTCATATACTACTTGCCTGTACAATACATAGGCAATCGTTTATAGCAATGGATTTCAAGGATATTATTGTGCAACAGTCAAGCCAAACACAGCCAACGTCTAAAACGTACGTTAGCTGCACAAATATTGTAGCTACGTTTTGTTTACATAATTTTGACCTGCCAAGAGCAACAAGATTATAAAAGCGAGTAATTCGTCCAGGCATTATGCCATGGTGCTCTGTAGAGAAGGAGGACCTGGTGGTTGAAGCTGATGTAACTATTATTTAATGTACAATGTACTCGTATGCAAATAGCATGTAAGAATAATAAATATTCATGCTGATTTCACTATAAATATCCATATGTTTACATGCATAGAATAATAACCAACAGCTTTAAAACAGTTGCACAATAAATAAATGAAACGAATTTTGATAATATTAAAGTAAAACGAAGAAATAATTAAATTAAACAATATCTAGATAGTAACCGTAATAAATTGCAGTTTTGGACATAAACTTTTAGTGCTAAGCGAACAAAGTCCTTTAGCATACAATCCAGAAATAGCTTGATAATGCTAATCGAATTTTGAATTAGATATTGTACACTTAATGGTTAGTGTGATGTTAATGTATCTCAGAAGAACACACTGGGGTCTTATCAAGTAGGAAGTAAATTTTTAAATTTTTAGACTAAGAGCATTGGATTGTACCTGTATGCTCACAGTTGGGATGCCAATCGGTAATCACAAAATCTCGAATGCCGGGATTTTTCGGGATTTTCGGGATTGTGAATTCATATGTATTTTGACTCTACAAAAGTGTCCTGAAAAAAGAATTCTATATCACTTGACTTCGATAATAGCATCTCAGATGAGGAAAACCATACTTCCAGTGACAAAAATAATTATTTGATGGCATAGAAGAATACAAAAGCCCTATAAAAAGAGTTAATAGGTAAACTAATTTATATACTCAACTGTCCAAAGAAATAGATTTAATTACATTAGGAAATCTTGATTCCAAGAAGTGTTTTCCAACGGCAGCGTATATTGACAACAAGCCTATTAGATCACATGTTAGGTGCTTTAATCTTTTTGTTGGAATGCAAATAATTTCCTTAAAACTAATGCATTTGCAGCATATTTATGAATAATTTTTATTTTTGTTAATTTACGTTTTTTTGTTACATTTTGTCTTGTTGTTTTTATATTTTTTTTATGATATATAATTCTGATATACATAATTGGAATACAAATAATTTTGTTAACAAAATATTTTTATTATTAAGAGAAAATTGCGATTTTTTCCGTGATTTTTCGGGATTTTTGGATTCCGAATTATCCCGAAATATCCCGGGGTTTCGGGATTTCGTAAATCCCGATCCCGGGATATTTTTAAAAATCGATCCCGTTTGGCATCCCTAGGTCATAGTGCGCTAGCTTTTAAGGGCGTAGTAAGAGCTTAAGCAGTTTTTCCGTATACCCTCTTACGTTTAAGCCAATTTACTGTTCTGTAAATTATGAAAAATTCGGTCAAAAAATAACACTGATGACTCGTTTCTAGTACTTTCCTGGTAAATAAAGGGAAGCGGACAGTTCAGTTCAGATTTAATTCTTTCATTAAACACTTTACTCTGCCTACTGTCGTTGTCCGTAACCTACAATTTTGGCATACTTTTTCCAGCCTATATTTTGGTATTTTACCATTGCCAGCTTCAATATCGCTTTCTAAAGCGTGAATTTTGGCTCGCTTTACAATCTTAAATCAGCTTAGTAAGGTAAAATCGCAAGACCTTGGATCTTACCAAACTTGTCACCTATTAGTTTCATTTAATTCCGTGCCTTATAGTATGTGTCTTACACTGTATTGTACCGTTTACGGTAGTCACCGTAATTTAGTAGGAAACGGACTTGAGGAAGTGGTTCAACCCTAGGTTGGGCATCTTCAACAAAACGAAATATGAAAAATTATTTTTGCGGTGACTTCCTTGCAGCAGCTTTCTGGGAACAGCTCTTAAAGTAAATAATATTGCCATGAAAAGTTTCTTAAAAATCTGTCGGTCAGTCTCATCACTCACGCATAAAAATTAATACACACAACATAAGTGAAGTGAGAAGACAGGTCGTAATCCTGACTAAAGAGTTGTAGTTAACAATTACGTATGTTATGTATATTTGTTACCTGTCAACCATAATTAGTTTTTTTTTTTTAATTTAACTTAGCATTGCAACACTATCTGTAAAATTGCAGTTTTTATCCTCTCTTTAGATACTTATATGGTAGGCCACCAATCTACAAATCTTAACAAGGAGTGAGAGTGTATGGGCAGCGGTCGATGTTTCACAGAGCACAATCTTTGATAATAAAATTCATTGATTTATAAGAGCCTTTTGTTATTTATATCATGTCACATGCCACGAATATATTTCTTTTATTTTAAACTCATCATTCATTTTAATTTTAATAGTTGGAGTATCATGACTCACTTACAACTGACAAATCATCTTTATGTCATTTTAGTTTTGCCTTTAATACACAGGTAATATGCAAACCCTTAAAATAAACTTTAGTTTATACTTTTAAACAACAACAACACATTCAATTTTATTTCATATACAGTCAACCCTCCTATAACGCGCTGAGTGCGTATCGCGTTATATGGAAATCGTGCTATAAGAAACTCGGATTTCAGGTACATACCAGGCTAATACGTAGCGCGTTCTAAGGAAACCGTCTACCGCTTTCTATGGAAACTGCGCTATAAGAAACACAGAATTAGTACAAATCACATCATTCGTACCGCGCTATATTGAGACCAAGAAATACAAAAGACTGGTTTCCAACAAAATTAAGATTTGTAAAATAATACGTAATGGGAACGAGCCCTCCGCGGTCGGTTTAGGGTGGGTTAGTGAGAGGCCGGGGACGTTCGAAAAATGAAAAATTAATTTTTTTAATATTTGTTTTCACGTGGTTCATTTTCATTCATTGTTTTTTTAAATAGAAAAACCAACTGCTATTGTTTTGCACGGTACTGTATCTCGGCTGAGATTTTGCGTCGAAAATAAAACTTATATTAAACCCTCTTACAATATCTAGTTACTATTTATTCATAGGCTAAGTTCCGCGTTATTGGAGGGCTGTTGCAATTTCTGCCCGCAATATATTTGAGAGTACCGCGTTATAGGAGGGTTGACTGTACATACAATCCTTCAGCAAAAACGCGAATGCCATTTTTTTCTTGAACCCTCTATATATCGTAATAACTTTGTCATTATCATGAACCTTATCGGTTGCAAGTTGACTGTTGTCGTAATCAGTCATTTTATTTATTCACTGACTGACTACATGACTCAGTACACTGAGAGGTGGGTCTGTTGTGCTTACATGCAATTTATTATAGGCTTTATAACGCCTTGTATCCCTCACGTTATCATCATCATGTTCATTAATTCATTGTACTTTGTTGTCTTTTCTCCACTTTCTTTCCTTTCTTTTCTTATTCTTTATTTTTTTTATTTGATTTCTCCTCCACAAATAACTTTTAATGGCTGGTTGTTGGGAACTTTTTGTCTGTGTTTGTATGCCTTAGTTGTTGTCATTAAATTTTATTTTATTTTCGTTGTTATATTCGATTCTCGATTTTATATTTTTTTTTTTCAATAATTTCTTGACAAAACAGGAAAACTTGTTTGCCTTTAAAAATTCCGTGCTTACAATTTTTTTCTATGATTTGCCAGGATGTCTAAAGACAATGCTAAAGAAAACTCATTAATGGGCAGTGAAATATTGACTAGACATTGAGAAAATAAAATAAAAATTTTTTGTTATATGCCTTCCTTTAAAGGATTATTTTAAGTATTTCGTTCTGTTTTTTTTTTTTTTTTGTTAAACGAATGCATTCTTTTAGAAATATTATGGATGTTAACGTGTTATGAGTCATAGAGGTTATAAATTTCAAGCACTATTATGCCTACGATTGGAACTAACCACTGTTTTTTATTTATTTTTTTATTTATTCATACCCGTAATACAATTTGTCTTCTACTTTTTTTTTCTAAATTTCAATAATTTCTTTTTAATTGTCCATTTCGAAGGCCGTATATGAATAACTCAAAATAGAAAAGTGCATAAATTATAGAAAAGCCATGTCATAAAAACCTCAGCATATTATAAAAGGCAACAAAAGTGGTGGGGAAGAATAAAAAACGCGAGCGAAACAAAAGAAATCCATTACTATTCATTTTATTTTAATTAAAAACGCACTTAAATCGCACAGTCTAGCACATCATGTGTGGCATACCAATGAAAAATGCATTACAAGAGCAAAAATTTATTAGGGAAGTTCAAGCATATCGCTATCAGAAAACCTTTTTTTGGATGAAATTGAAGTCACATACATACATACATAATTGGTTTTTACAAGTCAGGATTACAACCTAGCTTCCCGCATCACTTACGTGGTATGTATTAATCCTATACATGAGTGGCAGGACTTACATTTTAAAATCGGCTTCGAACAACATTTTTTAAGAAATTTTTGTATGACAATGTGAGTTTTTGTGATAAATCTGCTGCATGGAAGCTGCTGAATAAATATTTTTTCCTATTTCGTTTTATTAGCAAAGTCTGACCTGTGACCTCACGTCTAATAAGCGAACACACTACCTACTAGACTATGGCGCTAACAAAATTGAGATTGAAGACCCTGGTTTTTATTAAAACTATGTGAGGCCTTCATTCACCCTTTTTAGATGTTCCTTGACTGTGCATTTCTTATTATTTTCTTCATATGTTTGAGATTATAATCCTTGTCTTGAAGATTTAAAACCTAGTAGATTGATTAACTAATGGGTCAAGGGTTCAAAAAGAATTTCTATTAAAGTCGAAGATTTAGCCGACAGATCTAATTGTTTTCTTCAAATCAGCAAAAAAGTGATCCATATAAAGCGGTTAAAATCGCATAAAAATGGACTCGGTATAGAAATGGGCCTGATATCCATGGTGTCAATAATTCCTTACGATTGAGAAAGCCAAATTAGTAAAAAACAAAATGCTCTATATAAATCAGGCAAATTCGGGTAAAAACGGATCAAATGGAAATGGAAATTACAAAGATTCCAAAAATGGATTCTAACGGTCAGGCGTTAGGTTAGGTTAGGTTAGAGGACGTGTACTTGTCTATTCTGACAAGTACTGTACCCGGTAATCGAATTGACCCATTGTTCAACGTCCACTTATTTTGTATGTGTTAATTTTATGCATGAGTGGCGGGACCTACAGTTTAAAGTCGACTCCGAACGACACATATTTTGAGAAACATTTTATGGCAATTTTTACTCTTAGAGTTTTTGCCAGAAATCTGCTGATTTTCGTTTTGATCTGTGACTCGACCTTTTCGTCTAATAAGCCAATACACTACCTACTAGACCACGACGGTCGGGCGGTACTTTGGAGCAGATATATAGGCGATGAAGTTAATTGTTTTTTTTTTTTCATAAGAGATATTTCAATAATTCTCAATGAGTTCAGTTATATGTACAGAATTTATAGTCAACAAAATGACGCATTTATCGCAAGTTGAATATCTTAGGATTGACGTTTGGGATGAGGACTTAAATTTTTTGGTCACTGATTAGCATTTTTTTGGACACTGACTTGCATTTGTAGCTCAATGACTTGCATTTGTTGCTCAATGACTTGACTGTTTTTGGTGGATATCTTGGATTTTTCTGGTTGTTTTTCGTACAGAAATTCGCCTAAATGACGATTAATCATCACATTTGACATTATTTGTCATGAAGCAAAATTTTTGCTGGATAAATAGGGCAATCGCTATCTTTATACGTGGCCAGAGGTTCCTTAGTGGCCGCTTCAAGCGACCATTGGTACAAGTTAGGCCAAAGGAGACTAACAAACAACAATCAAAAGTACATACAACCTGGAAATTAATTTTTATTTTTGGGAAATAAGAGGAAAATTATGGAATAATAATTCACGGTAATCCAAACAGTGTTTAGGATAGTAACGTATGGAGTGGCAACTTCAAAATAAAAATCAAATGAGAACGAAGAGCGCAGTATTTTTATTTTACACGAGTAGTGCGAGCAAGTGCAACTAAGAATTATAGGCCAGTAACAAACTGCTCTTATAATACATAGTGATCGAAAAAAATGAGAGAAATTTGCTCTAAGAAAGTTAAAAATATTTGCGAAGGAAGTGAATATTACTTTTCTTCGGAATCGATATGCAAACTTTGCAGAAGTCATTAGCTAGTAAATGTATTCTCTTCATATTCTTAATCATGGATCAGTGAATTGTGAGAATATATACAGCAACACAGATGCATCAACCACTTAGACGCTTCCAATTTTATTAAAGATAACCTGAGTTCTGCATTTATGTAATGGCCAGCCTAAAAGTACTCAGAAGACTTCTGATTTCTCTTATTTTATGAGGAGTACGCATGGAAAAATTTGGAGATACATTTTTATTTCCAGAAAATTTATTTAATGGTAACATTTTTGAAATAGTTTTTATTTCGGGGGCGTTGGTAATCTAGTAGGCAGATTATTAGTCTCTGAGTGTGGTTGATTCGATTGCCACCAGATGAGTCTCTCCTATATTAC
The DNA here is from genome assembly GCA_014635995.1 of Sarcophaga peregrina. NCBI lineage: Eukaryota > Metazoa > Arthropoda > Insecta > Diptera > Sarcophagidae > Sarcophaga > Sarcophaga peregrina. The sequence continues at coordinate 43,048,990 of CM025790.1, read as the reverse complement.
CTCTAGCAATATTTTCTTTTATTTTTTTTGATATTCCAAGCATTAGGATAAAAGTATTTACTACTGGTAAATATCTGACAATTTTTTTTTATGAAACCATAGAAAAGCTTTTCTTTTCAATATTTTTTCTTCAGTTGAATGATTTTCATATCTTTAGTTTTGAACCACCCTAATTTAGAAAAATAAATATGTTCGTGTATAGACATATAAATATTTTATAATGAAAATTTTATTAAAATTTAATGCGATTTTCATAATAAAATAAGGCAAAAAATGGAAAATCTAAAGTAAGAGAATAAAAAACCTGATGTCCCTCGGAAACCAAAAAAAAAAAATTTTTTTTTTACTTTCCCTTTCTCTCTTTACCTTTTTCTATTGGATGGCATTATTTTTTTATTTTTTCTTTTTTGCTTTATAAGTAGAAAGAAAAAAAAAACAAATAATAATAAAAAAATAGAAAAAAAATGGTAAAGAGCGAAATAATAATATTCGTACATAAAAATATAAAAAAGGAGAGCTGAGCTTATGCAAATTTGCTTTGTTCCTTAGTTGGGAAAAAAAAAATTATTTTTTTTCTTTCATTATATTTTGTTTTTTTCTATTTTTTATTATTTTCTGTGTATTTTACTTGGAATATTTTTGTTGGATTTTATTTGTGCAAAACTTTGTTTTTCTATTTCGTTTTTCTTGTTTGTTTTTCTATTATTATTGTTGCTATACGTACGTACTAGGGATGCCAAACGGGATGGATTTTTAAAAATCTCAGGATTCGGTATTTTGTATATTATTATTATTATTATTATTATTTATTATAATTTACATAGCACAACAAGATATGAATCTTATAAGTGACAGTGCTACGTTAGGAATCATTACGATTTAAAAATTAATAGTGAAACAAAAATACATTAAACAATATAAAGAAAAAATATAATATAAAGAAATTAAAAAATTAAAAAAGTAAGTAAGTAAGTAAATAAGTGAGTTGAAAATATTAAAAATAGAATATTAAAAAAAAGTTATCATTTACAAAAATTAGTATAAAAAAAAACTGGGAATAAAAATATATCATATGTAGACCTATAAAATAAATCACAAGTAGTAAAGAATTTTACTCATGAAAATAATTTGAATAACTCCTTCTTGAACGCGTTTGCATTGCCTAGATTCTGGATGTAATTTGGTAGGGAATTCCAAAGACTAGTGGTGTGTATAAGAAACTGTCTCTGAGATAAAAGAGTCCTAAATCTTTGCTGAATAATGTTCCTATCGCGGTAGGATCTAGCAAATTTAATTCGACAAAATAAATATTCCGGCCGTCCCGTGTAAATTATCTTATGAAGTAGAATAAGGCATCTAATTTTCAGGAGATTATCAAATTTTACATTAAGAATCCGGCAAGCCAAATGGGAAATGTGATCACGACGCCCCTTCTGAAAGACATATCTAGCAATGTTATTGAACGCCAAGTTAAGTCTACGTTTATCATCACAATCGCAGTTTGCGAAAATTTCACACCCATACAAAAGTACCGGAATTAAGTACGTTCTGGCAAGTTGCATACGAATGACAAAAGGCGTCGAACCAATAACAGTCCACAAGTTCCTAAGCATACTATAAATTCTACCTACAACTGCACCTATATGGTTAGACCACGATAAACTGCCATTAAAGACAATACCCAGATTCTTCGCAGATTTGACAAAGTCAATCTTATTTCCCCTGACGCATAATTCAGGCATGACAAATGATCTGTCTGTTCTCGAAAGTATAATACATTTAGACTTGGAGGGATTGATGCAAAGACCATTGGCCGAGGCCCAGTTGTCAATCCTTTCCAAATCACTATTAATATAGTCCAAACAAGAATCAATATTCTCCCTTGGAGTACTAGTATAGAGCTGCACATCATCAGCATACATATGAACATTACAGTGAATCAAGACATCCGGTAAATCATTTATATACATACAAAATAACAGAGGCCCAAGTATTGACCCCTGGGGAACACCTCTACTAATATTAAGTGGATTTGAGATATTACCATTAAGATGTACTTTTTGAAACCTATTCAGCAAATAAGAATAAATAAGATTACAGGCAGAATTTGAGAAATAGAAAAGCTTCCGGAGCTTTTTCAAAAGAACTTCGTGATCGACTGTGTCAAAAGCCTTAGTGTGATCAAGCAGAACCAAAAACGCTACACTATTTTCATCTAGTTTCGACCTAATATCCTCTACAACATTTATTAGAGCTGTAGTACAACTTCTACCTTTCATAAATCCTGACTGACTGAGGGTAAAGTATTGGTGACACTCCAGGTAATCAGTGATCTGTCTGGCCATTATATTCTCCATTACCTTGGACAAAAAAGGGAGGATAGCAATTGGCCTGAACTCGTTGTTCGTTTTGGGAATTGGAATGATTTTTGCCAGTTTCCAATGTTCAGGAAAAGTAGATTTAGTCAGAACAGTATTGAACAAGTGAGTAAAATATGGTAAAAGTTTAGGAGTCAGAGCTTTCAAGAATAAAGGATTCAAATCATCAGAACCTACCGCGTTCGATTTTACCGCTGAAATACATTCCAAAACCTCGAACTGATTTACACAGCGAAAACTAAAGGAATGTTGTGGTAGAACACAACAAAGATCATCATAGAAGTTACCGATAGAAGTTGGAATCTTAGCATTTACGAACTGGTCATTAAGCATATTCACATCCACATCAATATCCGTTCCAGTACTCTTTCGGCCAATTCCTATTTCACGAATTACATTCCATTTAGACCTGTTGTCCATTGCGTTGGAAAACTTTCCACCATAATACAATGCCTTGGCAATTCGTATGCGCTTGGTAACTTCCATCCGTGCGAATTTATGTAAAGCCCTTAAATCATCAGTCCTAAACCTCTTCCACCGCCTGTATGCACTGTCTCTCCTTCCAATGAGTGCCTTTATCTCAGTATTAAACCAAGGCTGCTGTTTCGGCCTGATGCACTTGGTTCTGACAGGAACGCATCTGTCATAGATCAAGCGTACATTCTCCTGAATAAATGACAATTGGTCATCCGCATTTCCCAGTATATATACCTGGTCCCAACATACGTCATTCAATTCAATATTCAGAGTCGCATAATCCATGTTCCTGAAATCACGATATGTAATATATTTGTCCACCGCACAAGGTACCGGTGCATTATAATTGAGGAAGAGAAGATCGTGGCTAGAGAAACAAGAAGCTGAAATTTGGTCATATAACTGTACCCTTTCAATGTGGTTCACAAATATAAGGTCAATTAAGCTACTAGATGTCGAATGGAAATGTGTAGGTGTCGACACATTAACAGGACTGAGATGAAGTGAAAGCATTGGGCCAATAAGTGGATTATCAACTAGAAGATTGTTATTAAAGTCACCTACGACAACTATGTCGTCATATTGAATGGTGATATCCTCAAGTATGGAAATAAAATGATCAAGATTTACACTAGAATGAGGTCTATATACACAACCCAAAAGAAGTTTCTGATTATCGACACTTGAAATTTCCAGAAACAAGAATTCAATTCCACTCCCAATGGGGGTTAATAATTTCTCCTTACAAAGGATACCGTTTCGAACATAAATCGCAACTCCACCACCTCTAGCTCTAGTTTCCATCCCATCAACTAGGATTCTCCTATCCGACCGGAAAAGCTTAAAGCCCTGTAAATTAATAACTGAATCTGGAACACCTAAGGGAAACCAAGTTTCGGAAACACAAATAACATCAATACCCGCGGATATAAATAAATACCTAAATTCGTCAATCTTATTATTCAAACTCTGAGCATTTATATGGACAATGTTGAGACCTACTCTCTGTTTTGCAAGAATTCTAACCATGTTATACACACTGTCTCTGGAATTATAACCATCAGAAGTCATCAAATTGTATGAAGGTTTTGGCAATGCAATCGAGGATTAGATGTAAATCATAGGTTGTAATAATTAAGCGTTCAAATAAAAAGGAGTTATACATACGTGTTCGAAAGGTATAGTAGGGATACATATCATTTAAATTGATGTTAGAGATTGATGATGTTAAAGTGAGGAAGAATTTAATCAGATCAAACAACATGGCCAGGAAATAACTCATTGAGGCTATCCATATTGTCTATTGGTATGACGTCACCATTCGTGTCTTTTTTTATGAAAACTCCACCCCGCATAGTAAACGCAGAAGTTAGGATTTTTTTCTTTTTGAGACGAATAGCCGCGCTCAATAATTTAAAATTGGCCTGAGTTAAGTTCTCGTTAACGTAGAACTTTTCTTCAGAGGTGAGACCAAGATTGCTAAGGCGGAAGGCAAAACCTTTGTGAAGTTTCCTGTGGTTTGCTAATGATTTCAGGAAGAAGTTTCTATCATATGCAGACCACATTTTCACAATAATAGCTGCATCTTTTGAGAGCACATTTCGTTTGTTGTTGAGATTCCTAAGGCGATAGATTGATTGAATGCTAGGTACAGGCGTGTTGATGGTGTTACATATTCCGTTGAATATTTCCTGCAGGTTTTCGCCCTGTGCGTAAGGGATTTCATTAATCCTGAGCTCGGATGAAACCGGGTAATTCTCCTGTTGCCTTAACTTTATTTTGAGGTCTCTTAAATCTTCACGCATCTCATCAAGTTCTGCAGCTTTCTTCTCTTCTCCCGATCACAAAATTCCAGGATATTTCGGGATAATTCGGGATCCAAAAATCCCGAAAAATCTCAGGAAAAATCTCGATTTTCTTTTAATAATAAAAATATTTTATTGAAAAAATCATTTGTATTCAAATTATTGTCAGTATATGTCAATAAAAATGAAATATAGAAACAGCAAGACAAAATGTAACAAAAAAGCATAAATTAAAAAAAATAAAAATTATTCATACATATGCTGCAAATGCATTAGTTTTATGAGAATTATTTGGATTCCAACAAAAAGATTAAAGCATCTAACATGTGATCTGATAGGCTTGAACGAATTTTGTTGTCAAGATAACCTGCCATTGAAAAACACTTCACGCAATCACCATCTGCTAATAAAATAGTTCCAAGATAAGTGTATGCAGCTTGTAAATATTCACCTCTACCACCTCCTGATGTAAATAAATCGATTTCTTTGGACAGTCGAGTTTCTAAATCAGTTACCCTATTAATACGTTTTATAGAGCTTTTGCATTCCTCGATGTCAACAAATAATTTTTTCTCACTGTAAGTAGGGTTTTCCCTATCTGAGATGCTATTATCAAAGTCAAGTGATATAGAATATTTTTGTCAGGACCTTTTGTGGGATCATAATACATATGAATTCACAATTCCGAAAATCTCGAAAAATCCCGTGACAAGTTTTTAAAAATCCCGGGATTCGGGATTTCCCAATTGGCATCCCTAGTACGTACTATTTTGTATAGGGTATACTATAATGTCAGCAATATAAAATAGTATTAAAGAAAACAAGCTTGTAAACGTTAAGTACTTTACATTTGCTGTTGCTGTTGCCTTTGCCGCCATAGTTGTCGTGCTTGTTACAAACGTTAACGTCGATGTTTAATTCCCTTTAGTCCCCCATATTGCATGGGTGTGTTGAGGTATTTTTTTTTCTACTTAAAAATGGCTCCACAGCAAAAGTTAATGGTTTTGGTGTTGTTGAATGTGAAATGGTATCCAGTGAAATTCGTCATTAAAAAATATAGAAAAAGAAAACTAAAAACAACAGTACAAAAAAAAAAAATCGCCCAACAAATTTATTTGAATAATAATAATGAACAATGACGGCATGTCTAACAAGATGAGGGCAGGCAAAAAAAAAAGAAGAAAAGAAGAAGACGTACTTATAGACTTATCAGGGATTAAAATTTCTGTATGATAATCAGTTAAAAGAGTTTGCAATTTTTTTTTCTAAAAGAAAACTAAAAAAGCAAAATAAAATTTACAGTTAGAGAAATTAATTTTAAAAGCAACCAAAAAACAAAAAGTTTTGCATTTAATCCACTTGTAAAAGGGGAACTACCATGAAAAATGTCCAACAATTCATTTCCCATTGCTTGCATACAGAAACCAATTCTGTTTTAGAGATAATGCTACTAACTAAAGCAAGTAAAATTGAAATGTTAATTAAAATTTTTTTAAATAACGAACGAAAACCTAAATTTTATTAAATTTACGGATAATAAGCTGAAGATGCAAATCACAGTTTCATTCGAATCTGTAGGGTCTTGCAGTTTATTTTATTTGGTATGGTGTTCTTAGTTGATAAATTTTCTCCATTCTAATTTCAAACGTCTCAAACATTCAAGAATACTTTTCTTTAGCCACTGTATATAACGTTTCACTTTACTCTGTCGTCGAACTTTTGTAGCGACTTCCGCCAAAAGTCCCTTAAAAGTCTGTTGTTCAGAGCAGAAATTCAACTACAGGTCCTACAACCCTAGTACGCAATCAATACACATAACATGAGAAGTTCTGATGTAATTCTGGTCTGGGGTACACCACAATACTGCTTGAAGTAGAACCGAATCTAATCATATGTCTGTACAATCAAGCAGCAATGAGAGCGCTACGATCCCATCTCGCAAAATCAAAGGGCATTAAGAGTTGCATGGATTCTCTACATCGTATACGTTGATGCAACACCTGCCTCTACAATGTGGAAAATACTGGAGAGGACAATATATAATCGACTACTGATGCGTGCCGAGGAAGGACGCAGCTCCACCGTTGACGCGATAAGAAGGGTAGTAGACATTGCAAGAGATGCAATAGAGAGCGAAAGATGGAGATTTGGCAGCAAAGAATACTGCGCGGTTATTACACTTGACGTTAGAAACGCATTCAACTCAGCGAATTGGGGGCGGATTATGAGAGCCCTCTTTAATATGGCTATGCCGCCATACTTAATGGAGATTCTAAACAATTACTTTCAGGACCGAAATATACTTAACAAATGAAAGAAAGCAGGAATATGTAGTGATGGCGGGTATCTCGCAGGGTTTTGTACTTGGCCCACTACTATGGAACATTATATATGATGGAGTACTTTGACTTCGATTGCCAAATTCGACTACCATTGTAGGCTTTGTAGATGATGTTGCCATAGTCTCAGTAGCTAAGACGGTACAAGAAATAAAAGAGAAAACCAACACAGCGATTCAAAATGTTGAAGTATGGCTGGATGAGGCAGGTTTGACACTTGCTGCTCATAAAACGGAAGCCGTCTTGATAAGCGGCCAGAAGATACTGGAGAAGATGAAAGTAACCGTTGGAGGCACAGAAATTGAATCAAAGAGGGCGATAGAATACCTGGGATTGATTATTGACGACAGGTTAAATTTCAAGGAGCACGTAAAATACATCGACGAAAAGGCATTTGTAACGCAGGGAGCACTGGCGAGGATGATGCCAAATATTGATTTAGATGGCCCGGAGAAACTAGATTAGGACCAACCTGGCTCATGGAGGAGCTGTTGAATTCTAGGACGCTATGGAGCCAATACAGCCAGAAAATGACCGAAGTAATGATGGTACTCCGAAGGTTGGAGGAACGAAGACCAAATTTGAGATAACGTGACAAAGCTTTCGACCTTACCAGCCCTCCGCGAAGTAATACTTTACGGCAGCCCCGTGAAGGGAGAGCGGTTGAAGTGTGTAGGGGTTGGGTTTATTACGTAGGCACCAGTATTGGTGAATCGTACATGCTTTTGTGGGAACAAAAGTATCTTTCGAAATTTATTAACTCCGGTTCAAGGCAAAGAAAAAAAAAACCTGCCTCTAATGGATTTCGAGCTACTGTGACATAGAGGGAAACGTAAGAACGAAGGAACAGACACGGAAGAGATTGGAGTTGTCTGAAAAGAAATATACTCTACAGAAATACTTTTACAAATTGGAAAAAGTAGTATGGCACTCAACAAACCCTGGATGGTCCGGCATACTTAGTTGTTTCAAACTTCAAAACTACTACTGTCTACTTCAGTAGACAGCAGTAAAGCAAGGAACTAATAGAGCTCGACAAGAGAGCTCGCATTCTAAAAGGAATTCTAACGCATACTGCGCTATTTGCTGTTTCGCTGACAAGCTCCAATGATGTGGATGACACGGAATCCGTGCAAGACAGACGTTATCAGTTTTTTGGTGACAGAACTTTTAAAGATCTGTGCATGCTGGGGAATATTCTGCAACGGAAACGTGTCGTTTTGTTTCCGAGTACGGGGTGGTTGAATTCCACCCCCAATGGACAATTCCGCTTACTTCACACCGATTAACACAATGGGATTAAATAACGCGGAGTAAACTTGTTTGTGAATGGCAACCTAAACTTACCTAAGCGCTTGCAATGACCAAGTGCAGGAAATAATTATCTTATGCGATCAACTTCTCATCTCGCTTTCTTCAATTGATCGATGATTGTCTTGGGATGTAGTGTAACTGTTGGGAAGGTAAAAACAGGGCCTTTTCGTATGCTGATGAGAGTGTAGTTTCGTGTGGATAAGGATCGTTTCTTTAAAAATGTTTACCTACAAAAGCAAACTAACTCACTTTTCTGTTCAAAGATCACAATACTTCACTGCCTATAATTGCAATACTCCACTTAAGTACTATTCCAGCTGGTGAATTTACTTTCTTTCAATCAATATCCATAAGAACTGATAATCATAAAATTTTATTATGAAATTTATTTTTATTTTCTTTTTATACTTGAACTATTGAAATTAATTTCGCAAATGACTCTGCTGTGCTATTGCCAATAACAACATTCATAAGGTGAAAACCATGTTGAATGCCTTCATTGACATTGTGCTTAAGACAAGAGGATATCAAAAGAGAATTTTTATTAAAGCGAAGGATGTTTTTAAATACCAACATGTGGCATAGTTTTGCTGCGTAACAGGAATTTTATCAATGAAACTTAAGGAAGTTCATGTAGACATTTTGAATTTTATGTCTTCAAAGCAGCTGAAAAGAAAATAAAAGAGATAACAACACTATGATTACAGTATGAAAACTATAAATTAATAAGACGTGATGTTGTTGCAATATATACCCTGGAAGAGGGGGAGGGGGGGGGGGTGGTTTTGAGAGTAAATAGAGGCAAGTTGTGTTCATAAGTTCGACAATTTCGAAAATACACATTTTGCGTTGTACATGTTCGTTCGCAATAAATAAGTTAAAGTGAGCAATGGTGCATGCTTGACTAGTTGAGGTATTTGTGCGGTCAGATACAACAGCCAAGGATAACGAGATAGAACTAATAACTCAATATTAAATAAAAAAAGAATTTTTTTTTTAATTAAAAATCCAATAAAAGGGATTAATTGTAGTGATGGCCATTGGTTTCTAATTAGTTAATCTGAACTGCATATTTCTGTATAATAAACTATAACTCTATGTTTTTATGCGTTCGTATAATATTACATAACAATCCCACATGCTATTCTAACATGAGCTTTTATCGCTGGCTGACTTATCATTTACAAACGAAACAAATTCAATTAAGCTGGTCAGATAATGTTGGCATCCATTTTATTCTATTTTTGCTTCTTTTTTTTTTGAGTCTTCTGACGCCTTTTTGTCAATCTCATAACACACTTAAATGAAAGAAAAAAAAATACAAATCTGCAGAAGTACCATTAACAAGAAAAAAAGGAAAAAAAATAAGTAACACATGTAACGTTTCAACTGTCATTTAGTCAGTCAAACAGTCAACCATATATAGTTGATTAACCAGAGCTTTATAAAGATTAGGTTTTATTTTCTGCTTTCTTTGTACTCGTATCTCTATACAAATGTCTGTTGTAATAACATTTAACCTTGAATGCATATGTATGTACATAAGGCAAGAGGAAAATATAATATCGTATACAATTTTATTTTATTACATCGTTCTTATTATGATAATACAGTGTAATACATAAAGAAAATTAAAGAAATCCTTGAAAATAAAATATTTGTTTGTTGAAAGCGCCAAATTTACGTAAATGGTTGATTAAAATCCATGCATATATTAGGAAAGGATTACGAAAAGGGAAAAGAGATTTTAGATACTTAGTATATAGGAAATATGTGGGGAAAAGCATAACAAATCAGCTTCTCTTCTTTAGTGGTTAGATTGTAATACTTTGGTATGTAGCCAATAATAGCATACTAGCCAGTAATAGCATACCAGCCAGTAGTAGCATACCAGGCAGTAATTGTATACCAAGGACTTGAATCGACTTGCTCCTCTGCTGCGCTTTCTATTGGGCACTAACTTAGAGAATATTCTTTCAGACAATTTTTACTTACACGAAGGATATATTAAAGTCAACGTGGACGCATCTAATGTGGTCAACGCTGACGCGTCTAACATGCAACTTCATCATAAAATTCGCACAGCCAATGTTTCATATTTTTGAAAACAAATTCATTTATTCTCAATGCTAAATTGATTTCTGTAATAAACTCTTCTAACACTCCATAATTTTAAGCGCACATTAGACACACTACCATTAAAAGTTTGACCACTGGAACTATGCAGTTCACTGATTACGCTTCTAGCCTATAATGACAGCATCACAACCATTTCAATTCAACGGAGAAATGTTGACTAGTCTTCATGGCTAATAGAGCATAAATTCACCAGTTTGCGTGTTTATGCACAAACTTTCCACCGTAAATAAGGAGTGCGCACAAAAAAAAAAATTGGACTTACACTTTTTACATGGTGGCTGATATATAATGCAACAAAGCAAAATGCTACATTCTTAAAATTTTTTTTAAAAACATAAAATTGTAGAATTAGTTTAGATTTGTTCGAATTGGCCACCTTTGGTACGAAGTATGGACTTCAAACGGCCGACAAAGCCATCACAGACTGCACGAAAGTGGCTCTGCGGTATTTTGATCCATTCTCGGCCAAACGCCGTCTTGAGACTTTGGTATTTTTTGGTGAAAACTTTACTCTCCAAAATGCCCTAGGCGCAATAGTCCAACAGATTGAGATCCGGAGATTTTGGTGGCCATTGTGCGGTAGAAATGAAGCAAGTAACCTCCTTTTTAAGCGATTTTTGATTGACGCGTACTAAGTGCGGTGGTGCTGAGTCCTATCGGAATGTCCATGGTATGCGGCTGAAATGTTTGTCTGCCCCGGGCTTCAATACTGTCTTTAAGACATGTTTCCGATAATATTCGACATTTATTTTGACCCTACGGTGGCGCTTGAGTTCTGGTAGCCAATGGCAGGTGTAAATTTTCAGATGACCTCCTTGGCAAGTAAACCCGATCATTTTGTTTGTTAACAAACTGCTCAATTTGGAATTAGCTTCTCATCGGAGAAAAATAAATTCGGTTACTGGCTACTTTCGTGCAAGCAAAGTAACGCCATGGCTCTTTCCAGTCTAACATGTTTTTTGTCCATCGGAGAGCTCTTGCACTTTTTGGAATTTCAATGGCTTTAGTCCAAGCTCGTTTTTCAATATGTTCAGCTCACGAGCAATTTTTCTACCACTGCGGCGTGGATTTCGAGCAAATATAGCCTTCACTTTTCGGATCATTTCTGGTGTTGATGCTGTTTTTTTTCGTCCATTTCTTGGACGTTACCTGGATATTGCCAATATCACGGTAACGAGCAATGGTACAAGAAATGAAAGATTTATTCACTTCTAAATGCTGGAGGTCTCTAACGATAGCCACCTGTAGTTTTCCAGTCAAATATAAAGCAATCACACTATCACGCTTGAATTCCATCACGAAAAACTTTTTTTCCTGAATGCATAGGATCAAAATGCTTTCGAAAGCTTGTAAATAATAAAATGAATAAATCTGTTAGCTGTCAGATGAGAGGTTTACAACCTGAAGTTGGTTGCAATATATATCAGCCACTATGTATTGGTATTTCTGAAAACTGTAGATCTGGTTGTACAATCATCAGACTTTCAAGGGAATTCTCCATATTGGCAACTATGTATGCTGAAAACCTGCAAATTTATGATTGAAAATGTAGTCTTAGTTTTCTGCAATTTAGATTTGAATATGGATAGTTGAGCAAATACGGCGTGCGAAAAAATCTATTAAAAACTGTTAAGGAGGAGAAGCTATTCTTCATATATTTGGAAACATAATGCTGGGCATGTTAAACAAGTAGGAAACATCTAGGCTTCTATTATGTTTATAATCTAATTAATATTAGGAGTCTAAGTAAGTTCATCAGAAGTTTCCAATGATTCAAAGACTAGAAGAAATGGGCGTCTACAATTCAATTTTTTTCAGAATGGTTTTCCTGTGTGTCAAGTAGAATTGGCGGGCATTATACAAGAACCTTTGTCTTGTAATGAATTGTGACAGAGATGAAATTGTTTTCCATATGCATACTGCCTACAGAAAATTTATTTTAAATTTTTGTTTACTTAACCCATAGGCTTATAAAATTTAAACTGACTTTTAGACAATATTATTTAATATCTTTATTTATTTGAAATTGAGACTTGTTTCTCATTACACTACACGTCCTATTAAAATATTCTTTAAATAAAAAAACAAAAAAAGGTCCCACACAGTATTCACGTTGTAACATTGAATTTCATTTAAACACCAAACTGAAGAATGTTTCCATGCAAATCATCATCAGCAAATCTGCCGTGGCTCCTTGGAAAATAAAAATATTGTTGCTGTTGTTGTTTTTTTATCTCTCATTTGATTTTCATTTAATGCCCTAGGCTTTTAGAAATGTTTTCCAATTTCATTTACTCTTCGCTCAGCACCAGTTTGGGCTGTTTTATCTTCCTCCGTTAGTTTTTCAATTTTATCTGTGGCACATTATGTTTGTTCTTGTTGTTGTTGTTTCATTTTTGTTGCTTATTTTTCATTCAATTTTTGTTTAATGAAGAAAATAAACAGCAGCACTGACAGCGTGATAAAGATAGAAGAAGAAAAAGTGAAAGTGTTGAACATTTTTACAGTTTTCAGTTGGTTGGTGTGAAATATTCTCGTAGGCCTGTACATTTCAGCATTTCAATTCATTTTCACAACTCTCATAGCCAGTCATTTATGGCCCACTATTGTTACCATGAAGTCTGTTGGGCTCTGTCTTGCCGCTTTAAATTGAAGGCAAAGGAGGAACGAAAACATAGAGAGAGAGAGAGAGAGAGAGAGAGTATGCGTCATAAGTGAAAAACGCCTAAAGTTGGAAAATTTTAAGCATGATTTTCATTTTAGATCCGTTGTGTGTTAAATTGTGTTTGAATTGTGTTGTGTTGTGTTTTTATATTAACAAACTCCGCTCTTCCTGCTCCCGTAGACCTGTTTTGCAAAGCTACTGGCTTTGTATGTATTTAGTTTCGAAATTTAATGTCGTTCGTTCATTATAGTTCTTAATTTTATGGCCATTTTTTGTTGCCGTATCGTCGTATAGCCTTTTTGGTAAATGTAAATATGGACTGCGGGTGGGAGGTGGAGCAGCGTTGAATTTTTAACAACAATTTTGTAGGAAACAATGGTTAACCTTCAATGCAATCTACTTTGTTTGTTTTTTTCCGACAATTTTTTCTTTTGCTTTCCTTTTGTTTTATTTCTTAATTTTGTAGTTCAACGTTGGTGATAGAGAGGCTATAAGCGTGAGGCGTAACAGCAAGTGATTCGGTATAGTTAAGTACTCTGTTTTATAGATACATACACACACACTTACACACACGTCTATACTTTTGTTTGTATTTTTGGTAATTTGCTTAAGTTGCTGGTTCCTTAAATCAGTTTGGCCGATAAAAACAGTCAAAAAAAGAAAAGAATTTAATTTTCTTTTAATAACATTTAGTAGACATTAAGATTTCTTTCGATAGCATAAAAATAAAATTTATGTCCTCATAATACATAATAAATAGATTCGTAAGAGGATTTGCTTTAAGAAGTTTAAAAGCAAGAAAGGAAATTGAAAATGATATACAGGATTTCAAAAATAAAGCTGTAAAGTTGTTAAACGGCATATTGATTAAGTTTTATATTTCCTGGATATGCAATTAACCTTGAAAAGTAGTGTCATAGTCAGTCTATATCTGAGAAAAAGAAATGAAACAATTTCTAAGGTAAATACATCTCAATTTTGTGTCATAAAATTTGAATCCGGAACTTGAAGTTGAAATTTTTAGAAGCTGTAGAGAATTATATGCATATCCCAACAATGTCTTTCAAGTACTAACAGCATGAATCTGGATTTCTACTTTCCTCTTTTGAAAAACTCCATCTAAAAATTTATCTGAAGATTGTTGATTGCACCTAAGTACAGGTCTCAATTCTATACTGACCTTGCGCTGACCAACCTCTCCCTTCTTGGCTCGGAGGAACTTCGTCAGTACAGGGTCTGCGTTCACCTGAGGCGCCCTAACGGGCCGCTTTGCATGCTCAAGTGAGCTTTTGGTAAAAAGCTACCACACTAACCTTACCTAACCTAATCTAATCTCCATCCAAAAATGTATCTAAAGATTGTTGATTGCACGCAAGTACAGGTCTCAACTCTACTTACGTGACATGATTGCGGCCGAGATTTCCATGTCTTCTTTACTCCTACATATTTTCAAAAGACCCGCTGTGCGATAACTGCTATGCTATTGCAAACCTTCTTTATAAAAAGAACAACTTAACAGCCTCTCTAAGACTAGATATTTCTCATTAGCCGCATGACTAAAGACACTTTAGCAAAACTAGAACTGAGAAAAGAAGTATCTATTGAGAATCTTTCTTCTAAATAATGTGTGAGAACTGGATGGTGGAATCAAACAGCAAAATTTTCTGAACGTAGGGATGCTCCTGGATCTCATGTGTATCTTTCTAAATTTAAGAATTTTGTTTGTTCACGTATTCATTCATCTAGAACTGACCCTCATCGCTGAAAATCATTTTTCAATTAAAATTGAGTTCAGTTGCCAACTGCTCTAGAGCCCATTTAGTTAACACTCATCGTTGTCTATGGTTGTCTACTGTGAGTGTCTAACTCAATTGAATTTTGTGAGGCTGCTGGCCACAATCATGACGAAAAATTTGCCGATAAAAGAAACGAACTCGTCTGTCCTGCAATCTTTTGCACATTCTCACTGGCTGGTATAAAGTTTTTATCGGATATTCCATTTCGAGGATGTATGGGAGTTCGGTCCCAACAGAGCCCTTATTTTTATAAAACGAAAAGAAGAAGACAAAAAAAGAGAACGTCCAAGTAGTGCTATTGAATGCAATATCCATTCATGGTGATTTGGCAAAACAGGTTGAAAAACTACAAATAATTTGACAAAAGTAGCTTCAGTAAGATTACAGTTTTGCTGGCAGAACTGACATACAGTATTCCTTCGATTTACGTTGTTTCGATTAACATCGTCGAAAATTTTTTCCCTTCAACTTCGATTTGCGTCCTCATTCGAATTACATTACCTCTCTTGTTTATAAACAAAACAGTAGGTAGTATGCTGGCTTATTAGATGTAAAGCCAGAGTTCGAGTCCCAGGGCGAGTCTCGGCGATTACTTCTTAGTAGATTTCTGGCAAAAACTCTGAGAGTAAATAAAATGCCATGAAAAGCGCATCTGATCTTTTTCCGGAACATTTAACCACGTATATCGTGTGATTACTGTATATACATATTTGAATCTTATTTGAATAAAGCGTCTACTAGGCAGGCTAAAATTTGTAAAATTTTCTAAACAATTCGTGGACACATCGTCTATGATTATAAAGGTAACTTTTTGTTATTAATCTGCAATAAAATTTTACTATGATGGTCACTTTGCAGATGAGCGGATAAATTCTTCTTATTGCTTGTCCAAACTCTTAGAGGCTTTTGTTCAAGAAATTTTTACAATTATAAGCAGAAATAGTATTATGTGATCTGACAGAAATATAAGGGGGGAATTAATTTAAATTTTTATGAATTTCAAATGCACGAATATTTTACATCAATTTTAAGTTCATTAATGAAATTCCAAGAAACTTCTAATGCAAATGTAAACATAGGCCTGTTCTTCGCCTATGGATAAAATAATTAAAGAAATATTTTTTCCTCACAATAAGAAATGCCTTCTCCTTACATCAACATGCTTTACGTATGTAAGATAAATGAATTTTCCGTGTAAAGATATGCATGATTAATAAAGAATCGAAAACGATTATTTGCCATTCTATAATAAATATGGTTTTATAAAACATAATTTAAATAAAGAACGGAAACAAACAATAAAAATTGTAAAAGTACACAAATCCAGAAAGAAGCCAACAATATTGTTTTGTTTTTCATGCAAATTACTCAACAAGGAAGCAAGAAAAATCAAAATTCCACAATAAATGCGGAACCAATTTGCATTGAAAAATAATCATAATTTCTTAAACACGTTCTTTATTTCTTTCCCATCAAGGAACAAGCAACCACATCTTCCATACACAAAAATAAATCATCCATTAAAGCACAAGAAATAATTCAGAAAAGAAAACAAAAAAAGAAAAAATGAAAGAAAGAAAAACAGAAAAGAAAATAAGAATACAAAAAATTTTTGTGTTGTAATCAAATGTGTTCGATTTTCTCTTTAATTCTGACAAATCCAAACGGATATAACTTTACATACCCATACCCATACATACACATTAAAATGAATGAAAATAAAAAATATGATTTTCTTTTTTCTTGTGAATCAATAATGAAAAATTATTGATTCGTTATTGATGAAAATACGTATTGAATGAATGAATGAATGAATGAGAAATATAACGAATGAACAACACAATAAAATGTGCATAAAAGTGTAACGAATATGAAACATGTTGACTTTAACACAAAACCCCCAAAAGTGATTTGTTGCCTCAGACTGGCAGATAGACATACACCACACAGTCAGTCTGATTTTGAGACAGGCATTGTGAAGAGGAAAGAAAAACATTTTTTAACAAATTTTATTTAAATTTTTATTCATCCATTCATTCTACTCTTATCCTTACAAATATTGTTGTTTTTATTGGGTTTTCTACTTTTGTGGATGAAAATTTAAAAGGCAAACAGCCAAAATTCATGCACACACAATATTTTTTATCAATATGAAGAGCAAATTGAGTTTTTTCATAATTTATTGATCATTGATCGTTGCTATTGAATGATGAACGATCAAAAATGCTGTCATAAAAGTAAAGTAAGAATTGAATAGCTTTTTACAAGGGTTCTTTCGCTATACACACATACATACATAATTGGTCATTACAAACATTCACTCGGGATTAGCACCTAGTTTCTCAGACCACTTATCTTGTGTGTCTTAATTTTATACACGAATGAGTGGCTATACATACAGTGTCAACCATCCCGTAGAATGTCATTCAAATACTTTACCTGGATCCAGAGCACGCCATAAAGTCCGATGTGAAATCTGAATAGGTAGCGATACTGTCTTGCTATACTATACTATTATTCAGGCAAAAATGTGTATGAAAATTGTGCACGATAATTTTTTACTTGAGTAACGCGACCTACTTTGCATGGCAATTTTTATTGATCTCCGAGATTTTCCCAAAAATCTGCTGAGGGAAAGTTGGCGAAGAAATGTTTTGTCGTATTTCTTTTAGTTGAAAATGTCTAAGTTGGGGTTTGAACCATGCATTCAAGTCCAAAGCCAATATACTATTTACTATTCTTCGGCTCCTTCAACTGCCACTACTTGTAATCGCGTTTTTTTGAGAAAAAATCGTTAAAATCGTCAAAGACGTTCATTACATACATACATAATTGGTCATTACAACCCTTCAGTCAGAATTACGACCTAGCTTCTCGCACCACTTATGTTGTGTGCGTTAATTTTATACATGAGTGGCGGGACCTACAGTTTTAAAGTCGACTCCGAACGACAGAGTTTTTCATGGCAATTTTTACTCTCAGGGTCTTTGCCAGAAATCTGCTGAGAGGAAAATATTTTTCGTTTTGAAATATTTTTCGTTTTGATGTCTGACCTGGGATTCGAACCCAGTCCTCTTGTCTAATAAGCCAACACACTACCCACTAGACCAAGGCGACTTCAAAGACGTTCATTGGAATCGTAAAAAAATCGTCAGAAAAATTTAAAAATAAAATCAAATATAAAGTCAATGTTAAGCATCAATAATATTGCATCATCTTTATCCATGTGTGGTGTAAATATTAGGGAGTCAGAAGATCTTGACATTATGGGCATGAAAATTCAGTGCCTTGGTTTTTATAAGACTTTGCAATAAATACTTCACTTCATCTGATCTACTTACAAATTACATCATTTGTAACCGATCGAACATAGAATACAACTCTCATGTATGGTAAGGCCTTTGAAGTCTATGTTGAAGCTTCTCGATCGTGTACGGCTGAGGCCATAGTAGGTTGTTAATCGCGATAGTGTTCCTACTGCAATGTGGCTTATATCACTGTTCTATCACTTCTGCAACTGATATTGCTCGAGGGAATTAAGGGAATTTTATGAAAACCATTTCGTATTCCACTATAAGTAACAAGGAAAGATCTCTACAAGAAAGGAGTTCCACATGCGAATAGTCCGTCTAACAAACGAACTTTGCGTGTAATGCAGTGTGCGATACACTGGCTAAGCGACACATCCGTATGTGGTCGCTTAGCCAGTGTATCGCACACTGCATTACACGCAAAGTTCGTTTGTTAGACGGACTATTCGCATGTGGAACTCCCTTCTTGTAGAGATCTTTCCTTGTTACTTATGGTATAAAAATATTCAAACCTAGTCTCCATAAACACCGCTCCCTCTTTCCTCATTCCTATAATATTTTTTTTCCTAGTTCTAAACACAATGTCATCAACTGAGTGTTGGTCCTAAGAAAAGAAACAATAGCACTTGCCTGAATTCTTCCGATGAAAATATTAGAGGCCCTAATCGAGTTTTTGAAATTGTCTGCAACGACAAATGACAATTAATGGTTAACTATAATCTTATTTAGAAGTTGTAATTTTTTGGCTTTCAAGAGATTAAAAAGGCATAAAATATAGAAAAATCATCGCAGGTATTCGAAAATAACTTAAAAATATAATACTTAACTCCTTAATAAACTATATATGCAAAAGTAACAATTGCAAAGCCAATACAAAGCTTGAGGAGGCCGGTGCCTCTCCATCTTTTATGACACTTCTCGACCGCGTTTAAGAAAGGCCGAAGTTGCCCGTTAATGACGGTAGAGTATCGAATTCCATTGATTCGTTGCAATGTGGTTTGTATTTCATTGTTCTATCCCTATTATAACGGATTTTGCGACCACATACGGATGTGTCGCTTAGCCAGTGTATCGCACACTGCATTACACGCAAAGTTCGTTTGTTAGACGGACTATTCGCATGTGGAACTCCTTTCTTGTAGAGATCTTTCCTTGTTACTTATGGTATAAAAATATTCAAACCTAGTCTCCATAAACACCGCTCCCTCTTTCCTCATTCCTATAATATTTTTTTTCCTAGTTCTAAACACAATGTCATCAACTGAGTGTTGGTCCTAAGAAAAGAAACAATAGCACTTGCCTGAATTCTTCCGATGAAAATATTAGAGGCCCTAATCGAGTTTTTGAAACTGTCTGCAACGACAAATGACAATTAATGGTTAACTATAATCTTATTTAGAAGTTGTAATTTTTTGGCTTTCAAGAGATTAAAAAGGCATAAAATATAGAAAAATCATCGCAGGTATTCGAAAATAACTTAAAAATATAATACTTAACTCCTTAATAAACTATATATGCAAAAGTAACAATTGCAAAGCCAATACAAAGCTTGAGGAGGCCGGTGCCTCTCCGTCTTTTATGACACTTCTCGACCGCGTTTAAGAAAGGCCGAAGTTGCCCGTTAATGACGGTAGAGTATCGAATTCCATTGATTCGTTGCAATGTGGTTTGTATTTCATTGTTCTATCCCTATTATAACGGATTTTGCTGGAGCGAAATAAGGGACTTGTTCCCGAGAATCATGCATTCCAACGTAACACTCACCACACATAGTTACATGGTCGATTGGCCATCGAATCGCACACTGTATTACAAACAAAATTTGTTCTTTAGTCGGACTATTCATATGTGGAACTCCTTTCATGGAGAAGTTATAATTTTTTGGCTTTTAAGGAATGAAACAAAATATAAGATGCAGAAAAATCGTTACTTAAATGTGATGAAAAAGGTGGCTTCTAATATACTAAAGTAAAGAATATGACGAAAGTTTTTAATTTCTAAAAATCGTCGAAATAAGGACACACACGTCACATCATCAATATGATATTTTTGAAGCATAAAATCATCAAAATTGCGATAAATCGTTAAATCTGGCAACTATGCTTGTGGATTTTCGTGTTTCATTTTCAAAGATATTAGCGTGTTTAGATTGAAAAGGCTAGGAGATGATCTCATTAAAAATATTAAAATTTAGATATTAATACAGTTTATATTGGATTATTGATATATCGTCGCCAACAAGATATATTATTTCAATTTCTTAAATATTATTACGAATAAAAAATGTTGTACCACAAGCTTTAGCACAGGCTTCAATGTGTATTGTGTTCAGCAATTTTTCCCTATAATGTTGCATGCAACATATGTTGTTAAGTTTTCTTATATTTTTCTTCATCTACTTTTTTGTTTGTTTTTATAAAGTTATGAATTTGTATGTGTGTTGCCTTTATATCGTACAAAATCCAATTTTGTGGATATCAGCAGCAATAGTGATAGAAAAACAGTATTGAGTTTAAGCTCTGTTACATCCTTTTTTATTTTTGTTTTTGTTTGTCTTTTTATGTTTGTTTGTAGTCCATAGCCATTGGAAATATTCATAAAAATAATGCAAAACAAGCAAAACATATTTAAAAATACATTGAAATTATTTTAAGCAACACAACACAAAAGTAAAACAATTTATGCATACCAAATGGATTTTTCATTAGTTTCAGAGGAAAATGTTTGTGACATGATTTTTTCCATGGACTAGCTTGTATCAATAGTAGTTGTAACATATTTTTGTTACATACATACATACAGAATTGGCCATTACAACCCTTCAGTCAGGATTACGACCTAACTTCTCACACCACTTATGTTGTGTGCGTTAATTTTATACATGAGTGGCGGGACCTACAGTTTAAAGTCGACTCCGAACGACAGATTTTTTGAAAGTCTTTGCCAGAAATCTGCTGAGAGGAAGTCGCCGAAGAAATATTTTTCGTTTGTGATGTCTGACCTGGGATTCGAACCCGGGCCTTTCGTCTAATAAGCCAACACACTACCTACTAGACCACGGCGACTTCAACATATTTTTGTTACCCTTAATAAATGTTTAAAATCAGGTCAATTCGAATTCGGGGTCGCCGTGGTCTAATAGGTAGTGTGCCAGTTTATTAAAAAATAAAAAAAAAATATTTTTTTGGCGATTTCTTCTATTTCCCTTCTTGTTTCTCAAAAAATCTGTCGTTTGGAGTCGACTTTAAACTATAATCCGGCCAGTTCTGTATAAAATTAACACACACAACATAAGTGGTGTGAGAAACTGCGGGCTTCTTGGGGACGATTGCTGTAGACTGTCTAATGGTGAAGGTATAACACTGGCCAATTTAAAGACACCAGCAGCATCTCGTTGCCTTACCGTCCGCATCTGCCCTCTTTCCACTGCTGGTTTTATATAAAAAAAAAAAAATCTGGTCAATTCGAATTCATTATTTTGAGGTTCACTGTACCATTTTTTGTTTGTCCTTCACTGTACCATTTTTGTTGTCGTTTCTTTTTCTTTATCAAAGGATTTTTTGTTTTACATCCATTTACAAAACATTTCTGCATAAAAAAAATAAAAAAATTATTGAATATTAATGTTGTATGTCGTGCATGGTAAGGAAATAGAATTTTTATGCCACTACTGCTGTCAATATAAATAGAGAAATAGAAAATGAACGTGGGCGGGAAAAAAATAAACACCGGGTTAATATTAAAAAACAAAAAAAAAATTCCTATACATAAATTGCAATGTTGTGTCTGTACGAATAATAATAATTTGTTAAATAAAGTGTTTATTTTGTAAAGCATATGTGACCATGATTACAATCAAAATGAAGATAAAATAACAAAAAATTTACACAAGCCAGCCATTATGGAAATTAAATCGATGAAATAAAAAATGTTTGTTATTTTAAACACAAAAAGGGTTATTTATGCCTATGGAGTACAATGGGTCAATTTTGACATCCGGTTACTGTAGTCTATGGATGCAATCAAATATATATTAAAAACTATGTATAGTATGGGTCCATCTATGGGCCCATCGATTGGCAAATTTAAATCATCGGTTATTTCGAACCTATTAATATTTATGTAACTCATTCTATTCTGTCACAAAATTTAGTATATTATCCCCACTCAATGTAATGAATCGATTTAGTTTTGAGTGACGTTGCTATTTATTGGAAATTTATTTCCAAACACAGACAATTAGTAGGGAATTGCACGAACATGTAGTAAAAAATTTGGACGCAAAGAATGCGTCCACAATGCTAAAGTTCGCAAAATTGGTTTCATTGCTGCCGAGACATGAGCACCTTTACCCTCGATTGCTACACCAGAATATATCGAAGTTGTGGCTGAGAGTGTGTGTGAGTAGTCCTCAAGATTAACTCGTCATCGTGCTCATGTAGAGAACATATCACGCACAAGTTTACGTCGAATTTTTCAGAGAGATCTCACAAAGTACAATTGGATCAAGAGTTGGAGTCACATGACCATCTACTTCATTTTCGCTTTGCTAGAAAGGTCGATTTTGCCAAAAAAAAAAATTCATCTCTTCGGATGAAGCTTGTGTGCATTTGTGGTCGAAACATTAATAAGCAAAATTGCCTTTGCCACCATGATTTTATGTACCCGCTTTTCAAGGTTTTGATTTTTTTTTTTGTTATAAAACCAGCACTCAGGGAATGGCCCCTACTCATGCAATGAATTGTGCAGGTTTTTAGGAAAAGTGGAAAGAGAGAAGATGCGAACGGTAAGGAAATAAGTTGCTTCTAAGTGACTATAAAATGGCCAGTAGACAGTCTACAGCGATCGTCCCCAAGAAGCCCGCAATTTCTCACACTACTTGTGTTGTGGGTTTTAATTTTATACGGGACCTACAGTTTAAAGTCTATTCCGAACGACAGATTTTTTTCTGAGAAACTTTTCACGGCAATTTTATTTACTCTCAGAGTTTTTGGCAGAAATCTGCTGAGAAGAAATCGCCGAAAAAATACTTTAAATATTTTGTTTTGATGTCTGGCCTGGGACTCGAAAACTGGCTTGACGTCTCATACTAGACCACGGCGACCCCATGTGAACTATTTTTGGTCTCAACAGGGTGGTGCGAATTGCCATAATACATCTAATGAAATCGATTTATTGCATCAAATATTTGATAGCCGTTTAATTAGCCGTAATATAAATTGGCCACCAGAACCTATAATTTGACACCGTTGAACTATTCTCTGTGGGGCGCCGTTCAAGACAATTGTTATGCCGATGCCATTGCAGATATACTACCCCTACACTAGAAAGAGTGGACGAAAATGGGTCCCACAATTTTACTTCACAACAAAAAAATAAATTTGGCAAAAACTTTTAACCGTTTTTGTTGCCTTTTTAAATTTAAACTTTTTAAATTGTCCACCCTTTACTTATATATCTACATATTTAAATAAATATATTTTTATAACAATAATGGAAATATAAAGAAAATGTTTTGTTGATATTAATTTGGTACGAGCCACTAAATTGCCAATTAATTATTTAATTAATTTTATATTAACTTTGTGTAAATGTCCTCAATTATATTTAAATTCAAATTAAAAATATCGCACATATGAATATTTGAAGTGTAATTAATTATTGTAAACTCTCTATCATGCATGACCCACTGCGTATGAGTAATTTTCTGTCACATTGAATGACATCAAATAGAAAATATCACTCATACGCGTACCATAGCATTGCTTTTATAAACTTTATTTTAATTAGTATCATGCTTAACCCCGTGCGTATGAGTAATATTTTGTTGCATTGAATAGCATCAATTGAAAATAACTCATACGAATCGTATTGTTTGATACATTTAATCGTTATTATGCCCTATTATTTCAGTTGTTAAATGTCACTTAAATTATAAACTTTTTTGATTTATGAAAGAGCAATTTATTTTTAAAATTCATAAAAATTATTGCAATTTAAAACAAATTTATACGTTAAAAAACTAAATTAAAATATTTAAAATTAAAAATGGGGGAAACAAAACGAAACGAACGACAGGATAGGAATATGGTACCCTAAAATGCAATCCAACTGTTTATTGTATTGTATTCAGGCAATAAACTGATTCATAAATCGTACTTAGAGAGCATTAATAGAACGTTTACGGAACGTATGAAAATATATGTTCGAAAGTAAATAAAAAAGAAAAATACTGAAATTCTATTGCATACATACATAATTGGTCGTTACAATACTTCAGTTTCAATTATTGACCTACTTTCTCACACCACTTATGTTGTGTGCGGTAATTTTATACATAAGTGGCGGGACCTACAGGGTGGCAGATATGTATTGCAACCAACTTCAGGTTGTTATCATTTGTAAACCGTTCGTCTGACAGCTGACAGATTTATTCCAGTGACAGTTCATTACAGTTATTATTTGCAAGCTTACAGAAGCATTTTGATCTATTGCATTCCAAAAAAAAGCTATACGCGATGGAAATCAAGCATGATAGTAGGTTAGGTTAGAAGACGTGCACTCGTCGGTCAAGACAAGCACATTTCCCGGGGTTCGAAATTGACCCATTGTACATTGTCCTTAGGGGAGGAAGGAAATAGAGGATATAGAAATGTGGGGAAGGGGAGGGAGAATGGGAAACGGAGGAATTACATGAGCATGATAGTGTGATTGCTTTATATTTGGCTGGAAAATCACAGGTGGCTATCGTTAGAGCCCTCCAGCATTTAAATGTGAACAAATCTTTTGTTTCTCGTATTATTGCTCGTTACCGTAACATTAGCAGTGTTGCAGCTCGTCCAAAAACTGGATGAGAAACAAAACGGTAACAACACCAGAAATAATCGAAATCCACGCCGCAGTGGTAGAAAAATTGATCGTGAGCTGAACATATCGCGAGAATTTGATTTTCTCAGATAAGAAGCCATTCCAAATTGAGAACTTTGTGAACAAACAAAATAATCGAATTTACTTGGTCAGCTGAAAATTTATATCTGCGATTGGCCACCAGAACTCAAGCGCCGTCGATGATAATGATGTAGGCCGCCGTAACGGACGATGGTCGTTCCGCTCTCGTATTCATCGACCATGGGGACATAATAAATGGCGAATATTATCGGGAAAATGTCTTAAAGACAGTATTAAAGCCCTGGGCAAATAAACATTTCGGCCGCAGACCATGGACATACCTACAGCACTCAACATCACAGCACTCAGCACGCGTCAACCAATAATTGTTAAAAAGGAAGTTCCTCGCTTCATTTCTGCCGCACCAAAATCGCTACCAAAATCGCCGGATCTCAATCCGTTGGACTTTTGCGCCTGGAGCATTTTGGAGAGTAAGGTTCTCACTAAAAAATACCAAAGTGTCGATCATCTCAAGACGATGCTTCGTCGAAAATGGGCCAAAATATCGCCGAGCCACTTTCGTGCAGCCTGTGATGGCTTTGTCGCCAATTTGAAGGCCCTAATTCGAACCAAAGGTGGCCAATTCGAACAAATCTAAACTGATGTTATTTCCTTAAATTTGATGTTATTTCCAAAATTTTTTGCTTTTGAACAACAAAATTACTTTGTTGCATTATATATCAGCCACCCTGTACAGTTTAAAGTCGAATCCGAACGACAGATTTTTTTTTTTTTTTTGATAATCTTTTCATGCGGGTTGTTTTGCTTTCAGAGTTTTTTCCAAAAATCTGCTGAGAAGGAAATTACCGATGAAATTCTTTTTGCATTTTGTTTTGATGTCTGACCTGGAACTCTAACCCTGTCTTTACGTCTAATAAACCAACGCTCTACATACTAGACTACGGCGACTTCAAATTCTATTACGGTTGGGTAATTGTTCTCGCTTGTCTTCACATTCTAGAAATCAACGTACATTCAGTAACTTTCCACAAACGTTCGGCTAATGTTAGGTTTAGATATTAAACGGAATGGTGTTTCTATCTCTTAAATATAGAAACTTACATATGATACAAATACATAACTTGTATATCAACACAACAAAATGATGACATTTTTATGTATTCAACCTTCTTAAAATGGTTGATAAATTTTAGGCATTAACTATGGGGAACTATGCTCCCCAGCAACATCTAGGTTGCTAATTTGTTGGTTTTCTTCCATTTCTTTTACAATTTCATAAAACTTTTAAGTGATTGATCGGTCAAAATGGGGCACACAATTTTGTAACTCTTTCGGCAGGATGATGACCTAGTTTCACATACCATTTACGGTGTGGATGTGAATTTTACATATGAGTGGCGGTACCTACAGTTTTAATGTTGACTCCGGACAACACATTTTTGAGAAACTTTTCGTAGCAATTTTATTTACCCTCAATATTTTTGACAGAAATCTGCTGAGAGGAAGTCACCGAAGATAAATATTTTGTTTTCATATTTTCTTTTGTAGGAGATGACTGACCTGGGGTTCGACCAGCGGTCTCACATCCAACTAGGCTGCAATGACTGCACGTTGGTTTATAGCATACGAAAATAATGCCATTACGATTGAGTAACCATTCTCGCCGCCTTTTAAATGCTGGAAATTGACGTACATTCCGTAACGTTCCGTGAAAGTGAGACTAATGCTAACTTTAGTCGTTGAATGAAATGCTGTTTTTTTTTTCTCATTAAAAATTGTTGAATTTAATGTCAACACACCATGACGTCAATCTTATATGTGTATGCAGACTATTTTAAATTGTTGAGAACTTTTAGTCGTTAGTTCTCCAGTGACATAGTTTGCGAACCCGTCGTTGTTTCGCAAAGTTCTTCCAGGATAGATTCTTTTTAAATAATTGATCAATCAAAGCGGAGGGGTTTTTTATCGTCAAATTTATTAATTTCACAAAATTTATCTGCAACACAAAAGTGATAATATTTCGCAGATTATTGTGATTTTAGTAACGTCTTCTAGCAAAGAAAAGCTTAATGGATTTTTATAATTTTAAGTAGATCATTGACATTTTTACTCATTTGAAATAAGCCGCACAGTTTCTCTGGGTGAAACACACCCCAAATGTTCAGTTTTCCTTGACTCTGAAGTATAAATCAGCTGAGCTAAGATCATTCAATTCGATCTAAAAAAGTTAATAACAATCGAGCTTTAATGGTTGCTGTCGACAGCATGGCCTTCTACTTAAAAAAATATGCATCGACAACTTCGCCAGCATTGTGCTCCCGTGTGCAGATGGCGATTAAAATTAGAAAATTTAATTACTCATTCAGAAATGGGATTTATTGCTGAAGATTCTTCAAGTACAAGTAGCCGTATTGAGCCCGGTTTCATTATTATTATAAGTGTTGTTGAATGCTATATCCGTTCATTATGTTCAGAATGAATAAACGACGATTAATTTGACAAATTGAGCTCCAACTAAAGACCCATTGCCATCCTTTAAAGTTTGAAAGAGATTTATGGATAAAATAAATATAAAATCCTTATAATTCTAAAAAATACTAATCATAGTCAAACTTCTATTAGTAAAAATATGCCACGTGTTAAAAAAAAGCTATGCCTCATTAAATTTTTAAAAACACTTTTTTAAAATCACAAAATATTATTTGCAGTTAAAGTGTTCAATGGAAAAAAAGAAAAAAACTTTTTATTTAATACGTTTTGTTAAAAGAAATTTGAAAATGTTGCATGCTTAATAAACAGTGTACGTGACTTTTAAGCGATTTTTCAAGTTATAAATTTTCCAAGTCCCTCTGTTTACAGAAACAGTGGCAAACACAAATTTTTCCTTAAAGTGCAGTCTAAAATTTAAAAGATTTCAATTAAAAAAAAAAAAAATTTTCACTGAAAAGTTCTAAAAAGTTTTGTTTTTCACTGTAAAAACATTTCATTTATGAGCATGTATTGAAAATAACATGTAATATACACACGTTTGTTGTACGCACTTGTATGTTTTAGTTTTTGCCATTACGATGTACTTACACAACACAAACGTACGGTATACGTGCACCACCCCCAGTGAATTGTGTTTATGGAACGCTTTTGCTGTGTGTATCATATCTCCCCTGCTATATCATTCATTTGTAAACTACACCTTTGCCGTATATATGCTGTGTTTAGAATTTAGCAAAATCATACAATATGATGCCTGCAGTCATAATAAGGAGTGCGCACAAAAAAAACTGCACTTTTCGTTATAGAAATAAAACTAAGTGGCGGATTTTTTTCGTTTTATATTTCAATTAAAGTCAATAATATTTGAATTCTTTTGTGTATAAAATTTTTTTTTGGCAAAGGTCTCAGAACATCCAACTTTTTTGAGCCACTTTTTTTGCAGACATGTTAGGGAGTTTTAGAAAAATACGTATTATTTTACTTGCTTTATTTTGGTCGGCAAATCCTTTTTTCTTCCACTTTCACGCTTTCTCTCAATACTCAAAGACGCCTTATATTGTTTTATTCTTACCTGAGAAACTGTTTTTTGGTTAATACCTGCAAGCCTAGCAATCGTTTTTTATAAGCGGCGCTGTTTTTTATTGAAAATTTCAATTATTTTTTAAGACATTCTAGTTGAGTGCCCATTTTCAAAGAACTAATTTTGCTATTGCAATGACATTTAGCACGTGGATTTTGAAACTGATGACTAACAAAAACAATGTAACGGTATTCATTTTTTTCAATTATGATAAAAGTTATAACCTTAAAAGTAGACTCATATTTTTTTTGTGCGCACTCCTTATGTTCCAGTAATACACTTCTTCTTATTCTTTGTTAAAGTGATGCCATAGGTTTTTTTAGCTTTTCAATTTTCGCCATTTCACAAAAAGAAATAGAAAGCCATTCTCTGTTCTCCATTTGCTATTTTTCATGCTTTATTTTTACTATTTTAAACGAGTAACTGCTATTTAAAAGCTCTTTAGAATTTAGCTGTGTTCACACATACACGTTGTACTGAATATGAAATTTATTTTCTTTTTGGGCCTAAAAAGGAGTCTTTATACGTTTAGATTAAAGCAAAATCATTTTACTATAAAGACTAGGGGGTATTGTGTAATTTTCGTAAGGCTTTCTAATGTATGTCATGATTATTTTTTTGCCCCCCTTTTCTTTAATAGAATTTTAAATTATAGCAGTGGCCTAAAACTACTGCTACTTGAATAGTTCCATAAGTTGTCATAGTTTTTATGAAAAATGTAATTTTTCTTTGCTAAAAAATTCATACGATTTACTGATTGAATCTAAAGAAATGTAAATATTTTTGTTTAAAACTGAATAGTATTTGCAAAATAATTCTCTTTCAGCGTTTTTTCATTGAAAATTCTTTTTTTGAATTGTTGAAAGCAAATTGGATTTTTATTTTTCAGCGTTACACACATTTTAAATCATTTAAAAATAAAATTTTTTTTTCCAACCTTTTAAAGCTTTTAAGCTTCTTTGACACCGCAATAACCAGGATTTATCAATACAACAGCTACTCCATTGCTTTAACGGAGTTTTTTTTTTTTTTTGTAATACCCGCCTCAACGCCAGAATCGTTGCATTGACCAGCCATAAAATATTCCTGGCATTTGTTACACATGACCAATGTTTTCGGATTCTTTTGTTGTTATTGATTAAATATCGTCAAAAGTGTGCGTAACAAAAAGGTTGAACTACCTGTAGTAATAAAAAAACACGGCCATAAAATCTGTTTCACTGTGTTTACTGGCAGATTTAATTGACATTTTATTTGCAAAACAATTGACTATACGGGAAAAGGTGATTTAATGGATACGATGTATATAATTGAAGAAGAAGAAGAACGAAAAGAAGGCAACATACTCTATATGCCACTTAAATGTAGTTGATGTTTTCCGCTTAATCGTGATAGGTTAGTGTAACTGAGTATTGCCCCAATGACAAAATGCTTCATATAAAGTTCAGTGTAGCATAGTATCCTAGTGAGTGGTTTCATGATGCTATTCTATTCACAGTATTTGTATCTCACTTTAATGCTATTGATATCGTCAAAAGGGATATGCTGTGTTACATGCTTATAATATCGGAACACTTCTGTACGAAACTTAAACAAGCTGTGATGAAAAAGTCAAATAAAAAATTAATTTCCATACACGAAAGAAGTATTTGGCCCATGAGAACTTAATGAAAGTCTATTGTGATGCATACAGCTAAGGACATTAAATTAATGCAAAACTTCTTTATCAAAACAATCAAAATTTTTTATATAGAATTTTAGGTCTATTCATAAAAACATTTAAACATAGAAGCTTAAGATGCATAGTCTTCTTTAAAAAAAAAAAAACAAAAATTTTGAAGAAATTGCCAATCATCTGCTCTTTAAGGCTTGCAACATATCAACCGCCAAATTTTGGCTGAACAGTAAAATAGCACAAATTGAAATTTCTGAAATAAAAATTTTATATTTAAGAAAATAGTAAAAATATAAATGTTTTCTGTTTATTTGATCAATATTTAGCAGAGTATCCGCTATTTTCAAACACCGCGTGGTATCTACGGGACAAAGTTATTTGGAAAAGATTTTTAGAAATCGAGTACCAAGCGTTTTGAATTCCAATCGACAAATCGTTCAAATTTTTGTATTTTTGTTGAGCAGTAATACATTTCCCATCGTTTCAGGGATCTTCTATCGAGTTTAAGATAGAACTTTGCACTGGCCAGCCAAAAACGGGAATGTGCTCTTTATAAAATCAATTTTTTGCTAGCTCAGATGTGTGTTTGGGCTACTATCTTGAAAAAATATTAATAAAACTGGCATATATTTAAAAGCTTATGGTTCCGTTTTCTTCATTCTTTGTCTAAATACTGATAGCGATCCATTTTCTTTATACATGGATTTTGTGCTAATTTAATGCCCGTGTTTATAAGTAGCATAAGTACATAATTGATCATAACAGTCTGGATTACGTTTAACTTCTCATACTACTTATGCTGTGTGTTAATTTTCGACATGAGTGACAGGACGTACAATTTAAAGTCAATTCCAAATGATAGATTTACTTTGAGAACCTTTCCATTGGAATTTTATTTACGCTCAGAGTTTTTTACCAGAAATCTACTGAGAGCAAGTCGCTGAAGAAATATTTTTTTATATTTCCTTTCTTCATCTATTATGCAATCCAATATTGCAATACCCAAGTAAAAATAAATTAAGGTTGTAGATAATGGTTAGTGGCAAAATAGTATCTAAGCATTCTGGAGAAAGGACCGCAAATCTATTTCTGTATTGTTATATTGGTTGCCAATGCAATTGTAGGTAAATATTGTCGGGAAATTATAAAAGAAGGGTTCCTGTCAATAGGAATCTATCTGTCAAGTCTATCGGAATTTCAATATACTATCGAGTTTGTATCGGATGGACCATCTGTCAGTTTAAAGTTATTTCGAATACTTACGTCATTCTATTCTGTCAAGAAATTCCGTATATTATCTCCACTAAACGTAATGAATCGATTTGCGCTTGAGCAACATTGGGATTTATTGGAAATTTATGTTCAAAACGAAGGCATACATAAATATATAATTGGTCATTACAGCCTAGCAGCTCACACCACTTATGTTGGCGGGACATACAGTTTAAAGTCGACTCCGAACAACGGTTTTTTGAGAAGCTTTTCATGGCAATTTTATTTCCTCTCAGAGTTTTTTGCCTGGAATCTGCTGAGTGGAAGTCGCCGAAGAAATATTTTTTCGTTTTGATGTCTGATCTGGGATTCGAACCCGGGCCTTTTGTCTAATAAGCCAACACACTACCCATTAGACCAGGGGGACTTCACTATATATATATATATGTATATATTAAAGGACACCGTATTACTACACTTCATAAAACTAACAATGCCATGACAATAACGACATTACCAAACTGGCTTTTACAACTTTATATATTATTATGTTGAATAGCATTACAATTAAGCGACCCTGTTTATCGCACTTGATCTAACAACTAATGCAAAGTATTGCCAAAACAGCTTTTTACAACATTATATGCATATTAGACTGTCTTAGTAATAAACTGCATTATAGTAAATAGCGGTAATGCCAAAATGGATTCTAATACATACTATATTATGTATAACTACATTACCATTAAGCGACGCTGTATTACCACACTTGAACAAAAGCATATAATCATAATGACAACAGTATTATCATGCAGTTCTATATCAAATATAATTTTTATTAATGAAAATATTAATTTTTCAATTTCTAATAATTTTTCGTCATTAGTGTTAGATATAGACTTTAAAATGAGATATCATTCATTAAATTTGATGCGGTGGTATGGGATATATTTGCAACCGACAAAAAAAAGTGCTTCAGAAATAATATAAATGATGATACAATGTATATAGAGCTTAGAGGAGACAACATAGAGAGAAGTATCTTTAAACATTTATTTCATTTAAAAAGTCAAAGCCTTGAATGGTTCAATTATTTAATGGTTTGAGCTTAAGCCAATAGGTTTAAATTTTCAACCAACGATTGATGCTGCACGTTAGATTTATTTAAATAAATAATCCTAACCTGTAGTCGCCGAAGTCTAGTATTTAATATGATGTTCAATAAAGCAAAATATGAACAGATATTTCTCTGGCAATTTTCTCTCACCAGATTTCTGGCTAAAACTCTGAGAGTAAATACAAATTTGCATGTAAATATACAGTCTTCACGACATAAGTCGTGTGGAAAGCTTATTCGTAATCCTGACTGAAGGGTTGTAATGACTAGTGAAGTATGTCTATTAGATTCCAGGTCACGAAGAAATTCTCAGCAACCAGCAAGCAAACAAGCTAGTGATTAGGGGAGCTTTCACGTCATCAATCTGGTAAATTCGTTTTATAGACTAGGAAGGTAGGTCTTGAAAGGTATGCTCAACGAAAGGGAAGATAAATGATCTCTCTCAAGCCAAGAGAACTTACTTACTTACTTAATTAGCCATTAACATTCCAATTAAGGGATTTCGACCTGCCAAAAGAACTTAAGGCAATTAAAACCATTGTTAGGAAATTACAATCAGAGGAGATCTGAGTCATGCCACACACTATTCAGAAATGACCTGAGATAGGTAAACAGCTCTGCGTTAGGCCTCACTAGGCTCAAGACCGAAAAGTTATAATGACCGCTTATGAATGTATGTGTGTGTATTATGGTAAGAAAACCAAAAATTTTATTCATTCAAATTTATTCAGTGTGTTCTCCATATGGTGCTTTAAGTTTAAGTTGAAAGCATAAATGGGCTCGGTTGCCACCTAGTGTTATATGGTTACAGTATTCCCTTGATTTACGGCGTAGAATGTTGCGGAAAAAGGCGACGTAAATCGAAACGACGTAAATCGAATTCAAAGAACTAATACTAAAGGGAAGTCCTCTGACAACAGAGACGACGTAAATTGAATGACGACGTAAATCGAGGGAATACTGTATAT
This sequence comes from Sarcophaga peregrina, assembly GCA_014635995.1. NCBI lineage: Eukaryota > Metazoa > Arthropoda > Insecta > Diptera > Sarcophagidae > Sarcophaga > Sarcophaga peregrina. The sequence continues at coordinate 43,015,314 of CM025790.1, read as the reverse complement.
GGCAATAATTAAAATGAAATAAATCTCAAGCATCTTTTGCATATGTTAAGATGACAACATTGTATCATGCATGTTTTATCATAGAATCTCATTCATAACTCATATTATTACGTCAGTTTGTTTATAAAAAAAAAAAAATTAAAATATTTTTCTCTTTTATTCTATTGCAGGTTTTCATTTGTTTACAGAATCTAAAATAAAAGATAATAAATAGTGATAAATTATATACGTTCTTTGGTTTTTTTAATATTTAATTAGAGAAAAAAATAAAAGAATTAAATTTTTACTTAAAAAAGCCTTAAGTTATTACAAAAGCAATAAATTTGTAAAGAAATTAAAAAAGAAAAATAAAAAAAACAAAGTGCATTACATACATACAAATAATACATAAATAAAGATTAAGACTAAAAAACAAATTATAAAAAGAATAACGTTTTAAAAGAAAAAAAAAAAAAGAAATTGTTGTACTGTGTTAAAAGCAAAGTATTATAGAAAATACGAACAACAGGAAGCCCAATAAATATTTAATTTCTTAAGAAAATTCCAACAGCAACACCACAAACATGGGCAAGAAAAATTCCAAATTGAAGCAGGACACCATCGATCGTCTAACAACGGATACATACTGTAAGTCTTTTAAAAAAAGTTCATAAATAATCTGTAAATCTAATAATTTATGGTAAAAATTAAAAGGAAAAATCATTTTTTTTAATTTTTAAAACCACAAGAAACAAAAATGTCTCTGACATTTGACTTACAGACAGACAAATAAAAAAAAGATGAACGCCAGAATCATTTGCATTTCGTTTATTTATGAAGTGCAAAGTGAAAGAAAGAAAAATCCTTGAACTTGAATTTTTGTTTCTATTCACAATTTGCTGTTGTTCTTGTGGGAAATTCAAATGATTTGCAGTTGTTGTTGCTGTTGTAACGCAATTGTGTGCCAAAAAAACAGTTTCAACATTTAATTGTATGTGAAAACGTTTTTCTGCTTTTCACTCATCTTTTCTTATGAATTTTCTTTAGTTTATGCCTTTTGCTCATGTATTTCTTGGACTAGACTGGATTAAAAAAACGAAATTATTTGTATTCCATTATAGTAATGGCCATGACAATTTTAATGTCATCATCTTTACAAAGGAATCTTTACAATTGTATGTAATTTGAGCCCAATGAATAGATTTGTTTTAAATAATTACTAAAATTTTCATTAAACATATGAATTTAGATTACGGGATCTAGGTTAAATGTAAGACAATTAAAAATGCTGTAAAATTTTTGCTCTTACATTTAATACTTCACAATTAGGGATGCCAAACGGGATCGACTTTAAACGATTCCGGGATTCAGGATTCATAAATATGCAAATGCATTAGTTTTAAGAAATTTATTTGAATTCCATCAAAAAGATTAAAGCTTCTAACATGTGATCTGAAAGGCATGAACAAATTTTGTTGTCGACATACTTTGCAGTTGAAAAACTCTTCTCGCAATCAACATTTGTTGGTAAAATAGTTCTAAGACAGCTGTATGCAGTTTGTAAATATTCACCTCTACCACCTCCTCATGTAAATAAATCTATTTCTTTGGACAGTTGAGTATCTAAATCAGTTATCCTTTTAATTCGTTTTATTGGCCTTTTGCATTCTTCTCTGCCATCAAATAATTTTTTATCCATGGAAATAAGGTTTTCCTCATCAGAGAAGCTATTATCGAAGTCAAGTGATTTAGAATTCTTTTCAGGACCTTTTGTAGGTTCAAAATACATTTAAATTCGCAGTCCCGAAAATCTCGGGACAAGTTTTTAAAAATCCCGGAATTCGGGATTTTATGAAGCCCGGGATTTCGGGATTTCCCGATTGGCATTCCTATTCACAATCATCCTTAAAAGAATGATCAAAATTTCTACGACTTTTTAAATAGTCGCATAAATGTTAAAATCTAAGCTTTACATACTTTAATCAACCGCTGAAATGTAGTCGAAGTAAATTTGTTTGTGAGATTTCTTTGATAAATTTGTCGTCCAAGAAAGTCTTCAAATCGCAGGTCAAAATCAGTGTTATAATTCACAGAGTTTTGTCTGCACAGGTGTCCAAATGCGCATTCATACAGCCATAATTGGTCATTGCAACCTTTCAGTCAGGATTACAACCTAGTTTCTCACACCACTCCTGTTGTATGTGTTAAATTTTAGCAAGAGTGGCAGGACATATAGTTTAACGTCTCAGTTAGAGAAGTTTTTATTTATTCTCAGATATTTTTGCCAGAAATCTAATAAACAAACACACTACCTACTAAACTACGACGATTTGAAATAATCGTACCTTAATTCGCGTATTAAATACTGTCGGTTCATTAAATCAAACAATCGAGTAGGCATAATAATCGCTACACACTGTTTTACTCTTCGTAAGGTAGTTAATATGGGTTATATAGCGTACATTTGAAGTGTCCACGACTTCATTGACATACCAACTCTCTTCAGTATTCTTTAACTTTAACTTGTATTTAGGTTTGTGGTGTATTGCGATGGATGCAATACGTGCACGGTATTAAGATATTTCGAGCTTAATTATGCGGTTGAACAATGTGATTCATATTACCTTGCATTTGTGGTCGATTATAAGCAAATGCTGCACCTATCTTGCGGACAGTTTTCTTATTCTCAAATGAGAACTTCAAATTTACACCACTGGGTAATGCGAGGTATTTTTAGACGTTTTTCAATTTTTCGTGATTTCAATCTTCTGTCGGTTAACGCCAAATCATCAATTTTATTAATTTCGATAAAATTGCTTTGGAACGGTTTTTCTTTATTCTTAGACACAATTTTGACAATTTGGACATTCACTAAACCAATGAGAAGGAAATGCAAGAAATAGTAGAATATGCATGAAATAGCAATATGCGGTCTCAGATATTACAGCAAATTGCCCATGAAAGAATATCTTAAAAAACTGTCGTCTTAGTCGACTTTAAACTGTTAACCCCACCGTTCATGCATAAAAGTAACACTCACAACATAAGTAGTGCGTGAAGCATATTTCCGCTACTCATTAGCACTTATGCAATTTTGAGTATGACTGAATCAACAGAATTGAAATTCAACTACTCTGATTCATTCGTACTCGCTACAACATTGATTTATAAGTATAAGTAGCAATGAGTATGAGTACAACGTTGACATCAAACTCACAACATTCGAAATATGTTTGATTCATACGCCTACTCATTCTAATTCATAAATTTAGAAAAATATTTATAATACTTATAAGTGATTCGAATCATTCATCAAAATTTATAGCCTTTGTTGTTGTTGTTGCATGTACAAACAAAGAAGAAAGGAAACACAAAGATAACAAGCAAATCTTCTTGTGAGTATAGTAGTGTTCGTAAACGAATTATACTATTTTGTGCTTCGTGTAAATGTTAAGTAGAAATGATGTCGAAGTCAATAACATCATGCGTATTGTTAAGTATGAGCACTTCCAACTTTGAGTATGAGTAGTACGATATTAAAATAAGTATGAAAGCGTATAAGTAATTGAAATTATAAGTATGACCCGAGTCTATTCATCGTTTTGAATACTCGTTGCTGATCTCTGATACCAACTGAGGGTTGTCATAACGAATTATGTATGCATATATTTGGCTTAATATTTTGCACAAAACTCGGTGAATATAAACAGAAAATTCTTGAACAAATCAAACACTTCTAATATATAGCTGGACTTCAAATATATTTGGAATTAAAAATAAAATTTCAAAATCGGTTTTACCAATATAAAAACGATCACATGCAAATGCAGTAAACTTTTTTAATTGTTCGCAATTATTGTTTTTATCCATAATATTTCTACATTTTTATTTAACCATAATAGGACAACCAAATGAATTATTATTTAATAAAAATGCTACAGTTTTCCCATTCTATTCGGTTATTTCATACAAAAAAAAATGTATTGATTTCAATTGAGTGTTTTTCCATGGCATTATTTCGACAACAGCATGAAGTCATTTGGTCAATCAGTTATTTAATTTAAATTCTTTGGTTTGTTTTGTTTTTATTGTTGTTTTCGGTTATATAGTGTCATTATCATTAATTTTTAAATATGCTGTGTTTTGTATGGATGTTTGAGTGTGCATTCATTCATTTTTTGACAACTGTCGCAGCGGAAATTGTGGTTTCATTTCGTTTAACTGTTAATATTCAAAAACTATAACGAAAACAAATCTATGCCAGTAGAATTTTTGGTAACGATTATTTGAAATGACATGCACTAAATAACGTTTTGCGGAAAACATTATATTTTGCCAGTGACATGTTCTCTAATTTATTAGTTTGTGTCGTATGCATATCAAATGTAATTAAAAAAAATTAAAATTTTATTTAAAACTGGGAATAAAAACCAATAATAAAAAATAAAGCGAATAATAAGCAATAAAAATTGACATGAAGTCGCCGTAGTCTACTAGGTAGTGTGCTGGCTTCTTAGACGGAACGCCCGGGTTCGTATCCCAGGACAGATATCAAAATAAACTACGAAAGGTATTTTTTCGATGATTTCCTCTCAGCAGATTTCTGGCAAAAACTCTGAGAGAAAATAAACATGCCATGAAAAAGTTTCTCAACAATCTGTCGTTCGGAATCGACTTTAAACTATAGGTCCCGCCACTCACTTATAAAATTAACGCAAACAACATGAGTAGTGCGAGAAGTTAGGTCGTAATCCTGACCTATGGGTTGTAAAGACCAATTATGTACCTATGTATGTAATAAGCAATTATATTTGAACTGAACACTGTTAGAGCAACCCAAAACACCTGCACTGCAGTACAGAAAATATGTTACAAGGAAACATTTTTGGTTCGTGGTTTTGGTTTGGTTTTCTATAATTTGTCTTGATTACCTTGGGCTATGGTAAAATCTTGTGTTTATTTTAATAGACCTGAGAGCCGCGGTTCAAACCTCAGGTCAGTGAATTCCAAAAAAAAAGAAATATGAAAAAAATGCAATACTTCTTCGATGACTCTTCGATGATTTCTGGTAAAAAATAAAAAAAATTGCTATTAAAAAGTTTCTAAAAAATCTGTTGTTCGTAGTCAACTTTCAACTTTAAAATTAACCCACACAACATAAGTAATGTGAGAAACTAGATTGTAATCCTGACTGAAGGATTGTAATGAGCAATTATGTATATATCTATGCATATATGAAAAAGCAAATTTCTGAGTCAAGAACTTTGGATCATATATTATCTGGAAACTTACTTGGCTCTAAAACTATATTAACTCCCTCAGTTTAGTCCCAGATCACAGCAGAGAGAACGCAGCCTTAAAAATGGTAGCATTCACTGGCTATTTTTACATCGCACGTGACAGATTGGACCACAGTTTAATGAAGACCATTTTAACTCTGACGAGAAGAAAAACGAGGCTATGGATCACAGCTTTTCCGACGGTGTAACCCTCATACGTATATTCGTATATAACTGGTAATTCAAAGCCTTAAGCCAGGATTACTACCTAGCCTCTCACCCCATTGATGTTGTGTGTGTTAATCTTATGCATGAATGGAGATTTTTAAAAAACTTTGCATGTTAAATTTTTTTTTTTATTCTTAGGGCCATTATTACAACTTGCCGTTAACTAAAGGTAGGATTTTAACGGAGAGATAAAATGTTTTTTCATTATTACGAGTACCCAATAAGATGCAAGTGAGCATTAAGCTAAAGGGAAGATCATCCTAGCTTTAATATTTAAAGGTCACTTTATGTTTGAAATTGCCATATCGTATACTATTTTCGATATGGAAATTTCAAATTTAAACAAAATAAGCATATGGAGCAACAAAAAAATGAAATCCGCTGTTCCCACTAGGTTATAAAAAAAACTTGTTTAATTAAGCAGTTTTATCGACTTTGTTCCGGCTACTGCCATATTTTTGAAAACGTTAATTTTGTTTTATCTGTAACTAAAATAAGTTAAAGGTAACTTTGCCGTTCACTTTAGCTAAAGGTACCTTTAACTAACGCCAGCTTTAACGGGAAGTTGTAATAATGGCCCTTAAAGTTTTTGCCAGAAATCTGATGCCCTCATTTAGCATTGGAATTTTCTTTTCAATAGGAAATATTCCTTTAAACATAGCCTTGTAACAGTTTTAGAGGCCTATGGGCGTCGAAGAAATCAAACTTAGTGAAGAGAATTTATTGGAATATGGTTAGGAACTAAAAAAACGTCCATTCTGAGTTTTTGTATTTTGACTAGAATAAAACGATAAATAAATAACTTCGTCTCGAAACTTCCATATGCGGAATTCATTTGTAAAGATTTCAAAGTTTCAAGAAGCAAATTGAATTTCAATTATTTTTCCTTTTTCTTTTCTCATATTAAGCAGGGCTTCATTTAAACTAGAAGATTAGAAACGTTTCGTTTTCTTTTTTTTTTTTTAATCCAAAAGATTTAAACATTTCTCTGGGGATTTCTTAAAAAACTTTGAAGTTTAAAAATCTGATTAAACAGAATAACAAGCCTACAGTCATTTGATATTGCCTCCTGCAAGTAGAGCTCAATTTAGGGAATGTCATTTTCATTTAATACATTTGGCCTGGCCTGGCCTTTCCTTTACATTTCCTTAATACAGTTGCCTTTACTTCAACACAAAACACAAAAGAATACGGAATAGAGAGCAAAGAGAGGAACATTTTTGCATATTTCCTTCAATCCTTATGCAAATGACGGCTTTTGTTTAGTGAAAGAAAAGACTTTCCAGCAAAAAATCAACATGAAATAACAAGCAGTAGCCTGAAAATGCCTGTAATAACAGTCTCTATTCAACGTCAACTTCAACTTCAGCTTCAACTCTTCAAAAGAAATGTTAATGAAATGGTCATATCTGTTGAGGAAAAGTACAAAGGAAAAGACAACCTTTTCATTTGGTTCGCTTTTTTTTTTTTGTTAGAAAAGAACTGCTTGACATAAAAAATTGCAGATAATGAAAAGCAAAGTAATACCATGACAAACATTAAACTATACAGGCAGGATATAATTATTCATGTGCACTTGTATTTACAACATAGAATTTAAGAGATTGAAAATGTTTAAAAAGAAAATCTTTGCTTGAACTACTGTTAAGGAAACAGGACCAGGGATTGAAAAGTTAGTATAATTGTACTTTTTTTTAGCACTATTTGGAAGTCAAAAACACCATAGCACCTCAGTGACTTATTTAGCACTATTGAAAAATGTTCTATACTTTATTACATCACTCAAATATTCTGTCTCATCAGTGTATAAGATTTTTTTTCATTTCATTTGCATATGGCAACTCGTTGCTAACTTGACATATTAAGAGTTATAAAATGAATATTATCCATTCCACATTCATCTGCAAATGCATACCAAAATTTAATAAAAATCAAAGGAACAAATAGACTGTTTCCTTTGACTGTCTCTAATTTAATCCAAACAAGGGATTTATTGAAGTCATTTAATTAGTGTTGCTACAGTTTTGAAATAACAAATAGTTTGTTGGTAAAAAATTTATCACAAATAGTGTTTTAAAATTTAGATCTCATAAACTTTTTTATTCCTTTTATAGTTAAGTATTAAAGTAAGTTATTAAGTTTACCTATTATAAAGTGCTTTTCATAATTATAGCACCACCAGCATTTCAGTAATAACAAACAATGAGTTGTCTTCACGTCATATCCTCTGATGAAAAAAAGTGGAACTTAGATAGACCAGATGGCTATCGATACTACTGTCGTGACCTTAGAAATTCAAATTTTGGGCATATAGTTTATTGCTAGCGGGTTATTTCTTTAAGTGCTTGCCTCGAATTTCAGTTTCCATCTACGCGAATGTATAGTACAGAGTACTTTACTGTTCTTAGCTGTAGTTTGCTCCTCTTCTTGAGAGAAAATAATGAAAAAACATATTTTACAACAGGACAATGCAGACAGAGGATGTAATGATTTCGTAAATAATATATTGGCCAGTTGTTTTTATCGTGGCCAGCGTGCTTTCCTGATATGAATATTATTGAAAACGTTTTCCCAAACGAATTTTCTATTCTTGTCCAAAGATTATATTCAAAATAACAGCAAATTTACCAGTGCTGAAAATTTGAAATTAAAAATGATCGAAGAGTGGGTGAGAATAGACAGAGAAATGTTAAATAATCTTTATAAGAATATCAAAGACCGAATACTTACTTTAACGGGGGTTTACTAAGTTTGAAAAATTTTTTGTCATTTTTGTTCTTTTGCATTAATACTACATACAATGAAATGAATTGTCATTTTCTATGATGACCTTTGTTGTGTTCTACCACAACATTCCTTTAGTTTTCGTTGCGTAAATCAGTTTGAGGTTTTGTAAAGTATTTCAGCGGTAAAATCGAATGCTTTTGGTTCTGATGATTTGAATCCTTCATTCTTGAAAGCTCTGAACTTTTGCCATACTTTACTCACTTGTTCAATACTGTTCTGACTAAATCTACTCTTCCTGAACATTGGAAACTGGCAAAATCACTCCCATTCCCAAAACGAACAACGAGTTCAGGCCAATTGCTATCCTTCCTTTTTTGTCCAAGGTAATGGAGAATATAATGGCCAGATAGATCAGTAATTACCTGGATAGTCACCGTTACTTTACCCTAGTCAGTCAAGATTTATGAAAGTTAGAAGTTGTACTACTGCTCTAATAAATGTTATTGAAGATCTTAGGTCGAAACTAGATGTAAATAGTGTAGCGTTTTTGGTTCTGTTTGATCACACTAAGGCTTTTGACACAGTCGATCATGAAGTTCTTTTGAAAAAGCTCCGGAAACTGTTTTATTTCTCAAATTCTGCCTGTAATCTTATTTATTCTTATTTGCTAAATAGGTTTCAAAAAGTTCATCGTAATGGCAATATCCTAATCCACTTAATATTAGTAGAGGTGTTCCCCAGGGGTCAATACTTGGACCTCTGTTATTTTGTATGTATATAAATGATTTACCGGATGTCTTGATTCACTGCAATGTTAATATGTATGCTGATGATGTGCAGCTTTATACTAGTACTCCTAGGGAGAATATTGATTCTTGTGTGGATTATATTAATAGTGATTTGGTAAGGATTGACAACTGGGCCTCGGCCAATGGACTTTGCATCAATCCCTCCAAGTCTAAATGTATTATACTTTCGAGAACCGACAGATCATTCGTATCAGGGGAAATAAGATTGACTTTGTCAAATCTGCAAAAAATCTTGGTATTGTCTTTAATGGCAGTTTATCGTGGTCTAACCATATAGGTGCTGTTGTAGGTAGAATTTATAGTATGCTTAGGAACTTGTGGAGTGTCATTGATTCGACTCCTTTTGTCATTCGTATGCAACTTGCCAGAATGTACTTAATTCTGGTACTTCTGTATGGTGTGAAATTTTCGCAAACTGCAATTGTGATGATAAACGTAGACTTAACTTGGCATTTAATAACATAGCTAGATATGTCTTTCAGAAGGGGCGTCGTGATCACATTTCCCATTTGGCTTGCTGATTACTGTAAATGGTAACTTTATTTTAATATTCTTTTTTTTAATATTTTCAACTCTCTTACTTACTTTTTTAATTTCTTTATATTATATTTTTTCTTTATATTGTTTAATGTATTTTTGTTTCACTATTAATTTTTAAATCTTAATGATTCCTAATATAGCACTGTCACTTATAAGATTCATCATATCTTGTTGTCCCATGTAAATTATAATAAATAAATAAAAATATTTTTTATTAATTTATAATAAAAAAAGTTTAAAAAAGAAAAAAGTGAATTTAGTACAATCGGTATGAATAAAGTACAATTTTTTGTGAACGTTAATAGAATTTGTTAAGACCAATTTCCCATCCCTGAGCAAGACTATTTCAATTGAAATATAAAAAAATGGTTTGAAATTTATGCTTCAAGCTCTTCTAAAAATATTGATGAAATCAGTTGATTTCTTAGATATATAGGGTGGGTTATTAAAAAGTTTAAATTTAAAAAAGCAATAAAACAAACAATGTTTTAAAATTTTTCTAAATTTATTTTCTTTTCGCGAATTACAATTGTTCCGTTTAGAAATGGACTCTCATTATTTTATACTTTTGGTGATGATCATTGATTTGTTTGTATCTTAGTGCAGGATTAATTTAATGGATCTTAACTTGAGAAATGTAAATGTAAATGCATAGTTTTGTCTCGCGGGGGTATAATTTCGTCAACTTATGTGATTAATTCTTGCCCTATGGGAACTGTGACCATATTTCTTGATTTGAGAGCATTATTGAATATGAAATTGTTTTTTATTGATCATATTAGTATTGTGAGTGGTTTTGTGAAAAGATGGGCTAGGGAATTCATTGATTCTTATATAATGAGACTTCTGTACATTGCACTTGTCAGACCTATCTGTTATTTGGAATCCATACTATCGTTGTCATAGTGATTCAATAGAGTCTTTGCAGACGCAGTTTTTATTATTCTGTTTACGTGCCTTAGGATGGAACTATGCCAATGGGCTTCCGTCATATGAGACTAGATTAGGTTTGATAAAACTTCCAATTTTGGAACGTAGAAGGGCTGTTATTGGGGTTTGTTTTGTTTTTAATCTGGTTAAGGTAATATCGATTCTGAATTTTTGCATTGTAACCAGAATTTCAGTATTCCAGCAAGATTTTTACGGCACTAAGATTTCTACAGAAGGAACTATGGATGTAATTTTCCTTTTCATAGATTATATAATGATTTTGACTTACATTATGATTTGAAAGATTTTAATTGTAGTGTTTGTAACATAAAACGTAGCTTATATGCTGGCATTAATTTATAAATTCTTATATAAAAATGTATTCCTGTTCTTGTCTTATGTAGTTCCGGTTTATTGTCATCTTATTCAGCTTGTGATTAAGTTCTATAGCTGTTTTATGCTCTCGTTCCCATAACTTTCCCTTTCCCGCTATAGTCCGGACTGTAGTGTGTACGTGTCCCTAGGTAATGGGGCCAGCCCTCCGCGTTCGAGTGAGTGTGAGACCTCACACTACAATATTCGATTAGACCAATTTCCATCCCCTTTTTCGATTGTATGTATCTGGTCGTATCTTGGCAATGGCATCATGAATATTGGCCTTCAAATGCTCAATTGTGTCATTTTTCTATATTGGCGCCCCACAGAAAATAATCAAAAAGGTGTCAAATAGCAGCTTCTTAGCGGCAAATTGACATCTGCATTTCGGCTATCAAGCGTATAACGTAATAATGTGATATGTGGTAAGTTCCACCATGCTGTTGTAACCAAACATCGTTCATAATAATACCATGAAAAACGGGAACAAAAATATCAGTTATCACAGTTCGACAAGTGTTTTCATTGACCATTATGGTTGTGCCATAATCATTAGCAAAGGAATATTTGTCAATGATGTCTCCGCTTTTCAAGCCGCACCAAACAGACGCTCGTAATGTGCATTTGCACATCTTGGAAGACCACCTATAGATTTTCTGAGCCCTAAATATGGCAGTTAACGTTGCTTGTCAAGTTGCTTATTAACGTACTCACCTAGATAAAAATGAGATTCATCCGTAGAGATAATTTTTCTTCTTAGCATAATCAACATTATCGTGTAGGTTCTTCTTTCGCCCAATAAATATCAACGTTCCTCAAGTGTACACCGATTTATTACGTTATTACGTTTTGTAAATTTTATGCTGAATAGTATTGCTAGGTTCGAAATAACCGACGTTTCAGAGTTGAATCCGCTTTTTTATGTTTCTATCTTTGAATTGAGAGATCGCAGGCACGAAAGGAGTATACCTTAGCTGCTTTTCTGGATATGGAAAGAGCCTTCAATAACATGGAACTGGGTGCTATTTTCCGAGACTGAATATACCGGATAGTCTGGAGAACTGGATATCCATACTACTATATGGGAGAACAAACTACCCGACACTGGGGTGCTCGCTCATTACCAGAGAAGTGGAAAGGGGAACTCCATAGGGTGGAGGACTCTCCCCGCTCCTATGGAATCCTCTGATGAATGAGCTGCTAGTGACATTTGAAAACGTGGGATGGTTGGCGATTGTCTATGCGGATGACGTTGTTCTCAGTATTTCGGTTAGATTTGTTGACACTATAAGAGACAACTTGGATGCAACTTGAAATAGGGAAGGTTAAGGAGTGGGCATCTGGTCGTGGTTTGGGGGTTAATCCTGGTAAAACAAAGTTTGTACTCTTCACTAAGAAGTACAAGCTTCCACCTTTTCGTCCACTGAGATTGTATGGGGCGAAACTGGAACACAAGAAGGTGGCCTGCTTCTTGGGCCTTATCCTGGATAGGAAACTATCGCGGAAACCGAACATAACTAATAGACTGAGAAAAGTCTCCGTCGCCTTCTATGCCTGTAACAAGGTGTTAGGAAAGAAATGGACCTTGAAACCTAGGATGACTCATTGGATCTACACTGGATCTACGAATGTCTGGTGTGGTGGAAATTCCTGAATAGGACAACGAACTTGAACCTGATACGTAAATTATAACGATCTGCTGGCATAATTATTAGATGTGCCCTGCGCACTACTCCTCCGATCGCTCTGGAGATGATCTTATACCTTCTAACGCTTGACCTATACTGCAGGGGTGTGGCGGCTAGGGCTAGTAAGTGTCTATGGGCGAATGGCGAATGGCGTGCATCGCGCATTGATCATACAAGGATACTTTAGGGAATTGATATTATCGGAAGCATAAATTATGTAATACTGCGATATGACTTCTCAATGAATTTTAGGACAATCATCCCGAAAAGGGAGGACTGGAGAGAGGGTGTGACACACCTCGAGGGTAATGCCGCACAAGCTTACATCGATGGCTGCAAATTAGAAGGAGATAGATTTTGCATTTCGTCGATGTACGGGTGGTCATCAAACATTGATTGAAACCGCGACCTCCAGCCTATTCACCACATTTCCATAAAACTTAGTTCATTCACTGATTAGTCTTTACAGCTCTTCAGTTAATATTACGACCTAGATTCTTACACAACTTATGTTGTGTGTGTTAATTTTATATAAGAGTGGCGAGATCTACCTATACAGTTTTAAAGTCTATTGGAATTGTTTTTTTTTTTTTTTTTGTTTATGTGAGGGTTTTTGCTAGAAATCTGCTGAGAGGCTGTGACCATCGTTTTGCTAGAGATTTCTGACCTGTGGTTAGAACCTTGGCGGCACGTTTAATAAGTCAATACAACACAACAAATTTGAAGAAAATGAAAATTGAATGAAGAACTCGTGTTCATTCATTTATTTCATTTTGAAATATTTTGAGCGGATGTTTCCTCTTAACAAAGAAATTTAAATTAAATTTTTAAAATCAAAAAAGCTTTTCCTTTATATTTTAAACCAGAAAAGAAAATAAAATTTTCTTTTTTTAACCTGCCATTTTAAGTATGCATTTCAAAATAAAGGCAAAATAAAATCCAGCATTTTTTTCTTTTAATTTTATGTTTTTAATGAAATTTAGCCATTCAACCATTCGTTCATTCATTCACTTGTTCATACATTTGTTCATTCATTTATAACATGATGGGAATTCTCTTCGGTTTCTTCTATTTTCTTTCTTTTTTTTTTGGCCCGTTATGTGTTTTAACCACAATTTATTTTATTTTTTCTGTTTTCCTATTTTTCTTCGTATTCCTTGCTGCTTATCTCTCTCCGATTGGTTTTATTTTTTAATGGATACGTATGTGTTGGCGTTGTTTTCAGTTGTTCTCTTACCTGAAGTCTTGTCGTCCCTATGGATATTTTATTACACACACACACACACATTCATATTCCATGGGGTAAATTTATTATGTTGAGAACATTTATTTAATACAACCGCATACATACATACCACACACACATATATTAAAGCAACACGCATGTTTTTCACGCATATAATGTACATTTAATATGTATGTGTACATACGTTATATAATGTGTGTGTTCATACAAGTGCTTCTATGAATATCTGGGGAGTGTAAACCTAGTCGCTCATATACCGTGAATTTATTTCATCTTATCGAGTTAATGATGGCAAATGTGAGTTGAAAAGACTTCTTCTTTTTATAATATTATATACTCAACGTACATACATACATACATACATTGAAATTGACTTCTACATTCCTATTGTTCATTACGCTTTTCATTGTATTTTTTAAGGAGTTTTTAAATTTTATTTTTCCTGGAAAATTTTTAAAATTTTTTGTTCTCAGCTTTGGTTTTGTGCTTTAAAAACATATATTCTTCTTAAAAAAAAAATATGCTGCACATAAGCTTAAAATAGAAGAAGCAATTCAATTCATGATTAAAAAAAAAATACAAAACTTCTCACGTTTCGATTTAAAGTTTCGTGACAAGAGTGAAAAAACAAGGCCTTAAAAAAAATGATTGGATTATCCAACTCATGGTTTCATTTAATTAATAAAGGATATTTAAAATTCTTAGAGCAGCACAATCCAACTCTTAACAGCCTATTTTGCATTTTGATTTGACTTGCATGCACAGTGGCTTAAACGTATATAGGGTGGCTGATATATAATGCAACAAGTAAAGCGCTATATTTTTTTTAATTTTATTGTTCAAAAGCAAAAAATGCTGGAAATAACATCAAATTTCAGAACCAGTTTATATTTGTTTGAATTGGCCACCTGTGGTACGAATTATGGCCTTCAAACGGCCGACAAAGCCATCACAGACTGCACGAAAGTGGCTCTGCGGTATTTTGACCCATTCCAGGCGAAGCGCCGTCTTGAGGTGATCGACACTTTGGTATTTTATAGTGAGATTTTGGTGGCCACTTTGTGGTAGAAATGAAGCGAGGAATCTCTTTTGTAAACCATTCTCGGTTGACGCGTGCTGAGTGCGGTGGTGCTGCATCCTGTTGAAATGTGGTTTATCTGCCCAGGGCTTTAATACTGTCTTTAAAACATTTTCCCGATAATATTCGGCATTTATTTTGACCCCACGGTTGATGAATACGAGCAGGGAGCGACTATCGGCCGTTACGGCGGCCCACACCATTACCAGCGGCGGCGCTTGAGTTCTGGTGGCCATTCGCAGGTGTAAATTTTCAGCTGACCTCTTTGACAAGTAAACCCGGTCATTTCATATGTTCACAAAGTGCTCGATTTAGAATGGCTTCTCATTGGAGAAAATCAAATTTGGTAAATGGCCACTTTCGTGCAAGCAAAGTAACTCCTCGGCTCTTTCCAGTCTAACTTTTTGTTTGTCCATCAGAGAGCTCTTGAACTTTTTGGAACTTCAATGGCTTTAGTACAAGCTCATTTTTCAATATGTGTTGTATCCGTTGAAGTCGCCGTGGTCTAGTGGGTAGTGTGTTGGCTTATTAGACGAAAGGCCTAGGTTCGAATCCCAGGTCAGACATCAAAATGGAAAATATTTCTTCGGCGACTTCCTCTCAGCAGATTTCTGGCAAAAACTCTGAGAGTAAAAATTGCCATGAAAAGCTTTTCAAAAATCTGTCGTTCGGAGTCGACTTTAAACTGTAGGTCCCGCCACTCATGTATAAAATTAACGCACACAACATAAGTGGTGTGAGAAGATAGGTCGTAATTTTGACTGAAGGGTTGTAAAGGCCAATTATGTATGTATGTTATGTATGTTGTATCCGTTCTCGCGATACGTTCAGCTCACGAGCAATTTTTCTACCACTACGGCGTGGATTTCGATCAAATCTGGCTTTCACTTTTCGGATCATTTCGGGTGTTGTTACCGTTCTTTTATTCGTCCATTTTTTGGACGCAATGCAACATTGCCAATATTACGGTAACGAGCAATGGTACGAGAAACAAAAGATTTATTCATATTTAAATACTGGAGGACTCTAACGATAGCCACCTGTGGCTTTCCAGCCAAATATAAAGCAATCACACTATCACGCTTGAATTCCGTAACGAATAACTTTTTTTCTGAATGCAATAGATTAAAATGGTTTTGTGAGCTTGTAAATAATAGAATGAATTGTCACTGGAATAAATCTGTCAGCTATCAGACGAACGGTTAATAAATTATAACAATCTGAAGTTGGTTGCAATACATATCAGCTACCCTGTAGTTGAATATTAGGTATGAGACTTTTCAAAGTCGCCGTGGTCTAGTGGGTATGTGTTGGCTTATTTGACAAGAGGCCCGGGTTCGAATCCCAGGTGAGACATCAAAACGAAAAAATATTTCTTCGACGACTTCCTCTCAGCAGATTTCTGGCAAAGACTCTGAAAGTAAAAATTGCTATGAAAAAGATTCTCAACAATCTGTCGTTCGGAGTCGACTTTAAATTGTAGGTCCCGCCACTCATGTATAAAATTAACGCACACGACATAAGTGGTGTGAGAAGCTAGGTCGTAATCCTGACTGAAGGGTTATAATGGCCAATTATGTATGTATGTCTATTCAAATTTCCCATTTTTCCACTTCAAAATATCTCAAAAAAATTTTGATTTATACAAAATTTTTAAAATTAAAAATATATTCAACTGGATCCATTGTTCTGTCTATATAGTGTACATTCTGTTCTCCAGCACTGGAAGTGCTGACGCTCCCCAATGTTGGAAAATAGGGCTGAGTATTGTTAGGCAAAAACTTTGTCGTGTGGTGTGTTTAAACAACCCCGTGCTATGGATGAAAACGGCCAGTTTTCCTAATGACTAATTCGCCACTATGCTCCGATATTTAAACGTTCTGTTACAGTAAAAACCGATGTGTTGGCTTATTAGATATGAGACCTCCCAGATTAGACCACCCCAATAAAACGATGTATGAAAAATATTTCTTTGGTGACTTCCTTTTACCATATTTCTGGAAAAAACTCAGACAGTAAATAAAATTTCTCAAAAATTGAATTTAAAAGATCAGCAATATGTATTCAAAACGATGAGTAGGTTCGAGTCATACTTATAATTTCAGATACTTGTTTTGATATCATACTTATACTATTCATACTCAAAACTGGAATTACTCGTCGTTTTCATACTTAACAATACGCATGATGTTATTGACTTCGATCCGTTTCTACTTAACATTTACACGCGGCACAAAATAAGTATGATTTGTGTACGAACACTACTATATTCACAAGAAGATTGTGTGTATGTTTTGCTTGTTGTCTTTGTCTTTCCTTTCCTTACTTCTTTGTTTGTATATGCAACAACAATAAAGGCTGTAAATTTTTATGAATGATTCGAGTCACTCGAATGACTTATAAGTATTAAAACTATTTTTCTAAGTTTATGAATCAAAATGAGTAGGCGTATGAATCACACATATTTCGAAGGTTATGAGTTTGATGTTAACGTCGTACTCATACTCATTGCTACTTATATTTATAAATCAATGTTGTAGCGAGTACGAATGAATCAGAGTAGTTGAATTTCAATTCTGTTGATTCAGTCATACTTAAAATTGCATGAGTGCTTATGAGTGGCGTAAAAACGATTCATTGCTGATCTCTGATGTGGATCGGTGAGGAAATTGTCCTTGTCGGTATACCCTGTATATGGTACGCACACAACATTAGGGATGCGAGATGCTAGGTCCGAATGTTACGTGGTATGTTAACGGTTCATTACTTGTTATGATTATGCTACTCTTAGCATGCGTAAAAGTCAGTAGATTCTAAATGAACTTAATTTTCATCATTATTTTCATAACTCTATCAACGTTGCTTTAAGGCTTTTAAAACTTAAAATTTGGTTTTAAAAAATTAAAAAAAAAAACAATATTTAAATATGTATCTTCGCTTGTATTTATTTAAAACACAGTATTTATTACAATTTAAGAATCTCACCGAAACCATTAATTATAATCCCGGCTGTGTATGTTGCGTAATTAATAATGTTTTATGTAAGCAAGGTTCCGCTGGTTATATTACCACCTCGCCACTGGGGTGTAATAATTGTAACAATTTTATTACAACTTCACAGTAGTTGGCCATTAACTTGTGATATTAAAGAAAAGCCGGTAACATTTAAAACACAAGACTTTGGCGTATGCTACGCTGTAGAACATTTATTGAAACATTTTCCTAGAAACTTCCATCTCTTCTTCACTGGCTTAATGGGCTTAATATCTTAATATTTATTAGTTTGGTTAGAAGTTTTTAATAAATAATGTTTATAAATTGGCTTAATTGGTTGTAAGCACAAGTAGAAGTAAAGTTGGCTAGAAAAAAAAAAAACGGAAAAGAATTCCAAAATGAAAACTTTGTAGTTAACGAACGCAAAAATATTGCCTGCCTGTCTGACTGTCTGCTGTTGTTTTAACAAATTTTCTAGATTAATAAACGGCATCATGAAAAGCGTTAGAACGATATGATAATGGCGTGAGTTGCTGCTAATGGTGTTAGAAGAAAACAACAAAAATGAAATTAATTTTTTTTTTTTTGGTGTTATTAAATGATTAATGATGGTATTTAAAGATCATCAACGCACAGCAAATGGATTTAATGGGAACGGCAGAAGATGAAATGTTTTGGACGATTTTCCTGTCCAAAATGTTTACTTCTAAGATGGTGGTAAAGGCTATAAGCTGGTGGTATCTTATTGTTGTGAAAGCAAAACAATTATTTTTTGAGGTTTATAGTTTCAAAATGTGTTTATCTTTCTGTATTCGATAATAGTATAAGAATTTAGGGAGGACTAAATGTACAAATAAGCCAGTCTTAATTAAATATTATTCAACAAGAGATTATTGAAATGAACTTCTGTTTCACTCGTCAAAACACTAATTGTACCTTATCTGTGCGACTTCAGACCTGGTAAGTCCACCATCGACCAGATCTTCACACTACGCCAAATCCTGAAAAGAAAAATGAAGTCGACACACACCATCTTTTAGTCGACTATAAGACTGCTTTCGATAGCCCCATAAGGTATCGTGATTTTGCCGTAATGTCTGAGTTCGGTATACCTGCGAAGCTGATAAGGCTATGCACTTTATAAGGCTGCAGTTTGAAATTAGTTGGAGGTACTGTATACCATCGTGTATGTGCTATTAATATGAATGTATTTTTAATTTTTTTTTTTAAAG
Organism: Sarcophaga peregrina; assembly: GCA_014635995.1. Lineage (NCBI taxonomy): Eukaryota > Metazoa > Arthropoda > Insecta > Diptera > Sarcophagidae > Sarcophaga > Sarcophaga peregrina. The sequence continues at coordinate 42,996,209 of CM025790.1, read as the reverse complement.
AAATTCCATTTCTTCCATTCTTTACATACATACCTACTGAATTACGCAAGATTCTTCGTATTGATTTATTGAGTCAATTATAATTGGGAACACTATTTAGCCTAATTGCCAATTGCATAATAATTTGAAGTTAGTAAGACTTAAACATGAAAACTACTAAACATCACTTTCCAGCATATACAGTGAGGAGCACATGTTTGTACTCTGAACAATTTTAATTGCATAAAAATAAAAGTGATAATACAATTCCAAAAACTTTTTTCGTTTTTATTTAATGTTTAGTACTTGACAAAATAATATAACATTCAAAACTAAAATCATTAAATTCTAAGAAAAAAACAATCAAAACGAAAATAACTCGGATGTACTCAATTTTGCACCAATCGAAGATTTTAGGTAATACGAACGTATTTTTAATATTTAGTTCAAGGATCCTTGTTATGTAAAACCTCATTTACGTGACTTGGCATACTCTCCACCAAATTCACTACAATTTCTTTAGGAATATTTATTCATTCCTGATGAATTCGTTGTCAAAACTTATCTTAATTGGTTGGTCGGTAGTGTCCCAAATGAATTTTCGCTATTGACCACAAATTTGAGGTCAGATTGAGGTCAGGACTTTTTGCCGGCCACTACACCAATTGAAAATTCTTTAACGAGTTGGAGTTGTGTTTTGGGATGACCATCCTGCTTGATAAATACTTCTTGCTCAGGATAGGCGCTCTTGTCGACAAGATCGAGGAAGATACTCAAATAATCATATTTTTTCATAATATTTGTGATTCTTTGCAGTGGTCCGAGGTGCCATCATGTAAAACAAACCCATACAATGGCGTATCCTTCACCAAGTTTCAGCATTTCTTTAACATGGTGTCTTTGAATTCTTTTCTCTTAACGGCGCCAATAATATTGCATACCATTGGATTAGAAGCGATTGACTTCTGATTCGTCTGATCAGATCTCATGTTTTCAGCCATCCAGAGTCCAATTTCTGTATTCTCTGGCAAACTTTTAACGTGCCTTTATAGTCGAAAATACAGGTTTTTTCTTTTTGATTGCTGAGGTATAGTCAATATTTTTAAAAACTCTACTTGCCGTTCATTGACTAACGGTTTTCCCGACTACCAAAGAGCAGCTTTCGGTGTAAAAAATTTGTTCCTTTTCAGTTTTGTTACCATTGAACCAGCATCTGCATTAAGTAATAGCTTTTTACGACCTCTGACTAGAGACTATGGGGTATAGTCAGTATTTTTAAGAAATCCAATTGCCATCCATCGACTAATGATTTTCCCGATTGCCAAAGAGCCGCATTTGTTGAAAAAAAAGTTGTTCGTTTTCCTTTTTGTTACCACAGGCATTGATATCTACCATATGGAAAATACATACATACATATGGGAGCATTTATGCATATTTTAAAATATAGAAATTTAAACCAATAAATACATTTAAAAGGCAAATTTGTAATACAAAAATACTTACATACAAATGTTCTATGTTTTCTTAATTATCAAACATTCACTTTAAAAATCAAAACTTTCATAATATTTCGTAAGATTTCATTAGAATTTTATACGCATTTTATGGCATACAAGCATATGCGATTAAAAGAGCTTAAATTATATTCCATTGTTTAAATATCCTTTATGACGAAATTAATCTGCAAAAAAAAAAAAAACAAAAAAACTAGTTCGTTTTGATAAAGATTTCAAATGTTGAGAATAAATCCCTGAAAATAATTGGGATCCTATCACGTAATTCATAAAATTTTCTTTCATGAAAACTAATTTAAAATATGCTTAGAAATCCCATTACATGTTAGACGATATAAAAATTTCCAAGCACTTCATTACAGATTGTATTTCTGATTGAGAAAGAAAGAGGAAGAGAAAAATCCAGGATTAAAATTCAAAAAGCGTTTGTATTTGTAACACAACTATACGGTGTAGACACTTGTAAAATAACAGATGAGTGGTAGATAATGGCAGATGAGTACATGAGAACAAACTTAATATAACACATACACACCCACATTGCATATTCTACGCTAAGGTGTATTTCTAACGATATGTTGAAGACAACGTATATATTGAATACGTGTAGACACAGACACGGACACAATTGTGAGGTTTCTATATCGAAACGTATGGGTCATGTTATGAACAGTTTTAGGGGAAAAAAACTTCTAGGATAATACCCCAAATTATTTAAACCTGAATTAAGTGATAATAAGTAGTCATTTCGGCGATCAAGAGTGTGGACTGTTTGAATCACAGGGCTTAAGCAACGCATAATATTGTTGACTTGTTCCAGGAATATTAGTAGACACCTCCGAGCATCTCGCTACCCTTAGGGTAAACAGGGTGATATACTGAATCTCTTAAGAGTCCTTAATAGTGCCATCCTGGGCTGTACCTTTATTTATCATCATTTTTCTTCGATTGAACTCAAAGTCAGTGTGCCGATCAAACTCAACAAGTCAAAACAAATGACTGCAGCAAATGCATGCATTTGCATGAATGCAGCAAATTTAATGAGGATTACGACCTAGCTTCTTATACCACTTATATTGCGGGTATTAGTTTTATACTTGAATGGCAGGCCCTTCAATTTAAGTCATTTCCGAACAACAAATTTTTAGAAACTTTTCATGACAATTTGTATTTACTCTTAAAGTTTTTGCTAAAAATATGCTGAGAGGAAGCCGGCGAAGATAGATTTTTTAAAATTTTCACCAGCGACACCTACGGCATGTAATTCATTACTCATAGTCATACGCCACAAATAACATCATATTCGAGTACACCAAAGGCCAGTCAATAAGTAAGTAATACCTCGAGAGACAACAAAGATATTACTGAGGCAGAATAGTATTATCTATCGGATTTTTAAATTTAATTAAAATGGAGTATGTGTGAGATATTTTCGAAATTTTTTATTTGTTTAAAAACCAAATAAATTCGACCAGGCTTCCCTGGATATACTCAACGAAATACTCAATCTTCAATGGCTCTATTGAGGCATAGAGGCATTCAAGATGAATTTGACCGAAGGCACGGATCACGTTGGCTTTTTAGAACTTCCGTGGCTTGTCGCCTATTCGCATATATCTGCGATTTAAGAAAATCGCACGATCTCAACATCGGGGCTTCCACGTGACATGATGATGCGATTTAATAGACCGTGCAGAATATCCAATACAATATGAAATGTATGGTATATAGCGCCGTCTGTTGTTCTATGCAGGCAGAAAGTAGTTCGTAACCATCGACCTATAGTGCTCGCCCCGTTGACGGATTGGTCATCGTAGTTCCTAAATGCACGCCGGACCAAAATACACAACAGACAGTAATTTCTCTTTAATTTCATATGAATTAGAAGCGTACCAACCAACACTCAAGAATTTTTTTACATCGCTGAACATAATTTTTCGAAGGAAATTGTCATCAGGTGAGAACTATATAAGGGCCCATACAACTCCAGTCGTCCATGATGATTTGGCAAAACTGTCTGAATATATGACAACTGATTTGATAGATGTAGCTTCAACAAGATGATCACAATCAGCTGCCAAAGGAGTCACTGTTGGAAAAGGCATTATAATTATTGCGATATAGCGCATCGAGTACTTTCTTCCATTCGTTGACAATTTTCTGCATGAAATTTCTCACATTTCTTCTATTTTATTACTCTGTACTTGAATATAAAAAATGAAATCTATGAGTATATCAGGTATTGTAAAACATAATTAATGCCCTTAGAATTCTGGCATTCGCATTTCATTTGTAAATAAAAAAAAAGTATTCTTATGTACTTTAATATTTTAGTACTTGGCTTGCGGTTCTCCTAGCTACATTATAAAGCTAACATTTATACATCTATTCACACAGTGTTATGGCATATACAGTAGAAAACCGTATGTAATATTGTTTGCAGTACCAAAGCAACATAACCGGAGTGTAACCTTTCTTTTTCGTTTACCATATTAAAGCCATAACAATAACGGACACTTTTAAAATTGTAATCCTTTTTTATTCCTATTCGGAATGGCAAAAAACATATTCAAAATGTATTTGAAAACTTTTGAGAAATAGTTGGAACCCTCATACACCACCCAGCCCACCAACCCATTAATAACAGTTCATTAATTTTATCTTTACCCTACTGTATGGACTAGAAACTTTTGTTGAAAATGCAAATAAAGGATCATAAAAATTCAAATGAAAACAAAACACGCAATCAATATTGAAAGGGGCCCGGACTGGAGCTGGGGTAGAGAAGGCATCTACTGTTATATGTTACTTCACTTCTTTTGAATAAGAAACGTCTGTCTGTGGCATAAATTTGTGGTATTTGAATTGTATAATTATAATGGCACGCACTCATATGGTTTATTAATAAGGAAATTTATCGCCTCACACCGACTCATATATACCGTTTATATATGTATGTGTGCGTGTGTGTAATTTCATAAAATAATATTTATAAGCAACTGTCTCTTTGGCCGGATGTACAGTAAATGTTAAAAATTAAACAATACTTTTGCTAATGCCTCTTATTGTAAGAGACATTTTTAATTAAATTCTCTTGAAACAGCTTATTAAACTTGTTTGTTTCCACATCATAACCATGAATTTCTATTATAACGTTACACATTTTTTCCACCGACTGTATGCAGCTGTTATATGGCCCCCCATATATGAACAATAAAATAATCATTTGTGGCCGTTGATAACCTTTTTTTGGCATTTAATTTAGTTTATACCCGAAAAGGACACGCACTTTATAAAACTTATAATTTTCTTTCCCTTTTTTTTTTGTTTTTGTAAAATTATGCTGAAAAGAAAAACTTTTTTCCTTTGTCGACATTTACTTGTGTACTTGGTTTTATCAAAAATAATTTTCTCTTTTTTATAGTTTTCAAGTTTTGCATGTAATTGTAGTAGCAAAACCTTAAACAGTGAGTGAATTAAATTTTATTTTAAATACAAGTTATTTGACTGCAACCACAACTCTTAATTAGTAATTTAAAATTTAATTTAGCATTTAAATATTATGGTCTTGCGGCGAAACTTTGTTCATGAAATTAATGAAACTTGCAGTTAATTGTTCATTACAACCCTTCAGTTAGGATTACAACCAAGTTTCTCACTGCATTTATGTTGTGTGTGTTAATTTTATCCAAAAGTGGTGAAAATTACTTCGAATGACAGATGCTCGTTTGTTCAAAATTTTTATGCTGAAGTTTGACCAGACGAGCTCTTATTTGATAAGCCAACGCACTACATGCTAGACTATGGCAACCGGAATACTAGCAGTTTCTGTAAATAGGCTTCTATGGGTTCAAATTGTGGAATAATCAAAGATTGGGAGTTCTCTCTGTTGGATTTCCTGATGTTAAGTAAGCTTCCCTCAATGAAGATATCCAAGGTAATCAGTTTCGCTAAGTAGGGGTGTAATATAACCAAAAATCACAAAATAAAATAAGTTCTGTGGTAGAAATTCCGATTTATTTAATTACATACCATATCGGGATCAAACTTATATTGTTAAAACCCAGAGGTTATGGTTCAAAACCCATTTCCGAAAAAACGAATCGTTCAGCGATTTCCTCTGAGTTTGTTTGGAGTAGATTTTAAACTGTTAGTTATGCCACTTATATATAAAATTAACACACGCAATATAAGTGGTGTGAGAACTAAGTTGAAATCCAGATTGAACGGTTATAATGACCAATGGTGTATGTGTGTTTTAAAATTCGGCTGCCTCCAAACAATGTATCTCTTTTGTATCTCTGAGTCCTATTAAGCTTCGTAGGTTCCTCGTTGTTATCCTCTTAAACTTAATAATTTGAAACCTATCGCGAATATGTATTTTAGCTTCATCCGGATTGAAATTTATGGTGCTTGAGTCTATAATTAAGCATTCTAAAAGCGATATCTTATATATAGATGTGTCTCTGCATATTTTTTTTTTATAAAACCAGCACTCAGGGGATGGCCCCTTCTCATGCAGTGCAGTGTGCAATAAGAAAAAGAGTAGGAGAAAGAACAGAGCCCTGCGGTACCCCTGAATTTATCCAGAACTTGTCGGAAAAGACGCCATCTATAACCACTCTAATAGTACGATCTTTGAGAAAATAAATCGAGAGAAGTGACTACCGGCACCGAAAACAATTAACTTCGATACCTGAGCCTCATGCCAGACCCTATCAAATGCCTTTGAGATATCCAAAGCTACCATTCCACCTTTCGGAGAGTACTACCAAAAGGTCGCCAGTAGAGCGCCCTTTACGGAAACCATACTGACTATCATTTTGCAATAGCTCACAAGGTTGTGATTAATCATGCTGTCCATCACTTTCGAAAGAGCAGAACAAACAGCTATTGTTCGGTAGTCTTCATGGTTATTAACCTCACCCTTTTTAGGGATTGGCGTGATATTATCAAGCTCCCAGCATGAAGGAAAAATACCGGCACAATACGACAGACATAAAAGCTTAGTTAATGGATGGGTCGACATCGAAGAGCACTGTTTCAAGACCACTGGTGGCCAAGACGACTTGTTCACGTTAAGATCCGCAAGAACCCTCTTAACCGCCCTGGCTAAAAAGAATATACTAGGCATAGTCACTGATACTCTTTCAAGTTCGGGTAGTCACCGGCAGGTGAGAGTTACCTGCAAACAATCCAGCTAAAGGATTTACTTTCTCAATCGGGTCAGTAAATGTTTTGTCATTCATTATAAGAGATGGAACCGAACTAGCAAAGCAAATTAATTCACTCGTTACCATTATTAATTATTTTAATTTTTTTCAATATATTGAAAGGAGATGACCTCTATTGTTGTAATGGAGGAGCTATAGTTTATAGGAGAAAGGAAAGAGGTGCTGATAGACGTCAATTTTTAGCTTTACGACATAAAAAGTTATAAAATCTGTTATGAAACGTAGAAATCGAAGCTTCTTAAGAAAGATAAGTTCTAGGTATCGCTACATACATACACACGTAATTGGTCATTACAACCCTACAGTCATAATGACGACCTAGCTTTTCACACCACTTATGTACGTTATGCGTGTTAATTTAATATATGAGTAGAGATACCTTCAGATTAAATTCGACTCCGAAAGAGAGATTTCTTTTGAAAAAGTACAGTAGATTGAAAAAATTTAGATTTTTATTCAGCAAACTTGATTAATGATATGAAAATTCCTATTAAATTAAGAATAATTTTTTGATTCTTTAGTATTTATTTTTCAATTTTAAAATTTAAAAACAATTTTATATAAAATTTGTAGAAAACTTTAAACAGGACGTCTAATTAAATTACCAGAAAATTACATATCCGGCATAGCTCAGAATACTTCAGGATACTGAAATAAATGCCATTTAAAGGAAATGTGGTTTCTTTTTTTAATGTTGTGGTTTTCGCCTTTTGTTCTGGACCATAAAACAACTTTAATTCTATAGAATGTTTCTCTTTTATTTCAAATAAAAACCAAAAAAAAATAAAACTGAAAAAAATACGAACTCAATACCATCATCATCAGCATCTCATTGAAGCATTAATTCCATCCATACTGGTTACATTTTATCTTCTTAAATAATGAATTGAATTGCTTTCTTTTGTTTTGTATTTGTTTTTGTTTTTATTTCTGTTTTTGTTACTGTTTAAGTTTAAGTTCCCTTTTTGTTTTAAAATACATTCTGTGGTTAAATTAAAAACAAAAAGAATGAAATACAATTTAAAGGATAGACCACTATAAAGACAGAGAGAGAGAGAGAGAGACACACCCTCCAAATCGTATAAAATTGTCAGCAGCTAGAGAGTACGTACTGAGCACCAGTTAGTGAATTCATGTTTGAAACAATCCAGTCTGGTATGTCCTCAAGAGCAGGAATACAGCAAGTTGCATCCCGGTAATATAAAGCCAATGTTGCTAATTAATTTGATAATAGAGAAGGGCAAAGTGAAATCTTGTAAAATGCTTGGCTGGCTTCAATTCAAAAAGAAATTTTCTTAAATTTCTAAATAAGCTTGAAGAAGAAATCTTTTTGTTTTTAATTTTGTTATATTTTCCATCCTCTTCTTCAAAGACAGAAAAGACAAAGAGAAACAAAAAGTTAAGACTTCCACGTTAATTAGGCTTAACTAGATTTGTATTTAAATTACAATTTCCTAATTGCAATTCTATACTAGAAATATGGTAATATTGGGTTGGTTTTTATGAGTTACATAATGAGATTCTCATCTCTTTAGCTTCTTCAGGAATATTAAGAAGTTAATAAAGTCATCATCTTTGTTGTATTGTTCGAAAATGAAAACAAAATTTATGATTGAATGAAACAATAAGACCAAAGAAAATATAGGGTAGACAATCTATTGGTTTAAATTTGTTCTGTCATAAAATTCAGTAGATTTTCTTCACCGAACGTAATGGATCGCATTCCGCTTTAGTAACGTTGGGATTTATTCTGCCAACGGGAAACTGCACGATGAGGCCGATTTTACCAAATTAGGCTATTCAGAAGAAGATCACTTTTATCTTGCTGTATACGTTAATAAGCAAACTTGCCGTTTTTGGGCGATAAAACCCATACGTGATCGTACAGAAGCCAATGCACCCATTACGAGTAATTGTTTGGCTCATATTTCTTTTAAAATAAGGAGGGCGTAATGATAGATGTCTTCATGATAGCCCTAATTTTTTTTGTATCCACTCTTCACGGTATTATTGTCAACAATGTTTAGTTTAAACAGGCTGGTACAACTTGTCACACATCTCATGTCACAATCGATTTATTGAATCAAACGTTTGATAGCCGTTTAATTATCCAAAAAGGTGATGCCAAATAGTTGCGATTTGATTTGTTGAACTATTTTCTGTGAGGCGTCGTTAAACAATAGTTTTTTTGCCGAATAACCAGAGATACGACCTCATGGCATTACCGAGATACAACCTCATACGCTCTAAGAAGTGCATGAAAATTAATCTGAGCGAATGAAGTACTGTGAAGCATAGCTGGCAGATTTGACGATTTATCGTCATTTTGACGATTTTGTACTTCAAAAATATCATATTGACGATGTAACGATTTATGCCCTTATTTTGACGATTTTTAAAAATTAAAAATTTACATCACATTCTTTATTTCAGTACATTAAAAGCTACTTTAAGCTTTGTATTTACCTTTGCAGTTATTACTATTGCCAAATATTTCTGTACCTTATGTCCTTAAAATCCAAAAAAAAAACTACAATCTCTGCACATACGAATAGTCAGACTAAAGAACGAATTTTGTCTGTAATGCAGTAAGCGATCCACTGGCCAGTCAATCACATACAGATGTGAATGTGCCCGTCGAGAAAGGCGAGCGTTGAGTAGGAATACATGATTCTCGAGTACAAGTTCCTTATTTCGCTTGCACAAAATCCTGTTAAAATTTCGATACAACAGTGAAACTAGACTTCACCCTTTCTTCTAAAGCGGTCGAGAAGTTTCAAAATAGTCGTTGAGGCGCCGCCCTATAATTGAGATTGTATTCCATTTGTTTTCGGATATAAGAGGTGTAAATAGTAAGCAGATCTGGTGAAGGGAAGCATTTCATACTAAGGCACTGAAAAATGTGTCGGTTCTAGCGTATGTCACACTAAATTTTCATGCTGATTTTGTGACGATTAATTTGACGATTTCCATGAATGTGTTTGACAATTTTGACGATTTTTTTCTAGTATTTGATACTTTTGTATCTTGCAGCTATGGCCGTGAGGCCGAACTGGGAATCAATTCTAAATTTAAACATTTCTTTCTTCGATTTTAATCACGCTAAGTTTCCAATAGGAAAGATTCAAGAATTTTTTTTTTTTTTGGTTTTGCATCAAAACTTACTGGGCGACAAATGTATTAAATTTGTTATGTCAGAGCAAACTAAGGAGTGTGCACAAAAAAAACTGGACTTGCACTTTTCATTATAGAAATAAAACTAAGTGGCGGATTTTCTTCCACTTCCACACTTTCTCTCAATACTCAAAGAGTACTTATATTGTTTTATTCTTACCTTAGAAACTGTGTTTTTCTATTATTTTTTTACGACATTCTTGTTGGGTGTCCATTTTCAAAAAACTATTTTTGTTATTGTAATGAAATTTAGCATGTGGATTTTAAACAGATGACTAACAAAAACAATGTTATAAGCTTAAAAGTAGGCCCATTTTCTTTTTCGTGCGCACTCCTTAGTTAGAGTGGAGATTTGTTAAAATCATTTTAAATATCTGCAAAGAAAAGTTTTCACGAATTGCTTATATTATTTACAAAAACATTTTAAATCCGAATGAACTTTAGAAACAAATATCCCACCTCTAGAAGCATATACGAAAAACACTTTAAAGTCCAATTTAATTTAAACTTCTGAAAATAATTTTTATAACGCAACTAAAATTATATTGTTTTATTATTTTATATACCAACTAACTAAAGGTAAAAACTGTATCTACCTTAATTAAATTCATTTTGTTGTAATTACCTGTGCACAAAAGAAAATTAACTTTTATTACTTCGCATAATTTTTCCATTAAAAACTACAGATTCCCAAATGCAAACTTTATTTTATTTTACCTGTCTTCTGCTTTATATTTGTATTTATAATGCATTGTGGGGGATGCAAAAAAGAAAAAAGAAAAGACGAAATAAAATGAAGAGAAGAAAGTTATTAAATTATTATTAAAAGAGAATTTTCTTTATTTTCCAATTTTCTTTTATCATTCTCCTTTTCTGTATGGCTTTACATAACGAGTAAATAACTTAACGAACAAACTTACATTTCAAATCGATATATTGCATTACAGTTATCGATGGTTGATGCTGCCATTGATGCTGATACTTTTGCTACTGACTGAAGTAGCAGTATTCCTTTTGGTTGCATTTGTAATAGAAACTTAAATCAACAGTCATGATATTTATCAACAACAGCTAAAATAAATTGCTGTCATAAATTTCCAGTACTTGGTGGTAGCGGTGGTGGTGTTATCTACACCATCTTCAATAGTTAAGCTAGTAAACTCAGTACTAGTTTTTTGAGTACAACCAAAGGAGTCTATAAATATGTTTGTCTTCTTTTAAAATAAAATAATTTGTAGAGAGTGGTTTCCATTCCATGTTTCTCTAGTGCCATCTTAATCATCTTCATCTTTATCATCATAATCTCCATTATCAACGTCATCATGTGCAAGTTGTTTAAAATGCTTGGATACTTTGGCTTTTATTTTCACAAAACAAAAAAAGAAGGAAAGAAAAATAAAAAAAAATAATTCAAATCCCCCGCAAAATAAAAATAAAAGAACATGAGATTATGGTTTAAACAAAAACAGAAGAAAAAAACTGAAAAAGAGTCTTAAATTCCTTCATAAAACTCTGGAAGCATGCTATGAAATAAAAATACAACAAAATGTCAACTTTTTTTTATGATCATTCAGTGCGGTTTTATAGCATAAATACTCGTAAATTTAAAGATTTATGTGACCAACCAATATAAATGAACGAAAGAAAAACCAGCAAGTGAAAGTGGTTTGGATTTGTTGTCAAGAAATGCAATATTTTAATGCATAAATCATATAAAATGTTTACCTTAATGTACTGTATTATCATACATTATGAATATGAATATTTTTTTGGTCCAATATGATTAACTAAATACTGAATATTTAATGTAGAAAAGCTACAACTCATAATATAAATACCAAAGAGTCCATTTTTTGTATTGTAACTTAAAACATTAAGGGTCATTATTACAACTTCCCGTTAAAGTTGGCGTTAGTTCAAGGTAACTTTAGCTAAAGTGAACGGCAAAGTTACATTTAACTTATTTTGATTGCAGATAAAACAAAATTAACTTTTTCAAAAATATGGCAGTGCCGAAGCAAAGTCGATAAAACTGCTTAATTAAACAACTTTTTTTTAACGCAGTGGCATGCTTATTGTTTAAATTTGTAGTTGCCATATCGAAAATTTCATATGATATGGCAAGTTCAACCATAAAGTGACCTTTAAATGTTAAAGGTAGGATTATATTCCCTTTAGCTTAACGCTCACTTCTATTTTATTGGATACTCGTAGTAATGAAAAACATTTTACCTCTCCGTTAAAATTCTCCCTTTAGTTAACGGTAAGTTGTAATAATGGCCCTAACGGTAGGATAAGCTCAGGCGTAAATGTAAAGAGTTTATAGAGAGATACTCTTCACTCATATTCTATATTTATAGCCGTTTTGAAAAGTTAAGATACAACTAGAAGAATCTAAATAACTCTAAGGAGTTTCTAATGAAAATTCAAAGGCCTCTTGAAAAAATGTTTCAATTCATCATTTAATTTTCATTCATTAATTTAATTTACTTTAATTAGTACACCCAACTCTTTTTTACACGGATGTGCATTTACACGGTTGGAAAAAAATTTTTTTTTTTAAGTTTTTAATTTAGTCGATTTCAAAATCACTGTCTTGTAATTATGTCTGCTTTTAACACACACTTGACACCATTGCTAAAATGAACATAAACAGTAGTAACTGGGTAACGCCAAAAAACAAAAGTTCAACTTTCTATAAAAAAATTTTTAATAAAAAAAGTCGACGACACAAGAACTTTCGGAAAGTAGTCTGACAGTTCAGAACCCTATTACCGGATGAAAGTCACCATTGGATAATTTAATGTATATCTCCAATGATGATACCGACTTTAGTCCAGCTACGTCGCAAACAATTGCGCTTGTTATCATGTAGCGACGAGTAATTATGTAGAAATGTTAATATTTTTCTTTATTTCTATTCCAATTTTTCTGCTCTTAATTCTGGATGAACAGATTTCTTTTGTTTTTTGCTTGCTCTACTAATTCTTCACCTATATGAATTATATATTTTAAGTTTTAATGCTCAATAAAATGCCATATGAACTTGCTATTTGTATGCAGTTCTGAAAATTTATAGTTTTTACACGGGTTTTCGTAGTAATTATAGTTCTTCATTTCATTCTACACGGTTTTCAGATGATATGGAACGTATCCCCCATTTTACTACAGGAAACGCGTCTTTTTTACACGTTTTTTTTACACGTTTTTTTACACGCATTTCTAAGCAACGTATCTACCGTGTAAAAAAAGAGTTGGGTGTATATTGAGTTTAAACACTAAACACTTGGGATAGATGTAATAACGCTTAAGGTACACCCATTAATAAGTAAAGTTAATAAGTAAAGTCCTTTACCAATAGATTTTACTACCCATTTACTACAATACTATGCTCTGTTATACATTTCGAGTGAGAAATAGGAAATTTGAATTCCGTTTTACTGTCTGTATAATCTAGTCGGAAGTGTGTTGGCTAATCCAACCCCAGGTCAGACATCTTGAATAAAACGCAATATAAAAAAAGTATTTCTTTCCGTAACATCCTTACAGCAGTCTTCTGACAAATATTTCATGCATAACATTCAGGCTCATTGCGGTAGCTTCAGCTTAAAAAAACAAAGAAAACTGTAAAAAACAGAGAAAGGTAGCAAGAATAGCTGAGTATCAGGAGTAACACCAAAAGAAAAAATAAAGGGGTAAGGGTAGTTCCCTTACCCCTTAACTAATTGAAGAAATTAATAATTCGATGTCTAAAATCCTAATAGATGCCAACTACTCAAGGTCATTAAAGAAATTCTAGTTAAGAGTCCCAAATTTTGCATGATAGGCAAAGTTATGCCCACATTACCTCAAAACTTGCATATAAAAGGTGCCCCTTAAGTCCCACAAGATATTCTCAAACTATAATGTCACGTTTTATGCCCTATTAAGATGCCTTGGTTTAGTACCCATTCGGAAATACTCGTAGTATAGTCGCGTCTGGACATAAATTTTTTTAATCGTAAATCCAGTAGCCGTCGTAGAGTGTTGGCTTCTTAGACGAGCCCAAATACAAAATAATATTACTTTCAGCGACTTCCTCTTAATGGACTTCTGAGAATTAATAAGATTGCCATGAAAAATGTATCAAAGATCCGTCCTAAAACACACTCTATGTGTAGTGTAAGAATCTGATTCATAATCCTGAAAAGTTGTAATAGCTCATTAAGAAAACAGTAAAGTGTCTCTTATTCTCTTCGCTTGTTTGAACGGCCTGAAAAAGTCGCCTACGGAAGGCCTTTATATATTAAGCTGTGCTATGCCTTACTATCAATCTCTTTACTTTCTACATTACAATGTGGACGAATGTTTTTAATAAATTGTAAAGCAGTCGAAAGTCTCAGCTAGAGTTGAATTTTAAATTTAAATCACCCCGGAGTATAACAATGACAGGCCCACTAATTAAGTAATACGTTAGGAGATCGCCTAGACTCTAACATAATACATGTTACACGTTACGAACATACAATCCAATTCGTTGTGCAACAGCATTGTGCATTTCGTGCAATCCGTTCTTAGTGAGTGGAAATACTTTAATTTAGAATCCACTACACTAGCCAGGAAGCATATAAGCCAGCTACACACTATCCTAAACGTAGACTCTCGTTGAATGACAGCCAATGGTTTACACATACATAATTGATCATTAAAATACTTCAATCTGGACGACGAGCTAGCTTTGTATACCTTTCATGTTGCTTGTCTTCATTTCATACGTAAGTGGCGGGACCTACAGTTTAAAGACGACCACAAAAAATCAATTTTTTAAGAATCCTTTTCACATTCAGTAAATAAAATGTTTTATATATATTTTTTTTTATGGGGGAAAATCAAATGATATTTTTAAAAAAACAAATTCCCGAATGCTCTATTTGATTAATGAATAAATAAATCAATCAATAATTAATCTCTTATTCGTTTTAACCAATGAAACAGAATCAAAACTTTAAAAGAGCGCTATTTTCCTTAAAAGTGGCACAAAAAAAGGAAATTTAAAAAATAAAAGAACTGTAGTCCAAAATATACAGTGAGCATCAAAAGAAACTGTACATAACAAACTACACATTAACAAATTACCGTTATTTAAATTTTAAAGCTGTTTCCTTGCCAGTTTTTAGATTGAAATAAAAAAATTTGCAAAAAGCTTTGAAAAATTTTAATATTTTTGCGGGCACTATCCTTAACCCATTAATGTCGAGTGGGTAGAAAAATTCCAAAAAAAAAAAAATAATTTTTTTTAAAAATTCTATCTTGATCCAACTAAACGAGAGCCCAAACTTTTCTTTAAGAACGAAAAAAGAAAACATCGAACTGTTTAAAAAGAAATTAGTAAGGCATGATATTCACATATAAATCAAAATTTTGTAGAAAGAACTTTTGTGGAATGGATGAATGTATGGATGATATTCTTAGAAAAACCTTTAGAGGTCATGTAATATAACCCGATAAAAATACTTTCACTTAAATTGGTCTACTTAACTAGGCTACAGGTGCGATTAAATGACATGGGTATAAAAATACCCATTTAGGCATTGGTATGAAATATTTTTCATAAAACTTTAAAAAATGAATTTCAAATAGAAACTTCAAATCATTTATTTATCTCTATTCTTTTATATTCTTGGTAGCTACGGCATAAAATTGTGTAAAAGAATCCTTTGCATGCACATTCAAACTGTAGTTTGCACAACGGTATTCTATCTTCCCACCACATTGTGAACAACGGCCACGTTTTTCAATTTTATCAATCATGTCGTCAAATTTGTCAGTGTGTTTTGCTATTTGCTGCGCATTTGAGATAACTTTTCCATCACAGCGTTGATTTTGACGATTTTTACCAAGGCTTCAACAACTCTAACCCGAAAATCGAGTTGGCTCATAGGTGGCAAGCCTTTACATCAACTGCACAAGCAGAATAGTTTTCATGCGTTTACCATAGCTGCGTCAATAGCGTTAGTGAGTAATGGCCAATACCACTTTTTTCCGCGAACTCGCATACGATAATTATTAATGTAACATTATATTGACTTGGATCTAAAATATTATGTAATAGTCGTAGTACCACGGTTTCTCCAAGGCCGTAGTAGTCATTCTTATTTTTAGCAGAAGCGCCAGCGTATAGGATAAAGGAATAACAATATCCTGTCATAGAAGCCAACACTAAGTATTTATAGCCAAATGGCGACCATAATATGCGATCATCTGTTCATTCACAGGAAAACTATGGGAAAATATGCCAAATTATGCATACATATATATATAATTGGCCATTACAACCCTTCAGTCAAGATTACGACCTAGCTTCTCACACCACTTATGTTGTGTGCGTTAATTTTATACATGAGTGGCGGGACCTACAGTTTAAAGTCGACTCCGAACGACAGATTTTTGAGAAGCTTTTTATGGCAATTTTTACTCTCAGAGTCTTTGCCAGAAATCTGCTGAGGGGAAGATGCCGAAGAAATATTTTTCGTTTTGATGTCTGACCTGGGATTCGAACACGGACATTTTGTCTAATAAGCCAACACACTACCCACTAGACCATGGCGACTTCAAATTATATAAATTTTATATTTAGTGCATTGTTTAATGGAGTAATTTTGGCAGATTTATCATTCTTGTCAAGATTATTATTGTCACAAAACTGTTATTTTCATTAAAACTCTCAAAAATTGCTTAACTAAGTTCTCTAGCCGCCAAATAACAAAGAGAAAAAAATTTTAATTTAGAACACACTTATGCCAATATGGGTAGAAAAATACTCATGCTCTACAGGGTCCTCTGTAGACACTTAAAAATAAATAAAAATATTCATATCAACGTAAATACTCCAAATACTGTTTGTGGCAAATTTCAACGAAATCGGACCATGGATTCTGAGGTCAGGCGTTAATGAGTTAAGCGGTAAAAGTTAAATTTGTTGAGGGTTAGAATTTTTACCAATGCGTATAGTTTATTTTGGCGCTCACTGTATACCAAATAAAAACCTTTAACATACCCAAAGTATATA
Organism: Sarcophaga peregrina; assembly: GCA_014635995.1. Lineage (NCBI taxonomy): Eukaryota > Metazoa > Arthropoda > Insecta > Diptera > Sarcophagidae > Sarcophaga > Sarcophaga peregrina. Next base: position 42,979,259 of record CM025790.1, on the reverse strand, counting down.
CTAAGGCTGTAGGTAAAACTTTTTTCCAACGAACTAAAGGGTTAAGCGCATTTGAGAATCAAAACTGTTGTTTCAAAAATTAAATTGAGTTGTTTGTTGTTATGGCCACAAATAAATAAAAAAATAAAAACAACATGTTTATATATTTTATTAACAAGGAACCACATTATTTGTTATATTTTTACATGCTAAAGAATTTGGTTACACGCCGCAAATGCCAATTCAAATTCTTTAAATAACAACCAACTTCTTCCTTCCTTTCTACTTGCGGTTGAAGGGATTAAGTTTATCATGATTTTCCTTCGTTTTTTTATTTATTTTTTTGGGGATTTGTAAGACCTTTTAAATGAAAAATTAACATGAAATGAAGAGAAGAAGAAAACGAACTTGTTGACAAAAAATGCTTTTTTTTAGGTCACAACACCACATAGAAAACGATTTGAAATAATCATGCACTCACTCCCTCAATCACTAAGCCCTTCAGAACATTAAAATCTGAATCTGAATCTGAATATTATTTTTGGTTGAAATTCCAAAAAGAAAAAAACTGCAAATATTAAATTTTTTTTATTTCGGCATTTATTTGGGAAAATTTTCCACTATTCATGCTTAATAAAAATGGTTGGGAAATGGCTGGAAATGGCAGGGAATTAGAAGAAGAAAATAAAGAAAAAACCAAGATTTGATATTCAAATCAGTTGTTTGTGCCATTCGCCACTTAATGTGGAATTTTTACCATTTTAAGTAATTCTAAGCATTTGACATGCAAAATAAAACGAAACGAAAAAAAGGATTTTTATCGGTTTAATAGAAATTTGCAAAAATTTCTGCTTCAGTTTAATCTTATAAGAGATTTGTTATCTTTTACTTCTTTTTTATTACTGAATTGAATATTAAAAATAATGAAATTAATTTAATTTTCTTTCTTTATTATTTTTTTATTAAATTTCAGTTACCGAAAAAGAAATTCGACAATGGTAAGTGGTTAGAAAATAAAGAAATTTGAGGTTCTTTTAAGAAACTCTCACAAAATTTGTTGTTTTTAATTTCTATTCTATTCGTACTTGTCTTAGGCACAAAGGTTTTCTAAAAGACTGTCCGAATGGTTTACTCACAGAACAAGTAAGTAAAAAATCTAAAAACTTTGTTAATTCCTTTACACTTTGCATGTTTTATTCAGCTCGTAAGAATTTTTTTACTTCATTTTATTTAAATTCTTCGTAACAATTATGCACTTGTATGCCATTCCATTTTTATATCTTAGGATTATGGAATAAACTTATTTTATTGCAATCCTTACAATGGACTAGAATGAAAAGTTTCTAACCACTTTATATACAGTGGTTTGAATTCTCACTGCTTAAATTGGAAAGTATAAGGCAAACATAAACCACAAAATTAAATTGAATGGAAATATTTCTTATTCGTTTATAAAAACATAAAAACAGAACACAAATACCATGTTCAGCTACACTAGAACGAACTCTGCCACTGTTACTGAACATTTCACCCTGTAAGAAATTAAGACTGAGCCCGTTTGCAGTGATGGGTGCTACAAACTAGGCTGTCAAAATTGTTCATAAAGTTAGCTGGTATTATTAGGTTAGGTTAGGTATTATTAGTTGGAAGGCCGAATCTTTCGGCTGGTATATCAAAATCAAAATTTAGGGATCACTTTTGTACGAACGATGACAGAACTGAGTCTTCTTTTCCCTATATGTCCCGTAGATTTTGGAAATACTGCAGGTAACTTCTTGCTGCTACCAAGATAGAACCTCCTCGTTAAATCAGTGGGCAATATTCAAATTAACCGAAGCCCGTCCAGCTCATCAGCAATGCAATTTCCAACAATACCCCTATGTCCGTTGCCAAGTTCTCTGCTTGAAAACACAGCAGTGATCAGGCAGCCTTACAAGAAAGTTCAGGATTATTTACCTAGTTTCTCACACCATTTATGTTGTGTGTGTTAATTTCATACATAAGTGGGGGGACCTACAGTTTAAAGTCGACACCGAACGACAGATTTTTGAGAAACTTTTCATAGCAATTTTATTTGCTTTCAGAGTTTTTGTCAGAAATCTGCTGAGATGAAATTGCCAAAAAAAATACTTCTTGTATTTTAATTCTCTGGCCTGAGACTCAAACCATGGCTTTACGTCTAATAAGGCAGCACACTATCTACTAGACCACGGGTAGAACAATCGCTATAGTCAGAAATTGACAACTAATCTTTGTTCTTTAAAATGAGCCCAAAGCCAAATTATTTGCGTGCGCTCTTAAAGTAGGGGTCTAGGTTCAGGGGTGCAAGCATAGCTGCCAGATAAATAAAGTATCAAATCGCCAATTATTAGAAGAAAAAAATTGTCTAAATAGTCAAACACGTTCTTGGCAATCGTCAAACTAATCGTCACAAAAATTCTGTGTGATGTTCGCTAGAACCGACACATTTTTTAGTGCCTTAGTTCCATAAGAGAGTGTAAGAAATGCTTCACTTCATCCGATTTTCTTACTATTTACAGCCTTTGGAATACAACTCTCTTGTATAGGGCAGTGCCTCAACGACTATTTTGGAACTTCTCGACTGCTTAGGAGAAAGGAAGAAGTAGCCCGTTAATGACGGTAGGGTATCGAACTCCATTAATTCATTGGAGCATCGTTGCAATGTGATCCAGCGAAATTAGAATCTTGTCCCTGAGAATTATGTATTCCTACCCAACACTCGCCTTTCTTGGCGACCACATACATATGTATGTATGTGGATGATTGACAACTAGATCGCTCAATGCATTACAGACAAAATTCGTTCTTTAGTCGAACTATTCGTATGTGGAACAGCCTTTGTGCAGAGATTGTAGTTTTTTTTGGCTTTTAAGCAAATATGGTACAGAAAATTGGCAGTAGTTAAAAAGTAATGTTCTTTTAAGTTCATATAAATTAAGAAAATTTTGATACCAAAAAGTCAAATAAGGACATAATCAAATTATATGAATTTGCCACAAAATCGTCAAATCAAATTACGGGTTTAAAATTATCAAATATTGAAAATTTCATCAGGTGGTTTTGCTGCGTTCTGGCGGTCGAGGTTTATAAAAATGAGTCAGATTTATTTGACCGCCATATTGGATCCGCCATTTTCGCCATATTCGAGTTCAGCGCGGAAAATGCCTTCGCAAACACCTGGAGCCATCTTATTTGCAAGACCCATGAAGAGCTATGTTGTTTATAAGAAAAATTCGTATAACTTTCCAAGTTACTTTCTCCAGTTCCTAGTTTTAAAATTATATTCTAATGCTTATAAATAAAAATTTGAATCCACTAAGGGATATGAAATTGATTCTAGAATTAATTTTTATTACAATACAACCATAACCACCAATACAATATACTGTCGGCAACTATACAGTCCTTCAGCATACAAAAGAATAAATTTATTTTTTATTTTTTAATGCTTAAACCATAAAATGTTTTAAACTTATGCTTAACTTTCGCAAAGATATACAAAGTTTAAAAGAAAAAAATTTAGAAAAATTTTTTGTTTTCTTTTTTTTTTTTTTTTTGTTGTTCTTTAACAACTCAAGTACTTTGTTAGTTTTTTATTTTTTTGTTCATTTTTATGCGTATCATGTTCATCACGGATGATAACTTTAACAGCTTTTCACAGAATACGAGTATTTGTTTTTCTTTCTGTTGCTTTTGTAACATTTTTCTTGTTGATTTAAAAATTCACTGTTTTTAATATTGTTTGCTTAAAAAATTTAAACTGCCGGCATTTTTTTTTTTTACAAAAACAGGGTGTGCCATTTAGGGATTTTTTGTAAAACTTTAGAATCTTTTTGCTTATAATATAACTTCTCTGAGAAAGTATTGAACTCTGGGCTGTTTGACTAAAATGTTTAAAACCTTTTGCATAAAATTCATAATGAAAATATTTTGGGTTATTTGGGTTTTAAATTTAAAATTAACACACACAACATAAGTGGTGTGTGAAAATGCGGGCTTCTTGGGTACGATTGCTGTAGAGTGTCTAATGATGAAGGTATAGCACTGGCCATTCTAAAGTCACCAGCAGCAACTCGTATCCTTACCGTTCGCATCTTTCCTCTTTCCACCTTTCCTAAAACCTGCACAATGCACTACATGAGTAGGGGTCATCCCCTGAGTGCTGGTTTAATAAAAAAAAGCCACATCTCCTTTGGACTATTTTAGTAGAATGTTTAAACCTTTTGCAAAAAATTCATAAACAATGATGAAAATATTTTGGGTTTTAAATTGATTTATAGAGAGTGTAACTTCTGGAAATCCTGTAAAGAATTACTTACATTGATGTTGAAAAAAGCCTCTAGGGTAACCTTTTAACCGTAAACTGTATAGACTGATATAACCACTGCGTATTATAATAAAACCTGTGTGGCGCCAATGCATCTCAGAAGAAAATAATTGCGTACGCTTCAGGTACCAGATAAGGAGATATACCTACTGAACCACATACTGATCTTCGTTAAAACTGGCGGCAGTATGATCGTACAGTAGTAGTAATAAGACACATCTACAAATCAATAATATGCTTATGGAAATAAAACATCTTTTAGGACTGTACTGCTCACTATAGCGAACAGTATTGGACAGACTTTAATGTGCACAGAATTCGTACAGGCAATCATGCCTTTCGTGGTATGGCAAATTGTATTAAACAGTCTTAAGAATAATATTCAAATCACCTAGGACATTAGGTGTGGACCCTATTCTAACCTTGCTCGTAAAGACACAGCTGGCTTTCAGAGTAATTAAGAATAAACATGACTTTAGAGTTTGAAAATATCACAGAGCTACCAGGAACATCGTGTGATGTTGTTGCAAGAATAACTATTACAACGAGATACAACACTGAAAATTTGATTAGATTAGGTTACATCATACATAGGCCTGGCTAGATCTATTCGAGACCCTATGTATTTAACTCAAAAGAAAGAAGAGTGCCCAGTTATCGTAGGACATAATGGCTAACTATGCACGCTGTTCTAGATGGAAACCCTTACTGATAACTTATCTCAAGATTGAGGCCACTAGTAAGGGAACATAGTGCAAGGCATGATTGTTGTTTTTATTGTACATGTTTTCAAAGGTTCAAAGTAAAGGGTGTACAATTTAAAAGTTTAAATTTATATTTCTGTTTAACAATGGATTATTATTTCGTTTATATGGCTGCCACATTCGAACGGAACAGTTTACGTACACTTTTTCTAGTGTATGACGTCGAATCTCGTCAATGACGTCACGAAAATTGTCCTTCAAATGCTAAATTGTCGGCAAAGTCCAACGGTATCTAATCGCAGCTTTTTGGCGGAAAATTGATTTCAGAACTTCGACTAATTAAAGGGCCACCAAGCGTTCGACGCAACAAATCGTTTGTGGCATGAAATGTGTAGCTAGTTCCACTATCCTGTTAAAACAAAACATCGTTCACATCAATAACATGAAGAGCAGGTACATAAAAATCAATTATCAAGGTGCGACTGACCGTATTGGTGGTCATTTTCAAAGAAATATGGGCCCATAATGCCTCAGTCACTCGTAATAGTTGCGTTTTATGCTATGAGACTACACTTGGGTATTTTGAGCCCCAAATACGGCAATTTGGCTTATTAATGTAACCAACACACTGAAAAGCTAATTTTAGTTCAATTTAGTTCAGTTTCTCGTTGGCCTAATGAAACCCAACTTTGTTGAAGCGTGAATCGATTCGTTACGTTCAGTGGAGATAATGCACAGAATTTTGTGACAGAACAGAATGGCATAAGTATTGCCAGATTCGAAATAACCGATAGTTTAAATTTAAGTTTGAAGTCGCCGTGGTCTAGTGGGTAGTGTATTGGCTTACTAGACAAAACGCTCGGGTTCGTAGCCCAGGTCAGACATCAAAACGAAAAAATAATTCTTCGGCTACTTCCTCTCAGCAGATTTCTGGCAAAGACTCTGAGAGTAAAAGCTTCTCAAAAATCTGTCGTTCGGAGTCGACTTTAAACTGTAGGTCCCGCCACTCATGTATAAAATTAACGCACACAACATAAGTGGTGTGAGTAGCTAAGTCGTAATATGTATGTATGTATGTATGTTAAATTTAAACCAATAGGTGGCCCGCCTTATACATGCAGGTAGTGTTCATAGGTTTTTTAATACGGACCATAATGTTCATGTGTCTGTCTGGAGATCGAAATTACAGTCTCTTTGAAATAATTTTTAGATTCTACATCTATTTTCTTATGAAGATGTCAGCTTCAAACTTGTAGTTGGAAATAAAAATTAGATTAACAGCGACATTTTCAAAATATTGATTGTCAGTTGCCATTCATAATCCAATCATAAATAATAATTTTAGTGGAAGAAGAAAAAAGTTCCCTTAAATTTACTACCCTATGTATTAAAAAATTTTTCTGTAAGATTTTTATATTGGAAAAAAGGACTAAAATTGCTGTTGCTGTTGATCCTTTTCATTTGTCATGTCGCAATAAACTATTGTAGAGAAGTGCTGCTATTATTCAAATCCAAAATGGAATTATTCTTTCACATCCGTTTTACCAAGAACTACAAGCAGTTACGTTATAACAATACTTGTCAGCAGAATCATTATCACAAGCATATTTTACTACTCTTCATCTAATGTATTGTGCTACAATGCAATTGAGATGAAATTCGATAAAAAAAAGTAATGATTTCTAATTAGACTGTGACCTAGCATTTGTTCATTATTATGGAAATTTTAAAAGAAAAAAGAATTTAATGTATCATCATATATTGCTTACTAAAACTGTTTAGTTTGTTAATTTTAATTTTTAATTTAAAATTTTCTGTTCACATTTTAACTCATTTTCCCAGTCTGTATTTGTTTTATTGTTAAACATTTCGAGTGATTTCTACTACAAAATAATTAAATTTTTTATTTAATTTTTTTCTTTTCTAGGGTTTTATAAAAATCTACAAACAGTTCTTTCCACAAGGAGATCCTAGTAAATTTGCCTCATTAGTATTTCGAGTGTTTGATGAAAATAATGTAAGTTGTTGTATCCCCTAAAAAATTATTATTTAAACTCTTCACATCAATAAATTTCGCGGAGAACATTATTAAAATTGATTGCATCACATACATCACACACAATAAAATATCGAAAATGGAAAGAAATTCATTCCGCATCATTTAGTTGCAACCTTTATGTAATCAAACAAATCGTCATAAATCAAAATAAAGTGCGTCTACGTCAAATTGAAAGATTTCATAAATCTAAGATTTGGAATATGATTTATAAGGAACATTTTTTTGCCATATATAATCATGGAAATAAATTATTTAGCTTTCACAAATGGAAAACAATTTGTTTCACCTTGTTGGTTAATCCAAATAGCAAAATGGAATTAAAAAAGTTCATCATATTATTCTCCTATAAATGTGCAATAGATTGGAAGGAAAGATTATAATTTTTAAGCGAACCACAAAAAAATCATGTGATTGGGAAAGCATGTCTTTTTAAATTGATGCCGTAGTCTAGTAGGTAGTGTTGTTGTTTTTATTGTGCATGTTTTCAAAGGTACAAAATGAATTTCTAGGTGATACACAAAGTAAAGTTAAAAGTTTAAATTTTTATTTCTGTTTAACAATGGCTGCCGCGGCTGGTCTCACAGTACCACATTCTAACGAAAATGTTTTCGTACACTTTTTCTAGTGTATGACGTCGTATCTCGTCAACGACATCACGAATATTGTTCTTCAAATACTAAATTGTCGGCAAAGTCCAACGGTATCTAATCTCCATCTTCTTGGTGGCCAATTGATTTCACCACTTCGGCTAATTAAGGGATTACCGAACGTTCGACGTAATAAATCGATGGTGGCATGAAATGAGTGGCTAAAAAAAAAACATCATTCACATCAATAACATGAAGAGCAGGTACATTAAAATCAGTTATTACGGTGCGACTGACTGTAGCGGTTGCGATGTCCTCATTTTCAAAGAAATATGGACCCATAATGGCTCAGTCACTCGTAATAGGTGCGTTGTATCCTATAAGACCACGCGTGGGTTTTTTGAGCCCCAAATACGCCAATTTTGCTTATTAATGAGAATAAGGGTCTTCGTCTGAAAAGCTGATTTGAGTTCAATTTAGTGCAGTTCCTCGTTGGCTTAATGAAACCCAACTTTGTTGAAGCGTAAACCGGTTCATTACGTCCAGTGGAGATAATGCACAGAATTTTGTGACAAAACAGAATGACATAAGTATTGCCAGGCTTATTAGACGTAAAGCTCGGTTTCGTATCCCTGGTCAGGCAAAATATGAAAACAAAATATGGTCAAAACAAAATATGAAAAAATATTTCAGCGGCAACTTCCCCTTAGCAAATTTCTGCCAAAAGCTTTGAGAGTAAATAAACCTACCATGAAATAGTTTCTCAAAAATCTGTCGTTCGAAGTCAACGTTAAACTGTAGGTCCCACACAAAATGAGTGGTATCAGAAGTCAGACCGTAATCTTGACTGGAGGGTTGTAATGGTCAGTTATGTGTGTATGTAAGATCATCCTTTTTAGATCCTACAATCATGCTCTTGGAGAATTAACACTAATCGAAAGAAAAGAAAAGATGCAATTTAAGAATACAATTCTTATGATTCCTCTTCAGAGGTAATCCCCCCGTGGATCCCCATATAAGAAGTAAAGTTTCTGCACGTTCTGTGCCCATATTCTAGTAGCTGGTGTGTTGGCTTACTAGGCTTGAGGCCACGGTTTAAACCTCAGGTCACACATCTCTAACAAAACGACATACGTAAAAAAAATTAACTTCATGACATCCTATCAGCAGATAGCTGGGAAAAACGCTAAAAGTAATGTTGTGTTAATTTTTTCCATGAGCAGCTGAACCTAGAACTTAATTTCAACCCCGATCGCTATATTTGTGAAACTTTTTAGTGCAATTTCGTTTTGCTTTTATAGTTTCCAGTTTCCGTTTTATTCGAGGTGTTTGAGTTATAGATTAAACTACAGCCACTCGTCTAATATACTACATACTAGGCTGTTGCGACTGGCAAATTGGCATCTTCTGTAATTATGCTTCTGTGAGTTTGAATTGTAGAATGCTTTGAGATGGGAAGTCTCAGCTAAGCTTTCTTTGTATATGGTTATCGTGGATAAGATGTACACGTTGCCTAAGTAGGGGTATCCATCTGCTACCAGTAGTTAAAGAAGAATTTTTTACTACGAAGACTTCACATGTTATGGCATTATATGTACACATGAGTGCTAACTAATGAATATTCTAGAAATTGTGGAGAGCGTCATCATATGCCGGTGTACGCCTTTGGTTTCACTCAGTCTACTCATACTTGATTTACCGGAGCAATCGTTTTTGGACATTTTAATTCGAACGTGCCCGGCCTCACACTAACCAACCCTCTCCCGACCGCGGAGGGCTCGTCCCCATTACGAACGGACACGTACACACTACAGTCCGGACTGTAGCGGGTAAAGCAAAAGTTATGTCAACGAAAACATACAACAGCTACAGAACTTAATCACAAGCTGAATAAGGTAACAATAAACCGGAAGTCGCCGTGGTCTAGTGGGTAGTGTGTTGGCTTATTAGACAAAAGGCCCGGGTTCGTATCCCAGGTCAGACATCAAAACGAAAAATATTTCTTCGGCGACTTCCTCTCAGCAGATTTCTGGCAAAGACTCTGAGAGTAAAAATTGCCATGAAAAGCTTCTCAAAAATCTGTCGTTCGGAGTCGACTTTAAACTGTAGGTCCCGCCACTCATGTATAAAATTAACGCACACAACATAAGTGGTGTGAGAAGCTAGGTTGTAATCCTGACTGAAGGGTTGTAATGGCCAATTATGTATGTATGTATGTTATGTAAACCGGAACTATCTAAGACAAGAACGAAAATACATTTTTATACAATAATTTATAAATTAATGCCAGCATATAAGATACTTTTTATATCATAAACATTACAATTATAATCTATAAAATTATAATGTAAGTTAAAATCATTACATAATCTACGAAAAGGAAAATTACATCCATTGTTCGTTCTATAGAAATCTAAAGAAAGAGGACGATAGTGCCGTGAAAATCTTGCTAGAATATTGAAATTCAGATTACATAGCAAAAACCCAGAATCGATATCACCTTAACCTTAGATTATAAACACAACTAAGCCCTAAAACAGCCCTTCTACGTTCCAAAGTTGGAAGTTTTATCAAAGCTAATATATCCTCATATGACGAAAGCCCATTGGCATAATTCCATCCAGAGTAATAAAAACTTCTTCTGTACAAACTCAATTAAATCACTATGACAACGATAGTATGGATTCCAAATAACAGACGCATACTCCAAAATAAGTCTAACAAGTGAAACGTACAGTAGTACATGAAGTCAATCACAATATTCACTAAGGGTTCTGAAAAGTTTGCAGCTTAACGTGCCTTAAGTACAGGTTGTAGAGTGTATTCAGTTCAGACCTTCCAACTAGCTCTGGTGTATGGACTTTATGTGATCTCAAAATGAGCTGCCAATTCCTTCTATTTATCCAGCGCTGCGTCATGTAAATATGGCAAATATGAATAAATAGTGGTGGTAATATGGTCACAATTTGAAAGTATCTTAAAAATAACTCTTTCATTAGCATACGATTTAAATTCCGATTTACCTCAGTTTTAAGCACAAATAATAAATAACAAAAAAATGTTTCATAATCTATTTACGAACTTATCCTTGGCGAATAAATCCGTTCTCAATGGATTTCGTTTACCTAATCAATCATAAAATTGCACATCAAATTTAAAATTATCCAATGGGTGGAAAAACACATTGAACAGGAACAAATTGATAACAAATAAGAACAAATTCTTTTACAATTAAAAATCATTAGATTCTAATCAGTAACTTCTGAATGAATGAGAACATCAAGCAACTTGTCATAATTTCCGGAAAATATTGTTGTCCCAACAAATAGAACAAATAAAACAAGTGAAAATAGTAAAAAATTTTTCAAAACTAAAAATCAATAGATTTAGCAATACCATCACAATCATCATAATCGCCATTAACATCATCATTATCAATGTCATGTTATAAGAGAAATAAACATTTTTCATTCACCATCCACCATCCCCCGTCAGCTATCAAGTAAAGTGAAAAGCAATCAATTACAACAATTGAAAACAACATTTCAAATCAATACACGAGATTCAATAAAAAATTTATACTCATTTACACCCATTTACACCCATGTCCACCTACTCAACAATGACGGAGACGGCACAATACATTTGTTTTGTTGTCCAAATAATTCTAATGAATCGAATCGAAGTGTTTTTTCTTTCTTTTTTTTTTGCACTTTCAAGAGTAAAAATTGAAATGGAAAACTTTTTGTTTTAATTTAATTTTTTTTTCTGCTCTCTTTTTCATTCATTTTAATAATAGGATGGAGCGATAGAATTTGAGGAGTTCATACGGGCGTTATCGATCACATCAAGAGGAAATTTAGATGAAAAACTGCAATGTATGTACACAATTCGATTGTATTTTGTATATCGATGTAACTTTTTTTTGATTTTTGATTTTTAATAAAAATTAGGGGCATTTCGCCTGTATGATGTGGATAATGATGGTTATATAACGAGAGAAGAAATGTATAACATTGTCGATGCGATTTATCAAATGGTGGTAAGTATCCAGAGGAGCTTTCTAAAATTGTACTCTATTATCGATTAGATTCCTTGTATGTTTGTTTGTGATATATTTTATCTTTCGAATTTTTGTTCATAAAACATGCCATAGCTTTACGTAAATGCACCAGGTGTACAGGTATGAAATGAGCGTTGAGATACAAATACAGTAAGACCCTGGTTAACGCGGAGAATTCGTTTCAATAAGTTCCAGCGCTAAACGAAACAGCGTTAAACTAGGAAACTTAACACGTACATATGTATACACCTAGTAACGTTGATGACAACTAATAAGTCAACTGTGACGCAGGAATGAAGGGTTCGTAATGTGATTGCGACTTCGGAATATACATTTGGAATCTTTTCTCCGGATAGACTAACAAAAGAGCGCTGAGAAACAAATATATAGTATACACCGTCGCTATATAGTGCACCGCTTTTGGCTAGTGTACGACCGTTTCGTTTGCAACCGCGTAATACTGAAACAGCGTTAAGCGGGGTCTTACTGTATCTTCATAAAAAACCGAGTAAGTTTTGTCAAACTTACATCAAAATCAAGTAAACAGTATCCTTTTTTCATCAAGTTAAAGACGACAAACTTTATTCCAGAAAGCAATGATCAATACGGAAAGAATTCTTTTAGGTTTCATTTAAAGAAATATGCTGCGGAGACTCATCGAATACTTGTCGAGCCATACGAAATAATCAAAAAATCTTTGGAATGGATATCAAATAAATTAAGTGATAGATACATGCATACATATACAATTGGTCATTACAACCCTCACGTCAGTCTTACGACCAAGCTACTCACTCACACCACTTCTGCAGTGTGTGTTAATTTTTATACATAAGTGATGGGACCTACAGTTTAAATGAACGACAGAGTTATGAGAAACTTTATTATGTTATGAGTTTTTGCCAGAAATCTGCTGAGATGAAATTGCCGAAAAAATATTTTTGCGTAAGGTTTGTACCGAGTCCAGCACACTGAACTACAACGACTTCTAATTGCTAACAATATTGAATGAAAGTGTTTGAAAATGATGAATCAGAAAAAGAATCGCAGAAAAATCATGAATTAATCCGAAAACCATTATCACCGAATGTAAAAAAGGAAGACAGTGCTGTGTTTTTGATGCTACCAGAAAGGTTTGGTGTACTATAAGCTCTTAAACCTGGTGAAGCCATTAAAACATATCGCTACCATCAATAAAATATCAATTTGAAACATAATTTGATCGAAAATCGACCGGAATAGGCCAGAAGACGTGACTAGATGATTTTGCAGCTACTTTATAATACCCCCACACATGGACAAAATTGGTTCAGAATATGGTCAAAGCGATAAGTTGCCAACTGCTACCGCAACTGCCATATATACCAGGCTTGACTCATTCTACTATGCGGTTTCGTTGATGTGAAACGTGTTGGGTCGTATTGTTGTCGCAGTAGTCTAGTAGGTAGTTTGTTGGCGTATTAGATGTGAGTCATTTCCAACAAAAACGAAAAATTAATATATATTCGGCGACTTACGCTTTCTTGAAGATTTCTAAGGAGTGCTCACGAAAAAAAATTTGTCTACTTTTAAGCTTATAACTTTTATCATAATTGAAAAAAATGAATACCGTTACATTGTTTTTGTTAGTCATCTGTTACATAATCCATGTGCTAAATTTCATTGCAAAATTAGTTTTTGAAAATGGGCACCCAACAAGAATGTCGCAAAAAAAAAAATGAAATTTTCAATGAAAAACCGCGCTGCTTACAAAAAACGATTGCTAGGTGCTCGCAGTTGCTAACCAAAAGACAATTTCTAAGGTAAGAATTAAACAATATAAGGAGTCTTTGAGTATTGCGAGAAAGCGTGGAAGTGGAAGAAGAAACGGCTTTGCCGACAAAGCAAGTAAAATAATACGAATTTTTCTAAAACACACTAAAATGTCTGGAAGAAAAGTGGCTCAAAAAGTTGGATGCTCTGAGACATTGGTCAGAAACAAATTTTATATACAAAAGAATTCAAATATTATTTACTTTAATTGAAAAATAAAACGAAAAAAATCCGCCGCTAAGTTTTATTTCTATAACGAAAAGTGTAAGTCCAATTTTTTTTTGTGCGCACTCCTTAGCAAAAACTCTGAGAGTAAATGAAATTGCCATGAAAAGTTTCTCACAAATCTGTCGTTCAGAGTCGACTTTAAAGTGCAGGTCCAGCCATTCATATATAAAATTAACATACATTGGTGTGAGAAACTAGGCCGTTATCCTGACTAAAGGATTGTAATGTACTGTTATGTACGTTATATATGTATGAAGCGTGTTGACTGGCTAGTATTTCAATACCGGCGGGAAGGTCAAGTTTTATTGCCACGGGAACCACAAATTCCAGAAAAAAGTGTGTGCCATTGCTGGTCAATGCTTTGAATATAATGTCTTTTATTAAGAAAATCAAGCTCATTTTATACCAGTACACCTGGTATATACAATTAATTTATATTTGTCAACATCTTCCCTGTATACATACACAGATTATTAATAAAATAAATTAAGAAATTTCTAATTATTTCTTGCATTTATTTTCATCATTCAATCAATTAAACATTCAAGGGTCAACAGCCGCAAACAGATGACGAGAATACACCACAAAAGCGCGTAGATAAAATCTTCGATCAGATGGATAAAAATCATGATGATCGCCTAACATTAGAAGAGTTTCGTGAGGGTAGTAAAGCTGATCCACGTATAGTGCAGGCGTTAAGTTTAGGTGGTGATTAACCAAAAGAGTCATAGTTTAATTCCACAGGTTAATTAAACTGAAATGAATAATAAACAAAAATAAATCATATACACATACATACATAATTACACATACACAAATGACGGAATAAAAACATTGAAAAAAAAAAATTGGAAAAATATTTATTAAATCACATATATTTACACACATACAAACACACATTAAAATATAAATTTTATACATAGAAAATCGTTACTAACACATCTGCAGCTAGACATATTTACATACACACACACAGACATACAGGTCTGACTAGGTAACAGTTAAAGAGAATCTGAGAGAAAAAAACAAAACATTTTTAATGCGAATAATGCCGTGTTTTATAAATAAATAAATAATCTATTAGGCAGCAACAACAACAACAAACAAAAGGTTAAAGAAAATTAAGAAAATCAATAAAATAAAGTTTCAATTGATTCAAGAAAAAAAAAAAAAAATATGAAAAAATAGTAAAAGCAGTAGTAAAAGCTTGATTAAAACAAAATAAAGGGGGAAAGACCGGATAACAAAAAAATAAAAATTCTGTAAATATGAATTCCTTTATTTAAATGCTAAAGTACAGTTACTTATAATGTTAAATTTGTGGTAAATAAATACCCCTAAAGACAACAGAAGAAAATCTTAACACCCACCCAAAAAAATTCATACAAATTTAGATACCAAGTAAGGGAAATTATGCTACAAAAAAAAATCACAAAACTTAACAGAAAAAAATACAAAAAAATACGATAAAACTTTTCTATCATAGACAGCTAAACTTACTAGAAAATTTAACTACAATTTAACTAAAAAAGAAAAACAAGAAAAAGTAATAAAAGAAACTAAAACTAATTGAGGTCGAATAAAAAGGTGCGTTCATTTTGTTTATTTTTTTTCAAATTTTTGCTATTTCAACCAGGAATTACGAAAAAAGTAGACACCAAAGTAAAACCCCCACTACTAATACTTCCTGTTAACTTAATAATCAACTTTAAACACACAGACAGATAGACGGACAGACACAACAAAATTTAGTAACAAAAAAAGAAAGAAGAGCGATTAAGAAACATTCACAATACTTTCACAATTTAAATACTACGTTACCATTAGATAAAACGGAAGCAAAGAAATGAGACCGAAAGAAAGAAAGAACGAAAAAAGGAAATAAGGAATAAAAACAGTTCTACAATTGTATTTAATTTAATTTTATAGACGTAATTAGTTAAACCAGTAATAAAACGTGAATAATTTTCTTTTTTTTTTCCTTTTTTGTAAGGACGTTTTAGCTTTTTAAGACTTTTTGGGGTGGAACTGATAAACTCTAAACTTTGTTTTGAGTTATTTTGTGAAGTATAAAGTAATTATGATTTGGTTTTTGATAATCAAATGAAAAGTAAATTTGAGAGTTTAATCAGGCAATATTTTAATTAAATTTTATTAAAATTTGCAAGTAAGTTTGAACTATGTGTTCGCAGATTATAAATAAAAATAAATTTGGGTTTAGTTTTAAATAAATTTTTTATTGTTCGCACAATTCTGTGTGCTACAACTGTTCCAAACTTGACAACAATTGTTTTATTTCTTATTGTTCTCTTCACTCTTTCGCATAAACAATAACAATTGTTCAATAGATCTTCAAAACACGATTATTCTCTTCACACTTAAAGTGTTTTCACACAAGACTGATGGAATTTCTTCTCAAATGTATTGCCTGCTTTGTCTTGCCTTTTTATATGCCCACTTCAACAACAGTCTGATGAATGCTCTTCAAGGAGAATTTCTTCGCGAAATCTCTATAAATGAAAACATGTTGTTTACATTTATCCTTATAGTGTTGTTATTCCTTCCTGTTGACATGTTTGTCCCTTTTTTATACAGATGTTGTTGCTATATTTTTGTTTATTCGCTGATCATGTAAACAAGTTCATTGTTTTTGTTTTTGTAGCTTTTGTTTTAAATTTTTATGTTAAACGATAACACAATTTCCGTTTTTGTAACAATATTTTAGTAGCAGGCTTCAATTCTAAGAGATATTATAAATAACTACTAACGAACTTCTTCTTCTTCTTGGTAATATCATAAACATTTTGTGTAATAAATAATTCTACGCTCTTTAGCAGATGAGCTACAGCAACAATATTTGCCTAAATTTTGCTCTCGTCTAGACAGCTTTTTAGGTGCACAACTGTTTCCAGCGGGAACTATCCATTACTATTCTCATAAATTTCAAAGTGTCCCAAAAAGTAACATAATTACGTACCATAATTTGTAGTAAAGTTGCGAACATAAAAGACAAAAGTACTGTCTCACACAATTTAAAAGAGACACACAAAAACCAACTTTACACTTGTAACATATCGCATAAATCTTCGATAAGAACAGATCTTAATTACTCCGCATCCCATTGATTCCAGCTTCCTTATCCTTATCAGTATCACACAGTTAGTTCTCATTGTCCTTGTTTACTTTGATTTTACTTCCCCTACTATTTCATTTCGTAATGAAATCTATGGCGATTCTGATGATATAATCTGATCTCCTTCTAAGAATATGATCTAAAGCCATTTACCTGTTTATCCTGCTAGTCACTAAATCGATATTTATAGTTCTTGCCAAAATTCTCAGTGGATCCGGCGAAGGTAGCTTTTAAGGAAGATTTGTGCCTTTCGCATGTCAAGAGTGGCGTTGTTCAATGGTGCACTAACTCACAGGAGGATGGATTTTATATTTTCTTTAAATATTTCAATGATCAAAGGTCTGACAAATTTTTTTTAAGCAAAATTAGTAACTTCCCTACAAGAATGCTCGCGAGCTTGTCCATAATTGTCTCTAATAAAGTGAACTTACCAATACGTAGTTGTTTTTGGAGTAATACAAATTTACCGTGCATTCTAAGCTCTCCAGTACGTTAACAACAATGTGTGTGTTTTTACATGGATACCTGTCTAGAGGATCTAATCCCATTTTTCTCTTCGCTCTGGGTGAAAATAATGCGTAGACCAACGCCCCTACTTACATGCTGTAAACACTGGCTACAGCCAGGAAGTAGTTACCAATTCGAAGTAATGCTATTTGGACATGACTGCCCTCTTGTTTAGGGGTCGGCCCCATCTAAACTCCTTCAAATGCATTAAATATGTACCGCTACACCGTACTCGCGCACTCCCCGCGATTTGGGTCTAAACCACAGCCACCACGTGCCTCCTGGGGGACCTCACCATTGCTGGGCAGGGATAAGTCGATGGGACTCCTAATACCCGTGGTTCCAGATTAAGACCTCTGGTAAGGCTTCGCAGCCACGCAAGACCAGACTGCTGCCAGTTCAACCCCAATCAGTTCCTGACCGGTAGTAACACCCTTAGTGGCCTTTTGCGACAAGTATGGCTACCACTGTGTTATAATTCTCTTCCCGCTACCACACGGGCATCCTGTGCGTTAACAATTTAATTGCTTGTCATCATGAAATAACCCACAATTCAAAAATTACGGCTTTCTTTATCGCATCAGGTTTTAGAAAATAACCTAAGCGCTCTCTAGCCAATTGTGATTTTATTGAACACAAAGCCAGAGTTCTCAAAGTGCTGCAAAGCTATAATAAATAAATTTTTGTGCTCAACTTGCTCTTCATAAGTACAGAGTTTCCTGTACTAGTTGCAAAGACCTACCTACACCTAAACCTGTATCAAGTCCCTGATATTAAATTAAAGCCGCTTGAATTTCATTTCCTTGATTAGGCAATATGACATCAAAAATTCGGTTTAATAGTAATCCAGCTTTACTCCAGAACAAATGCCACAACACTAATGTGACCAAGGGCTCAAAGTTACACGTTTTACATTCTGAATATATTTCTTATGGTGATAGACCGATATTCGCTTTTCCTTGTTAATACTTTACTTATGATGAATATTTATAGGCACAGGAATAACGTATTATCCTTAAATGTTGAAAAGTCTTGCCAGAAAAATTTGAGTAGACCTCAGGGCTTACGGATCATCAAAAATTGTTTCTCTGCGCCCTGAAGCAGTTATCTAACCAATTTTTTTGGAACAATTCCTTTTCTAATATTGTCTTTACCAAACTACTACATACTATAAATGAAAAGAATGTCATGAAAATCTGGGAATGATTGGATTGAAAAGCATTATGTACTCGTGTTAAAGTCCCCCATCAAACAATTGCATAGTATTTGAAAACTTATTTCACAATTGAGTCCATATTCCAATCTTTCTAAATTGACTTAAGTACTTGTATTAAACTCCATAGAATGTTGGAATTTTTGTATATCGTGTTAGGGCTGTTTGAATCTTAAAATTCATGAATATATATGACGACACGTGCTATATGTAAACATCTCTGAAATTGTGTATTTGATAGTACCGTTGTCCTTGTCTATATAGGAGATAACAACGTCCTCTTAACTGTATTTGTCCTATTAGAATTCATTGGATTGGGAGAGCTCCATGGGTGTAATAACCATTCTATGTCCCTTTTTATGTTCTTTTTTTTGTTTTTTGTGTACCTTCATACTAACGAGACGAGACGAGGCGAGACAACCTTTATATTAATTTCACAATTTTTAATTTAAGACCAAATTAAAATATTATCCTGTTGGAGAATATTTCATATTCTAAATTAAACATAATTTTCATATTTTGGGAAAAAAAAGAGAAACACATTTAATGTCACGTTGCTAAGCATAAAATATTGTTTAAAAAATAAAAATAATTTCCTGACTTTAGAAAAATTCAATTGTTTAAAGTTGCTCACAAACCACATGGAAGTTATGTTTTCCGAAAGAAAAAAAATTATTTTCAGCTGAAAGCATAAATTTCAAACAGCAAATGGGAAAAACACCGATAGCCGATGAAAAAAAAAATGAAATAATAATTAAAAAATAAAATAAATAAATAAATAAAAACTGATACTCAACACCAATTTAAAACAGAATAAAACGCTTTTTATTATTAATAACAACAAAAAACCGTAATTAATAATAATAATATTGAAAAAATAAATCAAGAAATATTGATAAAAAGAAAATAAATTATTAATATTTACAAATGTGTAGTTTTAAGTGTTGTTGTTAAGGCTCATTTAATATTAAATAAATTAAAACAAAAAAAATTATTAAAAAATTAAAAAAATATTAAAAAATATTAATAAAAAAATAAAACATTTAAAAAGAAAATCAAAATTAATTATTAACAAATTATCTTTGAAACAAGCCAAATTTATTACTATTTTCATTTTCATTTTTTTTTTTATTAAAAATTCTAATTTTTCTTTATTAAAATTCACCACGATTTCTAAAAAATAAAAAATTTTTAAACCAGCACTAATAAAATAAATTAACAAAATTCCACTACAAAAAAAGCATGTTGATTGTGACAAAAAAGGTAAATTAAAAATTTTTAACAAAATTTTGCTTCAAAAAATATTTTTTAAAAATGCTTTTTTTTTTTGTTTTTTCTTTCTTTTTTGTTAATAGGCATGGATTTTTAATGACTTAATAATTCTAAAAACAAATTTGTTATTTATTATAATTCATATGTAATGCATGTTTTGCTTTTATTATAAATAATTGTTTTTCATTCTTTACTTATTATAAAGCTTTTTGGTATATATATTTTTTTTTTATTAAAATTTTTTATAAAATTATTAACAAAATTTATTGAAAACACTCTACAAGACGAGACTTGAAGCAATTGAGCATACATATGCTTTCTTTAAAAGTTAAATTTTGTAGTTTGTTGCTATGAAATTAATTAAATTAAAAAAAAAAAAAATAAAACGATAAATCCTTAAAACAACACCTCAAACTTAAATAAATTCAAAGTAAAATAAAAAAAATGTATTAATAAATAAAATAAAATTTTTTAAAATTATTTCAACACTTTTATTACACTCTCTTGCAATTTTCGTTAAAAAAAAAGAAAAACTAACTCCTACTTTCTTTTACGAATACTAGCTGTTATTACTACTTTTCTTCCTATAATATACACACAACAACATTATTATGATTTTATTTAAACTGTAAAATATCCTTAAAAAAAATAAAAAAAATTTAAACACCAACCTTATAAACTTAAACAAAAAATAAACAAATATTATAAATAAAATAAAATATTAAAAAATAAACAACTTTTTTTAATCACCATTCTAAAATAATTTCTGTAATTTTATATGTGGATACAGCTTCCAGCAAAAACACAAAAACAAAAAAAAACTGGAATATTTTTTGCACTTTTTTCTTATATTTTTGTTTTATAAATATTTAATTTGTTTAATGTTTAAATAAAATATATATTTTTTTCTTTTCTTAAAGGCATAAAAAAAAATATATTTTTTTATTTAAGCTTTGAAAAAAGTTCCTAAAATATTCCATTTTTTGTTTTTGTTTTTTTTTTATTTTATTTTTAATTTTTTTTTTTAAATTTTCTTCCTATACTATTTTTTTTTTTTTTAAGTAAGACTATATATAATACAATATATAAATATTTAAATATACTATCCCTTAATTGTAAATTAAAATTATTATTTGTTGTATTATAATTATTTAAATTCTTTTAATTTAATTAAATTTTTTAATTGCTTTATTTTTTAATACTTTGAAAATTAAATAGAAATACTTTTTATAATAATAATTTAATAAATATTTAATATAATAAAAATAGATTTTCTTCTGAATTATTATTTTAAAATATGTTTTTAAATTTTATGATTTATTATTTGTAATAAAAAAAAAAATAAAAATTAGAAAACAAGAAACTTTGTTGCATATTTAAAATCTTTCTTTTTTTTGGATTGCTCTTTGGCTCTTGTTTAAATTTTATTATTACTCTTGTCTTAAGTATAAATTCTTTTTTTTTTTGTATTTTTTTAGTTTTCCTTTCACGATTTTATTCTCTTCAAATGTGCTTCCAAAAAGTTTGAAGTGCTTTTATCCAAAGGCGATTTGCTTATAGCTTATGGCTGACTAGTTTTGATTATTTAAAAAAAAAAAAAAACTTTTTTATAACTTTGTTATAGCATTTTTACTTGTATCATATTGAAGACAAAACAAAAAAAAAAAAGAATTTTATAAATTTTATCTGCATCTTAATCTCTTTTTACAGGATAAAAACGGAAAAGGTTAATTTCACAGTCAAATATGTTTTAAAAAATTCTCTTTGTTTAGTAGTGTTTTAGAATATATTCCATCAATTATTTTAAAAAAGTTTTAGTAAAAATATAATAGCTGTCATGAGTTTTCGACTTTTGCATTCTGTTTCTAATCATATTCAATTTCTAGTTGCTAGGAATTAAACAAATGCAGCAAATTACAGCAAAAATTTGTAAAATCGAATAAAAGAAAAACAAGTGAATAGCGTCAAGCATTATGATTTCCCAGCGCTTAATTAATTAAATAGCAAGTGTTTCTAGAATCCTTTCATCCAAGTAGCACTTTAACTTCAGAAAATATTTTTCTGACACTTTACAGTTGAAGAAACTAAGGATTGCGCACAAAAAAAAATTGGCCCTACTTTTAAGCTTACAAATTTTATCATAATTGAAAAAAATTAATATGTACCGTTACATTGTTTTTGTTAGTCATCTGTTTCAAAATCTACGTGCTAAATTTCATTGCAATAGTAAAAATAGTTTTTTTAAAATAGGCATCCAACAAGAATGTCGTAAAAAAATAATTGAAATTTTCAATCAAAAACGATTGCTAGGCACGCAGGTGTTAACCAAAAAACAGTTTCTAAGGTAAGAATAAAACAATATAAGGAGTCTTTCAGTATTGAGAGAAAGCATAGAAGTGGAAGAAAAAAGGATATGCCGACCAAAACAAAGCAAGTAAAATAATGCGTATTTTTCTAAAACACCCTAACATGCCTGGAAGAAAAGTGGCTCAAAAAGTTGAATGCTCTGAGACCTTGGTCTGAAAAAAATTTTATACACAAAAGAATTCAAATATTATTTACTTTAATTGAAATATAAAATGAAAAAAAATCCGCCACTTAGTTTTATTTCTATAACGAAAAGTATAAGTCCAGTTTTTTTTTTTTTTGTGCGCACTCCTTATATTCTCATTTCATTTGTACACGTTTATGTTATTAAATATACAAGGTGAAGGTATAGCACTAACTATTTTATAGTCACCTAGCAGCAACTCGTTTCCTTGCCATTCGCATCTTAAGGTAGGGCGTTTGTCTTTCAATTATTCCTTATCGCGTCAATTACAATATTGGTAACTTTAAATCTAACGTCCACAAACAGCACTCCCTCTTTCCACCGTCTTATAACCTATTTTTCTAAACTTGAACAGTGCACTGCATGAGTAGGTACCATCCCCTGAGTGCTGGTTTTATCAAAAAGAAATAAAATGTATACAGTATAGGACCAATAAATTCATTTCATTTTTAATAAGGCATAGGCCTTTGTATAGAAAAGATTTTAGTTAAGATCTCCTTTAAACTCTCCTTTAAACTCAATCCACTCTATACAGTCTTTCACCAATTAATTTTTTTGTCTCATATCAAGGGAATATTTAAATCCAGTCAACTTTGGTGAATTCAAAAGGCGAGAGATATATTAAACCTATTATCCATATTTATTGCTCGCAGCCCGATAGAAACGAACTTCTTTCAATATGAATATAACGAAAAAAACTTTTAACGTAGAAAAAATCTAGAAGCCAACCCATTCTTTTTCACAGTCCCTTCACATGGCCTTAAACTATTTGAATACAGTTCGACAAACGTAATTAATTTCCCCCGTTTAATTGTCGACAAACTAATATACATCACTGTAAACAGCATTTAATATTATTAGTTGGCTTAACTATTAAAAAGCAGCATACATTCAGCCATAAGAGATGTACGCATAGCTGCCAGATTTGACGATTTATTGCAATTTTGACGATTTTTAGCACCAAAAATTTCATTTTGACAATATGACGATTTTTATCAGTTAAAAATTTACATAATTTTCTTAACTTTAGTACATTAAAGGTTTCTTTAAGCTTTGTATAACAGGGTGTAAAGTATTGTATTTTAAAGTTATTTTCGAATACTTGCGATGATTTTTCTGTATTTTATACGTTTTAATTCCTTAAAAGCCAAAAAATTACAACTCGTAAATAACGTCGTAGTTGATAATTAATTATTATACGTCGTTGCAGACAATTTTGAAAAATTCGAATAAAGAACAAAGGCAAGTGAAATTATTTCTTTTTTTTTCGTACGACGAACACTCTGGTATTGTTTTTGGAACTAGGAAAATATATTATTGGAATGAGGAAAGAGAGAGCAGTATTTATGAAGACTAGGTTTGAATATTTTTATACCATAAGTAACAGGAAAGATCTCTGCAGGAAGGCAATTCCACAAACGAATAGACCTTCTATGAAATGAACTGTGTCTGTAATGCAGTGTGCGATGCACTGGCCGATCGACGGATGTGATTGCCCAGAAAGTCGAATTAACACGAACGTAACGTAGGAATACATGATTTTCATAAAAAAAAAACTCCTCTTACTTCTTCTTACTATTAAAAAGCAGCATACATTCAGCCATAAGAGATGTACGCATAGCTGCCAGATTTGACGATTTATTGCAATTTTGACGATTTTTAGCACCAAAAATTTCATTTTGACAATATGACGATTTTTATCAGTTAAAAATTTACATAATTTTCTTAACTTTAGTACATTAAAGGTTTCTTTAAGCTTTGTATAACAGGGTGTAAAGTATTGTATTTTAAAGTTATTTTCGAATACTTGCGATGATTTTTCTGTATTTTATACGTTTTAATTCCTTAAAAGCCAAAAAATTACAACTCGTAAATAACGTCGTAGTTGATAATTAATTATTATACGTCGTTGCAGACAATTTTGAAAAATTCGAATAAAGAACAAAGGCAAGTGAAATTATTTCTTTTTTTTTCGTACGACGAACACTCTGGTATTGTTTTTGGAACTAGGAAAATATATTATTGGAATGAGGAAAGAGAGAGCAGTATTTATGAAGACTAGGTTTGAATATTTTTATACCATAAGTAACAGGAAAGATCTCTGCAGGAAGGCAATTCCACAAACGAATAGACCTTCTATGAAATGAACTGTGTCTGTAATGCAGTGTGCGATGCACTGGCCGATCGACGGATGTGATTGCCCAGAAAGTCGAATTAACACGAACGTAACGTAGGAATACATGATTTTCATAAAAAAAAAACTCCTCTTACTTCGCTCGAGTAATATCCATTGTAGTAGCGATAGAACAGTGACACAAGTCACATTGCAACTATGCCCCAATGAACCAATTGAAATGGAACACTATCGTGATTAAGGACCTACTACGGTCTCACCTGTACACGGTCGTGAAGCCTTTAAGGGCCTACCCATACATGAGGGATGTCTTCCATTTTCGATCGGTTATAAATGGTGTAATTTGTAAGTAGATCAGATAAAGTGTAGCATTTCTTGCAACGTCTTAAGAAACCAATCGAGCCATAAAGCTAAGATCCTCTGACTCTCTAACATTTACACCTTATATATGTACGTATAGATTATTCAATATTATTGCTGCTTAACATTGACTTTATACGGGTTTGTTATTAAAAACCTTTCAATTTATTTTTTTTTTTTTCTGACGATTTCAATGATATTTTTGTTGATTTGCAATATCTTTTTCAAGTCTATACAATTCGAATTTAACGTCTTTTTATTTCTGTGTTTATGGGTTGTTGCTTTTAGAAACCACTCTAGGCCATAATATTATTAAAAATTTTGTCTAACGAACACCTGGAACTTCCGATACTCAGAAGGATTGCGTTACCTAACCAGAACTATAAATATTGTCCATTTTGTGCGTAAAGAAATGATGAATAAATTACTAATGGTTGGTTATCATATTAGGAAAAATAAATAAGACCTAGTTTCTTCTTATTTTAGATTAAAAACTGGCATTAAAGCTTACTTATAACGCAACAGAAATATTAAAGCAAATCAATTATCAAATTAAAATCTGGTACAGCAGATTTTAGTTAAAATTTCTGCAAAGTCACTATCAAACTGTGTTCGAGGTCTGGGAAAGAACTTTAAGGCTACTGGTATATGATTTCTAAAATTTTTCTGATACGTTTACTAAAACATTGCCTCCTGAACTCAATAAGAAATTTCAATTTACACGCATGATAACATCTGAACCACATATTGTAAGCATTTGATAAATTTACTTTGGATTTTGTCCTAGGGCTTAAAGACTTAAAAATTTCTGAGCATTTTTAAATTCAACTTTTGTTGCTGATAAACTTCAATAAACTGTATGATACACAAAATTTTTAAAATTTTTTTTAATTGCACGTGATATTATATGTTTAATTTGAATTAAGTTAGAAACCATATGTATTACATTATCATTCTAAATTATGATTATTTTTCTAATTTGTTTGCTTTTTAAAGTCAGTTTAGAAATTTCTTCACAATTAAATTCAAATCTAAAGTTTTTATTATTTTATTTTCTTTCATAAAATTCAAATTAATACCTTTCAAATACAGTATTCCTTCGATTTACGTTGTTTCGATTAACGTCGACAAAAATTTTGTTTGCGTTGTCATGCGATTTATGTGGCCTCTGTTGTTTATAAAAAAAAACAGTGGACTTCCCTTTTAAAATGAGTTCTTTGAAATTCGATTTACTGCGTTTCGATTTATGTCGCATTTTTCCAGAACATTCTACGACGTAAATCGAGGGAATACTGTTCTCATTAATATTAATTTATTCTTAATCTAAACGTATTATTTATTTAACGTTTAATTTCTTCTTCCTAAACAAATCAATTATTGTTTTTGTATTTTCTTGTTTTTTATTAAGTCTATTTAAAGGATTGTAATAAATAATCTTAAAAATAAAAAACATATTATTACGAGTACTTTAAAATATTGTAGAAATTTAAAACCAAAAAAAAAAACAAAAAATTATCTTAAAACCTAAAGCCTCTTAAAACCATAAATAAATAAATATGGCTTTGAAACAAAACAATTTGAAGAGTTTCCAAGCCATTTATAAAGATTGTATTAAAAAAAAAAAGAGAAAGAGTTAAAAGTAAAATTTGTAAATGCTATTTAGCACGTTTGTTAAGCATGCCTTAAAATATTACATTAAAAAAATTATAAAAATTAAATTTAAAAACACAACATATTTCTACACCCTTATGAAAAACTATCTTAAAACTAAACTATCACAAAAAATTTTTAAATTAAAATAAAAATCACTTAAAATTATGAAAAAAAAAAAAAAAAATTAATAAAATAAAAAACATAAATTTTTAGCTGCAACAATCAATTTTCAACGCTTACTTTAAATTTTTACACTTATTATTCTAATTATAATTATTATTCGTAAATATTTATGAAATACATTTAAACCATAAAAAAAAATTGTTATAAAAAGCAGAAACGAAATCTTCAAATTTTGAACCATCATTGTACAAGGACAAGAATAAAGAAAAATATGAAGAATATTTTTGATAAACCTTCTAACAATTATAATTTAATTTCTAATTGTATTGTAATAAAACAAATTAATTTCAAGAATACCATTCATATGGTAATAGTTCATCGAAAGCTGTGTTCTCCGGAAAGCGCTTGTAACCGCAATCGGAATAAATCGTGAAAGCTACCACTTAGACAAAAAAGGCCGTTACATACAATCCATCATACGTTGTATTTTCATATTTTCAAGTTGATATTGACGTATATTTATATCATTATATTGACGTATATTGACGCATATTGAAGTATATCGACGTATATAGACGCATATTGACGTATATCGACGCATATTGACGTATATTGACGCATATTGACGTATATTGACGCATATTGACGTATATTGACGCATATTGTAGTATGTCGACGTATATTGACGCATATTGACGTATATCGACGCATATTGACGTACATTGACGCATATTGAAGTATTTCGACGTATATTGACACATATTGACGTATATTGGCGTATATTGACGGATATTGACATACATTGACGCATATTGAAGTATGTCGACGTATATTGACGCATATTGACATATATTGACGCATATTGACGTATATTGACGCATATTGACGTATGTTGACGTATATTGACGCATATTGACGTATATTGACGCATATTAACGTATATTGACGCACATTGACGTCTATTAATGTATACTCGTCCGTGTCTTAACAAAAAAAAAAAAAAATTACAGAAAAGGCAAAACAGTTGTCAAAGTATTTAATGCAATACAAAATTATAACTTGTTATACTTTATACGTTACGTTAACTGCGAAGTACTAAATCAAACAATAATCATAAGAAAACATTTAGTGTAACCCTGAAGTCAGTTGGAAATGTAATTTTTGACGAAATTCCTTTTGTTTAACGCAATAGTGATATAAGTAATCAACAATTGATGAGTCGTCGTCCGTGCCCCTAAAAATCAAGGTATGCTATTTAAATTTTTAGCCGTGGTCTAGTAGATCGTGTCCTGGTTTATTAGGCGAAAAGCCATGGTTCGGGTCCCAGCCCAGACAGAAAAACGCAATACAAAAAGTATTTTTTCGGCAATTTCTTCTCAACAGATCTCTGGCAAAAACTCTGAGAGTAAGTAAAATTGCCACGAAAAGTTTCTCAAAAATCTGTCGTTCAGAGTTGACTTTAAACTGTAGATCCCGCCACTTATGTATACAATTAACACACACAACATAAGTTGTTGGGCAAGTTTCTTAGTCCTTAGCTGTTTTGGGCAGAATTTAGCAAATGAAAATTTTCCCGCAACAAATTGAAAATTTACTCAGAAATTTTAAATAGAAAACCTCTGTCTGTCCTGTTATATATGGGGGAGTCATTGGCTCCCTCAATGCAACCAAATGCTTTACATGCGGAGATGATGAAAATATTCTGACTGAACATCATTGCGAAACACAGACTGAAGAGGAATGGGCCAAGGTATTCTTTAGTGCGTATACTTATAACACGCGTAAAGGAATAACAGGTTGTCTAGTCAATATGCGTGTGAGGGTTGAGTTATAGATTTCTAATAGGGACACTCTGACCAATTACATGTTGATAGATTAAAATTCGTGGATTATTGAAAAAAAGTAATTGCTCAGTATATATACTAATACCCATTTGATCAACACTTTTTCCAATTTGCCTCCACTGTAACTTACTTTGTGGTGGTATTTTGTGGTAGTGGTAGTAGTTTGTTTCCATAGAAAAAAACATTGTGTTTTACACAATATCAGAAAGTCCTGGTAACGCTAGTAATATTTGAAGCAAGAAATTGGAAGTTTTGAATTTTTATTCGCATATGTGCGTAAGGATTAATCTATTCTTGGTTCTATTTCAACATTAAAAAAGAAGAATTTTAAATAAAAAATTGAATTTGAAAGGTTTATCAGAAATATTAGGCATTTTTGGCTAATAATTCCTGCCCTGCGGAGTGAGGGAATGTAATTGAGTGAACGTAAAAGAAATAAAATTTTGTAAATAAAATTATTTTATAAAATTATATATATATAAAAAAGTTTACTTATAAAAATATATACAAAAAGAAAAAAAGTAAATAAAATTGCAAACAATGAAAGAAAACACCGAAAAAAGAACTTTTTTTAAAGACAAAAAAAAATTACAATTAAAAATAAAAATAAATTAAAATTAAATACGCGATTTGTGCTTCTAAATACTAAGTAAGAAAGATTAAAAAAAAAACAATAGAAAATTATGGAAAAAAATATTAAAAAGAAAATTTTTGAAAAATATACCTTAAGAAATGAAACAAAAAAAAATGAAAAAAAAGGAAAACACATTCTCAAGCCTAAATTATTAAAATTGAAAAAAAAAAACAAAAAATACAATAAAAATAATAATAATTTAATACAATAACAATAATTATAATAATAATAATAAAAAGAAAGAAAAAGAAAAGTTGTAATTAAGCAATATTATAATTTAAGTTTAAACATTTTGTTTTAATTTTATTTGTTTTTTTTTTTAAATAAATAAATTTAAGCCTGATTAAGTCCGTTTTTAAATAAAACAAAATAATATTTAAAATAAATAAAATTTTTTTATAATCTCCGTTTTTTTGCAAAAGAAAGTTTTTGAAATAAATTTTTTTTTTTAATAATAAAAAAAATTTAATAAATTGTTATAATAAGCGATACAACTTACAAAAAAACAAAAAAGAAGAAATTATCGAAATAAATTGAAAATTACAAATTTGGAAAATTTAATACGAATTCATATTTATTTTATAAACTTACAACTAAAACAAAAAGGTGAGTACAACAACTACTTGGTAGTGAAAATAAAATGAAAAAAAAAAAGTTATAAAAATAATTAAAGCTTTAGTCCTTAGCATGTTTTACACGTTACTTAAAACTAGAAGTAATAAAAGAAATACTTTATGTTCTAACTTAAGTTTTAGAAATCATTGAAATATTTGAAATATTTCCAATTTCACCAGGGTCTCCAAACGCTTGCACTTTCCTCCATGAATTCCTTTTTCAGTAGCTTGTTCCCTTCACTAAGATTTTGCGGTAAACTTTCATTGCTTTTACTAACAGTGCTAGGCATCTTATTGAATATTCTTTGGTTGTATGCTGTTAAATCTCGGCTCATTACTAACCTTGGTGCAGCAAAGTTAGCCGCCGCTGCCACAAGCCGTGGCGTGTTTAAGGCCGATGGAATTGTTGGCAATGTTGTTGCTGATGATGGCTTTATATTTGGTACATAGCTGCTTATGTGTTGTATTAAATCACCACCAATTTGTTGATCGTATTTGTTAAGAAATTGTGCTACTTCTGCAGCACAGTGCTGAAAGCCAGCCCAAAATTTTTCCATATTTACACTTTCATTATGACGCACAAACAAAGCATTTTTCTCTCTTAAACGCTGTAAGTGTCTGACGGTTAACTCGAGAATGTCTGCTTTTTCTAGTTTTGATACGTTTTCACCATCCTAAAAGGTAATAAAAAAAAATATTTAATCTTGTAATCGAATTTATTTAATCGGTAATTAAAAAGAAAAAAAATTAGTAAAACGATCTTGTGCTGTCCGAAAGAGCAGGCTAACAGCTTTTGAAATTGAATTTTTGATTTCAACTAGAAATATAATAAATTTGAACAAATGAACGCATTTCAAAAACAAAACAAAACCTACCGTTGATATTACTCTACTCCCGGAAGTGGAAATTAGCAGCAGAGAATATTTTAAAAACTTTACTTGCTGAAGGTAACTAAGGATATGAATTTGTATGTGCATAAGTGGGAACGTAAAAAGTGCCAACAAATTTTTTTCTTGTCCTTGTCGCTTCAAACATATTTTCCAAAACCAAAAACTGTTCTTGTCTGGATCGAACTACTGAGTACGGGTAGGAGTGGTGGCTCTAAGGCTGAGATATTAGTCGCAAAAACGTAGTAATTCTTTACAAACATACATACATACATAATTGTATGTATGTGCAATACTTCAGTCACAATTCCGTCTTAGCTTCTCACACCGCTTATGTTGCGTTTGTTGATTTTATACATGAGTAGCGCGACTCACAGTTTACAGTCGACTTGGAATGAAAGATTTTTTGAGAAACTTTTTCTTGGCAATTTTCATTACTCTTGGAAGTCACCGACGAATTATTTTTTCATATTGTCTTGGAGTTTGAACCGAAGCCTTGCGTCTAATAAGACAACACACTACCTACTAGACTACGATAACTGCTGATAAAATATATCCCCTATCTGCATTGGATGCAGATGATAACTAAGGATATGAGCCTGATTTTATATACAAATACTGGTCAATTATATTTTGTCTTGTCTTTTGAGTTCAGAACTATTTACAAAGCTAAAACTCTAAACTATACAATCAATTCACATAGTTACTCCTCTTGTCTTGTTCGACCTGTTGAACACAAATAGAGTGGTGGCTTTAGAGGCCACTAAGTCTTCACATATATCCAGCGGAATGATGTTAGAGAAGTTCTATTTATAAAAATATCCGCCTTGTTGTACGGCTACTAAGGAGTGCGCACGAAAAAAAAATGGGTCTACTTTTACATTGTTTTTGTTAGTCATCTGTTTCAAAATCCATGCGATAAATTTCATTGCAATAGCAAAATTAGTTTTTCAAAAATGAACACCCAACAAGAATGTCGTAAAAAAATAATTGAAATTTTCAATCAAAAACGATTGCTAGGCTCGCAGGTGTTAACCAAAAAAACAGTTTCTAAGAATAAAACAATATAAGGACGCATTGAGTATTGAAAGAAAGCGTGGAAGTGGAAGAAAAAAAGGAATTGCCGACCAAAACAAAGCAAGTAAAATAATACGAATTTTTCTAAAAGACCCTAAAATATCGGGAAGAAAAGTGGCTCAAAAAGTTGAATGCTCTGAGACCTTAGTCAAAAAAAAATTTTATACACAAAAGAATTCAAATATTATTTACTTTAATTGAAATATAAAACGAAAAAAATCCGCGACTTAGTTTTATTTCTATAACGAAAAGTGTAAGTCCAGTTTTTTTTGTGCGCACTCCTTTCATATCGAATGTCATTTTAGATGAGTTTAGAGTTAAATATGCTATAAAATGGGGCCCACAATACAGAATCCATACAGAAATATTTACACGTATTAGGTATTGCCTAGTCGCCGTAGTCTAATAGGTAGTGTGTTGAATTATTAGACGTAAGGCCCGAACTCAAATCTTAGGCCAGACATCAAAACGAAAATATATAAATATTTCTTCGGCGACTTGCTCTTAACAGATTACTGCCAAAAACTCTGAGAGTAAATAAAATTATCATGAAACTATTCGCTCAATGTTTGCACTTCAATGTTTGACAGCATGCTGAGAAATAACTTATTTAACAGTTTTATGAATGCTTAACGCAGCACAATTGAAGTATGCCTTTAAAATGGATATGAATTTAGTTAGAATACTCAATATTTGATAGATTTTGTACGATAAAAGCGTGGACTCGCGGTTGCAATCTATTTTTATACTATAATGCTGACACAATATTAAACAATCGTCGTGGTCTAGTGAGTAGTGTGTTGGCTTATTAGACAAAAGGCCCGGGTTCGAATCCCAGATCGGACATCAAAACGAAAAATATTTCTTCGGCGACTTCCTCTCAGCAGATTTCTGGCAAAGACTCCGAGAGTAAAAATTGCCATGAAAAGCTTCTCAAAAATCTGTCGTTCGGAGTCGACTTTAGACTGTAGCTCCCGGTATAAAATTAACGCACACAACATAAGTGGTATAAGAAGCTAGGTCGTAATCCTGACTGAAGGGTTGTAATGGCCAATTATGTATGTATGTTATAATTTTACCAAGAAATAAATCTCATGAACATTAATCACGCGGAGAGAATAAAACCTCGGCCTAATATGAAGTGATCCACATTTGACGCAATAAATAAAAACGGTAACGGTAAGGGCTGAACGGTAAGCCTCAACACGTTTATATCTTAATTCACATCAATATTGTCAATGAAGGTGTCGCATGAAAAAGCTATCGGTTACGAGCGATCATCTAATTCAGGAGTTTGTATGCAATTCTGTTTCAGTAAGTATAGTAGAAACCATTCATCTCAGGAAGTGTAATGTCATCAAAATACAATCAAAATACGTCGAAAGGAGAGATGCTGAACGATTTCATTCCAACTATGCCTTATAGGGCTTACTACGTTTTACAATTTAGAAAAATATGCGGGGCATGTGGTTATTTTTATTATTTTCGCCTGTTAATTGCA
The DNA here is from genome assembly GCA_014635995.1 of Sarcophaga peregrina. Lineage (NCBI taxonomy): Eukaryota > Metazoa > Arthropoda > Insecta > Diptera > Sarcophagidae > Sarcophaga > Sarcophaga peregrina. The sequence continues at coordinate 42,945,976 of CM025790.1, read as the reverse complement.
CCTAAAGTATTTGCTACAACAGAGGCTTCCGAATGTTAACAGCCAATATTCGTCGTTTTTTTTTATTATTTTTATTAAACCTGCTCTCAGGGGATGACTCCCTCTCATGCAGGGCATTGTGCAGGTTTAGGATAGGTGGAAAGAGCAATCGTCTCCAAGAAGCCCGCAGTTTCTCACGCCACTTATGTTGTATGTATTCATTTTATACAGAAGTGGCAGGGACCTACAGTTTAAAGTCGACTCCGAACGACAAATTTTTGAGAAACTTTTCAAGATGAGGAAGAGAAGAAATTGCCGTAAAAATAGTTTTTGTATTTTTTTAATTGTTGATATCTGACCTGGGAAACTATGGTCTACCTAATCATAATAGTTGGCATTTATTCAGCCTGTTTTGCCAAATCATTCCCTATTTTTTTTTAAAAATTCAGAAAAAATTTCTGGTAAATCACATAAGATTCAAGAGCATCCGAAGTATCTCGAAAAAGCCTCTGTTTGATGTGAACTTTGGGGCCATATTCCTTTAAAAATTACATTGCCCAGGCAATCGAAATAAAGGACGTGCGCTTTTTCTTGAATCGGATAATTTGGATACCAATAACGCTATCTGTCAAACTCCTTATGGCACAATAGATACTCTACACAAGGGATAAGAGGAGATAGTGATCTTATGTGAAGGTTATGATAAATGATTATGATTATCGTGTGATTAGCTCCGTTAAACTTTTTCTTGTAGTGTTTTGAGAATAAGCGGTTCTCAAGGCATACACAACCATTGCCATTGAAGCTTTATTGATTACATACATACATATATAGTTGGTCATTATAACCCTTCAATGAGAATTATTGACCTAGTTTCTCACACAACTTATGTTATGTGTGTTATTTTTTTTATACATAAGTGGTGGGACCTACAGTTTAAAGTCGACTCAGAACGACAGATTTTTTGAGAGACAATTTTTTATTTACGCTCAGAGTTTTTGCCAGAAATCTGGTGAGAGGAAGTCACCGAAGAAATACTTTTTGTATTCTATTTTGATGTCTGGCCTGGGACTCGAAACGTGGCTTTACGTCTAATAAGCCAGCACACTACCTACTAGACCACGGCGACTTCGGATAACTTTAGATTTATTGAAACTTGAAATTGGCAGACATTTAAACGGTTCCACACACAATGATAGCAATACGTTTTCCAAACGAATAAAATATTTCACATTGTTTTATTTAAATTGCCATAGTCTAGTAGGTAGTATGTTTGTTTATTAGACGTAAGGCTAATGTTTAAATCCCAGGTCAGATATCTACAACAAAACGAAATCTAAAAAAATATTTGTTCGACGAATTACTCTCAACAGATTTCTGGCAAAAACTGTGAGAGTTAATAAAAAATTGCTTTCAAAAATTTTGTCGTTCGGAGTCGACTTTAAACTGTAGGCCCGCTTCGCTCCTGTATTAAATTAACACAACCAGCATAAGATGTGGGAGAAGCTACTCACTGATGGTTTGTAAGGACAAATTATGTGCATGTAAGTATGTATAAGAAGCACTTAATAAAATTACCGATATATCTGATCTGCAGGGGTACTGTACTTTCTTATTCTATTAAATATAAAAAGCTAAGTTTATACATCTTTAAAGATAAGGATAGCTTTAAAATGATTTTACGTTAGATGCAATCTTAATATTTTTCTCTGGATAAGTTATAATTTATATTTTTAAGATACAGGTGGGCACAAAAATCTGTATTGAAGATATTAAAAATAAATTTCAGCTAAGTAACTGATTTATTTTTGTTAAAATATGTGTACGTTTTCTTATCTGATTATCGTTCAGAACTTTCTTCAAAACTATGTTACGCCTTGCAAGTTAAATACGCTATACAAATACAAAAGTGTGTTAATTTATGCAAAATTTAAAGAAAAAAACCTCAGTTTTCGCAGCCTCAGTCTAAAGAAATTTAACTTGAATTACATATGAAAAGCTCCGCCCAAATAAAACCTGCTGTAATTACATAAAAACTCTCTGATTTAATATGTGTTTTCTATTCTCCATACAAAAAACGAAATAAAAAAAAAAAAAATAAAATAAGAGATAAATCCACATACGACGCACTAACAATTCAACTACTTAACAATTTTTTTGTTGTTGTTTGTTTGTATTCATTGTTCTAACACCTACCGCTTGTAAAGTGCCGGTCATTAGATCCTTTAACTCATCCAAACACTTATTAATCCGGGCACGTCGTTTGCGCTCCAACATGGGCTTCATAATCTTGCGATATTGATAAGTACGCGATACAGGTTCCATGGGTAAAGAATTCAGCATGAATGATTGATGATTGGGCGGCATTCTGGCGGTAAAATTCATTCACTTTGCAAAATCAAAACAAAACAAAACACTTGCACGTATAAATAAATCAATTGTATTGATTTTTCTATGTTTTTTTTTTGTTTTTTTTTTCTATTGTACTTTTTAAAATTGTTTTTATTTTGTAATAATTTTGTTGTTATTTTTATTTGTTTTTAATTCTTAAGAAAATTTTTATCTTTTAATCCACGTTCAAATAATCACAACAAAATGAATGTCTTTACTTGAGCACGTTCACATTTGAAATGATCTTGTCTTTAACGAAGACAATAATTTTATTGTTTTGTTTGGTTTTTGCTCTCAAGACTTAAGAAATACTAGAGTACACAACAATAACTACAAAAACAACATTAGTGTAACTAAAGGCCCCCAAAAGAGCGCTTGAATGTATGAATGAATGAATGAATGTATGAATAAATAAAGTGTCATACAAGCTTTGGATCGAATAACTGACTCCATACACGAGAGAGTTATTAGTTGTTGTTAGTGTTGTTGGTGTTGTTTCCATACACCAACCATAAAACATTGTGTAGAGTTTTATGGTATTCACAACATTCAACATTCAACGAGTGCTTGCGTCCATAGGCCACGCGCTCACTGCCACTTTATAAACTAACAAACGATCGTATTTGTAACGTTCGTCTTAAAGAAAATAAAACAAAAAAAAAAAAAACAAAAAAAGTAAATAAATAAATCGAAAACAACAACAACTAAGGCACTTGAAATACATTCACACGAATGTTGTCAGCCAATAAGAAATCGTATTGGGTACCCCACAAAAAGTGTATGCATTTCGTTTATACGAAACAAACCACAATCGTTACTTAAAACTGGTTTAGGTTTTGAAGCTCAACTCTGTTCGTACGCTCTTTTGTTCGTTGACTTTTGAAGTGTGATTTAGGCTTTCAAAGTGTAGTGTGTGTGTGTGTGAGTGGAGAACATTTATTTTATGAATGAAAATGTGTTTTTTTTTTGTTGTTTCCTTTGTTTTATTGGATCATTTGTAGCGTGAGATATTTTGTACGAAAAGAATGTATTTTTTTGTCATCGTTCATCATAAGGGCAACGAAGGGTAAATAAATTGTGGATAATATGATCCACAGGCCTACAAACAAGCATGTACATATTTGACATAAGGGTATACTATACGCTAATGGCATTACATATACAGTGCATGTCAATGAAAATCTTACAGCAAAAGATCAATCAAATTTATCCAAAAAATATACGCACCAGCATCTATACGTTTGTTAAAGTCGTAGTATTTATTAAAGAGTCTAAATGTTTTTCTAACATGTCACATGAAATTATCGAATAAAAATGTCGATATATATTTTCGGTGTGATTAGGGATGCCAAACGGGATCGATTTTTAAAAATCCCAGGATTCGGGATTTTGTAAATCTTGATCTCGAAATCCCGGGATATTTCGGGAGAATTCGGGATCCAAAAATCCAAAAAAATCACGGGAAAAATCGCGATTTTCTCTTAATAATAAACAAATTCATTTATATTCCAATTATGTATATCAGAATTAAATTAAAAGTAAAATATAAAAACAGCAAGACAAAAAGAAACAAAAAAGTCTAAATTAACAAAAATTATTCATACTACGTATGCAAATGCATTAGTTTTAAGAAAATTATTTGGAATCCAACAAAATAATTAAAGCATCTTACATGTGATCTGATAGGCTTGAACGAATTTTGAAAATTTTTACGCTGCCGTTGAAAAACACTTTTTACAATCAGCATTTGTTGGTAAAATAGTTCCAAGGCAGCTGTACGCAGCATGTAAATATTCACATCTACTCTCACCTGATGTAAATAAATCTATTTCTTTGGACAGTTGAGTATTTAAATCCTATTAATTCTTTTTATAGAGTTTTTGCCTTCTTCGATGGCATCAAATAACTTTTTATCAATGGAAGTGAGGTTTTCCTCATTTGAGACGCTATTATCAAAGTCAAGTGTTAAAAAATTTTTTTTTCAGAACCTTTTGTAGTGTCAAAATACATATGAATTCTCAATCCTAATAATACCGAAAAATATCGGCACAATATATTATTGGAAAATGTTTCAATTTCACGTTTGAACGAGCACTAGAAGTTGGTGAATGTTTTGCCTAAAGGGAAATAATATTACATTGCAAAAAACCCAAATACGTGATATCTACCCACTTTGCGATAAACAATCAAGATCCATCAAAAGATAACATATAATGGGCGATTTTATAAGATTCAGAAAAATGCATGAAATCTTTATTTGAATCGATAGTACGCTCCAAAAAAATTTATTGTTTGAAGATTAGTTCATGCAAATGTTGACCGCAACTGCGCCTCAAATGGTCCATCCGCTTAGTCCAATTTTGGCATATTCTTTTCAACATTTCGGCCGGTATCTCACGAATGTTGTCGTCCAATGCTGGCTTGTGTCTATAGACATGACCCACAAAAAATTGTCTAAGGGGGCTTAATCGTACGATCTAGGCGGCCAATTGATCGGTTCCGAACATGAAATAAAATATTCATCGAACCTGTGTCTCTATAAGTTCATAGTTACACGTGCTGTGTGACATGTGGCACCGTCTTGTTGCAGCCACATGTCATGCAAGTCAAGCGCTTGCATGTTGGGCAAAAAAAGTTGGATATCATCATCAGTTACGTTACGATTCGCAGCATCTTTGAAGAAGTACGGTTCACTGATGCCACCAGCCCATAAACCGCACCAAACTGTAACGTTTTCTGGATACATTGCTTATTTACGCATCCATTGAGCCAAAAATGAGCTTTGCCACTGAACACAATTTTTCGATAATGAAGTGGATCTTCGGCCAAGATCTTATTCACCAAAAATTCTGCATTGCGGTAGGTCGTTCAGCTTCAGTTCTTACACTAGCTGTATTTTCAAAGGCTTCACACCTAAATCCTTCCGCAAAATTTTCCAAGTTGTTCAGTAACAGATTCCCAATTGCTGCGAACAGCGACGAATCGACACTGGCCGATTTAGCTGCGATATTTTTTTCAGTTCACACTCTACGTAAGCGTGTTGGCGGTTTAATGTCCAACAATGTAAATTTAGTGCGAAATTTGGTCACAATAGCACGAATAGTCGCTTCAGTGGGTTGATTAAACTGATCATAAAATGGAAGAAGCGCGCGATGAACTTTCTTCAATGATGAATTTAATGATCTGCAAGCGTTGTTCGTTTGTAAGACGATTCCTGGTTAAATTATAAACCAAACTGAAGATGTTTGACAGTGACACATAACACGAAACGTGCTTGAGCTGTTTAAACCAGTGTTGCCAAAAAGATATTAGCTAAAAAATCACCCTTTATAAAAAATTTAACACGATTGTTTTACTATCTAAATTATAACTACGGTCATTTTTGACCGATATGTTATCGACAAGTAGAGACGTGCGGCGTATTAATTCTCAGATTACGGCCGATAACTATACTTTTGATACAGTCAAGGAATTTATTTATCTTGGCTCCGCCGTTACCACCAAAAATGATGTAAGTCTGAAGATCAAACGCAGGACTGCCAACAGGTGCTACTATGGTCTCAATAGGCAATTGAGTAGCAGAGACCTCTGTCGTGCTACAAAATTAATAGTCTACAAGGCGCTCATCTTACCCGTGCTTCTTTATGGCGCAGACGGTCCATTAAGAAATGATGCAGCAGCCATGAGAGTATTCGAGAGGAAAATCCTACGTAAGATCTTCGTTCCTCCGCGAGCTGGCGATGATTTCCGCATCCGATATAATAGTGAGCTGTATGAGTTCCTTAACGTCATGGACGTTGTACAGCGTATTAATATCCAGTGGCTGCGCTGGCTCGGCCAGGTCGTTCGAATGGAGGAGAATGCTCCGGCGAAACGTGTATTTAATGCGGGGATGTGCGAAAGTCGACGAAGAGGACGACCTTGTATCCGTTGGAAGGACCAAGTCGAGGAAGCCCTGTCATCGATTGGTGGGACCAACTGGCGTAGGCGCGTAAGAAACAGAGGCGTCTGGAAGGAAGTGTTTCGGCAGGCCGAAATTCGTTAATCGGATTGATAATGGCCAATTAAGTAAGTAAGTAAGCAATTATTGACCGATTTGATCAAACGATGTGCCAATCTCTTCAGAATGTCACCACTAAGTTCAGTTTTTTAAGTAAAATTTGTTTTTTAAATAAAATAGGCATTTTCCAAGTTTACCTCATTAAATCTCATAGCATATTAAATCAAATTATAGTTATAAGTACACCGTTTTAAAGTTCCATCTTTTCCCTTTACAATAAGATTTAAATTTAAAAATGTTTGAGTAATCCAGAAATTTGTGCGTAAAATCCAAAAAAATAGTTTTTGTCAAATAAAAAACTTTGGAGGGCTTATTTAATTTTTTTTTTTTATTTTGTAGCACAGTGTTATTATTCTAAAATCCATTTTATTTATATTTTTGATTTCTTTAAAAAAAATTTTTTTTTTGTTATTTCTTCTGCAAATAATTTCCTTTTTTTTCTATGTAAACTTGTAGTTGTCATTTCCGCAATTTTGTTATTTTTATGATCGTTTATGATTTTTTTTTGTTGTTTTGTTGTTATTATAACACCATTGTTGTTGTTGTTATTATTATTATTATTATTAGTGTTATTCAAGACTCATTCATTCAACAAAAATTTATCCCACGGGAGTCATTGTCGCACACAATCTCAAACGGTCTTTGCTACCAGAACGCCACAAGCCCAACCAACATAAATAACAATAATAACAACAAAAACAGTAACATGAACTACAACCAGCGGCATAAAAAGCCAACAAAGAAAACCTGGAGAAAACAAAACCCAATGTTTTTATTAAACAAAAATGTACAAAACAAAAATAACAACAAAATATAACAAATTAAACAAAAAAAAAAATTTATTTTTTTGTTCTGTGTTGAGGCGAGAAAACAACAATTCATAACAAGATTAGCGTACGGCCTCAAGCTTTGAGTTGGTTTGAATGGCTATCTGGCAGACTGACGGTCTATCAGCCTGTCTGACAACATTTTAACATCATCCGCATCAGCATCACCATCAGATTGAGCAACAATAGTGTGGTGGCATCATTTAGCGAAATTGTTTCTTTTATTCTCTATTTTTTTTAACAATTCCTTCTAACAAATCTTGTGTTCTTTTCGCCGACTTTATTTGTGTCTCTCGAGTGATTTGTTTCAGATTTGTAGCAGCTTCAGCCGTTTTTAGTAAGAGCAACTAGAGAAATAAGAAGAATACAAAACAAAATGAACAAATTTTTTTAATACGAAAGGCTCTGCATGTGAAAGGATCAACAAAATGTAGAGTAACAAAGGTTCAAAAAAGTAGTTGCTGCAAACAATATCGAGTATTTAATTTATAAATACATCACTGGTCATTACGACCTATTTCTCACATCATGTGCGTTAATTTTTATACGTGAGTGGTGGGAAGTCGCCGTGGTCTAGTAGGTAGGTAAGACGTTGGCTTATTAGACGTAAAAGCCAGGGTTCGAGTCCCAGGTCAGACATCAAAACAAAATAAAAAAAATATTTCTGGCAAAAACTCTGAGAGTAAATAAAAATTGCCTTGAAAAGTTTCTCAAAAAAAAATCTGTCGTTCGGAGTCGACTTTAAACTATAGGTCCCGCTACTCATGTATAAAATTAACACACACACAACATAAGTGGTGTGAGAAACTAGGTCAATAATCCTGACTGATGGGTTCTAATGACCAATTATGTATGTTATGTATGTGAGTGGTGGGACCCACTAGTTTAAAGTTTATTTACGCTCAGAGTTTTTGACAGAAATCTGCTGAGAGGAAGTTGCCGCTGAAATATTTTTTTATACTTCGTTTTGTTGGACCAGAGGTAATTTTTTTTCTACGCCGAGGAGGGGCAAATGAACCTAACCGTATCAGAGAGGAAGTCGTCCCTCCCCTTCGTACCGTGGACTGTTGTACCCACTTCGGAACTACGGTGGTATTACTTCGAAGTGGAGTCCTTTTGGCCCTTTGGCCGCCTTCATGCTCACATCCGCGTCCGGATTGCGTATTGAAGGTTGAGGAGACTTCTAAGTGTTTCCACTATTCATTACGTCCAGGTTCCCGACTGGGACTTCATTTGTCACGTGAGCTTGTATCATCTATGCCGGCGTGCCTACATGTTCTGCAGCCTCCAGATCTCTCTTCTTCAGTCTCAGAATGTGGTGCGCGTAATTCGCCACTGAGGCCCAATTCTTCCTGCTCGCAATAATAAACCCGACAATGTTAGCGGCCGTTATCGTTCCGATCATCGACGTCAGTGCAGTATTCGAAGATAGTGTGTTCTACATCATCAATTACCTTCGCTTCCTCGTAAAGGCAGTAAGGGGAGGTGGTCTTGCCCATTCTGTTCAGATATTACCTAAAATATCAGTGGTCCGATAGCATCTGCGTAACGTAATAATTTACTTCTCAAAATTTTCGACCGATTCATGGCTTTATGTCCGGTATAAGTCTCGCCGTCCACCCTCCTCTATCCTCATCGTTCCATCGTCGTTGCCATTCTGAAATAGTGTTTTCCCTGAAGTGATCGGTTATGTGATTTCCAGCCGATTTTGCCTTATAAATCTCCATCCGCTTTGCTGCCAGCAGATCCACATGGATTGTACCTGCTATCACAAATACGGCTGGGGCGGATACTGTACGATATATCGACGCAATACGTAGTGCAGCCGTTCTCTGTACCGATAGAAGTAAGTTCGCCCGTTTTCCAACCCCTAAAGCTGTTTGTTGGACCAGAGGTATGAACGGTGTCGAACTTCTAATAAGTCAACACACTACCTACTAGACAACGTTGATATCAAGAAGTTATTATCCGCTACTAAAATATACTTATTGCGTCCCAGATTAGATAAAATTAAACACAATAATAGTCGGACCCAATTTGCTCTGAAATTTAAAGAATTTCGCAATTTTGCTTCCCATATCTGTCTTCGAAACATTCATAAAGTTATTCCAGATGTTAGAGTAATCCATTGGCAATCAGATGTGAAGATGTGTTAGAAGATAGTGGCAGTAGACCCTAGAATATCTCTAATAATTCCATAGCTGAACGCGGAAGAAGGACTACCTGTTCTTGCACACGATTGAAACAAGCTTACTTGAAGGTCTAGATCACAGTGTAATGCGAACCGTGCCAATTATCAACATGATCTTGTCTGAGTAGAAGTCTTATTCCGATGCACATTCCGGTCATTGTAGCCAAAGGGATAAAGGTAATTAAGATTGAGCAGCCGAAAACTTTTGCACTTCTTCTTCAATTCTGTTATTGAAATTGCACTAATAATCGATTCTCACAGGCAATACTTTAGTGACTGAATGAGTTTACGCTCTATCGGATCGGCTTCCGGGGAAGATGTGGCTTAACCTATAGGAATAGGCGGAAAACTCAGTGGGACATTTTTAAGAAGGTGATTTTTGCTTAGGAGGCCTGTCATTTGCCAAACGACTCGAGGGACTAAAATTAAAGTTGAATGAATTTAAAAACGAGAGGAGAACTGTGAATATTAAGTCAGGTAACGAATGAGCAGACTCTTGGGGTACTCCAACATATCATTTGTAAACCGCTCGTCTGACAGCTAACTGATTTACAGTTCCAGTGACAGTTCATTTTATTATTTACAAGCTTACAAAGCATTTTATCTATGCATTCAGAAAATAAAGTCCATTCGTGATGGAATTCAAGAGTGATATCTGATGCTTGATTGTTGGCTTTGAAAACCACGAAAAAAATGGTAAATGGGAAGGCTGTCCACCATACTCTAGAAATGATACGTAAAGTGAAATCCACGCCGCAGTGGTAGAAAAATTCCTCGTGTGCTGAACATACTGCGAGAACGGATGCAACACTTATTGAAAAATGAGCCTGGACTAAAGCTATTGAAGTTCCAAAAAGTGCAAGATCTCACCAATGGACAAAAAAAAGTTAGACTGTAAAGAGCCAAGGACTTACTTCCCTTGCACGAAAGTGGCCAGTTACCAAATTTGATTTTCTCCGATGAGAAGCCATTCCAAATTGAGACAGTTTGTGAAAAGAGAAAATGATCGGGTTTACTTGGCAAAGAGGTCAGCTGAAAACTTACACCTGCGATTGGCCACCAGAATTCAAGCGTCGGCGATGGTAATGGTGTGACTCGCGGTAACGGCTGATGGTCGTTCCCCGATCGTATTCATCGACCGTGGGGCCAAAATAAATCCCGAATATTATCGGGAAAATGTCTTAAAGACAGTATTGAAGCCCTGGGCAGACAAACTTTTCGGTCGCAGACCATGGACATTCCAACAGGACTCAGCACCTCAGACACCGCACTCAGCACGCGTCAACCAAGAACGGCCTAAAAAGGATGTTCTTCGCTTCATTTCTACTGCACAATGGCCACCAAAATCTCCGGATCTCAATCCGTTGGACTTTTGCGCCTGGGACATTTAGGTGAGTAAGGATCTCACTAAAAAATACCAAAGTATCGATCATCTCAAGACGGCGCTTAGCCGGGAATGGGCCAAAATACCGCAGAACCACTTTCGTGCAGCCTGTGATAGCTTTGTCGGCCGTTTGAAGGCCAATTTGAACTAATCTAAACTGATTCCAAAATTTTATGTTATTTCCAACATTTTTTGCTTTTGAACAAGAAAATTAAAAAATATAGCGCTTTACTTTGTAGCATTATATATCAGTTACCCTGTAGTACTCTAAGGAGATTTTCCAAATTTCTTAATTGGCTAATAGGCTTGCCATATCGGAAAACATATTCAATATTTTTGGGATATATTCCTTCATACATATTTGCTTCATTAATTTTTTAAAAATATTTTTATTATCATCAAATAAATTCTTTTTCCTTCATTGTTTGCGATTTAACCTGAAGCCATTTCATATGTTAGAGAGGCAAAAAAAAAATTTTTTTTTCCAACAAATTTAATGCCAAACTAACAATTTAGCTGCTGCAAAAAAAAAAATATGAATTAAAAAAAAAAACTGACTGTAACAATAGATTTATTATGCCACAAGTCTCGAAACAATTCATAAACAATAAAAATTTAAAAAAAAAAATAATAAAAGAATTAAACATTAAAAAAAAGGAACAACAACAACAGCAACAAAAAAATTTCACACATAAAAGCAAGATCAGCAAAATTGTGGGTGTTTTTTTTAATGGAGAACGTGCAGTAAACAATGCTGCTGCTGTTAAATATTGTTGCTACAGACGATCTGGCTACTGTCTGATGTAGTTTGGGTGTTGATCAGGCCACTACTACTGTTGCTGCTGGTATTAAAGTGGGATTGTTTTGTATTTTCGTTGACTATGTAATGGTGCTTGTGCTGTTGCTGACTCGAGCAAACTCCAACGTTGCCCACACCAATGGTTGTTTGATGGTTTGTTTGCTTGTCTGGCTGATCATATCAGAGCAGCAAAGATGCTTAAATTAACACGATCGTATTACAAACTTTGCAACGTTAGTTCGTTCGTTCATTCGTTCGTTCTTTGCTTGGCTGGTTGCTGTTATTCTGGCAATGCGGCCCCGCTTGCCGTCAAGCTTGAACGTGGGAACTAAAATGTTGAAAATACCAAAACCAAAGGCGAAAAAAAAATGAATTACACTGTAAAGCATATAACAAACCTAAAAACGATCATATCAATGCATGAAATGAATAGTGATCAGCGCGTGTTGTAATAATAAAACAAAAACAACAATACGAAAAATAAGCATAAAATATTCAAAATCTTAAGTTTATCACAGAAATGTATTCTCCATTATGTTGTATTAGCCAGCAACAACGTTGAAGTATGTTGCATTAAATTAAAACGACACCATTGACAGCATGAATGAAAAAATAATGTGGCATGAATCATAATGAATTAGTGTGTCAAAAACATGATGCCTTTTAGGCTAAATATGATTAACAAATTAAAATTATAATTCCTTAGCCATTTGCACAAGAGATAGTGAGGGGGGTGGCTAGGTCAACTGCAATAGGGGTCAATAAATTTTATCACTTTTCCGAATGAATTATTTTGTAATACTTGATTTAGAGTAAATCCAAAAAAGGTAATTTTATAATGAATACTTATGTGGAAACATAATTAATGTATGGTAATGCTATCAAATAACAATTGCGATTATTTTCGATCGCTTTTTAAATTTAAAAAGGTTTAGGGATAGTCTATGATACATTGTAGGAAAAATTTTAAGCGATTGCATTCGTACATAACATATGTACATAATTAATCATTACAATCCTTTAGTCCCACCACTTATGTTGTGCACGTTAATTTTTATATGTGAGTAGCGGGACCTAAAGTTTAAAGTCGTCTCCGAACGACAGATTTTTGAGATTTCTTTCACTCACTAGAGTTTTTGCTAGATATCTGCTAAGGGTGTATGAAGTATGCATGAATGAAACATCAGACAACATGTATCTCAGCAATTTTACCAATTTTACAAATGAACAACCCATAATAATGCAGATAAAATATAGAAAATGAAGATGGATCGGCTATACTCTGGCATTTGAGTGGAATTCTCAAGGCTTAAAATGCCGTGGCCGGCAGATTAGATACTCCAAAATCTAGGATTCTATTTTATTTCAACGAAGTATATAAACCAACCTGCCACTCAGAAGGTGATGAAAAGTCTGTTTAAATAAGTTAGAGGATGCCCTACATTACATTATACAAACATCATCTGGGAATAGGGTCTCTACCAGATATCAGCAATAAGTATTCAAAACGAAGATGTAGGTTCAAATCATACTTACAATTTCAGGTACTTATATGCATTCATATTTATTCTACTCATACTCAAACTTGGAAGTATTCCTCGTATTTACACTTAACAATACGCATAATATTATTGACTTTGACTCATTTTCACGAAGCACAACATAGGTATGATTCGCTTACGAACACTATTGTGCTCACAAGAAGATTGTGTGTATGCATTGCTTGTTGTTTTTGTCTTTCCTTTCTTCTGTGTTTGTATATACAACAACAACAAAGACTGTAAATTCTGATGAATAATTCGAATCACTCGAATCACTTATAAATATTATAAGTATTTTTTATAAATTTATGAATCACAATGAGTAGGCGTATGAATCAAACACATTTCGAATGTTGTGAGTTTAATGTCAATGTTGTACTCATACTCATTGTAATCTGCACTTATAAATCAATGTTGTTGTGAATACGAATGAATCAGAGTAGTTGAATTTCAATTGGATTCATTCATACTCAAAATTCAAACAATTCATTGCTGATCTCTGGTCTCTAAATATACTCTTCAAAGAAGCAGAATATCGGAAACAAACATCAAAAACCACTGCTTCCTCTATTACTCAAAATGTGCTCTCAGAGTTTTTGCCAAAAATCTGCTGAGAGGAAACCGCCGAAGTAATTTTTTTCATGTTTTCGTTTTGATGTCCGACCTGGGACTTGAACTCGGACCTTACGTCCAATAAGACAACACACTACCTACTAGAGTACGGCAACTTTATTTGAAGCGATTGCATTACTACTTAAACAAATCCTGAAATTGAAAGCCGCGTTATTGCTGTTATTTTCATACTAAATATCTCAAAAAAACTTGAACTTGACAAAATGCGATTTAAGTTCTAAAGACATAAGTCCTATGATGTAATTGCTGCAAACATTTTTTACTATAACTTCGGTTCAGCTTGGGATATAAAACTGATATTTTTTTTTCAACATGTACAGAAGGTCTAGAAGAGCAGTTTTGCTTAAGTAACTACAAATTTTTAATTTTTTAAGATATGACTATGTTGCAATATGACTATGTTACAATATGAATATTTCCGTTTGCTTTCATATTTTTGATTTTCATTTATACTGGGTGGCTTCTAAGGATTTCCTATGCTTACGCAAGCCTTTTAAAAGGGTTCTTGAGCCATACACTAGAACTGTCTTCTGGCAAAAACTCTAATAGTAAACAAAGTCATACGAATTCGTCTTTAAACTGTAGGTTTAATGTATAAAATTAACAAGGTGTGAGAGTCTACGTTTTAATCCTGGCTAAAGAGTTGTAATAATTAATTTGTTGAAAACAAATACAAATACAAAATCTTATCGTTCAAATGCCTCCTAGAGTAATTTAATCTTGAAAAATTAAGTTTTTACTTCAATTATTTTTAATAAATTTATCAAAAACACGGTGTTTGTCTAAACGCCACACTGTCATAGAAATGTCCGCTATTATGATTTCACACGTCCATGTTGCCATGTTTTTGTTTATATACATACTTAGTAGCTGATAATTCCTTAAATTTTTGTATGTTTATTTATAGAAGGAATGAAAGGAAGTTCTCTTATACATATCGTATACAGTATTCCCTCGATTTACGTCGTCTCGATTTATGTTGTTCCGATTAACATCGTCAAAAATTTTGTTCGCTTCAGCTTCGATTTGCGTCGTCATTTGCGTTACATTACCTTACGTTGTTTATAAACAAAAACAAGGGAATTCCCTGTTCAACACATACAATAAAAATTTAATTGTTTCAGTTTTTTTTTTTAGAAAATGTACACCAATAAATACATCTGATAGTATGAGTTATTTGAAATTCGATTTACTTCTACGAGGTAAATCGAGGGAATACTGTACGCTATTGAGTATGCAATCCGGGTGTGTGAAAAATTTACCTCCCCAATGTAGACAATGATAATAATAATCAAAAGTTATTTTTACATTCATTAATAATAACAATAACAATAATAACCTTGAATTACATAAGCCCCAAGTTATTACAATGCAAGCTACAACCACACGACCCACCAATTAAAAGTGTTTAAAAATAGCAAGAAAAGCCATAGAATACAACGTGTGATGATTACAATTAAAATTAATTCCGGGTCGTTAAATAAAATTAAAACAGAAAACCTAAGCGAAAACCATAACAAGAGAAGAGAAAGATATCGGGAGAGGCAAAAATGAAATTAACATACAACATGCGTGACAACTCGTGCGGTTATCGTGCAATATTTATTACGCTAAAGCTCAAGCTCATTCTGCTACATAGTGTTGCCAATTTCTGTTAAGATAACTTATGCTGTTGTTGTTTTCATGCCCGTTACAACAGAGTACGGAGAACAAACACACGTGAATGAATTTTTTCGTTTCGACAACACGCTGAATATTAAATAAGGCCTTTAGCAATGCTAAACTAAAAACAAAGAAAAAACTCTACTCTTAACACATGACACTCTCTTATTCCATAAGAGTGTCAGTGAATGCAACTGGTCGGCCAGTTGCAACACTAGCCAAAACCAAACGTATACGCCGTCAAATTATTATAATGAATGCAATCAAATGTGTATAGGAACACAGATCGCATGTTGAATGCCAGCTAGCCAGCCATCTAACCCTGTGATACATTTACAATACGACGAGCCCATATATGTATGAACCCAAAATACAACGTTTTTCCCCTCGATTTTAAATGTCGTTTGTATGTCACACAACACAGTAGGTAAAGGTGTTTCAATGTTTGTGGAATAAAATTTGAAGCAAGAGTGGAAGAGTAGAAGAGTAAACCGAAGGTAAGTACTTTAAATGCGGGCTTTTTACAAAACAAACAAAAATGAAACAATCAAGCACACACATTCACATGAAAGAAAACAATAAAACCACAAATAAAGAGTTTTTTTCTTGCCTGCTGCAAAGGCAAATCAGTGTAGCAGTTTAAGCTTTAAATAAAGCACTGCGGCAAAGTGTTCATTCTACAGGCACAAGAAGAAACAGAAAAACAAAAAAACAGAAACAACAACAAAATAAATCTTATTGTGATCGTGGGAATTTACAGTGGCAACAGGTGCAATATATGGATGAATTTTAAACACACACGAAACATTTTTTCAACATGTTCAACTTGCAACAACTCTGTAGAATACCAACAACTGCAACAATCTAAGGTTCATGTGAATGTTCAATTAAGGAGTGCGCACGAAAAAAAATGGGTCTACTTTTAAGCTTGTAACTTTTATTATAATTGAATCATAAAATGAATATGTACCGTTACATTGTTTTTGTTAGTCATCTGTTTCAAAATTCACGTGCTAAATGTCATTGCAATAGTAAAATTAGTTTTTTGAAAATAGGCACCCAACAAGAATGTCGTAATAAAGTAATTGAAATTTTCAATTATATAAGGAGTCTTTGAGTATTGAAAGAAAGAGTAGAAGTGGAAGAAAAAAAGTATTTGACGACCAAAACAAAGCAAGTGAAATAATACGTATTTTTCTAAAAAAAAACACCCTAACATGTCTGGAAGAACAAAAAGTTGAATGCTCTGAGATCTTGGACAGAGAAAAAATTTTATACACAAAAGAATTCAAATATTATTTACTTTAATTGAAATATAAAACAAACAAAAAATCCGCCACTTATCTTTATTTCTATAAAGAAAAGTGTAAGTCCAGTTTTTTTTTGTGCGCACTCCTTATTTGGCATGTTAAACACTGGCGCTGTGCATGAGTATTTTTTTTATTTTTTTGTTTTTTTTTCTCTCTTTTTCTTTATGGAGCAACCATGTAAAGTGATTTCGTTGTTCACCATAAAGGTAACGACGATCAAATAAAAATTTATAACAACACTAATGAATACATGCTGCCTGCTTGCCTGTTTCGTCCGTCCGTCTCTTTTGATCTGATTTCAAGGCACATATGATGGTTCTTTTGATGACAGCTAAACATAGCATTCATAGATGATGACTAGGTTATCTTGGCCTATGTTAGCTTTTCTGTTTTTTTTTTCTTGTTATTAGTTATGCAAGCCATCATTTAAAAAAAAATGGTTTTGTTTTCGAAACTAAAAATTGAGGATGTGATTTATAAACAATTTTTTGCCCCCATTTTTTTTTTTTTTTCTATAATTCCAAATAACGTGTTGAATTTATAGTCAGCATTGCAATGAAATGTTTCATTTCATTATAAATTTATTGTCAACCCATGTGTTAATTCTGACAATCTTTTTTTTTAATGATGATGGAGATGATGACGACGACGATGATGATAATGATGCTTAAGAAGCAATAAAGCAAAATTGTAATTAATCTCACGCTTCTGTGTGTCTCACGCGTATCATTCATCCGAAACCAAATAAGCCACCAACACACCAGCAACACCAATACGTCTTATCGACAGTTTCATTCATTCATTCATTCGTATGTATATTCGTTTCGTTTACATTCTTATTCATTCATTGTATTCTAAAAAGTATGAAGAACAAACAGAAAAAAAAAAACCCCCCATCAAAGGCTGAAATTCATTCATAAATTCACTTATCAACAAAAAAAAATTGCAAAGATTGGCATTTTAATATAATTGGTTTGGGGCAAAAGTTCTTTCCTTGATGTGGCCATGGAAAAAAAGACTCTGAAGATGTTTGATCACTTTTTTAGGATTTATAGGATCTAGTTCTTCTTGCATTTTGAAATTTTATTGAAAATGTTTCAATCCATGCCGTAGTGTTTTTATTAAATTATTCTGTATTCTGTCGTTAGCTACATTGCTACATACAGAGCCTTGAGCATAGCTACCAGATTAGATGATTTATCATCATTTTTGCGCTTTTGTGCTCGAAAAATATCATATTGACGATGTAACGATTTATGCCCTTATTTTGACGATTTTTAGAAATTAAAAATTTAAGATTTGTAATATCTTTGCAGTTCCTACTGTGGCAAATTTAGGTGATAATTCTCTGTAAGGTTGTCTTTTTCATCCCCTGAATGCAAAAAAATTACTAACTCTGTACGAAGGGAGTTCCATATACGGATAGTCTGACTAATGAACGAATTTTGTCTGTAATCCAGTGTGCGGTTAATTGGCCAATCGGCCATATATGCACGCGCATATGTGCTCGTCGAGAAAGGCGAGTGTTAAGTAGAATTCCCGTTAACAAGTCCCTTATTTCGGTCTTGCAAAATCCTTTATAATAGCGATAGAATAGTGTAACACAAACCATATTGCAACAATGCTCCAATGAATCAACAGGCAACTTCATAGTCTCTTAAACGCAGTCAAGAAGTCTTAAAATAGACGTTAAGATACCGGCCTATACATGATCAGACGAAGTGAAGTATTTCTTACACTCTCTTAAGAAGCTAATTCATTGAAAATTGTGTCGGTTCTAGCGAACATCACACTGAATTTTCATGGCGATTTTGTGACGATTATTTTTACGATTGCCATGAATGCCTTTGACGATTTTTTTTCTAATATTTGATGATTTAATGCTTTATTTATCTGACAGCAATGGCCATGAGGTGTAGTGTTACAAAATTTTTCATCACATATTGTAATAGGAGTTTACTCTTTAATTTTGTTTGGTATACTGTAAATTTTACTTGCCGGATTCTTGGTTTCGTGGTAGCCATCATACTCTTTGTTGCTGTTGAGATGGAAGGCATTCTTAATCTTCATCTATAAACTGACGTGTTACTATTAGTAATAAAGGAGTAGATAGTAGTTTGGCCCATTCCCGGCGAAGAGCCGTCTTGAGATGATCAATACTTTGGCATTGAGTGAGTGGGTAGTGAGAACCTTACTCTCCAAAATGGCCCAAGCACAAAAGTTCAACGGATTGAGATCTGCAGATTTTGGTGGCCGTTGTGCGCTACAAATCAAGCGAGGAATCTCCTTTTTAAGCCATTTTTGGTTGACGCGTGCTGAGTGCGGTGGTGCTGACTACTGTTGGAATGTCCATGATCTGCGGCCGAAATGTTTGTCTGCCCAGGGCATCAATACTGTTTTTAAGAAATTTTCCCGATAATATTTGGCATTTATTTTGACCCCACGGTCGCTGAATGCTAGCGGGGAGCGACCAACGACCGTTACGGCGGCCCACACCATTACCATCGGCGGCACTTGAGTTCCGGTAGCCAATTAAATTTCATCTGACCTCTTTGGCAAGTAAACTCGATCATTTTGTTTGTTCACAAACTGCTCAATTTGGAATGGCTTTTCTTCGGAGAAAACCAAATTTGGTAACTGGCCTCTTTCTTGCAAGCGAAGTAACTCCCTGGCTCTTTCCAGTCTAACTTTTTTTGTACATGGGTGAGCTCTTGCACTTTTTTGAACTTCAGTGGCTTTAGTCCAAGCTCAGTTTTCAATATGTGTTGCATCCGTTCTAGCGATATGTTCAGCTCACAAGCAATTTTTCTACCACTGCGGCGTGGTTTTCTATCAAATCTGGCCGTTACTTTTCGGATCATTTATGGTGTTATTACCGTTTTTTTTTTCGTCCAGTTTTTGGACGCGATGCAACATTGCCGGTATCACGGTAACCAGCAAAGGTACGAGAAACAAAAGATTTATTCACAAAAAAAAATATTAATGCTGGAGGGCTCTAACGATAGCCACACACTATTACGCTAGAATTCCATCACGAATAACTTTTATTTTTAAAAGCAATAGATCAAAATGCTTTTGTAAGCTGGTAAATATAAAATGAACTGTCACTGGAATAAATCTGTTAGCTGTCAGACGATCGGTGTACAAATGATAACAACCGGAAGTTGGTTGCAATACATATCAACCACCCTGTAGTTCCAATCAGGCCTGTATCCATAGAACTTCTATTTAAAATCTTTTAAATACAAATACAACGGCAACAGTTATTTATAGTTAGTAGCCGTTGATAGCTTTTGTAGTAGGTGGGAATACATCTTTACATGTCATCCAATAAAAAAAAAATATTAATTTAAACTGTCGTAAACTAAGCTTTTATTGTGAAATCAACAAATCAATTATCTCATAACGAATGTCCTCTAAGAAATGTCTTATTTTGACAACCAACAAACTGTTAAAAATACGATGAAAAATGAAAAAAAAAAAGAAAACAGTGTGTGTCATATTATTCCATACTTTTGTCCAGAATCTTTAATGCATAATAACGCTTCCTTTAACAAACATTTAAACTGAAATTTATGCCCACATTGCAAAATGATGCAGAAATACGAAAAACAAACAAATAAACAAACCAACGAACGAATGACAACATTCCCATTCAACCGGACACCAAGAATTGAACGCTTTTAACTGCAAAAATAAAAGCAAAAAAATTACAAAAAAAAATAAACAAACAGAACAAACATATGAAGCGAACGGACGGACGGACGGACGGATGGACGGATAGACAGACAACTCAACGAATGATCATATGAACGAGCGAGCAAGTAACGCTCTATAAATTATTCATTATTTTGAAATAAAGACAAGATAAATACAGCAACAGCTACAGCAACAAGCAGAAAAGAAACGAAATAAGACCAGCAGCAATATTTAAAGCAACAGCCAATACCATTAAACAATCGCCAGCAACATGCTGTGCATTAAGTATCAATCGATTAGCAACTGAAATGCTTTCAAACATACGACTCATACGGCTTAACTGTCTGTCATTCTTAAATGGAGTTGCTAAAACGTTTCTTAATAGTGGTCTGCTGGCTCACTGGTTAGTTGTTTAACCCACTGTTATAACATCCTTAAACGACAAAGTGTTTATTAATGTTCGAGTTCTCAACAAAAACAAAACAAAAACAAAAACAAGAAAAAACATGTGAGAACATTTTCAAAACCAATTCTCATGTTTGCAAATGCTTAATAAAAACAAAAAAAAAAAAACGTCCCAGAACAAGAACATCCAATTCGAACTACAACAATATATTGCCTAACTGAACGCCGAGGCAAAAGACCGTCTTGTGAACTCGTTATTCATTCACAAGTCGAACGACGACGTCTGACACGCGCATGCGTTATATTCATTGCCGGTTGCTAGTTATTGCCATTGCCAGTTGCAATCGGCGGTTGTGACCGTTTTGGCTGCAGCATTTTGTTGCCATTTATGGTTGCGATTTTGACAGTGATTTAGTAAGTGTTGATCTCCACTTGTTAGCAATACACGTTACACGATACACATAGTACGAGTATCATTGCATCAATGTTGCTTTACAAAATACGTGATCATTTACTTTGAAATGCCGGATCCTTTTGAAGGTTGTTAGAGACTGTTTAGATGAATGGAGATGCAGGTGCATATTGTTTAAACTAAAGTGTTTGTAATTTACGTTTAATTAACATCGAATTAAAATGAAATTGAAAGTTTTTTTAAAGCAATTATTTGATTTAAAAGAGAATTTATATTGAAGACAGGAGCCATAGTCTAGTTGTAGTAGGTAGGAGGCCATGGTTAAAACCGCATGTTAGATATACCGATGAGAAGGAATTTTGAAAAAATATTTCTACAGTAACCTTCGCTCAACAGATTTCTGGCAACAATTCGAAGAGTAAATAAAAAAATGCCATGAAAAGTTTATAAAAAATTTGATTTGTGAATATGTATGTACCCCATACTACATAAGCTGTATAAGAAACTATGTCGTAATCCATGCTGAAGGGCTATATGTATATTATGAAGTTCACTTTAACTTCACACAACAGTTCGTTAGGCTATTCATCTCTCCGAACCAGAACTATCACAAAACTATCCATTTCAAGACAATGAATGCATGCAACCTGATCGATCAATTTAACAAACTTACAAACATTAATCCATTGCCTCATTTATCCTACGAGGACGACATTGAAAATGTCTGGAAGTGAACTGAATTTTATTACAATTCTTCCATCAGATTTCCACGGCAACTAGAACACAACGTATCATTAGTATGCTTAAAACGATGCAGATACGATTAAAAATCTTTAAACTGTGTTCTGCTTGTAGAAATCTAAGATACTAAGTGCCTTCCCGACTAAATTTGTATGTTAGCTATGAGTACATGCTTCTATCTCGTCTTCTAAGCCAATGCGTCTTTTACCTTATCAATCAGTGATAGGAAATTGGGTAAAGGTGGATGATCGCGTAAAAGAGTTGATATAAACGTAGACCATTTACGAACCATTATGGTACTGCAAATTCTGTTGAAGTAAAAATCAATGAGATATGAAACAGAGTGTTAAGCTCTTTTTTATCGCTATAGCTCTTGCAGAAGTCAATTTCCATGTCAAGTTTCCATGTCAGTTTCCAAGGACATGTGAAGCAGAGTGTCCTGCTCGTTTTTATCGCTATAGGTCTTGCAAAAGTCAGTTTCCATGTACCCAAATGTATCATGAACCCAATGCTTCTCACATTAGTGCTCATATTATAATTTCAACCGATAAGTTCATTGGATTCATTCAAGCGTGATCAGAATAAGGATACCCTTATGATATAAATATCGTAATACTACGCAGTATTAACAGATGCGTTAACAAATTGGTGTCAAACACGATCAGTAAAGTATAAAAGGAATACAGATCACAGATTAGCAAGGAGTATTCAAAACGATGAGTAGATTCAATCATACTTATAATTCTGATACTTATAAGCATTCATACTTATTTTAATATGATACTCATACTATCTCATACTCAAAGTTGGAAGTACTCATCGTATTCATACTTAACAATACGCATGATGTTATTGACTTCGATTCGTCTCTACTTAACATTTACACGAAGCCCAATATAAGTATGATTCGCGTACGAACACAACTATACTCACTAGAAGATTGTGTGTATGCTTTGCTCGTTGTCTTTGTCTTTCCTTTCTTCTTTGTTTGTATATGCAACAACAACAAAGACTGTAAATTTTGATAAAGGATTCAAACCACTCGAGTGACTTATAAGTATTATAAGTACTTTTTCTAAATTTATAAATCTGAATGAGAAGGCGTATGAATCAAACATATTTCGAATGTTGTGAGTTTGATGTCAACGTTGTACTCATTCTCATTGCTACTTGTACTTATAAATCAATGTTGTAGTGAGTACGAATGAATCAGAGTAGTTGAATTTCAATTCTGTTGATTCACTAATACTCAAAATTTCATGAGTGCTTATGAGTAGCGGAAAAACGATTAATTGTTGATCTCTGACACAGATCGGTCGAATTTCAACTGTAGGTCTCACCACTCATATATAGAAATAACACACACAATGGTGTGAGAAACTAGGTCGTAAGCCTGAATGAAGGGTTGTAATGGCCAATTATGTATGTATGTGCGTATTTCAGTCAATCATTTGTACACTAATGTTCGTAATAGTTTCAATCTCTCATTTGTTTCTCTAATATAGGATGTTTGATTTTTAAGTCTAACTTGAGAATTGTGGTTTCACTGTCTGGTAATATTCTTTTGGCTGAAACCCATGATTCCAAAATACAGGAAATAAAATGCTATAGTATGTATATGCTATTAACATCGTCCAGACGTAAGTTCTCATCGAATTGTATTACTGATGAAAAATTCCAGAGAGGCTACAGAGAAAAAAATTTTCAACCTAGCATAGGCACCCTGAAAGGTAACCATCAGTCGCTGTTGAAGAAGCCTCAACTTCGTTAGCATCATAAGGACATATGCAGTATTGTTAGTATTTGTTTCACTGATTTGAATGAGAAGTGGATTTATTATTTCCTTTTCTAGAATCACACGGTTTTCCAGTGAAGTATTTTGGATTTCACATACTAAGAGATATTGAAAGACCCGGTGCTGCCTAGCACAAGTTCTGCTAGACTTTTGAACCTTGGAGATTACCTTTTAGTTTAGAATCCAGTGTTCAACTAATTGCTAGGGATAGGTTTTAGTCATCCCATTAGCTGCCATCTTCGTTAGAATTCTTCAAAACAAAAATTATCGATATAGAGCGATGTAATGGATGGTTTTCTATAGGAACTGTTTGATCACTGATATGCACACTATATTGTGATATCAATGATGATCCCAACCAAAAGTGTAGCATAGGACCGCAAACAAAACCTAGAGGAATAATCCATCAAAACAAAATATCTCTTGAGTACCGAAAGTGTCAAATAATAAAATTGTGTGCCTTAAGTTAATTGAATTTATCAATTTTATTTAAACTTCAAATGTTAAGCAATTTAAAAAGGAGAAAAAAATCTCCCTTATTCTCACATCTTTTTGTTTTTTTCTATCATTATCCCGTTCAGGTAGTGTGTTTAAATTGTTTAAAAGAAGCGAATTTATTTTACATTTTATTAAATTACTGTGGGAAAAACTTCCCCATTTCTTTCGAAATCCCACATTAACAAATTAAGAAAGTCTGTGTCATTAATGGTAGACAACATACTTACGATGCAGACACACATTCATCCATCTATTCGTACATATGAAAATAATAGCATTCACTATCATCAACTTTTATTACACCATCCATCCAGCAACCGGCAACCAGCAATCGTTGAAAACAATTGCAATCACATCGCATATGCCAACGCGGTCACTGATTTTTTTTTCGTATTTTTCTTTTTGCTTTTGTCTTCTAAAGTTTTCAACTCTTTTCAATTCGATTATTTCACATGACAACCACCCATCGAAGACGAAGTTATTGTGAGTAACCGCATCATGGGTATTAACAAATTAATACCCACCAAATGTATAAATATGAACAATAACTACAGCAACAACAGCATGAGCATTAGGAGTAGCAGCACCAGCCACAGCAACTAAATTGTATAAAGAAATAAAACAACAAAAAGCGAAACGATCAACAGTCAAACAAACCGACAGAGTAACCGCAACAAGATGACACTTTCAAATTTATACGCAAACAACAGCCAACAGACCCACAATAGTCATGCAGGCAGTCACAGCATCAGTTAAATGTGAAAGTAGAGACTGTAACGATACCCTACGCAACAGACTGGCTTTTGTAAAACCTCGGCGTAATTACAGGAACCCGGCAAAACAAGGATTTGCGAGACTTATTGAAACCGAAACATCTTATTTCATCCTCAGCTAGGGTCAATAATTGACGCATTTTCTTTCATTTAAATATGAATTTCAAAAGTCGACTGGAAAGTCAGGAATGATCATTACAACCCTTCAGTCAGGATGACGACCTAGCTTCTCACACCTCTAATGTTGTGGGCGTTAATTTTATACATGAGTGGTGGGAACTACAGTTTAAAGTCGACTCCGAACGACAGATTTTTGAGAAGCTTTTCATGGCAATTTTTACTCTCAAAGTCTTTGCCAGAAATCTGCTGAGAGGAAGTGGCCGAAGAAATATTTTTCGTTTTGATGTCTGACCTGGGATACGAACCCGGGCTTTTTGTCTAATAAGCCAACACAGTACCCACTAGACCACGGCGACTTCATCTTACCAACGAACAACCCTTAATAATGCAGATAAAATATAGGAAATGGAGATGAATCGGCTATTCTCTGGCATTTGAGTGGAATTCTCAAGGCTTAAAAAGCCATGGCCGGCCAAGATCTTTGGCAATGGAATCTAATCTATTTCAACGATGTATATGAACCAACTTGCCACTCAGAAGGTGATAAATTAAAGCTTGTCATATATTACATCATAACAAACACCAGCATTAACACATTATACCCTCATCTGGGAATAGGGTCTCTACGTAGGGTCTTCAAAGAAGCAGAATATCGAAAACAAACATCAAAAACCACAGCTTCCTCTATTACCCAAAATGTGAAAACAAACAACAACGCAATTTACTGCTGACTCAGTTCACTGCAACACTAGACAGTCTCTGATCCGTAATTTTTCTTCTTTTGCTGTTGTTTTTGTCACACACACATCTCTCTAGAGGAGTACATCGTACTTGCCGGTGCCAAAGATGAGGGCTTTAAGTAAACAGTTACAAAAGCAATTCGTAAGCAAATATTCAAAAATGCATTCGTAACCAAAAGGAACCTTTACACAATGCCTTACAACCTTACAAAAGTTATTGTTTAAAGGAATGAATTCATTAGGGAAATTTTTTGAATTTTGAAAGGAACTTTGTTTCATCCAAAAATTAATGCTGTTTTTCTTATTATATTTATATGCGCTTCCAAATGATATACTCTTAATATGTAGTTTGAATTCTGGCTGTACAGCCTGAAAAAAGAACATAATTTTGAAAAAAAAATATAAAATCGTACCATTTTTTTTTCCAGTCAGTCTTGTGTGAAGACGCGGTGCCTTTGAAAAGACGATCTCCGTTACAAAGATCTATCAAATAATTGCCTAGCAATTGTTATTGCTTATCCGAAGGGTATAAGTAAAGGAATTACAAAGACAGGCAGTTGTTGTTGTTTACATCAAGTAGTGAACAGTGTCACACAGAATTGTGCGAATAATAAAGAATTTTAATGAAATCTTAATACCAATTTATTTTCATTTTATTTGTAATCTACATGCTCATATTTTAAACGTTTTTAAAAGTTAAAAACGTATAAATTGCCTCCAGTCATGATTTTCAGATCTGCTATTGTAAAATTACTTTTTCTTAGCCCTTAGCATTATCGTGTATACCCATGCTATTCGACTCAAATGATCCATCCGCTTAGTCCAATTTGGGCACACCATTTCCAACATTGCGGCCGGTATCTGGCGAATACATGCTTCAATGTTGTCTTCTAATCCGTTAATTAAAGCGGACTTTTTTGTATAGAGATGAACTTTAACATAGCCCCACAAAAAATAGTCTAAAGGCGTAAAATATGTACGATCTAGGCGGCCACTTTACCGGACCCGAACATGAAATAAAATGTTCACCAAACTCGCTTTTCAATAAGTCCATTGTTACGCGTGCTGTGTGGCATGTGGCACCGTCTTGTTGAAACCACATGTCATGCAAGTCAAGCTCTTGCATTGTGGGCAAAAAAAAGTTGAATATCATCTCACAGTAGCGCTCACCATTCACAGTTACGTTAGATTCGCAGAATCTTGGAAGAAGTACGGTCCAGTGATACCACCAGCCCATAAAGCACACCAAATTGTGACTTTTTCTGGATGTATTGGTAGCTTTTGCAATGATTCTGGCTGATTTTTACTCAAAAATTGGCAATTCTGCTTATTTACGTATCCCTTGAGCCAAAAATGAGCTTCTTCACTGAACACAATGATAATGATAATAAAGTGGATCTTCGGTCAACTTTCCAAGAGCCCACTCACTAAAAATTCTGCATTGCGGTAGGTCGTTCGGCTTCATTTCTTGCACCAGCTATATTAAGCTCCTAAATCCTTCCGCAAAATTTTCCACGTTGTTGAGTAAAAGAGGCCCAATTGCTACGAACGGCAACGAATCGATAATTGATGGTCATCATTAACACTGGCCGATACAGCTGCGATATTTTCTTCAGTTCGCGCTCTACGTAAGCGTGTTGATGGTTTAATGTCCAACAATGTAACTTTGGTGCGAAATTTAGTCACAATAGCACGAATAACCGCTTCAGTGAGTCGATTGAACAGACCGTAAAATGGAAGAAGCGCGATGAACTTTCTTAACAGAGCTCTCATTTTTATAATAAAATTCAATGATTTGCAAGTTTTGTTCGTTTGACGATTTCTGGTTAAATTATAAACCAAACTGAAGATGTTTGACAGTGAAAAAAAATACGAAATGTGCTCAAGCTCTTTAAATCAGTATTGCCAAATAGATAGTAGCTAAAAAGTCGCCCTTTATATATTAAATGACTGACTTTCGAAGAACAAAAGTTCTCGGAAGAAAAAAAAGCATGAATATCAGTTATCGGTAGAGCACAACTCCATAAATATCTGTCTCACTTTCCTTCTGATTCTGCGACCCTAAAAGCCAGGTGATGAGAAACAGATAATATCGGTATCCAACAAGTGTTTTTACATCAATTCAATGCGGTGATTTACTTCAATTTAAAGGAGGCTTGAGAGCGCATCTATTACACCATTTATGTTGCTCGTGGTCATATTATCTGCAACTCGACTCAGACCAATAGATTTTCAAGAATTTTTATTACCCTTATAGATTTTGTCAGAAATCTGCCGTCAAAAGTCGCCTAAGAAAGATTTTTTGATATTTCGTATCATTCGAAATATCTGATTTGGGGGTCTCACGTCTAATAGTCCAACACACAATCTACAAGACAACGGCTACCTCAACAAAGAGTGGTTTGCTACCACTCTCTTGTATACGTTAAAAAAATGCCGCCAAGAATGTAGTTGATCTGGTATTCAAAAAATTAAATCCTGCAAAGCTCCGCTAAAAGACTGCATCGGGGACACGAAGCTAGAACTTGCCAGAAGAGAATAAATCACTCCAGTGGATAGATGAAGCGAAAAAAGAAAAAAAATCGGAATTGAAAACTTTAAAATAAAAAATCATTGATAAACACTGGAAATGGTGTACCACCAAAATTGAGTAATATTTCGGGTTACCCCGAAACGATATTCAACTCTGCAACAACCTCTGTACATTTTGCATCTACGAATTGTCGGAGTGATAGCTCTGATATCATAAAGCTCACTTGAGCACGCATGAAAATAACAAATCATCTGGAAGAGAATAACAAAGCTCCAGAGGCAGCGCAAATGCAACTACCACATTGGAAAGTATTCTGGAGCTGTGGCAACTTTATTAAGACCTTATTATTGTGAATACTAAAAAAAATAGGTGCCCATGTTAAATGCAGACTGCACATCTTAAACACGAGGTTTTCGGAAGGGTTGGCCATTACAACCCTTCAGTCAGGATTACGACCTAGCTTCTCACACCTCTAATGTTGTGGGCGTTAATTTTATACATGAGTGGTGGGACATACAGTTTAAAGTTGACTCCGAACGACAGATTTTTGAGAAGCTTTTTCATGGCAAGTTTTACTCCCATAGTCTTTGCTAGAAATCTGCTGAGAGGAAGTCGCCGAAGAAAAATTTTTCGTTTTGATGTCTGACCTGGGATTCGAACCCGGGCTTTTCGACTAATAAGCCAACACACTACCCACTAGACCACGGCGACTTCACTCTCCGTTCTTAAATTTTAAATTGTGCTATAGATTTAAAAAATGTAGTTATTTCTCAATTACTATAAAAACATAAAACTGTTTGGAAACACTGGCGAGAGACTAAGTATAATAACAAGTAGTTCGCGTTCCTTTTGAAACTCAGCAGAATTGATTATTTTCACACTCTAATAGAGTGACTAGCAAGGTAAGCTGAATTAATTAACATCTTTCTAAGGCCAAATTAGAAAATGGATAAGCTTGTGGTGATCAATTTTGAAATTTTTTCACTGTGACGTAGTGGATTTATCTATAAAACGACTATAGATTATCAAACAAAATCGAGCATATTTGACTAACATGATAAATTCTTTCATTTCTATTTACTACTACACCTTAGGCAAAAGATTCAAATTATTTTCTTGTCTTTTGGTTTTCTTTTTGAATTAAGAATTCAAGTCTTATACGCAGCCTGTCAATGTTTGAATTACTTTAAAGAGCAGCTTTGCATATATTAAACCGTATTCGGCGTTTTAAGAATACAAAAATGTTAACGAAAAACGGAATCAGAGTAGAAGCCGTTCGAATAAAATAATTTGTATGTATTTCGGTATGTTATCATTTGTTGTTGTTTTAATTTTTTTGTATATTTTTGCTGCTCTAGCAATTGTATTAAATGCTCTCTTAACTCTTCTACTTTTATCTCTTCGTCTTTGTGAGGCAACAACAATTGTAGTTTTATGAATATTTAATGTTTTTTTTTTTTGTATTTTTGTTGGTGCTGCTATTATTGTTGCTGCTGTTGTTTATTTTTTGTTTTGTTTTTTTTTTTTTCGTTTGTCTTTCGTCATTGAGTTGCAAATGGTTTTGGGATTGTGGCAAACCACAGATTCCCACGGTTGCTAAGACTGCACACGCGCGCGTACACACGAATAAAAATGCTCGCTGACTGAGGCTGACTTGCTCGCTCACTGGCTCGCTTATTCATTCACTTGCCAACCAAGTGACAGTCATTCAGTCTCCCCACTGTCTTTGCGATCAGTGTGCTCGATTTTTCTTTTTTCTGCTTTTTTTTTCTTTCTTTCTTTTCGTTTCTGGGGTATTTTCATACTGTTTCCAAAGAGTTTAAAACAGTCAGTCGTCAGCATTAACAAAAAGACGTCTTCATACGGTTTTTACGAATGTAAGTATGTATCGCCGTTGTGCTTCTCCCCTTCGTGCTTCTTGTCGTTGTAGCGTTGGTTTAAAATGCTGTTAGAGCGTGTTGGAACAGCAATAATAAAGTGCTGTTGTCGTTAGTCTGTTTGGTTTGTGTCCGGATTGTTAATCTAATGTAGGCAACTCATCGCCACCAGGCTCGTCGCAGACAATTGTGTGGATCGCGGTGATGTAGTAGTTGCGCGTGCGCAATTTACAATTCATTTTGATTGCAAGCAATTCAACACTTTATTGTTACTATTTCTACTACTACTTCAACTACTGCTGCTGCTAATGCCACTTCGTTTTATTGCCCCTTGAACAACAATAGCAACATTAACTACCTACTGCTGTTGCTTGTTTTCTATTTTTTTTTTATTTCGTTTTATGATGTTGCTTTTAATGCAATTATTTGCCTAGTTTTTTTTTATATTTTTTTGCTTTTATTGCCTCTTTTTGCATTATAATGTCTTGTTGGCTATTTGCTGTTGTTGTTGGTTTTTGGTTGTTTAAATGATAAACTAATTATTTCATTATATTCATTTGTTCCATTTACTTCATTTATTCCATTTGTATTGTTGTTGTTGTTGTTTCTTTTTGAAAACTTTTCAAAAAGGTTTTCAGTCCGTTTAAGTTAAGGTGAACCAGTTAAGAAGCATTCATAAAAAAGTGAAAAAAATGAAAAAAAAAATTCGCAATAATTTCAAGTTCAAACACACACTTTAAATAGTGTGAGAAATATTTTTTGTTTGAATTTTAAACAATCTTTTCAATTTCGTTTTGTCACAGTCTTTATATTTTTTTTCTTTTGTTTTCTTTAACAGGAATAGTTTAATCAATTATGTTCCAAACACTATCGTAATGATTTAAAACATGGTGAACTTAATTTAACTAATAGGCGTTTTTGGGACAACGTATGGTTTCCATTATGAAGTGATGTTGAACAGAATTTATTTACTTACTTAATTGGCCTATTAACATTCCGATTAACGGATTTCAAGCTGCCTTAATACATACTTCCAGAAGGCTCTGCTTCTTACGTGCCTTCGCCAATCAATCAATCAATGACAGGGCTTCCTCGATTTGCTCGCCCTAACGAAATAAGGCCGACTTCCGTAAATCTTCGCATCAAAACATCGACATGGCTGAGCTATCACAGCCGCTCGGTATTAATACAATGTCCACATTATTGAGAAGCATATACCGCCATAGCTGCCAAATTTGACGATTTAGAGCTCCAAAAATGTCATTTTGACGACATAACGACTTATGGTCGTACATAATTGGCCATTACAACCATTCAGTCAGGATTACGACCTAGCTTATCACACCACCTATATTGTGTGCGTTAATTTTATACATGAGTGGCGGGACCTACAGTTTAAAGTCGACTCCGAACGAGAGATTTTTGAGAAGCTTTTCATGCCAATTTTTTACTCTCAGAGTCTTTGCCAGAAATCTGCTGAGAGGAAGTCGCCGAAGAAATATTTTTCGTTTTTTGATGTCTGACCTGGGATGGTCTTATTTTAGCAATCAAAAATTTACACCATTTCCTTTACTTTAGTACATTAATGACTTCCTTAAGTTTTGTATAACAAGGTGTAAAGTTTATATTTTTGAATTATTTTCGAATGCCTGTGACGATTTTTCTGTGTTTTATACCGTTTTAATACCCTTAAAAGCCAAAAAGTTTCAACTCGTTAATAACATCGTAGTTGATAATAAACTATCAGAAGCCATTCTAATAATTTTTCGTGGAATTTTTTTTACTCTTAGAGTTTTTGTCAGAAATTTGCTGAGAGCAAGTTGCCGAAGAAATATTTTTTCATATTTCGTTTTGTTGGACTAATAAGCCAATACACTACCTATTAAACTACGGCGACTTTTTAGACTCTGCTGGACACAAATGTATTTCTGGGTTATCCAGCGCACAATAGAGATCCTTACAAGCTCGTGTCCTTCTGGTAGGCACATCGAATGTCTTAATATAGTGAGAAACGAAAACTGTAGGAGTTGTGGGGTTTGAGGATAAGATTGGCAATATCTTCCGCCACCTTTGAATGGAACAAGAAAATTAAATTAATATTTAAGAGGTTATAAGTGAAAGGTGTTGTAGTTTAGGTTCGAACTCCAAGTTAGACATCAAGACGAAAATATGAATTTTTTTTTTAATTTTATTGTTCAAAAGCAAAAAATTTTGGAAATAACATCAAATTTTAGAATCAGTTTAGATTTGTTCGAATTGGTCACCTTTGATACGAATTATGACCTTCAAATGACCGACAAAGCCATCACAGGCTGCACGAAATTGGCTCTGCAGTATTTTGGCCCATTCCCGGCGAAGCGCCGTCTAGAGATTTTTGGTATTTTTTAGTAAGAACCTTACTCTCCTAAATGCCCCAGGTGTAAAAGTCCAACGGATTGAGATGCGGAGATTTTGGTGACCATTGTGCGTTAGAAATGAAGCCATTCTTGGTTGAAGCGTGCTGAGTGTCTGCGGCTGAAAAGTTTGTCTGCCCAGGGCTTCAATACTGTCTTTAAGACATTTTGCCGATAATATTCGGCATTAATTTTGACCCCACGGTTGATGAATACGAGTGGGGAACGACCATCGGCCGTTACAGTACCCATACCATTACCATCGGAGGCGCATGAGTTCTGGTGGTCAATCGCAGGTGTAAATTTTCAGCTGACCTCTTTGGCAAGTAAACTCGATTATTTTGTTTGTGCACAAACTGCTCAATTTGACATGGCTTCTCATCGGAGAAAACCAAATTCGGTAATTGGCCACTTTCGTGCAAGCGAAGTAACTCCTTGGCTCTTTCAAATCTAACTTTTTTATTGTCCATCGGTGAGCTCTTGCACTTTTTGGAACTTCAATGAGTTTAGTCCAGGCTCATTTTTCAATATGTGTTGCATCCGTTCTCGCGATATGTTCAGTTCACGAGCAATTTTTCCACCGCTGCGGGGTGGATTTCAACCAAATCTGGCCTTCACTTTTCGGATAATTTCTGGTGTTGGTGTTGGTAACGAACAATGCTACGAGAAACAAAAGATTTATTCACATTTATATGCTGGAGAACTTTAACGATAGCCATCTGTGGTTTTCTAGCCAAATATAAAGCAATCACACTATCATTTTTGGATTCCATTACAAATAATTTTTTTTGTCTGAATGCAATAGATCAAAATGCTTTTGTAAGCTTGTAAATAATAAAATGAACTGTCACTGTCATAAATCTGTCAGCGGTCAGATGAGCGGTTTACAAATGATAACAACCTGAAGTTGGTTGCAATACATATCAGCCACTCTGTATGTATGTAAGTAGCCATCAGTATCATATTTGCGGCTATAGCCAGAACATTTTTAAGGCATCTGTATTTAACTGTATGTGAATAGTTGAATAGAATAGTTGTAAAACGAAAATATCTCAATTCAATAAAGGGATTAAAAATAAATATTTTAAAAATAAAATGAAATAAAATAAAATATTAAAATACAGTAGTTTTAAATTTTTGCTTTATTTTTGTAGTTTTATTTTGTTTTTCTTTTTTTCTTCATATAATCGTACACTAGTCTCTGTCGATATTATTCGTATAATTGTTTCATGTATTCTATACAGTCTCACTGCATATTACACATAGTACATCTATAAAATGAAAAAGTTAACAACTGTAAAACATTTGTAAACATTAAAAACCGTCAACGATTATACGTTGCCCGAATAGGGGGGGTTCATGTGCTGTTGCTGTTGCTGTTTTTCCAAACTTGCTGCAATAAAACAATGCAATTAAAAACATACAGGCAGACAGACAGACAGACAGCAACTACATAAAAATAACAGAAAACAACACCCAATAACTGTAATTGCAACGAGTTAAACAAACAGTAAAAAAAAGCAACAACAACAGTAATAAAAAGGGAGCAACATAAACCGTAAAATGGCTAATTTGTTGTAGTCGTAAAACTAATTACACCGTGAGAATTTTATTGACTAGTGCCACCATCATCATTACATTTCCCTAAGCCAGTTGATGCCCTTTAAAAAGTTGATGATGAATCCGAAAACGAAAAAAGAAGAAGAAAAAAATTACAGACAACAGTGGCCACCAACAGCTAATGATGCAACATCAGCAATAACAACAGAGACGATAAGTGTGGTCCGTTAAAGAACTTATAGGACAACGATTATGATTTGCTATGAAAAGCTCTCAAATATGATAAAAATATCACAAATGCTACACGAAAAACGAGAATAAAAAACAATGCAAAGTGAAAACAAATTTAATTAATGAAGATGAAAAACATAAAAATTGTTTTCTACTCTTTTAGGAAAACAGTTGGCGCAAAAAGTATTTTTGCAAAATTTTAATTAAAAATCATAAAACGGTAGCGGGTCCAATACGATATTAAATTCAAATTCAAAAAAGTTGAAATAACTTTTTATTAAGAAAATAATCGTGTGATGTTCACAAATTTTATGAAGATTGAAGTGAAAAAACTGAATATGAATTTTTAAAAGAATATTTCAATTTCATTGATGTCAGAAAACTCATTGGTTTGATGTTTTGTTATACATAAATGCTATAAGATTGTGGTCGCCTTAGTCTAGTATGCAATGCTTACCAGCCATAAGTTCAAACCTCAGCTTTGTCAATTCGAAAAAAGAAACGATAAAAATGATTTCTTTTAGCATCCTTCTCTCTGCAGCGTTTTAGTAAATGTTCTGAGAGCAAATACTTGCTATGGAGAAGACAATGACGTATTTTCACTCAATAAGCTCTGAAATAGTTGGCAACTGGCTTTAAATTTCACTGAAAAATCATTATCAACAATGAGGTCAATTTCTCAATGAGCATGAGTATGTAAACAAAAAAAATTTTCGTATTTGGAACGATAATAATCCACATGAGAACCAAAAGCGTACGATGCATACATAATTGATCATTACAATCCTTTAGTCAGGATTATTGACCTAGTTTCTCACACCATTTATGTTGTGTGTATTAATTTTATACATCAGTGGCGTGACCAATAATTTTAAGTCGACTTCTAACGACAGATTTTTGAGAAACTTTTCATGGAAATTTTATTTACTCTCAGAGTTTTTGGTAGAAATCTGCTGAGAAAAAATCGCCGAAAAAATATTTTTTGTATTTTGTTTTGATGTCTGGCCTAGGACTCGAAACCTGGCTTTACGTCTAATAAGCCAGCATACTACCTACTAGACCGCGGCGACCTCAAAAGAGCGTACAATGCACCCCCGAAAGAGTCTCTGTTTGGGTGGATTATAAACTGGCCTATTTATTTATGAAAGTCGCCGTTGTCTAGTGGGCAGTGTGTTGGCTTATTAGACAAAAGGCCCGGGTTCGAATCCCAGGTCAGACATCAAAACGACTTCCTCTCAGCAGATTTCTGGCAAAGACTCTGAGAGTAAAAATTGCCATGAAAAGCTTCTCAAAAATCTGTCGTTCGGAGTCGACTTTAAAACTGTAGGACCCGCCACTCATGTATAAAATTAACGCACACAACAAAAGTAGTGTGAGAATTTAGGTCGTAATCCTGACTGAAGGGTTGTAATGGCCAATTATGTATGTATTTATTTATGAAAGACGTTGTACAAGCCATCATTGTTAACGGCGAGCTGGAATTATTCGTCGTACTTATACTTAACAATACGCATGATGTTATTGACTTCGATTCGTCTCTACTTAATATTTACACGAAGCACAGAATAAGAATGATTCGCGTACGAACACTACTATACTCACAAGAAGATTTTGTGTATGCTTTGATTGTTGTCTTTGGCTTTCCTTTCTTCTTTGTTTGTATATGCAAAAACAACAAAGGCTATAAGTTTCGAATGATTCGAATCATTTATAAATATTATAAGGATTTTTCTAAATTTATGAATGAGTATGAATCAAACATATTTCGAATGTTGTGAGTTTGATGTTAACGTTGTACTCATACTCATTGCTACTCATACTTATAAATCAATGTTGTAGCGAGTACGAATGAATCAGAGTAATTGAAATTCAATTCTGTTGATTCACTCATACTCAAAATTCCATGAGTGCTTATGAGTACCGGAAAAACGATTCATTGTGTAATCTCTGAATCGTACATAATTTTTCTCTTATATTAAATCTATATCAAATCAAATCAAATGTCGCGCTGGATCACAGGCTCGGTTACCTTAGTTACTTAAATTTAAGTTACATTCCCCACATAACTGCTTACCTTATATGCTACAAATATTGGATTTCAATTCAGTGCTTCGAATTCTAATTCCTTTTCTAATTCGGTTTTGTTTTAGTTTTTATTCTCACAGAAAAAAAGTGGAGACTTTTCTCAAAAGGAAACGAAATAAGGAAAGCAGCTTCACTATCAAAAATGGGAAAAAGCTGATGACACAAAAGAAAACCCCTTTTAAACGATTTTATAATTGTAACACAACAACAATAACAACTAAAAATTAAATAAAATAAAATAAAATCATAGAGAATGAATTCTAACGGAAAAATTTGTAGAAAAGAGAACAGAACAGATGTTACAATGAAAAGTGTTATCGAAACGTTACCCACTTCCATCACTTGCCATTGGAGAATGATTGTCAACGATTTGAAAATAAAATGACGCAGAGTATAACATACAATATTTAATTTTCTTTCAATCTAAATACGTTGATATCTTTGCTTTGCTCTCCAACCCCCATCAGTCTTCACAAAAAAATAAGAGAAGAAGAAACACCGCTTAATGGTTTTCCTATTGAAAACATGGAAGAAAATTTTAAGTGTAGGAAACCATCACAGAATCAAAACTCATGGGAAATTTTCTTCTCTTGGAAATATTAAAAATTCTTTTATTTTCTTTTATTTTTTTCGCTTTTTATGCAGCAACTACTGCTTCGCTGTACAACACACTTCAACCCAAACTGTATTTGTAAGGCATTTACGTTGGCATTGAATGAAACTGAATGATGTTCGTGTTGTGAAGCATCAACACACCACAGTGATGCCGATGCTGATGCTGAGCTGACTTAGATGTTGAGCAAACAAATTGCCCTGCTACTCAAGTGTGGCAGTATAAGCCAATTGTCATTAATGTCAGTTTAGATTAGTTGCTACACCAACAACCCAAAAATTGAGGGAAGGAACTAAACTAATGCTGTCGCCTTTGTGTTTAACGTCTTCTGATGACGCTGCTTAAATTTTGTTAAAAATAAAAAAAAAAGATTTTTTAAAGGGTTTAAAACATCACAAAAAAGAAAAAGAAAGACAAGAAACTGTTTTATTTCATAATATACGGTTGATTAGTTATTCGCTGGCTCTGCTAATACGTGTGTGAAAATTTTTTTATCTACTGCCTGAAGGGAAGCAAGAGATTTAGTAAGTCATTCTTCATACGTTCGTGTACCAAATACTTTAATAGTGAAAGTTTTTCTATTTTCTTTCGTCTTTTATTTCTTTAAAGATTTTTTTTTTTTATTCTTTAATTCAAGAAGCAAATACTGCTGCTGAGTAAAGCAGATTGATGTCTCCAATAACCGTGGGAATTGCGTGCATTTTCATTTCATCTATAAATGCTTTAAACTTGCAATTGAATAATTTGAATTGTTGCTGTTGTTGCTAGATTTTTTGTATTATTACTGTTGGATTTATACGATAGAAGTAAATTATTAGACTAGAAATCAAAGATATTTGATATGTTTGTTTAAATAATAGCTTGGCTATAGCATTTGACAGCTAATTAGTAGCAATGTAACAATAATTTTAGAAGTTTGCATATTTATACTTTACTAGGGATGTCAAACGGGAACGATTTTTAAAAATCCTGGGATTCAGGATTTTGTAAGTCCCGATCTCGAAATCCCGGGATATTTCGGAATAATTCGGCATCCAAAATTCCCGAAAAATCAAGAGAAATATCGCGATTTTCTCTTAATTATAAAAATATTTTGTTAACAAAATCATTTGTATTCCAATTATGTATATCAGAATTATATATCATTAAAAGTCGCCGTGGTCTAGTGGGTAGTGTGTTGGCTTATTAGACAAAAGGCCCGGGTTCGAATTCCAGGTCAGACATCAAAACGAAAAATATTTCTTCGGCGACTTCCTCTCAGCAGATTTCTGGCAAAGACTCTGAGAGTAAAAACTGCCATGAAAAGCTTCTCAAAAATCTGTCGTTCGGAGTCGACTTTAAACTGTAGGTCCCGCCACTAATGTATAAAATTAACGCACACACATAAGTGGTATGAGAAGCTAGGTCGTAATCCTTACTGAAGGGTTGTTATGGCCAATTATGTATGTATGTATATCATTAAAAATAAAACAGGAAAAGGAAGATGAAAATTAACAAAAAAGCCTAAACTTATAAAAATTATTCATACTACGTATGCAAAAGCATTAGTTTTAAGAAAATTATTTGAATTCCAACAAAAAGTATTAAAGCATCTAACATGTGATCCGATATGTTTGAACGAATTTTGTTGTCAACATACGCTGCCGTTGAAAAATAAAGGGTCCGCCAAATAACTTTAATAACTTTTTTTTTTTTGAAAATGCTTTAAAAAAACTACTGCAGCTGATTGTGTACGGGTATGTAAACAAGCAAAATTATCGCATTTAGGGCACAGAAAACCCGCAACCATACATTGAAAAGCCGACGCACCCGAAACTAGTCACTGTTTAGTGCGGATTTTGGTTCCTAGGCATAATTGGGCCATTTTTCTTCGAAAATAAGCAATAAGTGGTCGTTATAGAAATGCAGCTGCACACAGTCGATAATGTGCTTAAAAATTGAACCAATCCTGTAGGTAGCCTACATGGCCAGCCGAGGCAGCCATTTGAATGAAATTATTTTCCATTATTAACTGGAAGGACGAGCCAGAGACAATTGACGCTTTAAAGGACAATATTCGTGAAGCCATTGGTGAATATGCGATAATGTGCTTAAAAATTGAACCAATAGTGTATGATACTGCTTGGCCAGCCAAGGCAGCCATTTGAATGAAATTATTTTCCATTATTAACTGGAAGGATTTTACTTTCAAATAAAAGAAGAAATTTAAAAAAAATCTTCCGTAGTTTTTTTTAAAACATTTTCAAAATAAAATAAAGTTGTTTGAAGGACCCTTTACTTCTCGCAATCAACATTTCTTGGTAAAATAATTCCAAGATAACTATATGCAGCTTGTAAATATTCATCTCTACCACCTCCTGATGTAAATAAATCTATTTCTTTGGACAGTTGAGTATTTAAATCAGTTACCCTATTAATTAATTTTATAGGGATTGCATTCGATGGCATTAAATAACTTTTTATCATTGAAAGTAGGCTTTTCCTCATTTCAGACGCTATTATCGAAGTCAAGTGATATAAAATTTGTTTATAACCTTTTGTAGGGTCAAAATAGATATGAATTCACAGTCTCGAAAAATGCCGGGACAAGTTTTTAAAAATCTCGGGATTTGAAAATCTCGAAAATCCCATGATTTCGGGATTCGGGATGTGGGTGTTAATTTTATGCATGAATAGCAGAACATACAGTTTAAAGTCGACTCCGAACTACATGTATTTTGAGAAACTTTTCATGGCAATTTTATTTACTCTCAGAGTTTTTGTTAGAAATCTACTGAGTGCTTAATGGTGTTGCGTATACAATGACCTACGTTAAGTGGCCCGAAATGAACTTGACAAATTAATGGACATTAGGGAAGATGTGTTAATGTCGAACTAGTATGAGTGAAATACAAAACTCAATATACATTCTTACCTGTTCTCTCAATAGAACAAACAGAATTTCTTTAGCTTTCTAAATGGTATTATTATTTAGCCCCTGATTTGTTAGAGATATTGTAGAAGTTGATGAGTTCCTCTCTGATGGTCTTGCCTGTTCCAACTTGACTGATTTTATCGGGGTTATAGGTGGATTACGTTCAACGGTTTAGATTTAAGATTAGTAAACACGAAAGCATATGTAAAATAATTAGGCTTCTTATGAAGATATTTGGTCTAGGTTAGAAAGCGTAAGTACACGTCATTAAGACATGTACAGTACCCGGAGATCGAAATTGACCCATGCCTCTAATTGTATAAGCAATTCAGATTGCGACAACTATTGTTGAAGCAGTTTTCGATGAGGAAGAAAAATAAACGGTGAAGAATTTTTTGTGCGAATGTAGATTTCTTTTAGAAATTAATGTAAGGAACCTCTCTCTATAAACATAGTTTTTAGGGACAGCCTGACTCAGAAATGTGGCACTGTTGAATCTAATGAGATTTCGAATGAAATAATCGCGGTAGTCTAGTAGGCAATGTGTTGGCTTATTAGACATAAGGCCTCGGTTCAAGCCACAGCGCAGAATAAACAAAACTCGAAACAATAACTCTTCATGAGATTTCTGGTCAAAACTTTGAGAGTAAATAAAATTGGCATGAAAAGTTTCTCAAAAATGGGTAGTGCTAGGTCGTAATCCTGACATAACTTTTCCCTTACACGCTACAGGTCGGACTGAAGTGTGTATGTGTTCCTAAGTAACGGGGACGTTCGAAGGGATTGTAATGATTAATTATGTATGTATGTATGTATGTACT
The DNA here is from genome assembly GCA_014635995.1 of Sarcophaga peregrina. Taxonomy (NCBI): domain Eukaryota; kingdom Metazoa; phylum Arthropoda; class Insecta; order Diptera; family Sarcophagidae; genus Sarcophaga; species Sarcophaga peregrina. The sequence continues at coordinate 42,904,989 of CM025790.1, read as the reverse complement.
CACTAAAAGTGAAGATATAGAAACCATCCTTAATGCAAAAATTATTAAGACAATCTAGACTTTTGTAAACGGAAATTTAACTCATGCGTCAGAATATTTAGAAGCATTAAAATTAAAAACGGCTTTATGGTCGGGCATTATAGGCTTAAAAATCATTTGTTCAATATTGTCATGATGGATGATGGATACGAATCAGTAGAAGATACTTGTAATACTTGTAATAAAGTGGTGGGCTAGAAATTGTCTTTAAGAACACAAAGCAACATCCAAATGTTTTCTAGGACAATGGAATTAGAATATGGATTATAGGGCTCCTGTACACAGGCTAATTGTAGTACAATAGAAGAGCACATCTAAAGACAAGAATGATAATAAAATTATAAGAAAAAAAGATCGTCCCGAGGATAAGAATATTGTTGAATGAGTCTTTTTATTATAAATTTCAACGAGTTTAATTTAACTACTCTTAACTGTTAAAAAAATAATTCATTTCTTATATCCAATGTAAAACATACAAGCACATGCAATTGTAATTAAGAAAAAAATATTTGAATTTATCCAGAAGTCGACATTTTTAACAAGCGAAACAATAACAACCAACACAATTTACATACATTTCACAATTTTATACTGAATTTCAGTCACAATAATCACTTATTACTATCAGCAGTAAGTATCACCCCTGAAATGGTGTGTGATTCCAATCTTAACTTCAATTCATTTCCACATATGCTGCTTAGCATAGTCAACTTAATTTCAAGTTTTGCGTGCTAAGATTCTATTTTCAAGTTAAAGTTTTTACTTTCCTTTGATTACCACACCACAACTTACTATTGAAGTAGTACATAGTAATCGCAATCACACATACATTGCATGCTGATTAAGGCCATTTAATATGTAAATTTAAATTCACATTTGCAATGTCATAAACGAACGATTATCAGATGTTAAAACGACATTAACACTACTCAGCCATTGTGTGTGTGTGTGTGTGTGTAACTACAATAAATTTTCAACGCTTGAATTACAATTGTTGTTTGGGGGGATATTTTTTAAGGTAATTTCCACTTAAAATTGTATTCTAAATGAGGGAGTATGCCTTGACAATGCAGTGAATGGTTGTCAACATGCTAATCTACCCACCAAAGGTAATTTTGAAGTGGAAGTGATCTCTTCTTGTTCTTTACAAGTACCCTTCGACGCTATATATTTTTAATATGTATTCTGGTGTTTTTTTCTAATATTTAAACCATTTCTTAAACATAGTTTTTGCTGTAATATTGAGTTATGAAATCTTTGTTCTCTGAAGTCCAAATTTTTCCTGGGAATTTATTAATCATCATTCATCAATCGGTTTAATGTCATCAATCACTTTTATGGCATCAATCGGTTTGATGGCATCAATCGGTTAGATAACATCAATCGGTTTGATGGCCTCAATCGGTTTGTTGGCATCGATCGGTTTGATGTTATCAATCGGTTTGATGGTATCAAGCGTTTTGATAACCACAATCGGTTTGATGTCATCAATCGGTTTTGATTTCCTCAATCGCTTTAATGTCATCAATCGGATGCATAAATCACAATTGATGATAAGAATTTAACATAGATTGATGCTAGAAATTCCTAACAACTCTGTTTTAGCTAACTACAGCGTACCGATTTTAATGACTTGATTTTGATTTTACACCAATTTTTTTCCATCTTTACTGATGTCCTTTGGAATATGTTTTCTTCACTTAGTTTATTAGTTTAAAGTCGACTCTGAACGACAGATTTTGGAGAAATTCCTACATGGCAGTTTTATTTACTTCCAGACTTTTTGCCAGAAATCTGCTGAGAGCTTTTAGTTTTTCTCCTCCTCTCTTAGTTACTGTGAATTTCTATTTAACCTGAGACCCTGTAGAGATTAGTATTTTCAAGGCCTTCGAGATAAGACATAAAGCCTCTTTGAACTGCACATATCCTCTAGGTTGGTCTATGCACAAGTGTTGCAGTAATGATAGTGTAGTCTACTGTTTCTGTGTATTATTCATACGATTTATCAAATCAGTACATGTATATATTCCCTGGAGTAGCCTCCGTAGTCTAGTAGGTAGTATGTTTACTTAACACACGTGAAGCCATTCTCTCAACTCATGGACATAGCTGCCAGATTAATAAAGCAACAAATCGTCAAATATTTGAAAAAAAAAATCCTCAAAATCGTCAAAGATGTTCATGGGAATCATTAAAATAATCGTCACAAAATCGGCATAAAAATTCAGTGTAATGTGCGTTAGAACCGACACATTTTTCAATATTTTAGGTTCTTAAGAGAGTGCAAGAAATACTTAACTTTATCTGATTTTCTTACTGTTTACTTCACTTATATCCGAAAGAGAATGGAATTCAATTTTCATGTATAGGCCGACGACTCAACGTGTATTTGGAGACATCTCGACCGCATACAAAAGAGGACGAAGATGCCCGTTAATGACGGTAAGGTATGGAATTCTATTGAGTCATTGGAGTATCGGTGCAATGTGGTTTATGTATCACTGTTCTATTGCTATTATAACGGATTATGCTCGAGAGAAATAAGGGACTTGTTTCCGAGAATCGTGTATACCTATGTAACACTCGCCTTTCTCAGCAAGCACATATGTATGTGGTCGATTGGCCAGTTGGTCACACACTGCGATCACCGATTTTTAGCGATAAAACAAGCCATAAGACTACAGACAAATCATCACTTAAATTTGGCAATAGGAATCACTGCAAAGTAAATATAAAGCAAAAATGGCATTTAATATACTAAAGTAAAGAATATGAAGTAAAATTTTAATTCCTAAAAGTCGTCGAAATGAGGACATAAATCGTCACATCATCAATATGATATTTTTGGAGCAGAAAATCGTCAAAACGACGATAAATCTCGTCAAATCTGGCAGCTATGCTCATGGATAAAATTAACATAACATGTGTATGATTTACCCCTGGAGAATCTTATATCCGACAGCGAGTTTCAATCTAATATGGCCACCAGCGATATCCTAGAACTAGTGCAGGTTATATTAACACGTGTCCAACTCCACCTGAGCTCTTTTCAAAACTATTTTGCCTTCCCAAATAATGGCCCCATAGGTCACTGTTGCCTTGTCTATCCTGATATACTTACCAAAAGCGGTCAACTAGCTAATGCGTTAGCGTACTGGACGAGACCCCAGCTTTCAAACCTTGACTTAAGCATCGTGAACGAAACGAAAACTTAAAATGTATTTAATTTAATTTCCTCTCAGGTGTATTCAGGTTAAAACTTAAAACAAAATTACCATGAAAAATTTCTGAATATTGCTTTGGAGTCGGTATTATACAGTAGATTCCGCCAGTCATTCATAAAAGTAACACACACACAACCTGTATGTAGGGATGCCAAACGGGATCGATTTTTAAAGAACGGCTATTTCGAGATAATTCGGGATCTAAAAATCCCGAAAAATCACGGAAAAAATTGCGATTTTCTCTTAATAATAACAATGTTTTGTTAACAAAATTATTTGTATTCCAATTATATATATCAGAATTATATTTCATTAAAAATAAAACAAAAAAAGGAAGAGGAAAATTAACAAAAAAGTGTAAATTAACAAAAATATAAATTATTCTTACTATTATTACTTCTTATTAGTTTTAAGAAAATTATTTGGATTCCAACAAAAAGATTAAAGCATCTAACATGTGATCTCATTGGCTTGAACGAATTTTATTGTCAACATACACTGCCGTTGGAAAACACTGCTTGCAATCAACATTTGTTTGTAAAATAGTTCCAAGATAGCGGTTGAGTTACCCTTTTAATTCGTTTTATAGGGGTTTTGCACTCTTCGATGCCATCAAATATTTTTTTATCACTGGAAGTAAGGTTTTCCTCATCTGAGATGCTATTATCGAAGTCAAGAGATAAAGAATATTTTTTTTTCAAAATACATAAGAATTCACAATCCCGAAAATCCCGGGACAAGTTTTTAAAAATCCCGGGATGCGGGATTTTGGGAATCCCGGAATTCCTGAGATTTCTGGATTCGGGATTTCCCGATTGGCATCCCTAGTGGTGTGGTATTCTTTCTAAGGGTTTCTGTTTCATAATTTTATTCTTTTAAAAATTAAATTTATTTGTAGAAATAAATTCATTTCTTAAATTGTTTACACAATTACTTTCGATATTTAATTAAACGTTGCATGCTTCAATGCCACACAAGGTACAAAACATCATTTTATTTGATTTATTAATTAATGTGTTTGGTTTTTTTTATTTTTTTGTTTTCAAGAAAACGAACAATCAATAAAGTTTTCTCTTCTTTTTGTTTTAATTCACAATTTCATTATTGTTGTTGTTGTTGTATGTTTTATGGTTCCCAGCAAACCATTACAATTTAATAAAAAAAAAAATAATACCGATTCTGGTACTCATCTGCTGTCCCTTTTCGAAATTCAATTTAAGTCAAGCGTAACACTAGTCAGTCATCTACCACCAGCCGTTATCCAGCCAGCATCTCACAACGTGACTTATACTATTGCTGCTGTTGGTGCTGCTGATTGGTTTGGGAAACTCCTGTCGTTGTTGTTAATGACTGCAACAACAAGTAAATCGTCAAGTAATTTTATACCAGTTGTCTTTTGTTGTTGTTGTTGCATGGCGCTTAATGAAAAAATATTTTAAACTTAAGTTTTCTTACCTCCAGCATAGAAATTCAAATTGAAAATAAGAAGAATCCAACAACAAGAATGTGTACCACTTACTACTACCTCTGCCACCACGTGATATGTTGTTTCCATTGCAGCCATTGAGATTGACGAGTTGCTAGAACTGTAGTACGAACTGCTAAAAGAGAGAGAGAGAGAGAAAGAGATGGAGAGAAATAGAACTCAACAACTAAACCTGTGAACAAAGTGCAAAAAATATGTTGCACATCCAAGCGTATGCATGAGGAACACTGAAAAACATATAAGGAACCATTTGAATGAATGTCTGTGTGCCAGTTAATATGTGCCAAAGTACACGTGAAGTATTGCGGAATACGTATAAATGTGGGAAAATACTAGACTTAGTAGTACATACTCTGTAGACGTATATACCCATAGAATACAGAAAATATTATAAAAAAAAACATTGACAGATTACAAAATTGCCATGCGAAATACACAGAATGACTTTCCCATTACCTGATAACGTTAAAAGTAACCCAATAAATAGATTGACTTCACTGTTCAAAGAGAGGTGCAAAGTCAATATAGGAACGGCGTTTACAAGAAGCATCTTATGACTTTTAGAAGAACAAGGTCGTTATGTAACCTAATAGATGTTGCTGCTAACCTGAGATGACTGACATAATTGAGTAAAATATGATCTATTCTGATATTACCGTTCTAGAACTACCCGGAACTTATGATAAAGACTTTTTGAAATTCTATTGTACATACTTTACTAATCGTTAGACAATCTTCATAGCAGAACTCCAGCTGCTTCTTAATCTAGGACATAACACTGGTAAATAGGTTGGAGTGGTAGCTATGACATCAAAAACACACTTGAGCAAATATAACAAAACGAGTAAACGCAGTTCCTGTACTGACCGAGTTCCACCAAGGTGGGGGGTCAGCGCAATGGCTGCACGAAATACTCCAACTGATCATTTTATCAGCTCTATATTCGAAGAGTGTAAAAAAAATTTTATGTAGATTTTCAGCTTGTATGGTTCCTAAGATTTTTTGACCCTAATTTTCATTCTCGCATCAAGGATGCTTATCATTCTGAAATGGCGATATAAGAAATATTTCTCGACTTTTTAACTAACACAAGTTCGATGTGTGGGTCTCAAATGTGTCCTGGTGTCTGAATAAATCGACGAAATTGGTGATCAATCCGAAGTCGCCGTAGTCGTATGTTGGCTTATTAGACGTTAAGCCAGGGTTCGAGGACCAGGCCAGACAAAAAAACCAAATACAAAAAGCATTTCTTCGACATTTTCCTCTCAGCAGATTTCTGGCAAAAACCCTGCTATGAAAAGTTTCTCAAAAAAATTTGTCGTTCAGAGTCGACTTTAAACCGTAGGTCTCGGCCACTTATATATAAAATTAACACACACAACATAAGTGGTGTGAGAAACTATGTAAATAATCCTGACTGAAGGGTTCATTTTATTATTTTATTATTAGTGATGGAATTCAAGCGTGACAATGTGATTGCTTTATATTTGGTTGGAAAACCACAGAAGGCTATCTTTAGAGCCCTCCAGCATTTAAATGTGAATAAACCTTTTGTTTTTCGTTACCGTGATACTGGCAGTGTTGCATCGCGTCCAAAAAGAGGAGGAAAAAAAAGGTAATAACACCAGAAATGATTCGAAAAGTGAAGGCCAGATTTGATCGAAATCCACGCCACATTGATAGAAAAATTGCTCGTGAGCTGAACATATCGCGAGAACGGCCATTGAAGTTCGAAAATGTGCAGGAGCTCACCGATGGAAAAAAAAGTTTGACTGGAAAGAGCTAAGGAGACACTTCGCTTGCGCGAAAGTATCCAGTTACGGATCGTATTCATCGATCGTGGGGTCAAAATAAATGCCGAATATTATCGGGAAAATATCTTAAAGACAGCCCTTGGCAGACAAACATTTCGGCTGCAGACCATGGACATTCCAACAGGATTCAACACCACCGCATTTAGCACGCGTCAATCAAGAGTGGCTTAAAAACGAGGTTTCTGGCTTCATTTCTACCGCACAATGACCACCAAAATCTCAATCCGTTGGACTTTTGTGTCTGAGGCATTTTGGAGAGTAAGGTTCTCACTAAAAATACCAAAGTTTCTATCATCTCAAGACGGCGCTTCGCCGGGAAAGGGCCAAAATACCACAGAACCAATTTCGTGCAGCCTGTGATGGCTTTGTCGGCCTCTTGAAAGCCATAGTTCGAACCAAAGGTGGTCAATTCGAGCAAATCTAAACTGATTCTAAAATTCGATGTTATTTCCAACATTTATTGCTTTTGAACAATAAAATAGAAAAAAAAAATTAAAAAAGTATAGCGCTTTACTTTGTTGCTTTATATATCAGCCACCCTATATGTATGATTAATCGAAGCTAATGAACCTGAGAAGTCGCCGTGGTCTAGTGGGTAGTGTGTTGGCTTATTAGACGAAAGGCCCGGGTTCGACATCAAAACGAAAAATATTTCTTCGGGGACTTCCTCTCAACAGATTTCTGGCAAAGACTCTGAGAGTAAAAATTGCCATGAAAAGCTCTCAAAAATCTGTCGTACGAAGTCGACTTTAAACTGTAGGTCCCGCCACTCATGTATAAAATTAACGCACACAACATAAGTGGTGTGAGAAGCTAGGTCGTAATCCTGACTGAAGGGTTGTAATGGCCAATTATGTAATGAACCTGAGACCTAAGACCTTAAACCAACATGGTTGCCTAAGAAATAAAAAAAATTTTATGTAATCTTAGCCAGGAAAGCTAGTCTCATAGCTCCATGCTAAAATAAAAGCTTCACATATTAGCAGAAAAAAAAACAATTAGAAAACGATAATTGCTGTCATTATCTCTGCGGCTTTATATCAGATAAGAAGGACACATTTGTGTTGCTGAGAATTTATTTAAAATTATAAAAACTATCACAATGTGGGGTTTGAGTTAAACATAAATGTTCGCAAGGGTTTTTGAAATCGATTCGAACAGACCGATTGGGTTACTCGTGAACATCTGAGTGTCACAGATGGATGCATGATCACACACTTTCACACTCATTCACATGATAGACTAAAGCTAAGATGATAATGCATGTGTGTGGCACATGTGCCGCTAATAGTTCTTGGCGCACTACAAAAACTGTAACAACAATAACAACAACAACAACAACAATAAAAAAAAATGAAAAATTTTAGTAACAATTCGTTGCTTGTAAGCATAAATACAAATTTAAACAACAACAACAATAATAATGAAATAATAGTAGCAAGAGAAAACAATCTGCTGCATGCGCATAAACTTTATGAGGCATTTCAACTATCCGCTTGCAACGATAACGATAAATATGACGCCATCTAACAAGACTACAAATTGCATACATTTTAAGTGATTAAATGCAAATTTCCAAGAACTTTTACAAGCCTTTAATGGAATTTAAATGAATGATGATTATATTCGACTGTGTTGTAAGACAAGTATGTGCAACTATTCGTTTGGCAAATTCAATCAATTATTACCCAAATTGTCATACTAATGAGGGGTCATTTAGTATTTGAACACACTTAATCTATTCTAATGATTAAGAATAAACATTTTTCATTTGTATTTCAACAAAAAAAAAAAAAAGTAGCACGCTCTTAAGCAGTTTGGACGCAAAGCAAAAAAAAGAAAAAATTAAACGAATTTCATTCATTTGAATGGAAATCATTAGTTCAGCGCTATACGTACTATTTTCCATTCAATATATAGTACAATTTCCATAGGTACACATTCATTCATTCATTGTGCCACTGGATGAATGGCCAGGCAGTCAGCCAGCCAGCCAGTTAGCCATACAACCAGTATGATTGCCACCAAAAGAAAAAGTTTTTTTTTCTATTCGTTCGTACGACATTAAAATACATGCTTGAGTTGAGTGTTTCAGAAAAAAAAAGAAAAAGATTTGCATTGCAAACAAATGAGCGGAAAATGTTTCAAGCTTTCAATTAATACGAAGGAAATTATTGTGTCTTTGGCGAAACAGTTTTTCAGTCTTAAAATTGTTTCGAAAATTAATGAATGAATGCCAGCTACACTGCGTTGGTATTTAAGGGCGACCTTTTGTTTAAACACAAACACACGCGTTTAGAAAAACAGCTTAAGTGAAATGACTTCCAATAGAAAATTTTCAAAGTCATCCTTTAACTCCAATAGATTGACATTGTCTGTCTGTAATTTATGCGTATTAAAGGCAAAACAGAGAAATCATCATAATTCAGGTGTTTTTGATTGAAAGCCATCTAAAGTATTCCCTTAATTATTGAATATTTTAAATAATCCAGGCTTTTTGACAAATTAGTGGGGATCCCTGTGGATCTGCTGGCAGTAGAGCGGATGATGATTTATATGGCGAAATCGGCTGGAAATCACATAACCGACTACTTCAGGAAAAACGCCATTTCAGAATGGCAACGACGATGGAACGATGAAGATAGAGGATGGTGGATTGGTCGAAAATTTGCTATTGGGTCACGGATATTTTAGTAAATATTTGCACAGAATGGGCAAGACCGACTCCCCTTACTGTCTTTATGAGGAAGGGGAAGTAATTAATGATGCGGAACACACTGTGATCGAATGTGCACGCTGGCAGAGCTATCGATATGTACTGACATCAATGATTGGAATGATCACGACCGCTAACATTGTCAGAGTTATGATGGCGAGTAGGGAGAATTGGGCCTCAGTGGCGAATGACGTGGAGCGCATCCTGTGACTGAAGAAGAGATATGGATGATCAGTGATGCCAACTCTTAGGGCACCAAACGCGTGAATAAAAATGAAAAACGGGCTAAGAAGGGTTAAATTGAAAAAATTACGTTTTTAGTACAAAACAATTTCATTTTTTTCAATAAAGCGCAAAAGGGGGCTAAAATTAAAAAGTCTTTTCAGATAAAGAAACCACAATTTTTAAATAGAACAATTTATTAATAGATATTATTGCTCTTGAGATCATTTTACATTCAATAGAATAAAGATACTAGATTAGTTTCAAATAGAATTAACATTACAGTCTTTCAAAGTTGGTCATTGTAAGTTGTACAATTTGTACTTCTTGGTCATCCTCTTCTTCATTCATAAATCACTTTATATATGGTATTGAGACGTGTCTCTTTCAAGTGTTCTATGGAAGCAAATGATAAATGAATTGCAGTATATACCGATAGCGCTGCCTGACATTTCCGTTTCCACCTAATTATTATGTAAACACAATTTTAAACTTTCAGCAAAGCTTGTGTTTCCCGGTACTTTTGGCAATTCTATGTAAATGTCAAAGAAGAGATCAAGAAATAGAAGAAAAAAATTCTACCACATTGGCTTACAATTCGACATTGCCAGAGAAACATAAGATAATATTGCCCTACAGAGCTAAAAGGGCTAAACAAAAATACTGAAAAGCGCTGAAATTGCGCGTTTTTTAGTTTAGGGCTAAAAATTTTTTTTCGCGTTAAAGGTACTAAGGGCTAAGTTGGCATCACTGTGGATGACACTAACTCACATGTCAAACGAAATCCCAATCGGAAACCTGGACGAAAGTAATAGTGTAGGCACTTGGAAATCTCCTCAACCTTCAATATGCAATCCGGACGCAGATATGAGAATGAATGTGGCCAAAGGGCCAAAAGGACTCCACTCCGATGTAATACCACCGTAGTTCCGGAGTGGGCACAACGGTCTACAGGATGAGAAGGAGTTTTAGTAGGTGAGGGCCCTACACACGGAGGACGTGACGGCTTCCTCTATGGTGCAGTTAGGTACATTTACCTCTCCACGGCGTAAAAAAAAAAAAACAAAAGTGGGGTTTAGATTATTAAACACAATATTATTCAGCTAAAGTGAAAGAATACTATGCAGTCATTGGGCCATAATTATGTTACCTTCTCTTATCGTTTTATTCATTTTATATTCTATTCACATACATACATAATTGGTCATTATAAACCGTAAGCCTGAGATTACGACCTCGCTTCTCATACCACAGATGTTGTGTGAGTTAGTTTTGTACATGAGTGATGGGACGTACAATTTAAAGTCCATTCCGAACGACTGATTTTTTAGAAATTTTTCATGGTAAATGTTTATTAACTCTTAGAGTTTTTGTCAGAAATCTGCAGAGAAGTAATCGCCGAAGAAATTTTTTTTCATGTCTGCGTTTTGATCTCTGACCTAGGGTTTGAACTTAAACAATAATTTTTTTGTAAAAACTGAAACAAACAAACTCTTCCAAAACAACATTTTTTTTTTACATCTAAATTTACAAACTTTAACTCTCGTCATTTTATTGGATTTGTCATTACACGTTGTGAAGTGGTAAGCAAAGATTTATTCGACTTTTTCATTTCATTTGCCACAATGCAAAGTGTTATTTACTCTTCAAGGTAAAAGTTTAAATAATAAACAGGTGTTTATGAATTATTTAGTTGGGTGTACGTATATCTGCTCATAAATTCTACCCTCTTTACCATAATGATACCTTAAAAGTCTTAGTCGTTTATTTCAAAATTAAATTCCTCAACACTTTTAAAGTCTCTTAAAAAAGAATTCAACATAAAATGGATGGAAATGAAGAAAACATCTCAAGTTAAACAAGAAACATGATGATGATAATGATGAAGACTTTAATTCAACAAAATGAAAATGTTTTTCTTCAATTGTCAAGGGAATCTTTAAATGATACGCTCCTCATATGTACACGTCAAACGGATCCAATACAAACACGCATATTGCATGTGGAATATAAACGAAATACAAGTAATACACCCATAATAGGAGTTATGTACAGTGATGAGCAATATTAGTTAACCAATGAACAAAATAGAAATGAAAATCAATGCTAAGCAAATGGAATGATAACATGCCAAGCATTTGAATCACATACAAAATTTTGTCATTACAATTCCTCAGTCAGGATTACGACTTGGCTTATTACATCACATATGTTGTGGGGGTTAATTTTATACATGAGTGGCGTGACCTACCGTTTAAAGTCAACGCCGAATGATAGATTTTTAAGAAATTTTTCATGTGCAAGTTTCCAGGAATCTGTTGAGAGGAATACTTTTTTAAAAATTTCGTTTTTATTGTCCGACCTGGAGTTTGAAGCGTGGCTTTACGTCTAATAAACCGACATACCTACTAGACTACGGCCATTATATAAGTGGAATCACTGAAATGAAAATACAATTTCAATATTCGTTTGTATTATTTTGCTCTCTACTGTTAATCTATAGTGGATCTGGATAATTGTCACCTTAACATGTGATAGTTTATACAAGTCTATTATGTTATATTGTGGACTTTGTACAGCTTTTCTTAATACCCTCTCTCTCTCTCTCTCCCTCTCTGACTCAGCAATACACACGCACTTACTAGCATACATACATACACTCATACATACATGCATGGATCAGTAAACCAATTATGAGCATGTGTGTTTAGTAATAGCGTGGGAAACGCCCGTTTGTTGAGTCACATACTCCGAGTTAATTTGATGAGGTCTGTCTGTCGTTGTCATTATGTTTCTTTCCTTTAATTTTGTTTCAAACGTGTTGTTCTTGCACTTGTTGTTTCCCCCCAAAACAAACACAATTCCATTGGACAGTATAATAATGGCAATAACAACAACAACAACAACAACAACTACTACTACAACAATAATATAAAAAAAAAAAAACTCATTCTATCATTATTAAGTATTACATGCTGTTTCCACCTGTGCGGTGGTTAAAGTTTAAACGAAATGTGTGAACGAATGTGTCTGCCTCTGCTATTTAAGAACAAGTTTCTGTTTTTGTTTCTTATGTTTTTCTTTTGAGATACTTTTTTTTTGAGATAGTTTTTTTTTCTTGTGTGACTGCCTATATCTTTTAGTTTAATTTCTGTATTTTTGTAGTTTTTGTTGTTGTTTTTGTTGTTGTTGTTTTTATTTAATTTAGTTTATGTTGTTCTAGCGTTTTTACTTTATTAGTGTTGTACGATATGTGTAGCTGAGACTATTAACACATGATGTTAAGCTAGACAAGTGCATGTCACGCTCTTTCTATGTCGAAAAATAAAACTTTTTTAAATTTTATTGTTACAACAACAACACAAACAATAGCAAAATGTTTGTGTTTTTTTAAACAACAACACTTATGACCACCATAAAATAGTTAATTTATCAAAAATAAGGAAAACACACCAAAAAAAAAAATAAATAAAAATTAAATTGAAGCTCAACACATCATTAAAACAACGCCAACAAAGATAATCATAATTGCACGGGGGGGGATATTTTTGTTATAATTTGTTTGTGTCATTATGATTTCAAAGAATTACTTAAAAAATAATAAAATCCACTTAATAATGTTTAATGTGAAAAGCAGAACATAATAATTTATTAAAATAAAAATTAATTTTTGTTTAAAAAATTAAGAAGTGCCTTTTAGGCCAATTCCACTCGCAAGTCAAAAATTCTGCAAAGTAAAACAGCCCAATCTTGCTATTAAAGTGAACTTTATTTTAGAAAGCTCGGTCAAAGATGACAGAAAATGAGAAGTTAAAAACCTCCATCTCTTTTGGGCAAAAGCAAAGCAGTGACTCATCAGGTGAAAGAAAGTTTCTTCCTCCAGACGTTTAGTTCAAGTCTTTCGGCATGCCTGCCAAAAGGATAGTGACCCTTAAAAAAACCATTGTGCGGTGAAATGCCATGAGATTTAAGGCAAAATTAAGACCATTTTCTTTCTGTCCGCCCTGTGGGCAACAGAGTCTGGCAATATTGCACGTACCTGATTGCACTAAGCAATCAATAAACAACATTACAGTCGCCGTTCTCTAGTAGGTAGTGTGTTGATTCATTAGACGTTAAGCCACGATTCAAACGCCAAGTCAGACATCTCGAAGAAACGAAATATGAAAAAATATTTGTGTTTCTCAGCAGATTTTTTGCAAAAACTCTGAGTTTCTCAAAAAAATCTGTCGTTCAGAGTTGACTTTATGAATATTATCTTCGTATAAATTTCGTGTGTAAACATAAAAACTCCTGCCCATAACACTGAAACAGAAATAGAAAATAGAAAAGAAAGAAAAATTTATTATTTTAATTTAGGCACTGTCTTTAGAGCCATCCGATCTGCCACTACAGTCTGATAAGTATAACCAATTCTATACGTAACTTATAATCCAGTAATCTATTTAGCAAACGCTTTATTTAAAGGTCTGATTAACTTTTCACTTAATGGCATCCTATATACAGTCAACCCTCCTATAACGCGGTGAACGCCTTCTTACATTATCCTAGAATTACAATATCTTCATCACGAATTTTTCTCTCTACGCAAACACCTCTAACAACCATAAACTCTTCTCTTGCTTTTTTTTTAACCCATTAACGCCTGACCCCAGAATCCGTAGTTCGATTTCGGTGAAATTTGGCACAAACAATATTTGGAGTATTTGTACTGTTATGAATATTTTTATTTACTTTTAAGTATCGTGGGGGCCTCTGTAGGGCATGGGAATTTTTTTTTACCCACTTCGGCATAAGTTTGTTCTAAAATAAAATTTTTCTCTCTTTGTTATTTGGCGGCTAGAGAACTTAGTTAAGCTATTTTTGAGAGTTTTATTGAATATAACACGTTTGTGACAATAGTAACATTGATAAGAATGATAAATCTGCCAAAATTAATCCATTAAATAATGCACTAAATAAAAAGTTCATGCAATTTGGCATATTTTCCTATAGTCTTTCTATGGACGAACAGTTGATCGCATATTATGGTCGCCATTTGGCTACAAATACTGAGTGTTGGCTTTTATGGCAGGATATCCCATATGTTGGCGCTTCTGCTAAAAATAAGACTGACTACGGCTTTGGAGAGAAGGTGTTAATACGACTATTAAAGAATACTTTAGATCCAAGTCAATATAATGTTACATTAACAATTATCGTATGCGAGTCCGCGGAAAAAAGTGGTATTGGCCATTACTCACTAACGCTATTGACGCAGCTGTCGAAACTACGCAGCATGGAAACTACGCTGCTTGTGCGGTTGATGTGAAGGTTTGCCACCCATAAGCCGACTCGATTTTCGGGTTAGAGTTGTTGAAGCGTTGGTAAAAATCGACGCGATGATAGAAAAGCTGTCGCAAATGCACAGCAAATAGCAAAACACACTGACAAATTTGACGACATGATTGTTGAAATTGAAAAACGCTGTCGCTGTGTGCAATGTGGTGGGAAAATAGAGTACGGTTGTACAAAATACAGTTTGAATGTGCATCCAAAGGATTGTTTTACACAATTTCATGCCGCATAAAAGAAGAGAGAAAAATAAATGATTTGAAATTTCTATTTGAAATTCATTTTTAAAAGTTTAATGAAAAATATTTCATACCAATGCCTAAGTGGGTCTTTGTATACCCATGTCATTTAATCGCACCTGTAGCTTAGGTAAGTAGACCAATTCTAGTAAAACTTTTTTTATTGGGCAGAAGACAAATAATATTACATGGCATCTACAGGTTTTTCTGAGAATACCATCCATACATCCATCCATTCCACAGAAGTTCTTTCTACAAAATTTTGATTTTGGAAATTTTGTGATCTTTGACCTTTCTTCTGTCATCGAAAATATGTGAATATCATGTCTTACTAATATTTTTTTAAACAGTTCTATGTCTTCTTTTTTCGGTCTTAAAGAAAATTTTGGGCTCTCGTTTAGTTGGTTAAGGTAGAATTTTTTTAAAAAAAAACTTCTTTTTTGGGATATTTTTCTACCCATACGGCGTTAATGGGTTAATGCAAAGTTTATAATTTAATTGCAACATTGAAATCTGTTGGTAACTTGTAAGTTTCACTCATAACTTATAAATTGTGGCAAGATGGTGAAGCCACAATTACTTAAGCTTTGCAGGAAGTGTTCTAGTTTAAAAGTGTATTTGACGTATTTATTTATGGCAATTACTTTCTCTTACAATATTCCATTAAAATAGACACTTTATGTATTCCATATACCCTATTCATTCAGTCAGTTTGCATTTGAAGGCGGATTAAGAGCATATTTGTTTTAAATATTTAAGTAATATTAAGTTGTTTAAAACTCTTCTAATCGTAGCAATTTACATCACAGATCAAAGTTCTCCCCCTTTATTCTAAAACAGAACAGAATAGGAGAAGAAAAAAATCTTTTTTTTTTTTAGAAATTGTTACACTTGTTTGAACAGCGACAGCATTTATGGAGGAAGGCATTACATGATGATTCCTACTTAAAATGCCTCCAGCGTTCACGTATTAATTTCAAAAACTCTCACGCCCCATCCACACTCAACGCATATACCGCACACACCGCACACACTGCTCACTTACTCACTTGTGATACGCCCTTCATTTCGTAAAATCTTTCCCTATTAAACTACTTGCATGCATGAGTATGAATCATTTGCTTGCCTGGAAATATCAACGAAAGGAAAAATTGTTGTTTTTTTTAAGAAACTTTTTAATTAAACGGCAGCCAAAAACACAAAAATAAAAAATTCAAATGTTTATACACAAAATTGTTGTTGTTGTTGTATTTGTATATTTTAAGGAACATTTTTAAAATTCCAAATGACAAACGTACACACATATACACATACATAAATTCTATATTTGTAATGATTACGGTATTAAATAGTACTTCATCTATTTTAACAGAGAATAGAGAGAGAGAGAGAAAGAGAGAGATAGAGTATTTTTAACAGAAATTGTGAAATGGAAGAAGAAGTATTAAAAAGCCTCCCGCAAAGTTTCATCCTTGCTCAAGTATCTCTGCTGTTGTTGTTGTGGTGCTGCTGTATTCAATTCCATTTATGTTGTGCTGCTGTAACATCACGTGGGAAGTATGGAACATAAAGTCAATATTTTGCTTTGCAATTACTAATGAATACCATCATTGCCATTGTCGCCCTCAACATCACCATCACCACCACCACCGCCCCAATTTCACATTCAGATTAACTAAACTGAAAGAAACGGTAAAAAGCAACAAAAGAAGCGAAACATAAGCTGTTAGAGTGAAAAGCGCCTGATAAGGGAATACACTGGCACCAAACGAATAAAATTCATGGATAAATTTTTTACAGGGTGGTGATTTAAAGGTTTAAATTTAAAAATGCAATCAAACGAAAATGGTTTGAAATTTTGTCAAGATTTATTTTTTTTTGTTGAGAAGTACAATTGTTTCAGAAGCTGGGGCTGGCCTGACAGTATCTCATTCGATCGTGCACTTTTCCGTGTTTATGGAGTCGTATCTTGGCAATGGCATCACGAATGTTGACCTTTAAAGGGCCTAAATATTTCTGATTTATCGCATAAAACTTTTCTTTAAAGGCGCCACATAGAAAATAGTCCAATGGTGTTCAATCGCATCTTCTTGGCGGCCCATTGTTCAATTCCACGGCCATCAAACTTTTAACACAATAAATCGATTGTAGCCATAGTTGCCAGATTTGACGATTTTGTAATGCAAAAATATCATATTGATGGCGTCACGATTTATGCCCTTATTTTGACGATATTTAGCAATTAAAAATTTACATCATTTTCTTTACTTTTGTACATTAAAGGCTCCTTAAACTTTGTATTTGTTTTGCAGTTGTTACTGTTGGGAATTTATGTTAGTAATAACAAGGAGTTAAGCATTATATTTTGAAGTTATTTTCGAATATCTGTGAATAAGGAAGGAGGAAAGAGGGAGCAGTGTTAACAAGTAGCAGAAAAGATCTCTGCGAGTAGGGAGTTCCACAAATGAACAGCCCATCTAACAAACAAACGAACTGTTTCTGTAATGCAGTATGCGATACACTGGCCAATCGACCACATACGAATGTACTGGCCGAGAAAAACGAGTGTTACGTAGGAACACATGATTTTCATAAACAAGTTCCCTTATTTCGCTTAAGCATTATCCGTTGTAGTAGCGATAGAACAGTGAAAGACAAGCCATATTGCAATGATGTTTTAATGGATCAATGGAGATGGACTATCGTAATTAACGCACTACTACAACCTCTCCTGTACACGGTCTAGAAGTCGAGAAATAGACTTTAAGGACTAACTCCTACATGAGAGTTGTACCTCATTCTCGGTCGATTATAAATGGTGTAAATGGTAAATAGATCAGATGAAGTGAAGTATTTATTGCACCGTCTTAAGGAACCAAGGTACTGAAAAATGTATCAGTTCTTGCGAGCATCACACTGAATTTTCATGCGCATAAAGTCAAGTTTTCTGAGTCCCTAATATTTACACCACACATGGATATAGATGATGGATGCAATATTATCGCTGCTTAACATTGGCTTTATATTTCAATTTATTTTTAATTTTTCTGACGATTTTTTTACGATTTAAATGAACGTTTTTGACGATTTTGATGATTTTTTCACAAATATTTGACGATTTGTTGCTTCATTGATCTGGCAGCTATGATTGTGGCATGAGATGTTTGGCAAGTTGCATCATTCTTTTGAAACCAAACATCGTTTACACAACTACCACGAAGAGCGGATACAAAAAAATCACTATGATGTTGCGATAGTTGTCCCTATTGACCGTACTGGGGGCGCTGTCCGTATTTTCAAAGAAATATGGTCCCATAATGCCTACGCTTCACAATGCGCATCAAACAACCACTCGTAATGGATGCATTGGTTTCTTTAAGACTATGTGTGAGTTTTGTGTGACCACCAAGATGAAAATGAGCTTCTTCCAAAAAGTTGATTCTATTTTTTTTTTTTTTTTTGACAAAATCAAGATCCTCGTTAGTTTCTCGTTCGTCCATCTGGAAAAAGAAAAACGAAATGAATGGTTATGCGTATGTAGTTAGTCAATACAATCCAACCATCAGGTTTACGCCATAGTTTCTCATATCACTTACATTTTGGGTGTTAATTTCAAACATGAGTGGTAGGACCTACAGTTTTAAGTTGACTCCGAACGACCGATTTTTGGAAAACTTTTCATGACAATTTTATTTACTCTCAGAATTTTTGGCACATATCTTATGGGAGCCAATAGGTTACGTTAGAGGAGGTTAACCGACAAGTACAGTACCCGGAGGTCGAAATTGATCCAATGTACAATGTCCTTAGGGAAGAAAGGAAGTAGAGGATTTAGGATGAAAGGAGGGAATGTAGGTAAGAGGAGGGAGAAAGAGCATAGGAGGAATTACACAGAAAGAAACAGACACAAAACAAAAGAGGGAGAGAGCGCGACTAGCACCTCTCAACCAGCCCAAGCTACTAATGAATCTGTGCCTTGATGTCGGCTCTCGTCACAGAATTCAAACTCTCAAAGAAGGCCCTGCCAATAGTCCTCAACCTCAACCTACCAAGGGCAGTTACAGAGGAGATGTTCGACAGTCTTCAACTCCTCCTCATCGCAACATACCATGCAACAGATCCCCGTCAGCGACCTAATCTCGCAGTGCCCCGTGATAAAACCGACAACCAACATTAAGCTGGCCTGACTAAGCCCAGCAGCCAATCTGCTCTCTTACTGTCCACAGCAGGCCATAAACGTATAGAAACAGAACAACCCAATCCGTACCCCCCCCCCCCGCTTCTGCTCTTCCTTCCTAACCCATCCAGCGATGGGGACATAGAGGTGGCAAACTGTTGGGTCAGGACCAACTATCAAATCGCCACTTGAAAGCAAACCTAACCTAGCGGGGGAATCCGCTATCTCATTGCCCAGTATTCCGCTGTGACCCGGAACCCAGAATAAACGGATACGGTCTGGTCCAAAACTCCTCAACGACTCTTTGCACTCGCGCCGTGATTTGCACCAGACCGACGCAATGACCCTAAGGGCAGCCTGACTGTCAATGAAGATCATATAAGATTCCGAATTCGAAAATGGGGCACCAGCTATGGCCTCAATAGCCTTCAATATTGTGAAAATCTCCGCCTGAAAAACACTGTAGTGATTATTCAACCTGAAGTAGAGTTCAAGACCGAGTTCCCTACAGAAAATCCCAGCATCTGTACATCGACCTAACTTAGACCCATCTGTAAAGATGGGTATATGACTCTGTCCCTGGAGTACCCCACCATTCCATTGTGCTCTATCCGGTATGAGTATTGTCAAACCAGGTATAGCCTCAGGCACAATAAAATCAGTGACTTTTTCCGAAAGTCCATACCTTGCGTCAGGACAGATGGTACTCATAACTTTGGAGTGACCTATCGAGCGCTGTTTCCAGTTCTCTCACTATATATGTCAAGCAGAGTCAGACAGAGCATAGTATCAAGAACAGCCTGAAAGCAACTCTTCCCCACTCCAGTGGTACTCAAAGAGGCAATCCGCTGACCCTTATCCAAGATTTTTCGTTAAAAAAAGGGAGACAGTAACCGAACAAATATTTCTTTATATTTCGCTTTGTTAAAGATGTCTCACCAGAGGTTTGAACTGTTGTCTCGAGCGTAATAAGCTAACACACTACCTGTTAAACTACGGCAACTGTAAGTCTTAATTACCATTGATCTTCTAAACCACTGTACATCCAGTCAAGCAACGCAGTAGTCAAGTCTCAGCACTTGACATCTTTCAAGTTATAGCAATGCGAACAACAACAACAACAGCAAACACATAAAATCATGAAAATATAGACAAATAGGACAAAAGTTTGAATGGATACAGGCGTATATGTATGTCTGTATATGATTCTACATTTCCATTTAAAAAATACATTTTCACACTTCTTATAAATTAAATGAAATAATATTTAGATATCTATGCATAGCTATGGGAGAAGGAAAAATGTTTGCAATATCTTTATACTTTTTAAAGGAAATATTATTAGAAAGTTAAAGGCACTAACTGATGCTGTAAAATGAATGGAAAGAAAACTTCCATAGAATTTTATGTTGCTTGTCTAGGAATAAAAAAAGGAGAAAACATTACAGAATTATCCATAAAAGTACTAAAAATTAGAATTTTTTTCTTACAAACACCAACAACAGAACAGGATTTCAACACTTTAGTAAATTAACAACAAATGAATGAAAGAAATTTTTATCCAGAATTTGTTTCTTTTTGAGTTAAAGAATGTGGCCAATTGGTAGGAGTTAATTACAGAAATCTAAAAGAATGAAATCGCAAAGATTGGAAAAATGTTTACAGTGCAGGAATAATTAAACGAGACAATTGAATGGGTGTTTTTCCACTCTCTGAAATAAATCCTTATTAAACGTCTTGCTACTGTCCTGAAAAGAAATAGAAGCTTGTATTATTTTCTTATTTATTGCCTAGCAAAAGGACAATGGCCTGTAGGCACTGCCTTTGTGCGAAATTTCTCTGAGGAATCCTTGATATTCACAACCAAGGATCAATGTTGAAACTACGTTCGTAAGGAATTCTTTTGAACCATGGCTATCGGAGTAAATCAAGAGATTTTTAGGAAAAATCAGAATTGCCGTCATCTCTGTTTGAAAACACTGCAGTGGTTAGGCAGCATATAAAAAATTTAATATTCGGATCCTTAATAAAGATAAGGGGCTCCTCCTGTTACACATAACGTTTGGATTGAAATGTTCGTAGAGTTCCATATAGTTAGCTGTACTAATATTATATCCAAACGAATTTTAATTAAATCTAATCTTCAAAAAACGTTTGTTTAGTAATTTTATAGCTGTAGGACTATTAATTTCAAACGTTGGCTTGCTAAGGTCAAACAAGGAAGTCAATTGAATGTCCCAAAGAGGCTTTTAGGGATTAAAACAACAAAAATTTTCACAAACTCATTCCGGATGGTGATCGGGAAAAGTTATCAAATGAATCTTTAAGATATGTCGCATGGCATGAATAGTTGGGTATGTTCCAAGCAGGTGGTATTTGAACTGTGAACAGTGTTTAGAAGTGTTCTAACGAATTGATACATCGATGCGTCATGGCTGCGTCTTATTAAATAAGAATTAAAAAGGCCGTCATGTGTTTGGATTACACAGGATGAATCGGATATAAAGCGAGTTAAATATTCTATGGACAAAATTATAACAACGGGTTTCTATAATATACATCGACTTTCTGGAAAAGTAAAAGTGTCGTTATTGCACAGCATTATGGGAACTCTCTATATTTATAATGTTACCATATGAAATTTTATTTTCAGTCCTATTGTTGCTCACACACATACATAATTGGCCATTACAACTCTTCAGTTAGGATTATTGACCTAGTTTCTCATACTACTTATGTTGTGTGTTTTAATTTTATACATAAGTGGCGGGACCTACAGTTTGAAGTCGACTCCGAACGACAGATTTTTGAGAAACTTTTCACGGCAGTTTTATTTACTCTCAGAGTTTTTGCCAGAAATCTGCTGAGAGGAAATCGCCGAAAAAATACTTTTTGTATTTTATTTTGATGTCTGGCCTGGAACACGAACCCTAGTTATACATCTAATAAGCCTACCTACTAGACCACGGTGGCTATTGTTACTAGCTTTGACATATTTTGCATTATTGTGATAGTGAGCCTACCAAAATATGTGGACTTTCAAGCTCCTTTAATTGACAATACATACATAATTGGTCATTACAACGCTACAGTCAAGGTGACGACCTAGCTTCTAATATCACTTATGCTGCTAATTTTATACATGAGTATTGAGAACCTTTTCATGGCAATTTCACTTATTCTCAGAATTTTTCCCAGAAACTTAGCAGATGTCTGAGAAATAGTTCCTATATTTTGTTTTGTCGGACATGTCTAACCTGGGCTTTGAACCGTGTCCTCTCGTATGATAATCCAAACTCTACCTACTAAATTACGATTACTTCACATAAAGACAAGGTACCAAAAAAGAGTGGGCTTTAAAACTATTATAAGGAGTGCGCACAAAAAGAAAAAATGGGCCTGCTTTTAAGCTTCTAACTTTTATCATAATAGAAAAAATTAATATGTACCGTTACATTGTATTTGTTAGTCATCTGTTTAAAAATCCATGTGCTAAATGTCATTGCAATAGCAGAAATAGTTTTTTTGAAAATAGGCACCCAACAAGAATGTCATAAAAAAATAATTTAAATTTTGTTTACAAAAACTAATGTAAGAATAAAACAATATAAGGAGCCTTTGAGTATTGAGAGAAAGCATGGAAGTGGAAGAAAAATAGGATTTGCCGACTAACACAAAGCAAGTAAAATAATACGTATTTTTTTAAAACACCCTTACATGTCTGGAAGAAAAGTGGCTCAAAAAATTGGATGTTCTGAGACCTTGGTCAGAAAAAAATTTTATACACAAAAGAATTCAAATATTATTTATTTTAATTGAAATATAAAACGAAAAAAATCCGCCATTTTGTTTTATTTCTATAACAAAAAGCGTAAGTTTAGATTTTTTTGTGCACAGTCCTTAATTGGAAATTGCAGCATCATTAAAATTATTAGCTTATAAGAATCAATTTAGGGGATACCGTCATCGTAGGATCTGGTTAGATGGAAACAAGAATAGATTAATGAAACGGCAAGAAGAAAGTATAACAACCAATCGAAAAGTTTACCAACAACAGCAGCCGACCGAAGAAGATGGAAAATGCTTTGTGGAATCAATATGTTCCCAAGAGAGGTACTGAAAAAAAAGTTATCAAAAGAAAAAGAGTCGGCAGCTGCGACCAATAAATAGATTTCATAGATCTTGAAACTTGAATGACCAAGACAACGGTCTTAGTGTACATAACACTGAACCAAAGTATGGAGCATAGATCACCTTTGTAATAAATATTCTTTGTTTGGTCACGGCAAAGAAATTTATTTAAAAAAAAATAATTCCTGTCGAATAACTAGGCAAACCAAAAATGCTAAAAATCTTCAAACTGTGAGTGATACTTTTAACACATACGATCTTACCTTAAATATTACATATCTTAGTCCAAATGAATAGGCATCTAGGTTCAGATATTTCATTGCAATCGTTTACTTCTCTGTATGGAAAATGAGATTTTTTTTTCTTAAATTAAAAAGTTTTTCTAAAGCATATGTATTTACTTACACAGAACATGAAGATATTTTGTATTCATTTATAGAAGATATTGAGTCATATTTTCTTTTTAAGACAATGAATTATTCAAAACAAAAGAAAAAAAAACGAGAATTATTGGATTTTTTGTGATTTTTCACCCTCTCATAAATGGTTTTAGATTGCATATGTAATGGCCGTAATAAAGCGTTTTATTCTATTTTTACGGCACAGTATTCTAAAGGAACAAGTATTGTTGATTTTAATAAAGATGTTGTTTGGAAAGCATTTCAAAGAATAAATTTATTATTTATGAACAAAGAAAGTGTATTTTGAATATAGACTTTAGCAGTGAGCGATTTAAGAGTTTAAATTTAAAACTACAATAAAACGAAAACGGTTTGAAATTTTGCTAAATTTATTTTATTGTTGTAAATCACAATTAGAAATTATACGGCTGCGGCGGCTAGCCGCTTTTATTCGGACCAACTTACATGCCCTTTTTAAAATGTATGGGGTTATAACTCAGAAATGGTATTAAGTACGATTGCCTTCAAATGCTCAATTGTTTCTATTTTGTCTGCATAACACTCTTCTTTAACGGTGCCCGACAGAAAATAGTGGAACGGACTCGCAACTTCTTGTCGACCAAGTGACATCACTGTTTGACGCCATAAATCTATAGTGGCATGAGATCTGTGGCAAGTTGCACCATACTGTTGAAACTAAACATCATTCACATCATTACCATGAAGAGAGGAAACAAAAATATTGGTTTTTATAGGGCGAAAGGTGTCTGTATTGCCTCAATTTCAAATTTCAGGGTCTTCCTGAACCTCAAATACGGCAATTTCGCTAATTAACATACCCACCAGATGAAAATGAGCATCATTCAAAAAGAAGATTTTTTTTTTTTGCAAAATCGACATCATCCTACAATTTCCCTACAATACGTTGACCCAACTTGCTCCAGAGTAAATCGATACGATTTCAAATGCTTACAAGTAAGTAAAGTGTTGGTACTCTGTGGCAAAAAATACATGGCACATGAGTTGGCGACATTCGGTTAAAAAAATCTATGAAATTCAATAACATACAGTGGTGGCTTTATAGTTGGAAACAACTTAGCAACATGAATGTTTGGTAATATATTTTCAAAACTTTGCAACTCATTTTAAATTGTGTACCTGGAAAGTTGTTTAGAGGACGTCTTACACAAGTTTTTCCAACAGATTGAAACAAATTAAACTTGGATTCGTCATTCCAGAGAACTCTGTTCCAAAAACGCTGATCTTTTTTAAGGCTTTTCGTTCCAAACTGTAACTGATTTTTAAGACATGCGATTTTTTCTGTGCAAGTCTCGATTCATGTAAACGCCTTGTTATTGTCCGTGTGGATATTACATGACGTTAAAATTGCCCAATTTCAGCCTTTATTCTACGAGAAGACAAGAAAGGGTTCCTCTTACTGGCCCTTCATTTAATTCTGTCTTCTGCTAGAGTGGTTTTTCTGCCTCTAGGCTTTCAAATAATTGTCAAAAGAAATCTTAAGGTCAAAACCTTCGAAATAAAGACGAATTGTTTCAGCTGGTGAAACAAACATGCCAACGTTTGACACAAAGTTTATCGAAAAGACTTGCAGATGTTGTTCCAAACAAGGGCTATTCGACAAAATATTAAAGAATATCCCCATTAAATGTGAATTTATTGAGATATTTTTAAGCTGTTTGTAAGAATATTTTTTGTTTCTAATTATATGACCAACCTGAAATTGGTATTATTTGTTTTTACCTATTTTTTTTTAAATCATATCGATGCTGTGAGTTTTTTTTTATTCTAAACTTGAAGCTAACTGTCTTTTTCTTAACTCTTGATTTTAAATTGAGTAAAAAAATTTTGAAAATAAATTAACAAACATAAATGTTGCTAAGTCGTTTCTAATTATAAGGCCACCACTGTATAGTGATTGCTTATCATATTATTTTATTCAATTCAATTTATTTTAAATCCGTGTCACTATTTTTCTTTAATTGTCTTTTAATCCAGACAGACGTGGATGGGTAAGAGCATCTTTTAATCATTTTAGAAATTTTTTAATTAAAACCGTATGTACGTACATCTTGTATTAAAGTCACCTTTCATATAACTTAAGGATAATATTGGATTATAATGGCTTTAAAAACAGTGTTATTTGTCTAACAGAGATTTCCAACAATTTTTCTAAATTCATTCTCTACACTTAAACTAACTTTCTTTTAGATTTTCTCCGTTTTATAAACACAAATGGGATTCTCTAAATGCGAGCCACACATTTGTAATCGTTAAACTTAAGCAAAAACGTTTAATGCGTCTGTAGATGGTAAACACATACTTTTACTTTTCGAAAACACTTGGAAATTCCAAGTAATAACAAGTAATAATAACAACAACAACAACAACAGAAATATTTCTCTAATTTTTCTTCATTTTTGTATTTGTTTTTTTTTTTTTGTTGATTTTGTAAATTAGTCCTTAGACGACTATTTTCGTTGTTGTTTTGGTTGAGTAGAGAGGAAAAAAGAAATAAAATTCAAAAAGAAAGAGAAAGTATTTTATTTAGATTCTTAATTATGTTTTAGTGTTTTACTCATACAATATACAGTCAAACTTGTTTATAACGAACTCGGTTATAACGAATTCTTGGTTATTACGTACATATTTTCAAGTACCAACGTTTTAATAACAAGGAACTACTTTAAATGGTCCCAGTAATTAAATTCCATACATTTTAGCTTTTTCATAACGAACCCACAGAAAAAACTTTGAAGTGTGGCAATAGTCTTTACTTTTATTTAATATGGTAGCATTAAATTATAACTCAACAGCTGATAGATAACAATAATTAAATCATATTTTTTGTTTTTAATAAATGAAAAAAAAAATTCTTTGTATTTTATATTTTCTTCTATGACTTCACCCTGTTTATTACGAACTTTGCCTATCACGAACCATTTTTTATGGTCCCACGGAGTTCGTTATAACCGGGCTTGACTGTATTTCCATACATATGGTATATGGATAATTTTACATGTAATGAAATACTGGGTATTATTAAGCGCTTTTTTATTAAATTTTTTTTTAAATTTTAAAATTTTTTTGTAATCCCCGAAAATCAATTGCGTGCTAATTTAAGTACCGGATGTCATAAAGAGAAACAAAAATTTTGATATACTTCGTGGCATATATTTTTTACTGTGATTGAAAAAAGATATCATCACTTCGCGGTTGTTTATCATATAAAACGAAATTTTTTAAAAAAAATTTTTATAGTGAAAAATTTTACACTAAATAACTCAATAGCAAAAATATAGCCTAGTACAATCAATCAGCCAATCTAATTTGGCAAATTTTAAGTTATTTTCTAAGTTATTTATTTATTTATTTATTTTAAGAATTACAATACAATTACAAATTATATTATATTCATGTACGAGCTGAATAACTTCGACCATATGCCCGGTGTAGTGTCACAGACCAGAGCCTCTGGTGGACCACTACCAGGGCGCTCTATTCTAAGTTAATTAATATTGGTTGTTCGGAAAGTAATTTCTTTTTTTCCGACAGACGATTTAATTGTAGAAAGGGTCAAAATACTGTTTAAAACTGAAGAAATTGACTGATGTATAAGGAGAAGGTGTGGTGGCAGTATTCTAGTGCCTGATCGATCCGGCAATTTTAATGTGGAAGATGCACCGCACTTGGGAAATCTAATAAGGGCACGATAAAGGCATTATTTGATACAAAACGGCGAAAAACAATACTAGAGATCGGATTTAGGTTAAATTTATTAAATCAATAGAATTTAATAAAGTTTGAACAACCAAATAAATTGGTTATTACAACACTTTAGTCTGGATTAAAACCAGCTTCATACATCGCCTATAATGTGGGATTCCAATTTTATTTATTTATTTTAAGAATTACAATACAATTACAAATTATATTATATTCATGTACGAGCTGAGTAACTTCGATCATATCTTCGATCATGTCACAGACCAGAGCCTCTGGTGGGAATCGAACCCACGACCCTCACGCTAATAGTGGATTCCATTTTATTTATTAGCGGTACTATTTAAAATCTAAAATTAATTTCGAACGACAGTTTTTTTAGAGACACTTTTCTCTTGACACTGCTGAGATGAAATCGCAGAAGAACATTTTCTTTTTTTTCATATATCGTTTTGTTCAAGATTTTTGGGCTAGGGTTTGAACCATTCTATCTACTAGACTAAGGCGTCTTCAAGTCTTATTGTCAAAGTATTGAAGTACAAAGATAAAATTTGTTTTTTGGTTATGTTTAAAAGACAATTTAAAAGAAGTTTAAAGCGAAACATTTTAATTTTAAATCAAAACAAAATAACCCGCATCTAATAAAATATTCTCTGTCTGTATGATTTGCTTTGCCAAAAGCAAAAACAATGTTCTATTTTTCGTAATATTCCAATATTCCTACATAGACAGCAATGGCTCTCCGAAGAATTTCTTTTTCCACTTGTAGAAGTATAAACATACCATAAATACATTTTACATACATATTTAATAAATGAGAGTACATTCTTATATTTCTTTATGGAATGCTTGTTTTAGAATCAAAAATTTTTAGTTCTTCTTAAGTAAACATACAACACAATACTTATAAATTAAAATTATTTTTAGCATAATTTCGTTGCCTTTTTTTCCCTTTTTGTGGCACGCACTTTCCGTATGAAATGAAAATATCCAATGCACTGCATTGGCTCTGTGCCTTACTCTGTTGTATGCACTCTAACTAAAAATAAAATTTTTTTAAATAAAAAATTCCAGTTTCATTTGCTTCTTGTTTAGGAAACATTCACCGAAAATATTGTTTAAATTAAATGATAAATTAGTTAAGAAATTATTTTTTCCAAATAGAAGAAGATAGTATTTGAATAATTTCAGTTTGTTTGAGTTTCCCAAGAAATGCCACTCAATTGTTGGGCATTTTGGTTTAATTGTTACGAAAATAGA
Organism: Sarcophaga peregrina; assembly: GCA_014635995.1. NCBI lineage: Eukaryota > Metazoa > Arthropoda > Insecta > Diptera > Sarcophagidae > Sarcophaga > Sarcophaga peregrina. The sequence continues at coordinate 42,876,205 of CM025790.1, read as the reverse complement.
AACAAATTCTGCACTTGAAGGCAGCATCGAAAGACATGTAAATTAAAAATAGTGAGACGTTGTAGTATTTTTAGAAAATGAAAGGAAATATTTTTATTAGTTCTGAGGAAAAACTACTTCGTATCCATTTATTTATCGTACTGTACTAAACAGCTACATATACAGGAAAGAAAAGTGGCAGAATGAAAGTAATTGTTTTTGTGGTAATGCAGTGGTAATATTAAATTTCCATTTTTCTTTTATTAAAAATTAAATTTTGTTAAGGAAAACATTTTTAATTTGTATTTAATTCATGTATTCCTTCAACAATTTATTGAATTCAATACCAGATTTATTATTTGATATGAACACTGACCATTTAAACGATTCTAGTTTTCTATTTCTAAGAATTTTCCATATGACAATTTTCCTTTGTTTTGGTAAAGAAGCTTAAAAAATTATGAGAACACCATTTTTACATGAATTGAAGGGCTATAACTTACTTACAACCCGATTAACGGTCATCCTCTTCGCCGACTTTCGCAGATCCCTGCATTAAATATCCGCCTCGCCGGAGCATCCTCCTCCATACGAACGACATGGCCGAGCCAGCGCAGACGCTGGATATTAATATGCTACACAACGTCTATATCGTTGACGAGCTCATACAGCTCACTGTTGAATCGGAAATGATTGCCAACTTGCCCTCTACCGAAGATTTTACGTAAGACTTTTCGCTCGAATTTTTTCACGAATCTGTCACCATCTATTTCAAGGAAAAACTTAGCTTTATAAGTATGGCGTCATTTGCTCTGAAAATATCTTCCCCTTCACTGAAACCGTACTGATCTCCTTTTAAAGCCGTTGATCGAAAGAGTCATTACTGCCTGCATTTGGGAATCTCATATGTCAAAAGGAATGAATAGACGAACAAGGCAATATGGTTCCCTTGCTTTTCCTGTAGGTAAAGAAGCTGCAAGAACGTAGTTTTAATGACCAGGGTGTACGTATAATTTGACATTATGGCATCAGGATTAAATACGCACAACTTTTCATTGAGACACAATTTAGCTCTAAAGCGTCCAATAAAAGTAAATCGCTATATTTTTAAAATTTTTTTTCCATTTTATTGTTCAATGTTGGTACGAATTACAGGCTTCACGAAAGTGGCTCTACGGTATTTTGGCCCATTCTTGAGATGATCGACACTTTGGTATTTTTTTTTAATGAGAACCTTATTCTCTAAAATGCCCCAGACTCAAAAGTCCTACGTTTTGAGATCTGGAAATTTTGGTGGCCATTGTCCGGTAGAAATGAAGCGAGGAACCTTCTTTTTAAGCCATTCTTTGTTGACGCGTGCTAAGTGTGGTGGTTCTGAGTCGTGTTGGGATGTCCATGGTCTGCGGCTGAAAAGTTTGTCTGCCCATTGCTTCAATACTGCCTTTAAGACATTTTCCCGATAATATTCGGCATTTATTTTGAGACCACGGTCGATAAATACGAGCGTGGAGCGACCATCGGCCGTTACGCAGGCCCACACCATTACCATCGGTAGCACTTGGGTTCTGGTGGCCAATCGCAGGTGTAAATTTTTTGCTGATGCTTTTGACAAATAAAACCGATTATTTTGTTTGTTCAGAAACTGCTCAATTTGGAATGGCTTCGCATCGGAGAAAACCAAGTTCTGTAACCACCCACTTTCGTGCAAGCGAAGTAACTCCTTGGTTCTTTCCAGTCTAACTTTTTTTGTTCATCGGTGAGCTTTTGAACTCTTTGGAACTTCAATAGCTTTCAAGTGTTTTCATTTTTCGGATAATTTTTGGAGTTGTTTCCGTTTTTTCTGTCCACTTTTTGGACGCGATGCAACACCGCCAATATCACGGTAACGGGCAATGGTACGAGAAACAAAAGATTTATTCACATTTAAATGCTGGAGGGCTCTAACGATAACCACCTGTGGTTTTCAACCCAAACATAAAGCAATCACACTATCACGCTTGAATTCCATCACGAATAACTTAATTTCTGAATGCAATAGATCAAAATGTTTTTGTTAGCTTGTAAATAATAAAATGAAATGTCACTAGAATAAATCTGCTAACTGTCAAACGAGCGGTTTACAAATGATAACAACCTGAAGTAGGTCGCAATACATATCAGCCACCCTATACTGACTGGATTGGTGCATAGGATTGATAAATGGAGAGAAAAGACCAATTGTACTGCAGACTTTAAAGGAGGCATTATTCAATATACTTAATTGGCTCCTCCTTGACTTCTATGGAAAGAGCTTAGTTGTCTGTAAACTATCAACGCAGTTAAATCCAACAAAACCTAAGAATTATGGGTGTCCTACAATTTTTATGCCATAAAATTTTGAATTTAGAATTCCAACTAAGGTTACCTGGTCTAAAGACCTTAGAGTATGTACCCAATTGGATCTCTGATGTTTATATTGGCAGCTCCAAAATGTTAAATGAAGTATGCGAGTATGATGAGTTACTTAAGATCACGCGTACTACATAAAAAACGTTTAACAAAATATTTTACTTTACAAATCTATCAAATTTATCCAGAGAATTACTTATTACTGCCATCAATAGAGGACCTCGTCTTCAGCTGTACATGATCAAAAACCATATAAAAAGAACTACAACAGAACCGAGCCCTGAGGCACTCCCCTAGAAATATGTAAAGGACGTGAAAAATTATTCTTAATTATTCTTATTGTAAATTACTTTTATGAATCTCTTAACCCTTTGCTGGAATCTCATTCAAAACTCTGCTGGGATCTCGATAACCAGCAGAGGGTTGAACGAATCTCGGCATGTTAGAATTCAAAAAAAATAATTTAAATTATGGAAATATTTAGCAAGTGAGATTAATTAAAATTTTTAAGTATATGTTTGGTCTATTGATTAGTATGTTTGCTTCTTTGATATCATGATTGTTAATCAGTGCTTTATTTTTGTATTTATTGGATCTTTATAAATTCCATTTTTAACCACGAAAATGATACACAATGAGAAAATAATCCTCACAGTAAAAACTTATCATACAACTCACGAACAGTCCATTTATAGCCTTCAGTTTTGAAAACAAAAAAATTTAAAATTTCTAAAATTTGTTCAACGCAATAACGAACGCATAGTTTCGTTTTCATTACAAGGCTCCGCTTTCGATTACCCCAATTACAAAATTAACTGGAACTACAAAATATGCTTCAGTTTACCAGCACTTGTAGAAGAAGGAATGAAAAAACAAACATGCCGTTATTAAAATTTCATTAGGAAAACTCATAAATAAAAATGCATTTCAAAAACTATGGAGAAAAATTCTGTTTTTCTGTTTCTCTTTCCTTTTTTTTTTTTAAATTCTAACATGTTATTATACACACAATAGTTAGAGAAGTACAAGCATACATGCATGCATACAATTACACTGTAATACACGCACATGTGTTTGTGCCACAACTACTTGAAGTGCTTATGTTACTATAAATAGCGCCTGGGAAGACACTTTGTGCGCTCTCATATTTATGACGATCTAATAATGATTTTACTGCACTCATATGGGCACTATGCGCTTAAACACACATACCAATACCTTCATGTAGGGAGAATATTAAAACCTTTCAGATAAACATGCACGCACACAAATTTATATAGATTCCTTCATGTCCATACGTATGTATGGATGTGTGTGTGTATAAATAAAAGCAGTGAGAGTAAGAGAAGGAGCATAAATATTGTACTTAAATGTACGTATTTAAGGTGCACTTGTACATATTAGGGAAACACTGTGCTGCTGTTGCTGTTGCAGTAGTTCACTTAAAAACACTTGAAAGAATGAAATGAAAAAAAAATTAAAACATAGTCGAATAAAATAAAAACAACTATAATATGAAATGTACTCGAACCTTAAAGTTGTCCTTATACTTTGCTCCACCCATTAGTGTCGGATTTATATTGGTTTTTTCACCCTATATTTGTAAAACACCAAAGTTTCCCTTTTATTTTGAGAGGAGTGTATCGGATTTGATCAAGGAACACACGTCTAGGACTATTCTAAATCATTGAGTACTGACTGGCAAACTTGAAAATTTATAGCCTTTCGTGGTATTGAACTCCGTGTGGCAGGTGTGAATTAAAATAGCACAAAGCATTCTGTAAAACAAAAAACAAGTAGCAAAATTACTAGGACACTCTGTTGTGAAATTCGGGTAAGAGCAAGTCTGAATAAAAGTAAATTGAACAGAATAACAATAGTCGCCGTAGTCTAGTAGCTAGAGTGTTAAGATATTAGACTCGAGCAAACGAAAATTATAAAATTACTCTTTGCGGACTTCCTCTCAGCAGTCTTCGGGCAAAAACTCAGAGCGTACATATAGAAAATTGGCATGAAAAGTTTCTCTAAAATATAGTCGTTCAGTATAGACTGAACTGAAACTGAAAGTACCTTGTTTGTGGGTTTGTTTGAAAACTATAGACGGCTAAACGGCCGGACCGATTTTCTTGAAATTTTAGCTGCACCTTCCTGTATGTCTGGAAGAAACTATAGGCTATATTATATTATTTTAAAATTTCAAGTAGGCGTGTTGCCACGCCCACATACCCAATAAGTATTTAATATCGCATATCTCATAAACTGCAACAGCTAAAGTCCTCAAATTTTGTATGGATGACTTTGACGTATATATGAACAAAATGGGCGGATTGGCTGTAGTGGGCGTGTCACCTTTCATAGTCTATATATATAAAAATTAATGTTTGTTTGTATGGACCTTATAGAATCGTAAATCAGGTTATGATCTTTAGAAAAGTTGTTGTTCATGAGCCGGGGTAAGTTGTTTCTAAGTTGATATGACTAATTTCCGGCAGGTGGCGCCACTATAAATTACATAAAATCAATTAAATCGTAAACTGGATTATGATCTTTAGCAAAATTGTTTCTCATAAGCCAACGAAGATTTCTAAATTAGTATGACCAATTTCTAATAGGTGGTGCCACTGAAAATTACTCAAAATGAATTAAATCTTAAACTATACATTCTTTAACAAAGCTTGTTACGTATGAGTCGACGGAGATTGGTGCGATTAATTTCCAATGGATGGCGTCACTGAAAATTATTCAAAATGAATGACAAGCATTTGGTCGACCTAATCTCCAAGCATGGATGAAAAGAGCATTACGAGCCTCAGAATCAGACAAGTACTATGACTGGAAAATCTTCGAGTATATGCCGCTGAGACCCGTTTGCATGAACCACTTGAACAACGAGAAGTGAGATTAGAAACTGATCAAATGCTTACTACTCAGGCCCGTTCATCTGAATCAACAGGACAACGAGAAACAAAATCAATAAAATGATTCAAAATCGTGTTCACTTACATACTTACTCACTTGGTTTCTTAATTGGTCATTATAATCTTTTAGTTAGTATTTCAACTGAGCTTATCACACCACATATGTTGTGTGTGTTAATTTTATACATGAACTAGCTGTACCCTGCACGTGTTGCTGCGACCTCAACTAAAATAAATTTGAAGGATAAGCATTACACAAATGTCCACTTAAGATTCGAAATTAAGTGTACCCTACACGTGTTGCTGCGCCTTCAACTAAAATAAATTTGAAGGAAATTTTAGTTGAGGGCGCAGCCAAAAGTGCAGGGTACAGCTAGTTCAGCTAGTGAGTAAGTATTACAAGTGAACAGGATAATAGGTGACTAAAAGCAAATTCAGTCTTTTCAGATAGGTCATTGAAATAATAGTTTAAATTTCATTGTCCGGCATTCGAATGTATGACATTTCAAAATATCCTACCAATTTTTTCTTTTAATATCAATAAATCGATGTAATGCGATGTCTTAGGTGTACACCTCTCCTTAACGTACCAATCTTCCTAATCATTTTACCGTCCAGACCTCTTCAATCTTACAGTGTAGAGGTCTCACGAAGACTACACCAATCACTTGGGTTTGGCTGATGTAAAATTAATTACACACACCCCAGGGGTTTCATTTTAATTGTTGCCTTCGATTCTAGATTCTTTCATTTTCTTAGCGAAGAATATTTTCAATAAATTCAAATTTTCTCAACCATTTGGCGTAAATATTTTTTTTCTACTGATTATCTTCAAGCAGCAGAATATATTGTTATATCGTAACGTAACAAACGCTACAAAAATAAAAACCATGAGTATGAAAGAAAAAAGGATAGACAAGTAAGTGAGAATGCAACAACAAAGAATGGAATCAAAATACACAAGCAACAAATGAGGCGAAGAATTCTCGAGGAAGCAAATACACGTACATTCTACTTTAAAAACATTGATTAGACTGTTTATGTGGGCATCTAAAAAGGCAAGACAAAGCAGGCAGGAAGACACGTTGCGTGTGAAGAGAACAGTAATGGTTTGAAGATCTCCGTTGCAAGCAAAGCAGAACAAGCAATTATTGTTGCATACGACAAGTTACAAACAATGGCAGACAAAAATAGATCGTACAATGAAGAACTTAATTGGATAAGGAATTTTTTTCCTTTTTTTTTCTTTGAAAATTACTAATCCGCATAAAGTTACAAAGTATAACTAAGAATTGTCGTTAACCCATATCACTTCTATGATTTCTATTCTTTTTGATTTCATATACTTAGTATAAGAATAGATGTATTTGAAATATGTCTTTAAATTAAAATAAAACAACATCAACATCATTTTATTTATTTAATGATTTTCTTATTTTTTTGTTTTCATTTTTGAAGCCGCAACAATATTTTAAATATGTATTCCTATTATCGCCGATGCTGTTCCAATTGGATGTGCATGTGTTTTTAAACGAATTGTTTATGTTGCCTTTTATTTTTTTTTTTCGATAACTTCTATTTTTAGCAACATGGGAATATTAAACACATGTTATGCACTCACTGCACACTTTATTATTTACACTCATATTTTCATTTTTGGAACGGGGCTTGTGCATATTTTATTGATACCCTACAAATTATGTTAATTTTAGATTGATCTCAGACTTCTCGAACAAAGCGAAAGCAAAAAAATATTTCCATAGCAGACCTCTGTAAAAACTCTAAAAGAAGAGAAAATTGCCATGAAAATTGTCTCAAATATCTGTAGTACATTGTCGACATTGAACTATAGGTTCAATCACTTATGAATAAAATTAGCAGATTAGATGATTGAAGAAGCTAGGTTGTAAGCTTAACTAAGGCTTTCCATTGACCAATTAATTATTTTGTTGGATTCCCTGTTTAGTTTGCTGTTATTTGAAATTTTATTAGAATTTTCTTTCTACAGCTTGCGGACTAGAAACGGTCTTGGTATTGTAACAGAAAATACTCGAAATTTTGATGACCGATAACTTTAAAAATTTTACTTAGCATTTAGGCAAATTATATTTTTCTCAATTCGTTAATGACATTAAGGGCAAAATTATTATGTTTTTTATTTATCATGACAACACCATAAAAATGTTTGGCATTCACTGTACATTTCGGATATAAATACATGCATAGTTGTCCATTAAAACCCTTCTGATCGTCAATCCTACTGATCAGTTCCAACGTAGGAAAGCTTTCCGCTGTTGATGTGCCTGACTATTTGTTCTAAGCCAGAGCATCCATCATTCTACGTTTCGCTAACATCATCATTACACTTATCTAGATCATACGCTTTCCGAAGGACGGTAGCAACTGACTGTGTAGCCCGCGGTTTCAAAGTGTCCGACTCTTTTTCTGTGTTTTTCTCACAGGCGATCGCCTTATACATGGGGTGCTCATAAATGCAAGCTCTCCTTGAATCAACTCATCTGCTTCAAATATTAATTTATTCGTTTTCATATGGGTTCTGTCTTCAAGCCGCTGTCTCATATCGATTATGCAGTTGTCCTTAGAGATCCCAAGGGTGCCTATGGTATTCAGTGAGGTCCTAGCGAGGGTTGACGTAAAACCTTATCGGAGTTTGTGTTCAGAGCCAGGTCGGACACTAATTAGGAGTCATCTCAATTAAACCTGCATCACCAATCAAATGACGACGATAATTGAACGTACTTGATTCCCTGCCAAGGATTTAACAGAATGGAAGCGTCTGTAACATTAGTCTGAAAGCCATTTCCACCGGATTTCAATTGGATGTACTCAGGTAACAAAATACTGTAGAACGTCAGCCCAATTGTGTCATATTCAAATCGAAGTTCCAATCGTAGTCAAGGTTATGCCGAATTATCAATTTTGTCTTCTCACATTAGCAAGTACCCAGCGGTTGCCAGATACCAGCATCTGGGGAGCGCCTGATCTAAGATACGGAGGCTGTGAGCTGCTTGGCATGTCCCGTGTAATTACATACCCGCTCCCCAGAATAATTGCTTACCAATCTCTAATCTCAATAGATTCAGGCTATTGCGTATTATTAGTTAAACTATTCGGATGCCTTTAATTTAATTTGTATACTTTGTAATATTTACCGAAAAATAATTAAAAATACACTAATACCTCGGTTTGCGTTGCCTCGTTCTGTGTCTGCTTTGAAGTTACGTCTTTCTAAAATTTCTGTGATTTCGAAGTTGCGTCGTTTTTGTTTCAGTTTGCGTCGCATGTTTCCAAGTTGCGTCTTAGTGCTTCGATTTGTGTAGTTTATACAAAAATATTTATACAAAGCTAACATAGCATATATTGTCTGATGGTTGTAAGTTGTAGGTCGTTAGTAAATTAAATATTTTTTTTACTGAAAAATCCATTTTTTCAGCTAAAATTATGAATCTCGGAACCAATTAAATGAAAATCAATACAAATATATGGAAAATCGTGCTTCGTTTTGCGTCATTTCGGTTTGTGTCGCGTTTCTTCAAGACCTATTAACGAATTATTTTTAGAATTTAGTCTTTCAAAATGATAACAAATTATCTAGCAGGACAGTACATACTTAAGCATTCATTATTCATTCATACCGCACCATGTATTTGGCAAAGGGTCATGACACTTTTCATAAAGATAACCATGCGAGAGACAGCGGTGTAATGAAACTATTAAAGATATTTGCAATACTTAGATCAATAATAATACGTATTTAAATTGCCATTATAGATCACTTTAAATTCGACTGTCCCCTTACATGCACATCAGAGATCAGCAACGAGCATTCAAAACGATGAGTAGATTCGAGTCATACTTATAATTTCTGATACTTATACGCATTCATACTTATTTTGATACCATACGCATACTACTCATACTCAAAGTTGGAAGTACTCATCGTATTTATATATAACAATACGCATGATGTTACCGACTTCGACTCGTCTCTACTTTTACACGAAGCACAAAATAAGTATGATTCGCTTACGAACACTACTATGCTCATAAGAAGATTGCGTGTATACTTTGCTGTTGTCTTTGTCTTTGTTTTCTTCTTTGTTTGTATATGCAACAATAACAAAGGCTGTAAATTTTGATGAATGACTCGAATCACTTATAAGTATTTTCTAAATTCTAGCAAATTTCGAATGTTGTGAGTTTGATGTCAACGTTGTACTTATACTCATTGCTACTTATACTTATAAATCAATGTTGTAGCGAGTACGAATGAATCAGAGCAGTTGAATTTCAATTTTATTGATTCTTTCATACTCAGAATTGCATGAGTGCTTATGGGTAGCGGAAAAACGAGTCATTGCTGATCTCTGGTTCGTACATGCATTTCGTGTTTAAAACTCAAGCTTAAGCGGCTAAAGAATCTCTGTTGACTTCTTAATTTACATTTCTCATCTATCAAGTTGTATTGTTGTTTGTCATTTTTATACATTCCGCATAAAATTTTTGTTCTTTTCTTCGTTTGAATGTTAAGAGCATTTTATTATTTATCTTTGTCGATATATTTTATGGCTTTTGTTTTTCAATTTTAAACCCATTGTCTTGACTAAATAAGTTTTTATTTTTGGTTCTCATAACGAACAATCTCGGTTTTTCTGTTGGGGAAAAATATATTCTTTTAACACTTTTTCAACTTCTTTACGATAAGCGTGTTCGGTGTACGAGATGCGCGTTGTAGTATTTCAAGTACTTGTGCGTGTCTAGTGGGTTTAAAGGGCGTTTTCTTAAGTCTGTCAATTAACTGCAGTGTTGTATCCTTTTTTTCTTTTTATGTTTTCATTTCTTCGTATGTGGTTTTAGTACTTGTTGTTGCCAGTGTCGTTGTTGTTGTTGTTATATTTATAACCATTTAGTTTTGAATGAGAAAAAAAAATCAAAAAAAAGAAAAAGAGAAAACATCACCCTGTCACTGCCAGTGCCTTGCAACAATAAATGTTGAGATCGTTTAGTTTGTTTTGTCATTGGACGAGTGTGTAGTGTGTATGTGTTTTATTATCAGTTTACTACTGAATCTTATTGTTGTACTTCATATTATCATTATTTCGTGGAAATTCTTTTCCCACACACTGTAAAGGTTTTCTTTCTTTCTTTCTTTCTTTCTCTCTCTCTCCCTCTCTCTCTTTATTTGTGTATATTAGTTGTGTCATTTCTGATTCCTACCATATGTTAATTATTTTGTAATGCCTGAACCGATCCATTTGTAAGTCAAAAACAAACATTATGAGTTTGTTTTTAATGGGTTATAAAAGGGGATATAAATGCATGCACACACACACACACACACACTTTCACATATATTGTGGAATTGTAAAGTTTAAAAGAGATTCCCCGCCATAAATAATATTTTAAAATATATTGAAAGGAACGTAATAATATTGTTTACATTAGTAATTTCATTGTAATTCAATGTTTGACTGCATTTGAGATGGAATTTCTTAAGTCCATGTATGTTTACATACAGTGGCGAGCAGAAGTGATTGCATGTTTAGAATACTAACTTCCGTCATCCACAAAAACAAAACCATACAAGCAAATACAAAAAAAGAAATAATTTTAATTTATATTTTATTCTTAAGAAATAGCAATAAAAAAAAACAATAATTAATTAAATGAATTTAATGAAAAAGCGAATATAACGCATGTAAACTCAATTTTGTACGTTTCAAGAATATTCAAGAAACTAACACAATTCATCATTTGGTTCATAGACCATTATTAGAAATAGCTTGATTTACGCGGTTTGACATGCTTTCTATCCATTCCGCATTTATACGCCCCGAAAGTTTGTCCATGTTTGTTGCGACTGTTTCGTACTGCCCAAGCCGGATTTTGACGAATGAATAAAGATTTTCAATCGGAAAATCATTTCATCAATTGAAAATTTCGTTTCCCACTCCATATCTTCACAAATTTTGCTGTGTTCTTCAGGTCACCATCCTGTTGGAAAACAATTTCTTATTCGGGATAAGCACATTTGTTCATAAAATTCGGAAGATGGGTTTGCAGAATCAGTAGATAGTCTCTTTTCGCATCATACCATCTGCTAAATATATATATTTTCGCCGCCATGTTTAATAGTTTGCTTCACATGGTATCCTTGAACACAATCCCCGGGTCTTCGATAGTGATTAAATTTGAACTTATCAGACCAGATAATACGTTTCCAATCAGTGGATGATGGAACTTAGTATTATGAACATGCACTTACTTTTGCTCGCCACTGTCTATAGAATAGACAACAAGAAACTCTTGTATTTTGTATATGAGAATCCTCATTTATGATGATATGGTTAAGCAAGAAAATTTGTAACCATTGAGTTGTAGTTATAGAATATTATTCATCAGAATGGATTCAATTCAGTTTCACATAGATCCTATTTTCTTACTTAATTACGTAGTTGGCCATTATCAGACCGATTAACGAATTTCTGCGCCTCTGGTTCTTACGCGCCTTCCCCAGTTAATCACATCAAAAGATGACAGGGCTTCCTCGAATTGGTCTTTCCAACGCATGCAATGTCTTTACTTTGCCTCCTCTTCTCAGACTTCCACAAATCTCTGCATCAAATATCTGTCTCGCTGCACAACATGGCCGAGCTAGCGCAGCCTCCGGGTGTTTTTGCGCAACGTCCGTGGCGCTCCTAGTCCACATTTTATCATTTCTTCATATGTTTTAAATGAAATTTGACTGCCATTATTCTGGCATTCCTGTCAATTTCTCTCATTCTTATCAGAAACAAGATTTTCTAACGTGATTTATCCTAGACAAAGAAACCTGTTCCACTAAAACTTATATTCATGACGACTATTTTAATTGGATTTGGCACCATTAATGCCCTGGACAACATTTGGTGTCTTTTCAAAATAGCTTTCACTTAAATCTACTAATTCCAGTTACAACTAAAAGCAATCTTGTTTGCTATTATATTTGACTGGAAAATATTTCACTGGTATCAAGCCTAAACAAGACCAATAACAATTGGGTATGAAGATGATTTAGAGATATAAGGAGTGCGCACAAAAAAAAAAACTGGACTTACACTTTTCGTTATGGAAATAAAACTAAGTGGCGGATTTTTTTTGTTTTATATTTCAAATTTTTCTGTCAAAAGTCTCAGAGCATCCAAATTTTTGAGCCACTTTTCCTTCAAGGCATGTTAGGGTGTTTCAGAAAAATACGTATTATTTTACGTATTATTATTTTGCTTTGTTTTCGTCGAGTTCTTCCACTTTCATGCTTTCTCTCAATACTTAAAAACTCCTTATATTATTTTATTTTTAAACTGTTTTTTGGTTAACACCTGCGAGCGTAGCAATCGTTTTTTGTAAGGGGCGCGATTTTTCATTGAAATTTTCAATTATTTTTTTACGACATTCTTGTTGGGTGCCTATTTTCAAAAATCTATTTTTTGCTATTGCAATGAAATTTAGCACGTGGATTTTGAAACAGATAACTAACAAAAACAATGTAACGGTACACATTAATTTTATTCAATTATGACAAAAGTTATAAACTTAAAAGTAGACCCATTTTATTTTTGTGCGCACTCCTTAGTTCCAGCGGCTAACCTCACAGTACCTCATTTGATCGGGCTAATTTCCGCGCACATTTTCTCGGCAATTACATTACCAAAGTTGGTCTTTAAATGCTCAACTGTCTCTGGCTTGTCAACATAATAATTTTCTTTAATGCAATTGGCATCACCATTTCGACGAATTAAAAAAAAAGTTTGACGCAGAAACTGATTGTAGCATGATATGCGCGGCAAGTTGCAACATTCCATTGAAACTGAATATTGTTCACATCAATACTATGCAGAGTGGATACAAAAAATCAGAGTTATGATGGTGCGACAGGTGTCACCATTGGCCATAATGGTTGCACCGTCCTCCTTTTGAAATGAATATGAAGTCACTCGTAGTGGGATGCATTGTTACCGTAGGTAGTGTGTTGTTGTAAAAGCCACGGTTCGAGTCCCAGGCCAGACATCAATACAAAATACAAAATGTATTTCTCGACGATTTCCTCTCAGCAGATTTCTGGCAAAAACTCAGAGAGTAAATAAAATTGCCATGAGAGGTTTCTCATAAAATCTGTCGATTGGAATCGACTTTAAACTGCAGTGTCTCGCCACTCATGTATAAGACTAACACACACAACATAAGTGGTGTGAGAAACTAAGTCAATAATCCTGATTGAAGGGTTCTAATGGCCAATTATGTATGTATGTATGAAGAGTTGTAATGACCATTGTAATGGCTGCATTATATAACTACGTGTAGGTACTCTGCCCCCTCCCCCCCCATGCATAAATTTTACTTATTAAAGTACGCATCAAGACTGAAAGAGCGGTTCATCCGAAAAGATGACTTTTTCTTGAGCAAAATCCACATCATCGTGTAACTTCTCGTTGGCGCAATATATCCCAACGTTGCTCAATCATTTCATTACGAATTTTGTGACCGAATAGAATGACATAAGTATTGCCAGATTCAAAATAACCAATGGTTCTAATTAAAACTCACCCTATATAGAATTAAAAAAAATGGGAAATGATTTGAACCAAATCAAGTATTAACTCTTAATAAAAATTATCCAGTTTAATCCTTTAAATGACATCATTTACGTTTTTATTCACTTTTAGCACGTTTAAGTTTGAAAAAAATAAATGCTCATGCATGCATTCATGCAATAAAAATTGTGTAGAGCGATAAGCTTTTTCTTTTTTTTTTAATGATTGTTTTCCAAATTACATTTGTATCTGTTCGGTGGATTAGGAAGAAAACAAACAATTTCCAATTATTAATTTTAATGGTGGCACTATTATTTATTGCTTGTTTTTTATTTTTTCTGCCATGAATAGTTTGTTTATTTTTAGTTTGTGATAAAAGAACTGGAATTGTTTTCGTTGTGTCGTATTGTTTAGAAGAAACATGTGTTTTCATGGTTTCCCAATAATGCCAGCAGCACAAGCACCAGCACCAGCAAGCAGCATTTTGAAAACTGCAACCAAAAATAAACCAGAACGAAATACACACATTCACTTGCACTTATACTCTACTCTCTACACTCCATTAGGATTGTATCGTTAAGATACAATATTTATTCCAAAAAACGAACACACCAGCTACCCATCTACTCTTTGGTGGAGTTAAAACCATACATTTTAAGCGGGAAATTTCGTTTTCGTTGGTTTGCTTGTTTTTCTTTCCCGATAAAAACTAAAGGAAGAAAAATAAAGAAATTTTATTTTATATTGAAAATAAATGCAGTTGAGATGAATGTAAAGAGAAAACACATGTAACATTGAGTATAAAGACGCATGGAACTGTTGTGCCAAGATCATAATATAAAGTCAAGTGAAGGAGGCAAGAACTCTACTCAAAGGAAAATCAAATTAAATTTCTAAAAACAACAACAACAACAAGAACTCACGACAAAAGAAAAAGTTTTTAAGTTCAAATTTCTAAATCAAAACTAAACTAGAAATTTAATCGTGATATCTTCTAACATCAAGTGATAATTTGTGTTAACAAAAAAAAAAAAAAAACAAAGAAAAAAGAACAAGAAAAAATATTTTCCAAATAGAAAAAAAATTTTAATTCACTAATCATTTCAATGGGTATCATGTATAAATTACTGAAACATAGAAGTCTTACAATGGATCTCAATAGCACAGCACAGAATTTTGAAAGTCCTTCAAATATAAAATCAGAACGTAATCGTTTGATTACAATAGAAGGCAATATTATTGATGTTCCTGTTACACATAGTCTATCACCGGAGGAGGATGCCTTGAATCAAAATATGGAGGACACAAATGTGGATAAACAGTTTACGGCAGAGCATATCATACAATTGTGTAAATTTTTAGCGGAAAAATCTAAAAGAAATGTAAGTTAATGATTCATAATGATTCAGGTCTAGACCTCATAATTGATCATAATCACAATTTTGTCACGATTACGACCTACAATCACTTATGTTGTCTGAGTTACTTTTAAACATGAATAACGGGATCTGCTGTTTAAAGACGAATCCGAACAAAAGATTTTTGGAAAATTTTCATGGCAATCTGCAGAGATGTAGACGCCGAAGAAATATTTTTTTTATATTTCAGTTTTACACAAATCAAATTTTAGAATCAGTTTAGATTTGTTCGAATTGGCCACCTTTGGTACGAAGTATGGCTTTCAAACGGCCGACAAAGCCATCACAGGCTGCTCGAAAGTGGCTCTGTTGTATTTTGGGCCATTCCCTTCGAAGCGCCGTCTTGAGATGATCGACACTTTGGAATTTTTTTAGTAAGAACTTTACTCTCCAAAATGACCCAAGCGCAAAAGTCCGGAGATTTTGGTGGCCATTGTGCGGTAGAAATGAAGCGAGGAACCTCCTTTTTAAGCCATTCTTGGTTGACGCGTGCTAAGTGCGGTAGTGCTGAGTCCTGTGGCTGAAATGTATGTCTGCCCAGGGCTTCCAAACTGTCTTTAAGACATTTTCCCGATAATATTTGGCATTTATTTTGACCGCACGGTCGATGATATAAGCGGAGAGCGACCAACGGCCGTTACGGCGGCCCACATCATTACCATCGGCGGTGCTTGAGTTCTGGTGGCCAATCGCTGGTGTAAATTTTTAGCTGACCTCTTTGGCAAGTAAACCCGATCATTTTGTTTGTTCACAAACTACTCAATTTAGAATGGTTTCTCATCGAAGAAAACCAAATTCGGTTGACTCTTTCCAGTTTACCTTTTTTGTCCATCGGTGTTCCCTTGCTCTTTAACTGCAATAGCTTTAGTTCAAGCTCATATTTCAATATGTGTTGCATCCGTTCTCGCGATATGTTCAGCTCACGAGCAATTTTTCTAACACTGCGGTGTGGATTTCGATCAAATCTGCCCTTCACTTTTCGCATCATTTCTGGTGTTGTTATCGTTTTTTTCGTCCACTTTTTGGACGCCATGCAACACTGCCAGTATCATGTTAACGAGCAATGATACGAGAAGCAATAGTTTTACTCACATTTAAATGAGCTCTAACGATAGCCACTTGTGGTTTTCCAGCCAAATATAAAGCAATCACTCCATCACGAATATTTTTTTGTCTGAATGCAATAGATCAAAGTGCTTTTGTAGTTTGCAAATAATAAAATTAACTGTCGCTAGGTTAAATCTGTCAGCTTTCAGACGAGCGGTTTCCAAATGATAACATATATTATAATCCTATATGAGCTGAGTAACTTCGACCATATGCCCGGTGTAGTGTCGCAGACCAGAGCATCTGATGGGAATCGAACCCACGACCCTCACGCTAATAGTCTAGCACACTAATCACTCCAGGGCGCTCTATTGAAGAGTAAAAAGTTCGTAATGTTCATGAAAATCCAGCACTATGTTCGCATAAAAATTTAATTATTGTTAAGCGAAAGCATTTGCGACCTTTCAAAAGACGTCGGCCCTGGAATTACATTTGCAGTTTCCAGATATATTTTAAAACCAATAGAATCTATCGTATGAGCATTATTGACCCAGGTTTACATATTTTTAAATAAATCTATCACTTTCGATCTTATTTGGTTACGTCAATAAATTTAACCATTTTAATTGAATTTATCGTCTTTCATCTATTCACACTTTTCATCACGATTCTTTGTCGAGCTCATCAAAACTGATATATTTTAGCCCAATATCTTGTTTATACAGTCAAACCCGGTTATAACGAACTCCGTGGGACCAGAAAAAAGTGTTCGTTATAGGCAAAGTTTGTAATAAACGGGGTGAATTCATAGAAGAAAATATTAAATACAAAGAATTTTTATCGTTTATTAAAAATAAAAAGATTTTTTTTTATTAAAAACCAAAAATAAGATGTTGAGTTATAATTTAATGCTGCCATATTAAATAAAAGTAAAGACTATTGCCACACTTCACAGTTTTTTCTGTGGGTTCGTTAAAAACAGGTCAAATGTATGAAATTTAATTACTGGGACCATTTAAAGTAGTTCCTTTTAACCGAAAATTCGTTATAAAACGGTGCGACTAGAAATATATATGTAATAGCTAAGAATTCGTTATAACCGAGTTCGTTATAAACGAGTTTGACTGTATTTGGAAGCAGGAAATAATTACGCTTGGGGTGGATGCAGAGCAACACAACACCTAATTCATGAATTATTTCCATTCATTTTTGATGTTTATTTTTTCGAATTTCTACTACTACGTATACACACACATAAATGTTTATTACAACTCTTCAGTCGGAAAGACGACATAGCTTCTCACACCTCCCATGTTATGTGTATTAATTCTATACATGAGCGGCGGCATTTGCTGCTTAAAATTGACTCCAAACGACAGATTTATGAGAAACTTTACATGGTAATTTTATTTGCTCTCAGATATTTTGCCAGAAATCTGCTGAGAGGAAGTCGCCGAAGAAATATTTTTTCATATTTTGTTTAGTGGAGATGTCTGACATGGAGTTTGACTCTGGCCGCATGTCCAATAAGTCAACACACCACCTATTAGACTACGAATACTTGCTACTTCTAGCTAAATGACCCAACTTATTACGTCACTCTCGTACGTTAAATATCGAATTTCAATAACTTAATAAAGATATTTAAATAATTTCGTAAAATTTTAATTTCATTTTCAATTATTCCCATAAAAACTTTCAAATACTTTTCATTTAAATTAATTAATTTGACGGGATATTTTCTTTCATTTTTTTTTTTTAGAAAAATCTTTACAAACAACAACAGAGTCCGAAAAGACTAAACAAATCGAAACAAACGCAATTTCAATTTCAACAAATGGAATGTGAAAACGATGATAATGTTGATGATGAAGACGCTGATTTGTATCAAAATGAAGCATTACCTCTACTAACAACACAAAGGCAACAGCAGCAGCAGCAACAACAGCTACGGCAAAAGAAATTTGATGATGAAAACAATGATTTTAAACATCAGCAACATCAGGGGGAACAACAGCAAACAAGAATTACAGGAATTTTATCGTCACGTTTATCACCTGATATAAATTCATTGAATATTTCAACGAATACCATGGCAAGTTCCTGTGCCATGCAACATTATCAACAACAGCAGCAATACCAACAGCAACAACAACAACAATTAAATGAACAGCACGAGCTTTTTAACTACCAACCAACAAACACAATGAATGAGCAAACACATGAACAGCAGCTAGAGGAGCGACATCATAGTCAAAATAATAAACGCGATATTTTATTAAAAATACGCCGTCAAATATTTGAACGCAAACGTTTACGTGAGAATGGCGCCTTTGAGGGCCAACAAATACTAAATACTGCACAAGTCTGGAGACCCTGGTGACTGTGGTAAAAAACCAAAACAAAAAAGTTTGAATAAAAATTGTTCAAGATAAGGAAGTGATATAGAAATTAATTTTAGTGTAACATATACTTACAGTTAAAGAAAAAAGTCTACTTACAAATCCCAATGATTTTTATCAAATTGAAAAAGGTTAAGGCAGTTAACATTAAGAATGCTTGAAGACAAAATTGAATATGAAAATATACAACGGTGTGTGGATACTTTTTTCTGTGACTGTTTGTAGGTAGGTAGTAAAAGTAAAGAAGTCTTGAAAGTATACAAAAAGTTTGGTAAGAAAAAAAAATAGCTTTAAGAAAACTTTAAGACATTTTGAGCGGATCTCAAATAGTCGCCAAAGATAGCATTCATATGCAAACATAGATGATTTAAGTAATCAATTTCCAAAGATTAAATTATTGTATGTAAAAATAAAACTATATATAGGGTGGGCCATTTAAATGTTTAAATTTAAGAGTGCAATAAAAAACCACACTAGTTTGATATTTAATGAAAATATTTTTTTACACTTGTTCTGGTTAGAAATGGATTAGATTAGATCATTCATATGGCTGCTGAGGTTGGCCCCACAAGAACTCATTCGATCGGATCAATTTTCGGGTACTTTTTCGAATTTATAGGGTCTTATCTCAGCAATGGCATCACAAATGCGGCACCCCAAAAAAAATATTTCAACGATGTCGAATCTCAGATTTTTGTCGGCCAAATATTAATTAAATGCCCGTCAAACGTTTGACGTGTTAAATCGTTTGTGACATGAGATGTGTGTTGAGTCATTCTGTTGAAACCAATACCATGAAAAGCGGATGCTAAAAAATCGTTTATCAGGGTGTAGGTAGGCGTCTGTATTGCCGTAATGCATTGCCTCATTTTGTATATGAAGTATGGGTCTCCGTTCTACAAGCTTTACCAATCATTCACTCGTAATGGGTACATTGGTGCTTATTAAATTCTCCATCAAGATGAAATTGTGCTTTATTCGAAAAGATGATTTTTTTTATTGGGCTAATCGACATGATCGTGCAGTTTCTCGTTAGCCTATCTAGTGAAGCGAAAACAATACATTACGTATCGTTGGATATACTAACAGTTTGTGACAGAAATGAATAATAAATACAAATTTAAAACGATAGATGGCCCACCCTATATTATTTAAAAATATATTCTTCCATTAGCTGTAAGATTAGTTTGTATTTGAAATAAAGAACGACTTTTTTGTGTAAATTTTTTAAATTTTAAGTTCATAATTTTATTTCAAAAGAAATTTTAAAACATAATTTGAGAGTTATTTCATCTTTCCTCTTTTTTTTCCTTCTTACTTTCTTTTTTAATTTTAGTTTGTTGTTCTTTTATTGTATTAATAAATGAAATTTATTTTTAAATACATTCTGGTTTTTTATTTTTATTTTATTTTTATCTCTCTCTTTCTTTATCATAAATATACAGTATATATATATATATATATAGTTGTTGTTGTTGTTTTTGTATTTTTTTTAAAGATATTTTTAGCATATCTTTTTATAGTTAATGAAAATGTTATTTATAGTTTTTAAAAGTTAAAAAAAATCACACATACACACACACAAAAACATTTCATTTCTTTCGTTTTTCCTAAAGGGAACTCTAAGCGAATGCAAATGTAAATGTAAATGTGAAAACGAAAATGAAAACATTAACATTTAAATGTCCATGTGGTAAAATAATTACAAAAGATTTCTTTTCATATCTTTCTGTTTCTTTTTTTTTTCTTCCCTTCTATTTTTGTATGCCACCAGAAGGCACATCGAATACTGTGAATTGGAACTTCTTGCACTCACCACTTCTTGCTGTTAACACAGGAAGTTTAAATGCAATAAAATAGCATCGAGGCAGAATTTTTAAAATTAAAAAAAAATCTAAAAAAAAACGAACTTAAATTTCTAAACAAATTAACAAATCAGTCAGTGAATTTAGTGAATTTTGAACTTTGATATACAAAAAGAAAAACAAATTTTTTTTAGGGCATTTTACTTTCTTATTTATTTTCCCTTTGGCTTTATTTAAAGACTTCTCTCGTTATTCTCATATTATATTTTTTTTTTCTGTTTTCCTATGTTTAAATTTGTTTAGTTTTACATTTGAACTTTTTGTTTTGGTTTTTAATTTTGCTTTTCTGTTTTTTTTTTCTTTTATTATGGAATATACATTTTTTATAGGTTTTCTTTTAAATATTTTCTAATTAACATTTGTTGAATGGTGTAGATTTTTGTTTGGGGATTAAAAATTTAGATTTGATTTAAAAAAAAAATTTATTTGAATAATCGGTAGGTGTCATCCATGATACCATAAACTTTAAAATAAAAATTAATTTTATTGTTGAATTTTATTAACTGTAAGTGTTAATTATTTAATAATAAAAACAATGGCCTTTTTTAACATTAAAATAAAATCTGAAAAGAATTAATATACGAATATTATACACACGTACCTACATAATTGGCCATTGCATACAACCCTTTAGTCAGGATTATGACATAGCGTTTCTTACACCACTTGTGTGAAAATTGTACATGACTGGCAGGACTTACAAAATTCAAATTGACTCCGAACAACAGATATCTTTTTGAGAAACTTTCCATAGCAATATTAATTTATTTTCAGAGTTTTTACCATAAATTTTCTGAGAAGCAGTAGCCTGAACTAAAAAAGCAAAAAACGACCTTTTGAAGAATTCGCACTAGAGACTTCTGGTCTAGAGATCAGCAATGAATCGTTTTTCCGCTACTCATAAGCACTCATGTAATTTTGAGTATGAATGAATCAACTAGAATTGAAATTCGACTACTCTGATTCATTCATAATAGCTACAACATTGATTTATAAGTGCAGGTTGCAATGAGTATAAATACAACGTTAAAATCAAACTTACAACATTTGAAATATGCTTGATTCATACGCCTACTCATTCTGATTCATTCGTACTCACTAAGACATTAATTTATAAGTATAAGTACCAATGAGTATGAGTACAATGTTGACATCAAACTCACAACATTCGAAATGTGTTTGATTCAGACGCTTACTCATTCTGATTCATAAATTTAGAAAAATACTTATAATACTTATAAGTGATTCGAGTGGCTCAAATCATTTATCAAAATCTGTAGCGTTTATTGTTGTTGCATATAAAAACAAAGAAGAAAGGAAAGACAACAAGCAAAGCAAAAACACAATATTCTTGTGACTATTGCAGTACTCGTACGCGAATCATACTTATTTTGTGCTTAGTGTAAATGTTAAGTAGGCACGAGTCGAAGTCAATAACATCATTTGCCGAGTAATTCCAACTTTGAGTATGAGAAGTATGAGTATCACATTAAAATATGTTTGAATGCGTATAAGTATCAGAAATTATAAGTGTGATTAGAATCTACTCATCGTTTTGAATACTTGTTTGCATGATCTCTGTTCTCGTCTAAGGATACACTTTTTCAATAGAGCTTTTAAGATTTACACTGATGGCGTTAGGTATATATAGCCTGTGGTATATATAGCCTGTGGTATATATAGCCCGTGGTATATAACAACGGTTCTAATAGTCAACATACTTACAGGCTGCCTAACTTCTGCAGAGATTTCCAAGCTGAGGTCATTCAAATTGTAAAAGTAAAGCATGCTTGTAGAATGGAGATATTTTCCCTGAAATTCTCTTGATGTAATCGGACAACCAGACTGAAATTAAGTCCATTACAAACGTACTACCAACTACCATCCTTGACCATGAATGTCGAGTATTCCTCAAGAAAAGCTCGGAGTACAAAATTTTTAAAAATATTTTTTGATGTTATAACAAAAAAAAATTACGAGTTGGTAATAAACGAAATTTTTTATATGGAAATTGTTATTAAAACATTGGGACTTGAAAATATGTACGTAATAACCAAGAATTCGTTATAACCGAGTTCGCTATAAACGAGTTTGACTGTTTATGTACGTGTGCTTATGATTTTCTAAAGTGAAATCTAAATTTTATGTGTTTCCTTACAAAAATCGTTTCCACTTACAAAATATTGTATATAATGAATAGGGAATTTGTTTTTTAATGTGGTTATTTATTGAATCTTTCCTTTTTTGTCTTTTTTTTTAGAAATATTTACGCTTTTTTTCTGGTTGTTTTGGTAATATTTTCACTTATTTTTTAAAGTTTTGTTTTTTTTGATTAGGATTTGTTACTTTTTTATTTTCATATATTTTTGTTAAACTTTTTTGTTCTGTTTTTTATTTGGTTATTTAAATATATATTCTCGTATTTTTGTTTATTTAGTTAATTAAATACTATCGTTTTATTTTATATTTTTTTTATTTTGTCTATTTAATTTGAAATATTATTGTTTTTTCTGTAGGTACTTTATTCAACAGTTTTTTTCTTGATTCGTTTTTATTTTTTATTTCTTTTATTTTTTATTATTCAACAACTTGCATAAAGTAAATGTAAGAGATATTAAATTCTACTATGTACTATATAAAGTATGTATTCTAGTGGTATTTAGTTTTCTGAATTATAAAATAAAATATTGTATCAGATAAATAGCCGACATAAATAATTACTGTGGACAGGCAAATAGAAATAAAAAACTTGATTAATAACAAATAAATAAGATTTCAAAGTACGTATTAGTTGACTAAGTCGAAATATTATTAAACAAATTAAATTAATTTTATCAAATTGAAAAGCAATAATAAACATATTTTCATATATTTTATAAACATACACCGTATCACCCTTTAGTCAGGATTACGAGCTATCTTCTCACGCTACACCTACAGTTTAAAGTCGACTCCGAACGAAAGATTTTTGAGAAGTTTCTCATGGAAATTTTATTTACTCTCAGAGTTTTTGCCAGCAATCTGCTGAGAGAAAGTCGCCGAAGAAATATTTTCATATTTTCGTTTTGATGTCTGAACTGGGGTTTGAACTTGGGCCTTCAGTCTTATAAGACAACACACTACCTACTAGATTAAGGCAGCTTCTACTTCCAATTTATAAGACAATAGTTTAATATTCTAATCAAGTACAACGTTTACCTGATTCACCCATTTTACCAAGCCTAACGTCTTCTTACTTGAGAAAATTAAACAAGAGTCCCACCACACATTGATTTATTAGTGCAGGTTACAATGAGTAAGAGTACAACGTTGGCATCAAACTTACTACATTCGAAATGTGTTTGATTCATACGCCTACTCATTCTAATTCATAAATTTAGAAAAGTACTTATAATACTTATAAGTGATTCGAGTAGCTCGAATCATTCATCAAAATTTACAGCCTTTGCAGTTGTTGCTCATACAAACAAAGAAGAAAGAAAGGACAACCAGCAAAGCATACACACAATCTTCTTGTGAGTATAAAAGTGTTCGTATGCGAATCTTACTTATTTTGTGCTTCGTGTAAGTGTTAAGTAGAGACGAGTCGAAGTCAATAACATTATGCGTATTGTTAAGTATGAATACGACATGTACTTCTAACCTTGAGTATGAGTAGTATGAGTATCATATTAAAATATGTATGAATGTGTATAAGTATCAGAAATTATAAGTATGATTTACATCTACTTATCGTTTTGAATACTCGTACAAACTACAAAATGTTCGTAAAAAATTTTAAATATGAGCCAGTATTTAAAATAAAATATAATTTGATTCATTTTAGGAAACGCAACATGTCATCATACCAAACAATATTTGATATTGACATATTCTTAATGAAATTGATTGAATTAAATAATTACGCATAAGGAAACTGAAACTAACTAATAATTGTTAAATAAATCATAATTAACGTTCAAATTCATGTTTATTTACTTGACTAACTTCATTAAGTTGAATTGATTTATTCGAGTAGTCGGGCAGTATGGGTTACATTAACAAAATATCATCTGACTGCGTATATGTATAGTAAAGAGTGTAAGATTTGGACATGTTACTGGCAGTTTTATGGACTACGACAGTAGCTAAAAAAATAAATTCAATTAAAAAAAATTTATTTTTTATTATTTGATAAATTTACTCCAAATAAATAAAAACAGAAATAGAAATTCCAATTAAAGTTGATTGAAAATAAAAATTCAACACTTAACACAACTAAAATAATTTTTAATTATTTAACTGTTTAGACAAAAATGTCGTTTTATTTTTTTTTTTTTATAATTTAAAACAATGTACATGTATATACAGTCAAACCCGGTTATAACGAACTCCGTGGGACCAGAAAAAAGAGTTATAGGCAAAGTTCGTAATAAACGGGGTGAAGTCTTAGAAGAGAATGTAAAATGCAAAGAATTTTTTTTTTGCGTTTATTAAAAACAAAAAGGATTTTTTTTATTAAAAACCAAAAATATTTGTAAATTCTTTTTACCTATCAGCTGATTAAAGATGCTGAGTTCTAATTTACTGCTGCCATATTAAATAAAAGTAAAGACTATTGCCACACTTTAAAGTTTTTTCTGTGGGTTCGTTATGAAAAAGCTAAAATGTATGAAATTTAATTACTGGGACCATTTAAAGTAGTTCCTTTTTATCGAGTTCGTCATAAGGGAGTTCGTAATAAACAAAGTTTTTTGTATGAAAATTGTTATTAAAACGTTGGGACTTGAAAATATTTACGTAATAACCAAGAAATTCGTTATAACCGAGTTCATTATAAACGAGTTTGACTGTATGTATATTTAAACATGTATTGTGTTTTCTTATTTATTTTTTTCAATCAATTGATTTATTTTTATTTGAAAAAATAGTAAATTTTGTTTTAGTTTCAGGCATCTGTTGACTGCATTTTATACATGCTTTTTTATTGTAGTGCATGTATAATAAAACACCAATTTAATTACATATTTATCTTGATAATTTATTAATAAATTGTTATTTCTAAACATATATTATGTTATTGTAAATATGTTTTACAATACATGAGCAATTTATACATTTTTTTATACTCAAACAGTGGACAACAAAGTTAAATGTCATATGGTAAGTCATATTGCACATACATATGTAAATAAGTACATATGAAAAAGCAATTTATTTTTAGTGTACCCATTATATTGGTCATAAATGTACAATAAAACAAACTAGTAACATGGACTTTTGTGGTTGAAGATTAAAAAAAATTCTTAAAAACATTTTAAATCAATAAAATTAAACGAACTGAAATCAGAGCTAGAAAAATATCAGTTAACCAGAAAAATCATCAGCAGTACCCACAATGACTGAATCCTCAATCCTTTTTGATTTGTAAAATAGAAATACTACTCCAAATTTACTTATCTTAACGATTTAAAACTAAGTACATCAAAAAAGCCTGTGAGTCGATTAGTGAATCGAATAAAAAATAAAGTAAGCTTTTAATCGAATCATAGTTTACTAGTTAAAAAGTACAGGCACTTATATACACAATCTTACCACTGTTTTGAATATTTCTTATACTCATAGGTGACTAAAAATGACAGATAACAGTTACAGACATTTTATTGAGAGATTGTTCTTTTCGACATATCAGAGTTGAGTTTTGAACTTCCTAGACTAGAGAGATCACAAATTGGGAATTTATTTCTGAAAGTCAAATCGTTTAAATATAAAATCCTCATCGAGTAGATTTATCCATACGTGCTGTATGTGTAGATTACATACATACATAATTGATCATTACAACCTCTCGATCAAGATTATATCATAGCTTTTCCTACTACAATTGTTGCATGTTTCCGTCCGGAATCTGCGATATCTACGGAGAAATCTGAACAAAAATTGTTCAAAGACTTCCCCTCAGCAGATTTTTTGCAAAACTTTCCACGAAAAGCTTCTCGGAAATCTGTCGTTCGGATCAGAGATTAGCAATGAATCGTGTTTCCGCTACTCATAAGCACTCATAAAATTTTGAGTATGAGTGAATCAACAGAATTGTAATTCAACTACTCTGATTCATTCGTACTCGCTACAACATTGATTTATAAGTATAAGTAGTAATGAGTATGAGTACAACGTTGACATTAAACTCACAATATTCGAAATGTGCTTGAATTTAGAAAATACTTATAAGTGATTCGAGTCATTCATCAAAATTTACAGCCTTTGTTATTGTTGCATATACAAACAAAGAAGAAAGCAAAGACAAATACAACAAGCAAAAATACACAAAATCTTCTGGTGAGTATAAAAGTGTTCGTACGCGAATCATACTTATTTTGTGCTTCGTGTAAATGTTAAGTAGAGACGAGTCGAAGTCGATAACATCAAGTGCATTGTTAAGTATGAATACGACGCATACTTCGAACTTTGAGTATGAGTACTATGAGTATATTTATTAAAATAAGTATGAATACTACTTCCGCTACTCATAAGCACTCATAAAATTTTGAGTATGAGTGAATCAACAGAATTGTAATTCAACTACTCTGATTCATTCGTACTCGCTACAACATTGATTTATAAGTATAAGTAGTAATGAGTATGAGTACAACGTTGACATTAAACTCACAATATTCGAAATGTGCTTGAATTTAGAAAATACTTATAAGTGATTCGAGTCATTCATCAAAATTTACAGCCTTTGTTATTGTTGCATATACAAACAAAGAAGAAAGCAAAGACAAATACAACAAGCAAAAATACACAAAATCTTCTGGTGAGTATAAAAGTGTTCGTACGCGAATCATACTTATTTTGTGCTTCGTGTAAATGTTAAGTAGAGACGAGTCGAAGTCGATAACATCAAGTGCATTGTTAAGTATGAATACGACGCATACTTCGAACTTTGAGTATGAGTACTATGAGTATATTTATTAAAATAAGTATGAATACTACTACCGCTACTCATAAGCACTCATAAAATTTTGAGTATGAATGAATCAACAGAATTGTAATTTAACTACTCTGATTCATTCGTACTCGCTACAACATTGATTTATAAGTATAAGTAGCAATGAGTATGAGTACAACGTTGACATTAAACTCACAATATTCGAAATGTGCTTGAATTTAGAAAATACTTATAAGTGATTCGAGTCATTCATCAAAATTTACAGCCTTTGTTATTGTTGCATATACAAACAATGAAGAAAGCAAAGACAAAGACAACAAAAAAAAAATACACAAAATCTTCTTGTAAGTATAAAATTGTTCGTACGCGAATCATACTTATTTTGTGCTTCGTGTAAATGTTAAGTAGAGACGAGTCGGAGTCGATAACATCAAGTGTATTGTTAAGTATGAATACGACGCATACTTCGAACTTTGAGTATGAGTATTATGAGTATCATATTAAAATAAGTATGAATACTCGTAAGTATCTGAAATTATAAGTACGACTCGAATCTGCTCTTCGTTTTGAATACTCGTTGCTGATCTCTGGTTCGGATGCGACTTAATTATGTAGGTTCTTCCGCTTATGAATAAAGTTAATACACACAGCATAAGTAGTGTGAGAAACTACGTCGTAATTCTGACTGAAGGGTTGTAATTCCCACTTAAGTAAATGAATAAGAGGAAATTTATTTGACAACTTTTAATTGAAAACAGATTAACTGTTACGTCGTCTGGATTTCGATTACTCCAATATTTTGTCAGACTTATGAAACTTTTTGATTAATTTTGAAAATGAAAGACCTGCCTGAATCATCATTGATTTTAAAGAATATTTTAAGCGTTATCGGCATAAAATTATCATTGTTTTAAAACTATCTCATATCCTCGAAATAAAGGTAACAATGAAAAGTCATCTTGTACTTTCCGCTTGTTCGTTACTTTCTATATTGGAAAAGAAGTTAGAACAAAAAAGGCTACAAATGAAGCTTGCTATGGACCAAACGAATTAACAAGGAGGAATTATTGAGAACGATAATCTCTAAAGAGAGAAATAATGTACATACATTGGTCGTTACAATCATGCTGTCAGGATTTTTAAACTAGTTTCCCACAGATGACAGATTCTTGAGAAACTTTTCATGGTAATTTTATTTACTCTCGGAGTTTTACCAGAAATCTGCTGAGAGGAAATCGCCGAAGAAATATTTTTTTAAATTTTATTTTGATGTTTGACCTATTGTTCGACCTTAAGTCTAGTAAGATAATAAACTACTTACTAGACTACGGCGACAGCCGAGTAACAACAAGGTTTTACAAATAACTACAAGGAACTCTTACGAAAATTTGCAGGCAATTACACAAGAGACTGAGCAGAAATGTTAGGGTTGAAGGACACCTGAGAAAGGTCATACTACTCTAACTGGAATTTCCATTTAAAAGCTACAAGAAATTAGGATCTCTTTGTACTCATTTAAACGTTTGTATCATTGAGGTCTCTAAATAAGAGTAATTTACTTTGTATAGCAGTTAGCTGAATACATAAAAAAAGTCTAAGGAGATAGCCCTTATTATTCTCATTTAGGGCCATTATAACAACTTTGCGTTAACTAAAGGCATAATTTTAATTTTAACGGAGAGATAAATTGTTTTTCTTTACTGCGGGAAGATCATGCTACCTTTAATATTTAAAGGTTACTTTATGTTGGAACTAGCCATATCATATACTGTCAAACCCGGTTATAACGAACTCCGTGGGACCAGAAAAAATAGTTCGTAATAAACGGGGTGAAGACATAGAGGAAAATATAAAATACAAAGAATTTTTTTCAATTATTAAAAACAAAAATTAGTTTTTTTTTATTAAAAATCAAAAATACGTGTTAATTCTTTTTATCTGATCTTTTTAGCTGATCAAATTTGCTGAGTTATAATTTAATGCTGCCATATTAAATAAAAGTAAAGTTATTTCTGAGGGTTCATTATAAAAAAGTAAAATGTAGGAAATTTAATTACTGGGACCATTTAAATTAGTTCCTTTTAACCGAGAATTCGTTATAAACGATTTCGTAATAAACGATGTTTTTTGAAATATGAAAATTGTTATTAAAACGTTGGGACTTGAAAATGTATTCGTAATAAGCAAGAATTAGTTATAAACGAGCTTGACTGTATTATTTTCGATATGGCAACATCAAATTTAAATAAAATGAATATAGACAACAGAAAGAACAAAGTCCACTGTTGCCACTGCGTTAAAAAAAAAAAAAAACGAAAACTTGTTTTATCGACTTTGCTTCGGCTTTGCCATATTTTTGAAAAAGTTAATAAAGTTGTAATAACCAAACTACGTTAAAGGTAACTTTACCTTTAACTAACGCCAACTTTAACGGGAAGTTATAATAATGGCCTTTAATGTTATTTAATATTTTATTACCACGACAATTCAACATGTACTGTTGTCCAGTGTTGTAAATATAAATTAGAATTTGTTTTTATTAGTTTTTCATTTTCGTTAATTGTTCGTTTGTTTGTTTGTTTGTTTATATAGTATACATACTTAATAATTGTTTCATATTGTTTATTTTTTATTTATCCTATAATAATAATAATAAAATAATTGTAAATTCCCAAAATATTTCATTCTTTTTATAATAATAACTACAATATAATTATTTTAGAACTCTTTTTTAATAAAGTTTCATTTCTGTTCTTCACTACGCCAATAAATTTTCTGTAAATATTTCTGTTTTGTAATTTGTAACAATGAACACAGATTTAGTTTTAATTTTTTCTTTTTACATTTAAATATTATATATTATTTATAAATATTATGTATGGTATAATAAATAAATAAATATTTCATTCAATTTCATTAATTTGAATTTTTAATTTTAATAAGTATTTAAGATTTTTAAAAATAGTTTCTTTTATTTGCTTTCTTAAACTAGAGTAATTATTAAACACGGTTTTATAAGAAGAAATTTGCATCAAATGCTGCTGGAACGACCCATACCGGTGCATACACCCGAAGTGGTTGTTATATGATGATTACGTAGCGTCAATTTGTCAAAATTGTTTAGAGGTGTTTGCTTCGCAGATACCTTTTAATGAATTTCATTATTTAAGAATTGAATTCGGTTTATGAAGTAAAATTTCTTAAGCACTTACCTCATCCACCTGATGACATAATTGCGATTTAATCCAGGGCCATTTTATAGTACGCATCAGTGTATTGCGAAAATCTTCACTGAACAAACAGTAGATGTAAAATGTTATCGAATAGTTGGTCAACTCCAACAAATTCGCCAGCGCTCTAAAAACCTGCAATAGAGCAAAAGGTAACGTTGTTATAATTGAAATAGTAAATGCTCCCAAAATAGCTGCAGGTTTGTTCATTTTTCCTCAAAATGTTTTTTTTTGCATTTGAATGTGCACAGGGAAATATAAGCCTATTTTGATCAAAGATAACGGAAATAAAAACGATTACATTTACGGCATTTCCAACTACTACAGCAATAACTCCTACTACCGTTACTATTTCGTTAATTGCGTTATTTTTAGCAACGGCAGAGACGGGTTGAAAGTAGGCGTTTTTCGATTAAGGGATGATGTATTGATGTTGAAGTCGCCGTAGTCTACTATATAATGTATTGGCTTATTAGACGTAAAGCCAGGGTTCGAGCTCCAGGCCAGACAGATCAAAGCAAAATACAAAATGTATTTCTTCGGCGACTTCCTCTCAGCAGATTTCTGACAAAAATTCTGAGAGTAAATAAGATTGCCATGAAAAGTTTTTCAAAAATTTGTCGTTCGGAGTCGACTTTAAACTGTTGATCCCGCCACTTATGTATAAAATGAACACACACAACATAACTGGTGTGAGAGACTAGGTCAATAATACTGACTGTAAGGTTGTAATGACCAAATATGTATGCATATGTGTATTGATGTTGTAGGGATGTAAACAATACATCCATGTTTAAAATACTAGCATTGATATTTTGATGAACGATTTATTGGCGATGCATCGTCGTTTAATGAATGATGCATTTGCGTCCGCATTGAAAAATTTCAGAATGGTTCATCATAAAACTATTTTATTGGAAGGAGAGCCATGCTTTTACATAAAAAATCAATCCACATTTTGATCACAATTGTAATAATTCCATACTACCCTACCTTCTTCCAATCCATTGTTTTGAGACGAATTATGTCCGCTATAGTAAGGCCACTAGAAAATTGGGATCTCAAATAGTGGCATCTCTGGATAGTGGCATAGAAAGTATTCTGTCATTTCGATATCTTATTGCTTTTCATCACAACAATACGACTTAGTTATACACTTAAGGTGGAGATTCAACCGAATACGCTCATTGACATACTCTATTTTAAAATTGAATCCTTGGAATTCTTCATTTATTCCTTGTTTAACAGGTTATATTTTCACCCACTCCCTCAAATTAATCTTTAATAAACTGAAAGACTTTAGTAGTTAGCAAGGGGTTCTACTTTTCATCGAAAAATGATTGTCAGCAATGAGATCGCTTTCAGGATCAATCGATACGTGAATATTTAATATTCTCGGGTTTATGACAATAACAAACCGCTTGAGATTTAAGACCGACTCCTGCATTCCTAAAAAATTTTAGTATAGCTTGGATTTTAGGCTGGTGGCGTTCTCATTTCCTATAACTTTATGAACAACATTATCTAGTCCGTCACTATTAACGGCGAGCACTATATGTCCATGATTACCAACTTCTTTAAGCCTGAATTATATAATTATGGTTTCAATATGACAACGAGCAATATGAGATCATAGTCATCCAATGTGGAAATGATGTGAATTGGATAAACAACATGAGTGATTTGAAGGTTTGATCATCTCATTGGGAGGGGATCCCTCTTAGATCGTGGGATTTCTCTTATTAGACTTTTTCCTGTAGAGTTTTCTTAAGATACATGTTTATCACAACACACGGTCCATAAAGCCAACCCATCAACAAAATTTTGCCTTATTTTTTCGCTAGAGTGATGGAAAGTTTGATATTTCCTTTGCTTTCCATTTAGGTGGATATTTGGAGATTTCAAACGAAATAAAAAATTTTTTGATTTTTCATTACAATTTAATTTGATTATTACAATTTAAGGGAGCAAAGGCACTAAGACAAAGAACTGTTTGGGTATTAGGGCAGACGTAATTTAATCTGCATGGGATCTGTATAAATCACAGGCTTCTCTGTTTAAGATAAATTATTATTACTGATCGAAGATCTCTGCTTGATATATCCGAATATTGGGCCCCGTACATTGCACTTTTTAATAATATTTTTAACGGTTGAGGTCCTTTCTTTTATATACCATAGGAACAAACTATAGAAGGCCTTATTAGTTCTCATCTCTATAAACGAATTAAACTTACCTGAAATGAAAAACTTGGCAACACTTCCGAAGCAATTGTCATGTGTAAAATGGCCATCGGTGATACACAAACCAAAAACAATATTGATGTACTACCTGTTAAATCAAAGAAAAATATACTAATTTTAGTTGAATCCTTATACTTCAAAAAGGAGTCCTTGGGCTTACCTAATAATAAAAATAGTCTTCTTTCTTCAGCATCCTTAATATATGAGGCTCGTGACGAGGTCATTTTACGTCTTTTCTCGCAAGTCTGACGATAAACCATCATAATGCGTAAATTAAGGCCAGCTATTAATACAGTTGGTATCAATTTAAATATCACTTCTAACATTACTTTGTAAATCTACATACATATGAGAATAAAAAGACAATATTTTTATATATTTTTTTCTTAAAACATTTGATGAAAAAAATGCTGGTTTTATTACCGAATAAAATATTGTTCTTAAGAACGCATTATTATCTCGCCTAAAATATACAAAACGACCATCGGTTTGTAAAACACATTTTATCAGTTCACCACGAAAAACACTTGGCAGGTATATAATGAAAGTAATCAGGGTGGTTAAAAATACTATCACTCTAAAAGATAAAACAAGAATAATTAAATATTATTATTTTAATAAAAACGTGGAATAGAATTTACCCTGGAGGACCCATAACAGGCCGTGTAAAACCCGGATGACATACGGAAACATAACGTTCTATGGTTAATATTAACAGCATCATTACACCAACACCTGTTTTAACATTTAAAAATAAATTTATTTAACAGAAATACAATATAAAACATGTTTTTAGTTTAGTCACAAACCTAAACAACCATTGCCTAAAAATAATTCCAAATGAGCTGTATAGAATGCTGGTCCAAATTCTTCCCATTGTCCACGGTCCTTATGTACCAGCATACGTATGCCAAATGGTATAGCAAAGACAATCGCTAATAAAGCTGCAGTGGAATACGCTGTAAATGAAATTAAGGCACAAAAATTGTGAAATGCGGGTGTTTGTATCTTTGCTAAGGTGTATGGCTGTACTAAGTTTAATACAGACATTTATTTGATATAAATTTACTGTTATAATGTCACAAATTATAAAAGAGAGTCCATAATAGGTTAGATATGTATATAAAATAAAAGTACCGTTCGATAAACAAAATCTTTAAGGCTAGGAAAAGTATGGGACTCCAAACCCCCCAATACACCCCTGCATTAAATTTTTTTTTTTTTTTATATCAAATAACAGGAAGCGATATCAACTAGTATCCGTCACCAATGGCCACCTTCCTAATTAAAGACTCGTGTAAAAGAATGGAAAGTATTAAAAAGGAAACGTGAAAAATTTTTTTATCAACGCTAGTGTAAAAACATTCTAATACCGTCATTGTTATCCATGACGCTGAATGGTTTTAAAACCAAAGCCTTAAAAAATAAAACGATTACATGCCGTCTTTCACATCAACGCGAGAAAGTTTATTATGCGGATAACATATGTGTACTCTCTCACAACATCTCCAGCATAGAAGTATAGAGGCATAACTACAAGACCTAAAACGTTTAGCGAGTATTCCTGAATTTAAGATAATTATGAAGAAAACTCTAACTAACAATCAAGCGAATACTTAGAAAACGTCGACTATATAACGAATATTTTATAACGACCAATGTCGCATAGCTGGCAGGCTAAACAAAGGGCTAAGGGCAACACAGCACATGCCACATTTCATATTTTACACGAGCGATTTGAAGGCTTAATCATCTCAAGTGGAGGTAACATTAACTGACCACTGAAATAGTGGGTTTTCATCTCATTAGAATTATTCCTGAAGAGTTGACATCTGCGTTTTAGTATCAGCAGACCTTAAAACCGGCATGACTCGAGCCATGGATCAAATTTAGTCTGATTTATAATGCAACAAAGTAAAGGCTAATTCTTTTTAATTTTATTATTCAAAAGCAAAAAATGTTGGAAATAACTTCAAATTTTAGAATCAGTTTAGATTTTTTCAAATTGGCCACCTTTATTACGAATTATGGCCTTCAAACGGTCGACAAAGACATCACAGGCTGCACGAAAGTGGCTCTGCGGTATTTCGACCCATTTCCGCCGAAGCACCGTATTGAGATTATCGACACTTTGGTATTTTTTAGTAAGCATCTTTCTCTCCAAAATGCCCTAGGCGTAAAAGTCAAACGGATTGAGATCCGAAGATTTTGGTGGCCATTGTGCTGTAGAAATGAAGAGAGGAACCTCCTTTTAAAGCCATTTTTGGTTGACGCGTGCTGAGTGCAATGGTGTTGAGTCTAGTTGGAATATCTATGGTCTGCGGTCGAAATGTTTGCCTGCCCAGGGCTGCAATACTGTCTTTAAGACATTTGGCAAGTAAACCCGATTATTTTGTTTGTTCACAAACTGTTTAATTTGGAATGGCTTCTCATCGGATAAAACCAAATTCGGTAGCTAGCCACTTTCGTGCAAGCGAAGGAACTCCGTGGATCTTTCCAGTCTAACTTTTTTTTGTCCATCGGTGAGCTCTTGCACTTTTTGAAACTTCAATGGCTTTAGTCCAGGCTCACTCTCGGTTCTCGCGATATGTTCAGCTCACGAGCAATTTTTCTACCACCGCGGCGTGGATTTCGATCATATCTGGCCTTCACTTTTCGGAGCATTTCTGGTGTTGTTACCGTTTTTTTTTTTTTCATCCATTTTTTGTACGCGATGCAATACTGCCAGTATTACGGTTACGAAAAATGGCACGAGAGACAAAAGATTTATTCACATTTAAATGCTGGAGGGGTCTACCGATAGTCCCACACACTATTATGCTTGAATTCTATCACGAATAACTTTTTTTCTAAATGCAATAGGTCAAAATGCCTTTGTAAATAATAAAATGAACTGTCACTAGAACAAATCTGTTAGCTGTCAGATTAGCAGTTTAAAAATGATAACAACTTCAAGTTGGTTGCAATACATATCAGCCACCCTATATGAACTCTCATAAATCTGTCAGCTGACAGAGAGATTTGCAAATGATAATAACCTGAATTTGGTTGCAATACATATCAGCCACCCTATATTCGCTAGAGCAAAGGAAAAATATATGTTTCGGATGCACCTCATTCAGGTGCATTAATGACAGACTCAACAAGCCGAGAATGTGATTCAAACGCCTGCAATCAGTACGTATAAGTCTAGAAATAATAATGAGCAACCCTAACTGAAACAAATTTAACGCAGAAATCTAACAAAAATGACGCAGGAGTGAAATCAAGGACTCCACTCGAGAACATAAGGCCGCACGATTCGTATAAGAATGTAATGAAAAAAATTCATCTTGCGAGACAAGAATAGGTGCCCCCAACAGTTTATTTCATTCAACAAACAGTCACTGTAAAACCATTTTTTTAATGTAACAAGGAAGCACTTTTGGTAGCAAACAACAACACATTAAATATAGGGGGGTTGGCTTAAAATTTTGAATTTCAAAATGCAATAAGACATATACGGTTTGATACTTATCCAAATATACATATTCCTCTATTGTGAATTTCAATTGTTCACAGTACTTCATTCGAGCAGACCAATCTTCGTGTACTTTTTTGAAAGCATGGGATCGTATATCGACAATGGCATCACAAATGCTGGGCTTTAAATGTCCAATTGTTTTTGCTTTAACAACATAACGTTTCTTTGACGGCATCCCACGGAAAATAGCCCCACGGTATCAAATTAAAGCTTCTTGGCGACTAATTAAACGGTCATTAAACGTTTGACGCAATAAATCGATTGTGGCATGAGATGTTTGGCAAGTTGCTAGTTCTTGAAACCAAACAAAAAATCGTTTAATATGATGCGATTGGTTTCTTATTGATGCTCAAGCAGCACCAAAGAGTTACTCAGACTACGTGTGAGTTTCGTGCCCACCAAAATGAAAATGAGCTTCATTCGAAAAGGTTGAAATTTTTTTATCGCAAAATTAACGTTTCCATGCAGTTTCTCATTGACCAAAAAAATCCCAACGATGCATAAGTCGATTCATTACGTTTAGTGGAAATAATATACTGAATTTTGTGACAGGATAGAATGATACAAGTATTGTAAGATTCGAAATAACCAATAGTTTAAATTTAAACTGATAAATGGCTTATCATATGTAAAACACAAGTCTTTGTATTTTTAAGGGTATAGTCAACCCTCCTAAAACGCGGTGAGTGCGTACCGCATTATATGGAAACCGCGCTATAAGAAACTCTGATTTGAGGTACAAACCAGGCTAATTCTTAGCGCGTTCTATGGAACGTTGTATAGAAACTGCGCTATAAGAAACACAGAATTATTTATTAAGCCCCGCATTATATAGAAACCGTTTTCTGAGAGTACCGCGCTATAGAAGGGTTGACTGTATTTGGTTTTTGAACATTCAAATATGCTGGGCAGAAGGTTAGTCTCATAACAAAAAGTACAATTAAAAAAGTAATGAAATAAAGTTAATAGCGTTTCAAATCATACTCATAATAATACATTAAAAAACTTGTATTCTTGTATTCTGCATCACAAACTGCTGTTTACTTATTAAAAATGTTTCAATAAAAAAAGGCTTAGCAACCTCAAAAATCAATAATTAAACCTAAAGAGCTTATTATAACAGAAATCATGAGTTCGTATTAGCAATTTAATATCTAATAAAACATATTTGTTTACGAAGTTTCAAGTACACTTCTACTAACTCTCTCAGATATTTTTCCTATATTTAAAATTTAATAAAAATTATTAAATAAAATTGTCAACATAAAGAGAAATTTCAATAACTTCACTTTTCTCTAGAATAATTTGTTTAAAAATCTATAAGGAAATATACACTTCAGTATATAAGTATTTACGTTATCATTTTGTATGTAGAAATGTAGGATGATACACCAGAAAACTTAATTTAGAATTAACAAGTGCTTAACTAACTCAATATTCTGCACCATAAACTGCTGTTTGCTTATTAAACATGTTTTAATAAAAAAGGCTTTTCAACTTCAAAAGTCAATAATAAAATTTGAAGAGTTCATTATAATAGAAATCATGAGTTCGTATTAGCAATTTAATATCTAATAAAACATATTTGTTTACGAAGTTTCAAGTACACTTCTACTAACTCTCTCAGATATTTTTCCTATATTTAAAATTTAATAAAAATTATTAAATAAAATTGTCAACATAAAGAGAAATTTCAATAACTTCACTTTTCTCTAGAATAATTTGTTTAAAAATCTATAAGGAAATATACACTTCAGTATATAAGTATTTACGTTATCATTTTGTATGTAGAAATGTAGGATGATACACCAGAAAACTTAATTTAGAATTAACAAGTGCTTAACTAACTCAATATTCTGCACCATAAACTGCTGTTTGCTTATTAAACATGTTTTAATAAAAAAGGCTTTTCAACTTCAAAAGTCAATAATAAAATTTGAAGAGTTCATTATAATAGAAATCATGAGTTCGTATTAGCAATTTAATATTTAATAAAACGCATTTGTTTACGAAGTTTCAAGTACACTTCTACTAACTCTCTAAGATATTTTTCCTATATTTAAAATTTAATAAAAATTATTAAATAAAATTGTCAACATAAATCGAAATTTCAATAACTTCACTTTTCTCTAGAATATTTTGTTTAAAAATCTATAAGGAAATATACTCTTCAGTCTATAAGTATTTGCGTTATCATATTGGATGTAGAAATGTAGGATGATACACCAGAAAACTTGATTTAGAATTAACAAGTGCTTAACTAATTCAATATTCTGCACCATAAACTGCTGTTTACTTATTAAAAATGTTTTAACAAAAAAAAGACTTTTCAACCTCAAAAGTCAATATTAAAATCTGAAGAGCTTATTATAATAGAAATCATGAGTTCGTATTAGCAATTTAATATTTAATAAAACACATTTGTTTACGAAGTTTCAAGTACACTTCTACTAACTCTCTAAGATATTTTTCCTATATTTAAAATTTTATAAAAATTATTAAATAAAATTGTCAACATAAAGAGAAATTTCAATAACTTCACTTTTCTCATGAATAATTTGTTTGAAAATCTATAAGGAAATCTGCTCTTCAGTCAATAAGTATTTGAGTTATCATATTGGATGTAGAAATGTAGGATAACCGTATTTCGTCAACGTAAAATTTATAAGAATTTAAGAAAAGAAACAAAATTTCGCAAAATGAAAGAAAATTCCTTTTCAAATAAAAGTCAACAGTCTGTTGTAATATCCTACACATGCACATTGAGCCTGAAAATAAAAAAACTCTTACGCTAAAAGTGTTACGCTCATTCCACTGAGGATAAGAACCTGAAAAATTTCTGAGGCAAATCTCTTTAAGCTCCTAAACAGAAGAAGAAACATTTTGTTTTGAATTAATAAAAATCCCTTAAATTTTCAAACAAAAAACCACATAAAAGAAAATCCAACAAATTATCAACGCAATCAACATGTCACTTCAGTTGTTTCTTTTTTTAATTTTTTTTTTTATAATACCGCAAGTGCATGAATTTATTTTCTTGTGTCAAATGATTATTTTTTCTTTTCTTTTGATTTACAAGTTAAGAAAAAATTTATTAATGTAAACAAGTACAGTCAACCCTCCTATAACGCGGTGAGGGCGTACCGCATTATATGGAAACCGCGCTATAAGAAACTTCGATTTCAGGTACAAACCATGCTAATTCATAGTGCATTTTATGGAAACCGTCTACCGTCTTGTATGGAAACCGCGCTATAAGAAACAGAATTAGTACAAATCACATCGCGTTTTATGGAGACCAAGAAATAAATTATTTTTATTGAATTCAAGGAACTTATGCAAACCGCGCTATAAGAGTACCGCGTCGCAATTTCTGCCCCGCGTTATATGGAAACCGTGTTCTGAGAGTACCGCGTTATAGGAGGGTTAACTGTAATACCTTTTTAATACGACCATAAGATACCCTGTTAGGCAATATGCAGTTTCAAATAGAAATTTGTTTAATTTTAAACCTAATCTAATCAGATTTCTAGGATTCTTATAAGTTTGGCTTTATGGCAAACACCTACGCTCGTTTGTCTTCCAGAAACAGAGGGAATTCATACTCACTATATATTTACTG
The DNA here is from genome assembly GCA_014635995.1 of Sarcophaga peregrina. NCBI lineage: Eukaryota > Metazoa > Arthropoda > Insecta > Diptera > Sarcophagidae > Sarcophaga > Sarcophaga peregrina. The sequence continues at coordinate 42,836,048 of CM025790.1, read as the reverse complement.
TGGCGCTATTCAGACTGAAATAATAGCTAAAACGATGGTCCCTATGGGAGCCTAGCATTAAACATATATTTAGCAACAATTAAGCGGACTCTAGATCACTAGTGGTTATGTACACCAAATCTAAAATTTAAAAAGAGCAGCGTCTGTCTCTATTGGAGTTTGCGAAATTATAGATACACTTACGTTTCACGTAAACACAATGAAAACTCACTCAAAGATTTAATTTATTATGGAGAAAATTAAAAAAAAGTCAAGTGTATCTATTACTATCATCAACAATTCTTCTGGATTCATCGGAATTTCGCTTTTTATATTTTAATAAATGCATGTACCTGTCAAATTTTTCGTTTTAAAGATGTAGTCAGATGGAACTATAATTAAAAATAGTTTTCGCTGCTTTTCAAAGGGCATTTTTACAGTTAACATTTCTTTAATATTTTAGAATAAGGTGTATCTATTATTTTGTGCATGGGTGTATGTGGCGGTGGCATCCTATCCACATTGAAAGTAACAACAACAACGATACGCTTACAGACATGGATACAATGGTAAATTCAATTGAACTTAGTCGCCGTAGTCTAGAAGATAGTAAGTTGGCTTATTAGACGTGGGGTCACAATCCAAGCACTAGGTCGGACAAAAACAAAATGCAGTAGCAGATTAGCAGATTTTTGTGCAAAAAGTGAAATCAAATTGCCATGAAAAATTTTCTCCAAAGTCTGTCGTCCGGAGTCGATTATATATTGTCGGTTTCAACAACAAGACATTAACAATGTGAGAATGTGGGATTGTAATACCAATTATATCTGAGTGTACGTTATCGATGACATTTACATTCATCTACAGAGAAGCAAATAAATGGTATCACACAAACATCATTCATTTGAAAAATAAAAATGGAGAAACTAATGTACCCACTTGTTGAGACAGAGAGACAGATCTGACAGATCGATATGAATATATTCAGAACAAAATTATGGTTAAGCCTGATCCAATTCCATGTTAGTATCATTAAAGAATTTATAGCAATCCAATAGCCTCAGGAGGCACACGCTTGAAGACTTCTACAGAAATTGTAACGACTAAAAAAAGAGAAGAGCATAGAGTTCTTGAAGCAATGAATAAAACCGTCGTTGTCTAATAGATAACAGCCAGTGGCTCCAACTCCTAGTTCAGACATCTAAAACAAAACGAATATTAAAAAAATATTTCTTTGGTGACTTCCTTTCAGCAGGACAGCACTGTGTGCCACAAGTGATCTAAACCAGCGACCGAAGTCATGCGGTTGTATCCAGTCAGACTTTTTCTTGTGGGGTTTTCTTAAGTCACAATTGTATGTGGGAAGATTCGAATTCATGGATTAATGAAAGCGGAATAAATCAATGAAAATGCTGTAGAGTAGTAGAAGCAGATCACTTTTCAAACCCTAGACTTCCTCCCAGTAGTCTTCTGAAAAAAACTCTGCCATGAAAGGTTTCTTAAAAATCTTCTCGTTCGTTGTCGTCTTTAAACTATAGACCCCAATAGCCAAAATTAACAAGAACACAACATGGGTGATGTGAAAAGCTAGGTTATTATCCTTACTAAAGTGATTTAATGATCAATTAAGTAAGAAAACAACGAAAAAAAATCATGGAATAATTGACAGATGCCAGGTGGGAGCTGTATAAGAAGAGAGTAATCTATCTTTATAGAGGCTAGTGCCAATTCAGCCTAACATAATGTATCTCCAGCTATTCATACCTTCCAGAGAAATTTAAACAAATATAATTTAAAAGTCCAGGTACATTAAAGCAAAAGTTAAAAAAAAAATCTGTTGTAGAACGATCATAAATCGACGCCTCCATTCTATAACGTTCTAAATGTACTTAGAACGTTTTTAATGTTCTTGCATTATTAAATTCTACATCCGCTAACTTAAATACTGTCAAAATTTGGTTAAGATTCGCCGATCTGTTCGGAAGTTATAGGGAAAAATCTACTTAGATTACAGATATAGTCGTATGCTACGTGAAAACTTTGAGAGCTCATAACTCAAAATACCCTTTTTCAACTTCGAATATTATAGAACGGAGCCGTCGAAATGGTCATAATGTTATCAATGACATCCTCAAACAAATGTCTTTTAAAAACATGTGATTCGTGTAAGAGATTATTGTTATTTTGTGCTTAAATGAAGAGAAAGTAATGTCCTAGCCTGATAGGAATTATTCGGTTAAGAGCATCACATTTGGGTTGTGATATCAATTTTTAATGCTATTATCAAACATCATCCCTTTCCCATATGAAAGCATAGGGTATAGGCGTGTGTAATTAAAAAACTGAAAATAGAAAAAAAATCAAGAAGAGGAAAAATAAAATCGAAGAAAATTTTCTAAAACCCCCAAACACCTCCACATAAATATGTGTACAGTTTGAAAACTTTTATTAGGAGTCCCGCTGGAATAACAGAATTAAGAGATAAAGTATTTTGTGGCACAGTGCAACAATTCGCAAAAAAAAAAAAATATTTAATTTTTTAATTTTTTCCACGAGAATAACTAAATGACTTGGGTATAGAAGTTATTCTTATTGTAGAAGTTAATTTCCTTGACTGTATTCTTTTTTTTTCCAAAAATCATATCAATTGTAAAACTGTATTGAGTATTGTAAATATTTTCAAAATATTCGTAGAATTTCAAAGGACCCCATTTGTAAAACAAAAAACCAAACAAAATATTGAAATATGGACTCCTTGTGAGTGTAAACTTAAACCCAAAAGGAACACTCGCATACAGTATGTGGAACTCCATATTGTTTTTAACAAATTTCTTGCAAAAAAATAATTTATTTTTCAATAAGTTTCCTGTTGTTCTCGTGCATTTTCCGCCACGTTTTAACAAAACACAACAGCAAAAGTCAATACAAGAAAACTGATATAAAATCAACGTTTAAGGCCATTACAGCTTCCAGTCAAAAACAAACCTTCCAGACATTATATTGCCGCCATAAATTCTATTTTACCATCAACGAAAGCGACAATAACAGCAGCCATGGGAGCCAAAAAATAAAAACATAAACATCCAAACATTTACACCAAAAAAAATAAACGAAGAAAAAAAGTAAAAATAAAAGGTAAATTATTTTCTATTTTAATACTCCACCCTCAAACATTTAATAATTCTTTGATTTTTTTTTTTCTTATTCTTTACGATATTTTCATTGTTATTCAGCATTTGCCATTTAAACTTCCGCAACGTTTGCCTTAATGGCGCTCAAGTACTTATATTTTGGTTAAAGAAATTGTTTTTAATGCTCTACAATCGATTGCAAACAGATGATAGGTGTTCTGAATTCATCGATTGATTTGTTACGCATACATACATACATAATTACCACACCTCGGTGAGAATAATGGCCTAGCTTCTTACACAGCTTATGTTGTGTGTGTTAAAAATTATTCATAAAGGGCGAGACCTACAGCTTGAAGTCGATTCCGAACGATAAATTTCACGACATTTTCAAGGCAATTTTATTTACTGTCCGAGCTTTTGTCGGAAAAATGCTGAGAGGCAGTCGGCGAAGAAATATTTTTGTTTAGTTGAACTTGTCTGACCTGGGGTTTGAATGAACTACATAGTAACCTACGGTTAATTTGCATTAATTTGTTGCACCCAGATTAATTCATTAGCTAGAGTGAAAAATGAATTCGAACTTTCCCGCATACACCTGCTGCAACTTAAGGAAATTCCCACAGGAAGCAGTCTGACGGGATGGTATTCCACAATTTAAGCGGTCAGTTCTCATCACCATTACATGAAATTACTATATCTTCGAAAAGCTCGTACATGATGATGAATTTTGTGGCACGTAGTGCCGTCCTATCGAATCCACCTGCCTTTCGTTAGTAATAAAAGACATGCAGTTCTCACCGTTGACAGAGATGGTTTAGCCAGCATTTTTCTTAAAGATATATGGACCGAAAATGTCACCAGCCGAAAATCTACAGAAAACGGAGATATTTGAAAATTAAATGGATCAGTTAAATTTCGTACGGCTACAAGTCCAAGTCTTGAGGCAAAAATTCACCTAGTTGTGGTTTGTATGAGTTCTTTCAAGTATGAGTTCTTGTGAGTTACAGGAAGGCGAATACTTCTGCACACTCTTATGACCAGCGGCGCTATTTTCGGCACATTCCGCATTTCATCGATTGTATACTGCACCAGTGGACACAAATTTATCTACCACACTGCGAATTGCCTTCTCGATAGGAAGATTAAGCCGATTGTAAAATGAAAAAAACACGCAGCCCAATTCGATTTCGTAGATTTCTTCTCAGCGGATTTCTGGCAAAAACTCTGAGAGTAAATAAAATTACCACTAAAAAAGTTTCTCAAAAATCTGTCGTTCGGAGTCGATTACGCAATGTATGTAGGTCCCGCCACTTATGTATAAAATTAACACACACAACATAAGTAGTGTGAGAAACTAGGTCAATAATCCTGGCCGAAGGGTTGTAAAAGACCAATTATGTATGTGTTGTTGAAGGTTATATCTGTCCATGATGATTTAGCAACAGTAGATTGAAAAAATCGCAACTTATTTGACCGTTTTCAACTGTCAGAGTTTATGAGTCTCTGTTAGAAGATCTGATGTATTTGGTATAAAAAATTATAATTGTTATTTCCATTCTAGTATGCAGTCTAAAGTACTAAGACATTTCTAACAAAAACTCTGCGAGTGAATAAAAAATTGCCATGAAATTTTTCAAAAAAAAAAATTTTATGTAGTTGGGAGTCGAATGACACTCTAATTTTATGTAGTTGGGAGTCGAATGACACTCTAATATAAAATTTACACACAATCATAAGTGATGTAAGACACTAAGTTGTAATCCTGACAGCAACGTTGTAATGACTAATTACGTATGTAGGACTTCAAATATGTCTGGTTGAGTCCACTTAAATTTTCCCATTTAACTTTTACTTTGTATTCTACTGTGTAACAGAATGATTTCCTTGGCAAAGTACCATCGTTCTGAAGCTATTGTTCTTGGCAATTGCAATTTAAAACACCGATTACGGCCCCATTTAGCAACCAACCAACAATTGAGTATTCCTAGGAAATTGAAGCGACTAATTAAAGTTTAAATGGGAGAACATAGTTTATACGTATATGTTCTGAAGATTTCATAAAGAAAATTATTTTTTGTTAAGCGTTAGTAATGGGATTTATTTAAAAAAAAAAAAAAACATTCCTTTAACATAAACATGAAATTCTTTGTAAGTCGTTCTTTGGAGAAAGAAAATTTCTTTTGCCCATTTTAATCCAATTTTTCTCGTTTATATTTTTTTTGTTGTTAAACGTGGATATAAAAGGTTTTATTCCCAGAAGCAAAAGTAATACAGCAGCCTTAAAATTTTAGGAAATATTATACAGTAAATATGAAAAATTAGCCCACGGTTAAATGAACTGAAACCCTTAAAATTCCTTCAAGATTTTTAAACACTCAAATACAGCATAAGATGTCGTATGTATGGGGGCGATCCATCCTCCGGTTTAAATTTAAACCATCGTAATGAAATCGATTACGCAATGTTTGGATTTATTGGTCCAACGAAAATCTACACGATGATGTCTTGTTGGTTACATTACTAAGCAAAATTATCGTATTTGGGACTCAGAAAAATCCACACGTGGTCCTACTTAAGAAGCGAATAAATTCAACCCTCCTATAAAGCGGTGCGCGAGTACCGCGTAATATGGAAACCGTCTGCCGCCATGTATGGAAACCGAGCTATAAGAAACACAGAATTTGTACAAATCAAAAAATACAAGAGGCAAGATAAATTATATATTATTTTTATTGAATTCAAGAGTTCATATAAGGACTGATAAAAAAAACGAAATAAAAACTAAACTTAAAGACTGAATTCCAACAAAATTAAGAAAAACTTGTAAAATAATGTAATTTTTTAATATTCATCTTCATCTTCATTTTTTTTTAAATTGAAAATCCAAGTGCTATTGTTTTGCACGGCAATGTATCTCGGCTGAGCTTTTGAGTCGAGAATAAAACTTATATTAAACCCACTTACAATATCTAGTTACTATTGATTCAATGGCTGTGCGGAAGGGACTTATGGGATGAAGTTGAACGCAAACTGCGCTATAAGAGTATCGCGTTATAGGAGAGCTGTTGCAATTTCAGCCCTGCGTTATATGGAAACCACATTCTGAGAGTACCGCGTCAAAGGAGGATTGCCTGTACATCCATTACGAGTGACAACTATTACGGTCAATGGAGACACTTACCACACCATGTAAATCGATTTTTTTTTTTTTGTACCCGATCTGCATGGTATTAATCTGAACGATGTTTGGTTTCAACAGAGTGGTGAAACTGTGGGGCTCCGTTAGAGAAAAGTGTTATGACGACAAACCAGAGATAATTAAGCATTTAAAGACCAACAATCGTGATACTATTGCCGAGAAACGACGCCATAATCTCGAAAAGGTGCATGAAAATATGGTCCGATTGAATGAGGTACTTAGTGCCTAGCCACGGAGGCCATATGAATGAAATAATTTTCTATTTCTTACCGGAACACTTGTAGTTCGCAACGAAACATATTTTTTTGAGAAAATTTTAGACGATTTTTGTTTGTTTACATTTATAAATTTAAATTTTTATATTTCCCAACCTATATTTAATTTTTTTTAATAATTTATTCATTTTAAAAACCTAACCCAGCTAGCATTTGGAAGATTGTTTTTATAAAAATCACTTTGTTGTGTCTTTTTAGAGTACTTTTGGTGATGAAAAACTTATTAGTCCGTTACACGATTAAAAAATTACTCACAAATGATTCGCGCCAATAAGTAAAATTAGTTCGATTTAAAATACAACAGAAAATTGTATAGCATACGGAAATTAATCATCCAGACGTTTAAAATGTGACCATTATTTGTGTTATTTATTATTATATTCTACTTATACTGAAGATTGAAAAACGCTTAATCAAAAAGAGATCATGTAGTCACTTTTTTCTCCCAACGAAAGAGTCTTTTATGATCAGAAAATGAGCGCATATTGGAGCTTTTTAATCACGCAGAAGAATCAAAAAAGACTCGAATTTAATTAAAAATTTTCAAAAATGCTAACTGGGAAATACACAATATTAATATAAAACATTATATTACGCATACACAAAATCATTTTAAATTGAAGTGTTTTGTCATCGGTTGTCATTCAGTTATGATTGGCGTGTTGAGTGGAAACAGTTGATTGGCAACTCAAAAAATATTCGACAGTAAAAAAATTCCATTACATTTCATGTTGGCGGTAATTAATGGAATTGATAGAAATTTCACAGAGATACAATTGGCAAAATATTTGATTTGATTTAATTTACAAATATTTTCCAAAACTTAATAAAAGAAAATATTTGAGCATTGCTGAAATAATAATACCGTTTATCATATTATTTTAATTATTTTTTTTTTATAAATATTTATGTTACTTTTTATTTATCTACACATCTACGTACATATGCAGATTGCCATTTTCAAATTTTATTGACGTATTTCATTTTAACTGCCAGTGAATAGAATTAAATTTTAAATAAAGAAAAAACTCTATGAAAAGAAACATACATACAGTGAACGTCAGAAGACACTGCACATAAAAAAATTCACATTAATAAATAACCGTTTGTTTTTATTTTGTTTGTTTAGATTGTTTCATTGCGAGTTTTTAAAAATGAAACAAAAATAAACAAAAAATTACAAAAAATTTTAAATATTGCCCTTTAGTGATAGGAGTTGAGTTTGTTGATTGTTACAATTTTTCCTATGTGTACAGTTTCTTTTAACGCTCACTGTATGCGTTCATTTCTATATATATTCCATTTACAAATATTTGTTAAAAAAAAGTATCAACAACAGATTTTGTACGTTACGTTTATGTATGTTCCGAAAATGAAATGTAATATTGACACAGAGTACATACATACTACTCACACTACTTATGTTGTGTGTGTTAATTTTATACATAAGTGGCTGGACCTACAGTTTAAAGTCGACTCCGAAAGACATATTTTTTTTTTTTTTTTTTGAGAAACTTTTCATTGCAATTTTATTTAACCTCAGTGCTTTTGCCAGAAATCTGCTGAGAGGAAATCGCCGAAACAATACTTTTTATAATTTATTTTGATGTCTGGTCTGGGACTCGAACCCTGGCTTTACGTCTAATAAGCCAACACACTACCTACTAGACCACAGCGACTTCAATACAATGCCACACAATTCATATAGAGTAAAAAACGAATACACTTACGAGATGTGTTAAGAAAAACCATTCTCTTTATAGTTTCTAAGCGAATCCAGCAAAAAATTTCAGTTTTTATTTAAATATCCTTTATAACCATCCATTCACAGCCTTAACTAAACAGCATTCATATAATAACTCAGCATTGCTAATAGAATTTAATTTTAATTAAAATTTTGTTCACAAAAATGTTGAAAAATTCCGAAATTATTTGCAGTGACATGGGTTTGTACAGGTTTGTAGCACAATGAAGAAATTTCTTCTACTCTGTCAGTGATGTTTGATTTACAAGTAATATTCTATAAAGAATGTACTTTACAAAATGTACCTCATCTCTGTGTTACAGTTCCGTTCCGTGCAATTTCATTTGACAAAAAGGAGGTGGGTTTTACTTTCTAGTGAAGAGTGTCACCTCTGTATTACCGAATCGGATGCGACTAGCTCATAATCTTCATGCATATAATATAAATGAATTAATTTTAAATTGAGGTTTTTCAGTTTCATCTATAATATATGAAATCTATTTAGCAAACGAAATAGATTGATGTTCTCATGTAGAGTGTAGTTAAAGTAACTGTGAACTATCCATATTTGCCTGAAGAGTACTAGAACTTAAAAACTTAAGAGACTCCAGTCTCTCTCAGTCTACATATCGACGCCTACATTCTATAACGTTTAAGTGTACTTTGGTTAAGGTGCGCCCATCATTTCCGAAGTTGTAGAAAACTTCTACTACTATATAATACACATCTACAGTGTACGACATCTACAGTGTACGACAAAAGGCTTAGTACACCAATATATTTAAAAAAAAAAAAAGTTCCCACAAGCTTAATACTCTTGCCCAAAGTGCCGCCAAACCTCAAACAAAAATCAATTGAAAAATTTCTCCTAGTGCCACCTAAAAATACTGAACAAAACTTGTGCATTCAGTTCTAAATGGGTTAAATGGACTGCTGGATCATAAGGGATTTCTACAGGGGATAACATTTTCATATATTAGGCCATTGAATTTTAAATTTACTCAGTGTTCTCCTTGAGACTGGCTATGGAGTCATATAAAACTTTTCCTTATATTTCCCTTGTTTTTTGGAAAAATTGTTTGTCTTATAATAAAACAATAATAAATTAATAAAATCAATAAAAAAACCTTAATTTTCTATACAAACTATTAGTTAGAATTCATGAAATTGTCAATATATATTGGAGTTATCAGACTTCTGCTGTACACTGTATGTAAGATCATACACAAAGATAGCATATACTTAACTTTAAAGATAGTTCAAGGAAAATTATTACAAAAAATTTATGAATTTCTTGGATTATTTTATTTTAGCTTTTTAAGTGAGGAAAATATACTTTAGACATTACAAACACTCAGTCGCGATTACGACCTAGCTTGTCACGCCACTGGTGTTGTGTGTGTTAAGTTTATACCTGAACGACGGATTTTTAAAGAAACTTTTCTTGGCAGGTTTTTTTTTATCTTAGAATTTTGCCAGAAATCAGCTGAGAGGTGTACTCACACCTAATAAGCCTAGATTACTTACTAATTAGGGTGAAGTCCACTATGTGAATATACTTCTCCACTTAAATAGTTGTTAATTTTAGCTCGTGTTCATACTTTATTCATCCAATCATAAAAACTACTTTAATGTTTGTTTAAAAACTACGATAAGTAAATTTTGAAAATAAAAAAAGCAATGACAACAGTGTTTATACATACAAATACACTAATACCCCGGTTTGCGTCGCTAATAGGGCCTGAAAAACGCTACGGAAACCGAAACGACGCAAAACGAAGCACGATTTTCCATACATTTTGATTTTCATTTAATTGGTTCCGAGATTCATAATTTTAGCTGAAAAAATGGATTTTTCAATAAAAAATATTTAATTTGCTATTGACCTGCAACTTGCAACCATCAGACAACATAAATGCATATGTAAACGGGAAATCCCCTTTTTCTGTATTAGCTTTGTACAAACATTTTCATATTAACGACGCAAACTGAAATAAAAATGAAACAACTTCGAAGACACCGAAATTTTAAAAAGACAACTTTGAATTTGCACCAGATTTAAACGGAAAATCCCCTTAGTCTGTAATAGCTTTGTACAAACATTTTCCTATTAACGACGCAAATAGAAGCACTAACGACGCAATTTCGAAACATGCGACGCAAACTGAAACAAACACGACGCAACTTCGAAATCACAGAAATTTTAAAAATGCGCTACTTCGAATTTGTACAAACATTTTCCTATTAACGACGCAACTTCGAAATCACAGAAATTTTAAAAAGACGCAACTTCGAAGCAGACGCCGAGCGAGGCGACGCAAACCGGGGTATTAGTGTATAGATATGTATTATATTTGTGATTGACTGTAGCCCCATTTATGGGGTCTATTTTTTGATCACAAAAAAAAAAAAAACTGCCATTAAAAACTAAAACGATAACAATTATTACGATAAGGGGAGCAAAAACATATAAAATACAGGCTCAATGTATTTTCGACAGCATCACCATTATTGTCATCGTAAATAAAATGCCTACATTTTTTAAATAATTCTCCTTAAAAGGATATTGCCATCATTCATTTCTAAACATTCATTTTCATATCCGGAGAAGTCTTACGCACTCATACAGACTTAATGTGTTCATAAAAAAAAATTTAAATGTTTAGAAAATTCTGTTATAATAACGAATAAAAAGAAAGGAACAAAAAAGGATTCATTCTATCGAGGAAGAGAGGAAATTTGTTTACAAATTCTGTACGATTTAACTTCTATGTTTTCATGGACAATTTTCAGCGGCATGAGCGTCATACAAAATATTAAAAAGAAAGTCTTCTATTTTTATTATTCATTTCGATTCCCTTAAATATGTACAAATGCGTAGCTCAGTTATTTATGTTGAAAATTACATTTCAATGGCAAAAGTGAAATACAAAATAATGGATGAAAAGAAATGAAAAGTGTTATAACAACATGGTCAGATTGTTGTTTTTTTTTTTTTCTTTATTATTGACACTTAATTTTGATTTATTTTATTAGCAACATCTACACAAATGGATTGGAGACTTTATTTTCAAATTATTTGAAGAGTTGCCTTACAACCCTTGAAATTGAATTAAATTTATAAGAGTTTTTGATAAATAAAAAAGGTTCAGTTGATGCGGTTAAGACTCGATTTCGGCTACTAGTACAATTTTATTTAGACATTGAATAGATAGTTCAGTGTTGGAATTTGTAGGATGAGAGGATGTGATAGTAATTACTAAGGCACCTTAAAGGGCTATAGTATTCTATGCTTTTTTCACAGAAAAGTATTGTTCAAATCGTATCGCTATTAAGATACAAGTTGAGGTACAAGTCCAATGTTAAAGTGATGCCTATGACAGTGGCATAAGTTTGTTACAAAAGAAGATAGGCAACTTGCCCAAATGTGTTAAATTTTTGGGCACCAAAACACTTTCTTTTATCTAATAGAACGAAATGAAATTAAAAAACAAAATACAACACAATAATGTGTTGTAAAATTTAGCGCCCTTGTAGCGAATGTAATATCAACTTTAAAAACGTTATTATAGTCGCCGAAGGCTAGTGTGTAGTATCTTGGCTTATTAGACATTAAGGCCTTGATTCAAACCTTAAGTCAAACATCTCCAACAATATGAAATATTTTTTCGGCAACTTCTTTTTAGCAGAATTCCGGCGAAGACCCTCAGAGTAAATAAAATCGAAAATCTGTCGTTCGGAGTCGACTTAAAACTGTATGACCCACCACCCATGTTTGAAATAGAATTTTAAAGATCAGTGATGTATGCATGCATGCTGCCAAATTCATTGAAACGTCAAATCCTCTTTACATCCAGATTACTTTAGGCTAAATTGTCAAATATCCTAAGAGACATAGTTGAATTAGATTCCAAAGGTCCCCTTGCCAATACCAATTATACCCATTTCGTTTCGTTGCTGGCAGTACTTAAAAATTTTGATTGATTTTATTAATTTTATATTGTACTTAAAATTTTTTCAAATTCACTTCTAGTTTAACAAGTTCTGTAGTTAAATTCCGGGTGCTTTTCAAATTTTCTCCTTAACCCCAGTTAGATAAGGTACGTCTGCAAGACGTATGCTCTTTCAGTTTTGTGCTCTTACTCTCACGTTAGCTCAGATGCAAGTTTCTCATGCTCAATTATCTCAGTCGTTAGCAGCAGCTAACATTGTTCATGGTTGTTTTTGTACGGTAGGTTATTTCTTTTTCGAGAAATAAAGACAAATAAACACAAAATGCGCCTAAGAGGCGTATTGTTATCTTTTCAGTACAAAAAAAGAACGTTATCTAACCAGAGTTAAGGTCACAAATATCATAGATTGACTATGAATATGTTTTGTATTCCCTTCTTCTCCTACGTTATTAAAGATTTTACAGTAACCGTTGCGAAGCATTTCAACCATTGACCGAAATGTGATTCGTAAAATTTTTATTATTCATATATCCATAGAGAATAGGCCTGGTATTTATAAATAAATCGTATATAATGTATTCTGCGCAGCATTTTTATCATAAAAACTGGTTGATTTAATATTTCATTATTTCGCCAACACATCAAGTCAGTTAAGGATAGTTCACATGGTGTTGGAATATGTAGTATTATGAGCACATGTTGTATTATTTTACTAGTGCGGTGACACCAGAGTTGCAGATTACTTTTCTTTTTAGATTTGATTTTTTTATTTCGCGATCGTACAGCTAGTTTACATTTTTAATTCACCTGCTTTTGGCTGTAATTGCGAGCAATTGATGATTTAATGTATTCTATACATAAGACATTCTGCTAGCTTACCCTTCACCGAATCAGTACTGCATTCGGTGAACGGTAAGATTTTTTTGTTCCTCTTGATTTTAAAAGTACACTGAAATGTGTATTTGTCATTTATTCAATGTATACAACAGCACTCGTTTGCATATTTTACTACTGAAGCTACATTTTCAGTATTGCCATATGAATATCAGCAGTAGTTATGTAAAAAATGTTTTTCCCCAGAAATAAAAAGTTGTTTTGTTGCACTCTGCACACAACTCTCTTTTATACCGTTGTACAAGGGTTTACGTGTGCAGTACCTTTTTTGTACCCTATCTTTGCTTCACACTTATTTATATTTGCAGCTACAATTAATATTCGGTCTTGAGAAAAATTCAATAGTGTGCACATATAGTGTGAATATATAAACAAAATTAAATATTTATGAACCACTATAAATACAAGATACTTTGCAATATCGGATATCGTCAACTAACTCCCTAAGACTAACTCCACTTTGGTTCGATTAACTATCAATTCTAATTTAAAATTCGTTGCAAAAATTAAATCAGATAGATGTTACTGTCATTTTATACCTGGAGCCCTAAATCTAAGAAAGTATTGTGGTTGAGAATATTAAAACCAGAAAAATAGCATTTGCAGTTAGTAAAATCTTCTCCTCTTAGACGGCAGGTTTTGATAAATTTAACATAAAACATTAAACTTTTAAAATTTTTTAAAACTTCACTAAGGGCCGTTATTACAGGTTCTCATTAAAGTTGGAGTTAGTTAAAGATACCTTTATTTAAAGTGAAAAATAAAGTTAACTTTAACTTATTTTTGTTATTACAACTTACAAATAAAATAAAATTAACTTTTTCAAAAATATGGCAATACCGATGCAATATCAGTAACTTTTGCCACTTTAAAAAAGTTCTTTAAAAACTCAGTGGCAACCACTTGTTTTCTTATTTGTTATGTTTATTATTGTTGTTTTGTTTACAAAGTTTGTGTGTCGTGAATTTAGTTTATTTTTGTTATAAATTGTGATTTTTGTGTTTTTGTTAAAAAAAAAAGAGTGAGTACGCCAATAGCCTGTAGCAAAAGATTGATAAATTGTTTAGTCAAAGAAGAGGTTTTGTTGGTAGATTTGGTGGAGGCAGACCAATGTATTTTTGTAAATAAAAAATCTAAGTTGCCATATAGAAAATAGTATATGATATGGCAAGTTCAAACATAAAGTAAACTTTAAATGATAAAAGGTAGGATGATCTTCCCTTTAGCTTAACGATCACTTCTATCTTATTGGGTAGTCATAATAACAAAAAACAATTTATCTGCCTGTTAAAATCCTTACTTTACTTAAAGTTAAGATATAATAAGGGCCCTAAAATTATTATATTATCACTTTAAATGTTTGCTTTTAATTCCAAATTAGCGGTATACTTTATATTTAATTGAAATTGCAACATATTACGTATACGCATCATATTTCTATTATGGTACCAGAATAATTACTCTGAAAAGTATGCAATAAAAATGTTGGATTTTATCATTTACTAAACTTATAGAATTGAATATCACTCATACGACACGCATGTAACATGATATTTGGAATATTTCGTATTTCAATGTGAATGAATTGAAGTGAATCATTTGATTAAATTGAATTTTACTAAAAATCGATCGACAATATTTAAAATGTTATGTTATATTTGGATAGTTTTAATTCCTATAAGACCTATGAATTGGGTTATAATAGGCGTTGCTTTAAGCAAAACTACATACAGACAAATTCGTTTATAACGAACTCGATTATAACGAATTCTTGGTTATTACGTACATATTTTCAAGTCCCAACATTTTAATAACAATTTTCATACAAAAACTTCGTTTATAACGAACTCGATTATAACGAATTCTCGATTAAAGGGAACTACTTTAAATGGTCCCAGCAATTAAATTTCATACATTTTACCTTTTTTATAACGAACCTTCAGAAATAACTTTGAAGTGTGACAATAGTCTTTACTTTTATTTAATATGGCAGCATTAAATTATAACTCAGTATCTTTAATCAGCTGATAGACAAAAAGAATTAACAAATATTTTTGGGTTTTAGTAAAAGAAATACTTTTCGTGTTTAATAAATGATAAAAATTCTTTGTATTCTATATTTTCTTTTTCACTTCGTTTATTACGAACTTTGCCTATAACGAAATATTTTTTCTGGTCCCTCGGAGTCCGTTATAACCGGGTTTGACTGTACCAAGTTACATCAAAGATTTCAGTGTGAGCCCCACTCTGAAAAGAGAATGAATCATTTGAAGGAAAGCACAAAAAGTGAGTGGAGTAACATAACTTCAGAATTTCGTTCAATTCTCAAGTTGTCAATACCCTAAAGCATCATCACAGTCTAACTATGAACTTGACAAGAAGCTTTAGCATTCAAATCTTTCAATATGAACTCACGAATTCAAGCACTTTATAACGACTATATCTGTCAAATTAGTTGCCAATTATTCAGTCTGGACAGAATAAAATTGACCTTCTGTACCGAATGCTTCGCATATACACTCACTTCTTAGCAATGAGGTGAGGTTGATTTTGGAAAATAATTTTTGCCATATGGTCTCTGCAGGATAGCACGAATTTAGTGACTCACACAGAAAGAGGGCTAGAAAACTTTTGAATAAATAAATCAATAAACCAGCACACAACATGAAAGATAAGGCTTCCAAATACCGTCAATCCTCCTATAATGCTGTACTCTCAGAACGCGGGGCTGAAATTGCAAAAGCCCTCCATAACGTAGTACTTTTATAGCGCGGTTTCCGTTCAACTTCATCCCATAAGTTCCTATCGCACAGCCTATGAATGAATAGTAACTAGATATTGTTAGAGGGTTTAATATAAGTTTTATTTTCGACTCAAAAGCTTAGCCGAGATACATTACCGTGCAAAACAATAGCACTTGGATTTTCAATTTAAAAAAACAATGAATGAAGATGAACCAAGTGAGGATAAATATTAAAAAATTATATTATTTTACAAGTCTTTCTTAATTTTGTTGGAATTCAGTCTTTTAGTTTAGTTTTTATTTAATGTTTTTATCAATCCTTATATGAACTCTTAAATTCAATAAAAATAATTTATAATTTATCTCGCCTTTGGTATTTCTTGGTCTCCATATAACGCGGTACGAATGATGTGATTTGTATTAATTCTGTGTTTCATATAGTGCGGTTTCCATACAACGGAGTAGACGGTTTAAATAGAACGCGCTACGAATTAGCCTGGCTATACCTGAAATCAGAGTTTCTCATAGCGCAGTTTCCATATAACACGGTACGCGATCATCGCGTTATAGGAGGGTTTACTGTATTACTACAAAAAATTTAATTTTTAAAATTTAACCCCGAAATACAATTATGATCGTATTATAAGCATATTTTCAATTTTTGCAGTTCCGTAACCAATTAATTAATTGAACTTAAATTCTTTCTCTAGAATCCCTTAGGCAACGACTTTAACATTGCTTTTGCATATTGTGGTACAATAAAAAAAAAATACAAAAAAGAGGGATCAAAAAAAAAACACGAATTATTATCTGCATACCAAAAGACATTGCGATTATAAAGTGAATGCATAAATATTTTATGGGACAGTAGCATGAACACGCACTATTTGTTCGCCACCATCAAATACGAATGAAAAAAATGCCTACAAGAGCTCAACATAAAAAAGCCATTTTGCCCAAAGCAAAACAGCACAGATAATATTTTTTCGTCGCTGTAGTAAAACAACCCATTGATACCGTAAGCAAATGAAAATTTATTTTAAGCCATTAAAAGTGAAGTAAAAGAGCAGCAAAAAAAATTTCGGTTGCTACTACTACCAACATTACCCCATCATCAATAAAAAACAAGAGCATAAAACAACATCAAAATACACTTTGATGCACGAAGTGCTTGTATAAATATTTTCACAAAAACTGGTCACAAAATGCCCGTCATGTCCTTCACTGTAACACTATATGTATAAACGAAGCAAGGAAACATTTTTCAATCAACACCAGAGTATCCACCTCCAACATTGTGGCATTTTTGTACTTTATGAAGCGTGTGTGTGTGTGTGTGTGTGTGTATGTGTATAATGTCCGAGAAAATGTCGAAATGCTAATGAAATACCAAAAAGTTAAATTCTTATAATGAAATGGCAGAAATACGACCAGGACATCCAGAACCACATCAACTTGAGCTGTGCTTGCTGTATCGAAATATAATTCCTATGACAAAGGAAAAGAAAAATTTGTCTTCTTTATAAAATAAAAACTTCTGAAAGTAAAAAAATAAACAAACTTCTGTTACAGTGGTTAAAGCAAATAAATTTGCAGCAATATAATCGCCCTGTAAATCACTATAACTGTCATTCTGGTAAGCTTTTTAACGTCAACTCATTTATGTCATTTGTCGAATTGTTGCTTATCACATTCTAACCTTGATTGATGGCCTCTACCGCGGCTTGAAACACTCCACAATAGTCAGAGAGATGTTCCTGATATTAATTTGTTCAGACAAAATTCTGTACCTTAAGTCATTTACATTATATTCAACTTGTAATTGCAATCTCTTATCAAGATTTGGTTCAGGATGATCCCTAGTCAATTTCACTCAGGGTCTAGAAGCTTCATTGAAGGCGTTGCAATGCTTGTTGAGTAACAGGGACTTTCTCTGAAAACTTCCTGATTAGTAGTATAATTAGTCCCTAACGAAGGTACTTTTAACGACCGGCCTCGTCCACGGATGCTAATGGTTTCTCCAAAAAATTCCATATCATTCAAAGGTAACAAGAATATCATTGAAAATTTCATTGCTGATAGGCTGCCGGGGGTCGTTAAAGAGCTAGAGATATTAGTTTTAGTTAATTTGGATATTTTCCACACGTTCTATGAGGAACTCAAACTCGATGTCAGCAGAACATGGACATAACGGACTCACTTCTGTACTTAAATTGCATGGCCATTCATCGCACTATAGCAATTCTTACGAGTCATTGTCTTTTTGGTAGGCATGCGAAAAGACTTGACTTGACCACAGCTAAAGAGGAAGAGGAGAAGACTGCCTTGCACTTCATGTCCCAGTACCATCCTCGTAAAGAGACGTAGGTGCCTGCTCTCTAATTTCCAGATATCGTTGGCCCAGCTCTTTAATATAAATATCGGGAGGGTTTTTTCTAGAGAGTGGTTAACCACCGGGTAAAACCACTTGTGGTATCACAATGGTACTAAATGGGCTTCTGCTAACGAATCTAATCGAACTTTGAAGTCTTTACAGGGGATAGAGAATAATGTGGTCGAGTTGTATGTAGTGTAGTAAGTAATCTAGTCAGTCAGTTAAATATAACAAAGAGGTGACACTTTTGAGAAAGAGGAAGCCACCACAGTCTAGTAGGTAGTGAGTTGGCTAATTGGACGTAAGGTCAAACATGTCCAACAAAACGAAATAAGAAAATATATTTCTTCATCGACTTCTTCTCAGCAAATTCCTGGTAAAAACTCTGAGAGTACATACAGACAACAGAAAGCTACCAAGTTTAGAATTCCCACGTTTATATGAAAACGATTATATTGAAGGCAGCACAGAAAAAGCCAAGCAACTCCCGTCCAAATTAAATTATTTTCTACTTTTGTGAGCAGCTAAAAGCAAATTAGTGATGCCAAAGCAACATAAAATAATAATTAAAGAACAGCTTAAAATACTTATTGAAGAGGAACGTAGAATTAAAAAATGAAAAAACATTTCATGTATTAATAAAAGTAAAATTTAATTATAAAGGGTTTATTTATCTAACTTTGTTTGATAAGCCAAAAATATTTTTTATGAAAACAATAATCAATTTGTGATAGAAATAGTTTCTCGGGATGTGAAGAGTATAACTCGCATACTCACTAAATGGTAGTGAGTTTGTCTGCTTGCCGCACCATCTGTATTGCTTACATGTCCCTTTTTAAACGCAACAACAACTAAGACTGTAAATTTTAAAGAAGGATTGGAGTCCCACGAACCTCACTTATAAGTATTTTTCAAAAGTTATGAATCTGAATTAATAGACTTATGAATCAAACATATTTCGAGTAAGAGTTTGCGTAGAAACTCATTTGCAAACTGTTCTTATAAATCAATGTTGTAAGAGTTCGAATAAATCTGAGTAAATTTCAATATCGTTGACTCACTTGCATTCAAAATTTCATGAGTGCTTATGAGTAGAGAAAAACGATTCATTGAGGATCTCTGTTATATGTGTGAGTAAGCGGTTTTTAATATTTGTGATTTTATTTTTGCGTCCTTAAAAAATTTGATAGTGACACCACTGAACCACTGTTTTATTTCCTGCTCTGTCTTTAAATAATTTAAGCAGTCGGCATACGCTGGAAAAAACAGTTGGTGGAATTTTCTGTCTAGCTGCCAAGCTGCTCTCTGTCGTCTATGTGTTTACGCACAATGTAATAGTGTGACTGAAGGATTGTAATGACCAGTTATGTGTGTATGTTTCCTTAGACTGGTAAAGGATTGAAGATATTACCATAATGCTCTTTATAGCCAATATTTCTGTTCGAGGATAACTCATTTGATTGCCAAGCTTTTTCGAAATCAAAACAAAAACTTCAATTAAAGAGTAACAACATACACAAACACATATAAAATTAGTCATTACTACCCTTCAGTCAGGATTTCGAAATAGCTTTTCACACCACTTATGTTGCGTGCGTTAATTTTATGCAAGAGTGGCGGGACCTACAGTTTAAAGTCGACTCCAAACGACAGATTTTTTGAGAAGCTCTTCATGGTAATTTTTTATTTACTTTGAGAGTTTTTGCTAGAAATCTGCTGAGAGGCATGTCCCCGAAGATATATTTTTATTTTCATATTTCGTTTTGATGTCTGACCTGGGATACGAACCCAAGACAACATTTCTTTCATTTCATTTCAACTTCTTTTCAAACCACTGTTAATTTCATTATAAAACTTTTATTCGCTTCTTTTGTTACGTTTATGTTTTTTACCCACAATGATTTTTACATTTTTTGTGACAATTTATTACAGAATTCTGTCTTCCCGACTACATTTTTCCTTTTTATTTTCACTCACAATGAAAAAGGACGAAAAGGAGAAGAAAAAGAACAAGAATCCGTAATGTCTACTAAAAAATGTTGCTGTGATTATTACGTAATTGGTAGTAATTATTAAAGAGTACCGAGGGATTGAATAAAAAGAAAAATTTCAGAAGTCTGCCATTATATGTTGGATTTGTTTGTATTTACAGTAGACACAGGCAAAGTCATAAAACTTCTCTTTCCTTCTCATAAAAGAACATTTTATTTTTTCGTTAAAAGCACATCCATATGTTTTTGTTTTTATTCCATTTTTCAAACTTTTGTAATACGATTGTAAAAACAAAATATATTTTCTTAATTTTTTTCATTTTTGATTCATTTTACTTTAAATCGCAAATAATAACTCAAGGCTGTCATTATGAATTCATTCCCATAAAAGTGATTATTGACATCCTCCTACACATAAACACAAGTAAGTATCGGTTCTTTTGCTACGGTTTTCAAAGGATCAATTCATTTTTGTTTACCACAAACCATGTTGGGTAAATATTTAACGTTTATTAATTAATTTTAAAAATTCATTGACGGTTCGTATAAATATTTCCATTATTCTTTAAGGAATCTAATCATTTTTCTCCTTAGTTATGCAAACAATTGGTTTTTTTCTAACATAAATTTAAAGAAATTTACTTCTTGATTAAATTAATAAGAAGAGTGAAAAAAATGCCATCACTCGAACCAAGGCTAATTCAGACACTTTAAAGCGCATTCGTTGCTATCAATTTTAAAAAAATTTGTTGAACTTGTAGAGAAAAGTAAACCCAACCATTGGCAACTCAGTATCTTCTGTCCTGTCCTGAAAAAGGGATACCCTTCGATATGCGCCAACTATAGGGGTATAAGCCTTTTCCCTATTGCATATAAGGTCCTTACAGGCGTATTGTGTGAATGACTGCAACCACTTGTCCAAACACTGATTGGTTTCACTTGTGGCTTCAGACCTGGCAAGTCCACAATCGACCAGTTCTCCACACTACGTCAAATCCTGGAAAAGACACACGAAAATTAAGTCAACACACACCATCTTTTTGCTGACTATAAGGCAGCCTTCGATACTCCCAATAAGGGATCGTGTTTATGCCACAATGTCTGAACTCGGCATATATACGAGGCCAATAAGAATGAGTAATTCCTTCAGCTCCGTCAAGGTAGGAATATCCGTCCTAACCTTTTGACACCGTGCGACGTCTCAGACAAGACGCTCCCTTATCATTCGACCGTCATGGAAAGTGCTCTAAGAAAGGCGGGAGTACATGGCAATGGCCGTGTTTTTCAAAAGAGTGTCCAATTGCTTTGCTTGCGTACGCTAACGACATTGACATCTTAAGGCATACCAAGCGAGATGTTACTGCTGTATTTAATGCTATTGAACGGAAGATGGGGCTGGCAGTAAATTAGAGCAAAACAAAATATATGTTATCGGCAAGTAGAGACGTGCGCCATACTGATTCTTAGATTACGGACGATAACTATACTTTTGATATAGTCAAGGAATTTATTTATCTTGGCTCCGTCGTTAATACCAATAATGATGTCAGTCTGGAGATCCAGCACAGAATCACTCTTGTTAACTGCTATTGCTATGGTTTCAATAGGCAATTGGTAGCAGAGCTCTTTTCTTTATGACACAGAGGCAAGGACCTTATTAAGAACGGATGCAGCAGCCTTGAGAGTATTCCAGAGTAAAGTCCTACGTAAGATCTTCGGTCCAGTGCTAGTTGGCGATGATTTCCACTTCCGATCCAACAGTGAGCCATATGAGCTTCTCAATAACATAGGCTTTGGGCAGCGTATTAATTTTCAATGGCTGCACTGCCTTGGCTAGTTCGTTCGAATGGTGGAAGATGCTCCCGCGAGCCGTATATTTGAGACGGCGATCTGCGGAAGGACAACCGGCGAAGGGGACAACCTTGTTTGCGTTGGATGGACTAAATCGCGGAAGCCCTGTCATCGATTAGCATACCAACTGTCATAGGCGCGCAAAAAGCAGAGGCCGAAATCCATTAATAGGGTTTGTTAATGGCCAATTAAGTAAGTAAGTAAGCTTACAAAATACCGACTTTTTTGACAACACTAGACAAGAAATGATAATAAATTCTTCTGAATTTCCGTTTTATTTGTTATTTCGTCACGTTGTGGAAGTAATTGTCTGCACAAAAACATACGTTGACTAGACATCGGACACGATTTAGTCGCCGTAAGCAGTTTTCTGGCAAAAACTTTGAGAGAAAATAAAAGTTGTCATAAGAAGTTTCTCTAAAATTTGTCGTTCGGAGAAGACCGCTTCGCTCATCTATTTAATTAACACACATAACATAAGTGGTGTGTGAAGCTAGGTCGTAATCCTGGCTGAAGGGACTATTAAGTGTAATAAGCCAGCATATTGGCCACTAGGATAGGCGACTTCTATTTAGATGCAACCCACATGTAATTTCAACCAGATATTCTGCACGAACAATTGACGGGCATGGCCATGGTCTTGTGGCCACCGGCGTCTTGTGGTTTAAGCACATTGGAGTTTTCTTTGTAGGGTTTTCTAATGCCATAGGTGTATTTATACGCGTAAACCTGCAAAACAATATGGTTGCGTAAAGCCAATACAACCCAAGTCTTTGGACAAAAATCTTGATGCATGTTCAAACGATTTTGTATTCCTCACATAAAGGCGTCAAGAAAGATCTTTCAAACAAATAAAAAATTTCAGACACACTTTTATTTGAATTCCAATGCAGAAGGCACTTAATTTCTTTTTTCTTTTCCTAATTACAGTATTCCCTCGATATGCTTAAATGTTTAAACCACTGCGTTAAATACCTCAAGTAGAAAATCCACCGAAGTCACTGTGATATAGTAGGTAGTGTGTTGGCTTATTAGACGTAAAAGCCAGGCTTCGAGTCCCAGGCGAGCACATCAAAATAAAATAAAAAAAGTATTATTTCGGCGATTTCCTCTCAGCAGATTTCTAGCAAAAACTCTGAGAGTAAATAAAATTGGCATGAAAAGTTTCTCATAAAATCTGTCGTTCGGAGTCGACTTTAAACTGTAGGTCCCGCTACTTATGTGGTGGTACATAAGTGGTGTGAGAAACTAGGACAATAATCCTGACTGATTCTAATGACAATTCATCTGATAGTATGATTTCTTTGATAGTAGTATGAGTTCTTTGAACAATTTACGTCGTTTCGATTTACGTCCGGAACATTCTACGATGTAAATCGAGGGAATGCTGTATTATGAAGTCATTTACTTAATCTAAACACGTGGTCTTTTATACGTTTACGCTTATATGTATGTATGTATGTATCTATGTATACCCTATGAATGAATTTATATACTTTAATAAACATACATAGACTTTATATAATAAACAAAAATGTACGAGTATGTGTTTTATTTGTTTTACACACATACGTTGTTCATCCATCGATGGACACATTGTACATAATTTATAACGAAATTAAATATGTCCCCAAGTGTCTGTTTTTGTTTATTGAGGATTATGTTTGAAATTGTATATCTTATGAAAATACATTAAAAAAGTATTAGAAAAAACCGAGGGAGGGAATGAAATACAACAGGCTCTAAGATATAAAAGGCCTTTTAAAAGGCAATTAAACAATCAATGTATTTGTATTCTCTTCTTTCTTTATTAACTCATCCGCTATTAGGGTATTAGTGATCGTACATTCAAATGGTCAGCTCTCGGTTCTTGGCGGCACTAAGGAGGGTATTTTCATCGCTATATTCAGTCATGATGTTTCCCTTCTGCCTCTACAACATCTTCCTTCAATTTAAGGATAATTTGTGTTGATATTTCTCTATAAGTGTCCTAGGTATGAAGTTTTCCGTTTTTTTTATCGTTAATACTAGTTGCCAGATGATCGGTATCAGAGATCAGCAAACGAATATTCAAAACGATGAGTAGATTCGAGTCATACTTATAATTTCTCATACTTATACGTATTCATACTTATTTTAATACGATATTCATACTACTCATACTCAAAGTTGGAAGTACTTATCGTATTCATACTTCTCAATACGCATGATGTTATTGACTTCAATTCATCTTTACTTAACATTTACACGAAGCACAAAATAAGTATTATTCGCGTACGAACATTAATATACTCACAAGAAGATTGTGTGTATGCTTTGCTTGTTGTCTTTGTCTTTCCTTTCCTTTCTTCTTTGTTTGTATATGCAACAACAACAAGGGCTGTAAATTTTTATGAATGATTCGAGTCACTCGAATGACTTATAAGTATTAAAAGTATTTTTCAAAATTTATGAATCAGAATGAGTAGGCATATGAATCAAACATATTTCGAATGTTGTGAATTTGATGTCAACGTTGTACTCATACTCATTGCCACTTATACTTATAAATCAATGTTGTAGCGAGTACAAATGCATCAGAGTAGTTGAATTACAATTCTTTTAGTTCACTCATACTACAATTTTCTTTCATCAGAGTTTTTGATTGTCCAAACTTCTACTCCTTATAATGGGACAGACCAATTGGAGCATTTTATGAAGCGTATTTATGTTGCTACGTTAATGTCGTTGATATCTGGCCAGTTCTTTCCTATATTTAAAAAAGGCATTACTCGCCATCGCCAAGAGAACATAAATAAATTCAAGTAAAAACCTTACGGATCAAATAAGGCCTCCGAAAAGGCCATATTTGCCTTTTTATTTCTGAAAGTCTGCTATAATCCACAGTATACGTACATATTTAAAAGCAATTGTATGTTTTCATGTACAGTCAAACCCGGTTATAACGAACTCCGTGGGACCAGAATAAAGAGTTCGTTATAGGTAAAGTTCGTAATAAACGGGGTGAAGTCATGGAAGGAAATATAAAATACAAAGAATTTTTTTCATTTATTTTTTTTTTTTTGTATTAAAAACCAAAAATATTTGTTAATTCTTTTTATCTATCAGCTCATTAAAGATGCTGAGTTATAATTTAATGCTGCCATATTAAATAAAAGTAAATAACTATTGTCACACTTCAAAGTTTTTTCTGAGGGTTCATTATAAAAAAGGTAAAACGTGTGAAATTTAATTACTGGGTAGTAGTAGTTTCTTTTAACCGAGAATTCGTTATAAACGAGTTCGTAATAAACAAAGTTTTTTGTATGAAAATTGTTATTAAAACGTTGGAACTTGAAAATATGTACGTAATAACCGAGAATTCGTTATAACCGAGTTCGTTGTAAACGAGTTTGACTGTACATATATACGCCGCCTTATTGTTTCCGTAATTTCATCGCAATTTTTCATTTTTTTATGTAAAGCCCGTTGAAAATCAACAATCAAACATTAGCCTGTTAAATTGGACTCAGGCAATTTTGTTAATTGTTCAAAAAATAAAATATTTTTTAAAGATTTTTAAATATTTATTGCTAAAAAAAATTTGTAAAAGTTTTAATAGAATTCGAAACATTATTCGAAAGCATGATCCTATTTGGGATTTGCTAATTAGAATGATGAGTTCCATTTAATTGATTTAAATTTTTGGTTTTCTTTGCTGTTTTTATTGTTGTTTTAGTTGTTAAATCTTCTGTTAGGCAGATTAAATAATGAAGAAGCATTAGCGAAATTTTCCAGGAAATACGATTTAAATTCTTTTCGATAAACACGTGTTCTCTAAACGGTTTCTGTGGCTAGATTTTAAAGGAGGTTCCTCCCTCCATTAAACTTTACTTGTTGTATTAAACTGTGCCTGCCAATGTATACAGGAATACAGGAAGTTATTGCGGGGTTTTTGTCTGCACGTGTAAGAAAATCATGTTGCATAAAACAAAACGAAAAAATTTTTAATTTTACTTTAAAACTGTTATCCCTTATTGGAGATATTAAAGTAAAAAAATCAAATAATTTTACCAAATATGACTTCCCTTAGGCAAAATTCGATTAAATTTAAAAAGGTATAGTTCTTGAACCTAGTGGATTGGATAGCTATTGGATCAAGCATTCCAAAAGGGATTTCCTTACGTTCGCATGTTTCTTAACACCGGAGGTAAAGGCAATGAAACTAATTTAATTTTTCAATTAGGAACGGAAAAGGTGCTTTTTATATATCGGGCAAAATCGGATAAAAATGGACCCTAGTGGGCTGGATAGTAACGGTCTCAACGATTCCAAAACAGGTTTCCTTACCATCGAGCGTTACTTGAGACCGGAATCGGTGTTGAAGTTAATTGTTTTCTTCAAATGAGCAACAATAATTCTCATTTAGTTAATATGCATTTGTATACACTAAGTACTTGCCGCAGATTGTACATCTTATGTAGATGACTGGCATTTTATGGTCGATGTTTCGTATTTTTTGGCGATGACTTGCATTGTTTTTGACGATGACTTCCATTTTTTATTTATTTTAAAGCCAATAGATACAATACATCCTTACTGACTAAATACGACAAATACAATACAGATTAACATCAATTCAACAAGAAGAACAGTAACAATTCAGAAATATAGTTAAGGTTTTCTTTAAAACTTCTTTATACTCAGAAAAATCAACTACTTGGTAGCATTCATTAAACGTATTACAGGCTCGTCTAAAGGAATCATTATTTTTATAATCAGATCTGTAATAATTCAGTGAAAGTAGTTCAAAATTGCGCGTAGGTCGTACAGGAACATTGAATTTCAATCGACTGAGCAGGAACTCTGAATTGACATCACTTCGGATTAATCCCAGAATAAAAAGATTACTCATCATAGAACGACGACTTTTAAGAGTTGGCAGCATAATCAAGGCTAGTCGAATTCGATATGGCGGCAATTCATAGGCGTTTTAATCAAGGCTAGTCGACTTCAATATGGCGGCAATTCATAGGAGTTTTAACCAAGACCACGTAAACAGAAAATTAAAAACTATTTTTGCACTAACTCAATGATATTTTTATGAACTGCATAACAAGGGTTCAATATAATAGAACCTTACTCCAGGATAGGCCGGACAAGAGATGTAAATAACATTTTAGTTAAATATGGATCAACAAATTCCTTAGACCAAGTATTTCATAAGTTTTTCGATCGATGACTTGCATTTTTGGGCGCTATATTGCGTTTTATGGTCGATAACTTGATAGTTTTTGGCACCATCTCTTCTTTGATGGGAAACTACTTTGTGTTTTCAATCAATTAATGTTTCAAGAATCGTGTTACAGAATATATTTTAATGTTAATGAAACTTTAAATTAAAGGAAACAATCAAATTTATAGTAAATTCTATAACTTGTATGATTTCATTACGAATAATAAAACTTACTTACGAATAGAAGGAAATTATTTTGATTTAAATCCGCTAAATCTATTCCGGATGTTAATTTATTCAAATGCAAACCAGGCAATTCAGTATAGAAAAAATATCGTTTAATTATACTGTACTACGATACGTATAATTAATTTAATTAAAAACTCTGAGCAAGATTAGTACACTTCACTTCAATCGACAGTCATCAGTCATTTTTATGAGAAGGTACAGGGTGGCTGATATATAATGCAACAAAGTAATGCGTTATATTTTTAAAATTTTTTTTTTTTTTAATTTTATTGTTCAAAAGCAAGAAATGTTGGAAATAAAATCAAATTTTAGAATCAGTTTAGATTTGTTCGAATTGGCCACCTTTGGTAAGAATTATTGACTTTAAACGGCAGGCAAAGCCATCACAGGCTGCACGAAAGTGGCTCTGCGGTACTAATCGACACCTTAGTATTTTTTAGTGAGAACCTTACTCTCCAAAATGCTCCGGGCGCAAAAGTACAACGGATTGAGATCCGATGATTTTGGTGGCCATTGCACGGAAGAAATGAAGCGAAGAATCTCCTTTTCTCCATTCTTGGTTGAGGCCAAAATGTTTGTCTGCAGACCAAAATGTTTGTCTTTTCGTGCAAGCGAAGTAACTTCTTGGCTCTTTCCTGTCTAAATTTTTTTTCTGAATGCAATAGATTAAAATGCTTTTGTAAGCTTGTAAATCATAAAATGAACTGTCACTGAAATAAATCTTTCGGCTGTCTGATAGCGATTTACAAATGATAACAACCTGAAGTTGATTGCAATACATATCAGCCACCCTGTACAAGATGACTATCAACACATGGAAGATATTGTTGGAGATGAGTGGATACGAAAGTTATACAATAAATATAATAATAATAGGAAACAACAACAACTAAATCAATCGATAGGAAAGCGACGCCAGTTTTTTTTTTAGAAATCTTTCTTTAATGCGACTTTCATGCAATAATTTATGATTTGTAGACAACATACCACAAATACATATACACTCTATACACACACCCACACATGTCAATTGATTTAGTTACAACTTTACAATACAATATACAACACATATACTAACCTCTCATATAAATATACGCAGTGCCACGCATATTACGTCTCGTCAATACAATCAAATTCAGAACATTCCCTATGATGCCCAACGCACAGATGATGGGCAATATAATGCCGTATGAATATTCTCGCAATGCTTCAGTACGTGGATCCTACAGAAAAATAAAGGAAAAGGAAATCAGAAAAACAGAAACAACAAAAACAAAAAACTTAATTGATTGATAGAGAAAATCTTTTGGTTATAAAAGAGTAATAATCTGTATATGTATACAGTAAATGTAATGTAAATGTACAATAATATTAGGCTCGATATGGTCATGTAAAAAACAAGAATATAATTTCTGTTCTCTTCCATTTTATTCTCTTCTACTTTTATAACCATTTTCTATTATATCCGCATTGTATTTTATATAATGGGAGGTTTTATATTATCATACGTACTACGGGCGACCAGAGTGTGTTATTTTTATTTATGAAAAATTACCCAAAATTAGTAGAGTTTGTTAAGAGTATTACAGTTTGATGTTAGGAATGTTTGATGCATTACACTTGAAACTCATAAAATACAAATGAAATCCTGTCATAACGTTTAATGTTCTTCAATGATGTACAATTAATTAAAGCTGTGATATTGTAGTTGTTGTTAGTTTTATAGGATAATACGTTAATAAAAATTGTCTCATTTTCTTTAGTTGAGACACTTCAACGTATTGAAGCCTAAAATTTACACAAATTATTTGGAATTCCCTTTGTGCAGAAGGTTGTAATCTTTCGATTTTTATGGTATGAAAAAGGCACAGGTATTCGCAGATAACTTAAAAATATAAAACTTCACTGCTTGTTATTGCTACCCTTAATTTGCAATAGTAACAAATGCCAAGCAAACATAAAGTTTAAGGAGGCTTTTAATGTACTAAAGTGAAGAATATGACGTAAATTTTCAATTTCCAAAAATAGTCAAAATTATGGTATAAGAAATATAGAAGGTAGTTTCATTCTCTCTTTATTTTTTGAAATTCACCATCTGACATGCTTAAGGATTATGACGTTTTCGTTAAAATAATGCTACCATGTAAATTTTAAATCTTTTCTATGAAAATAATAAATTCAATTCAATTGAAAAATATTGTGAAAAAATTGTATATTAAAGTATTTCTGCTTAAATTGGAATCAAATTTATTGTCCGAGGGAGGTTTACATAAGCCTAATGCCGATTTTTTAAAAATTTGGAACATTTAAATTATAAATTACACATTTGTCATAAATAATTTACTGGTAATATACAACAAAATTATAAATATGGCAACGCTACATGCATAGTTTGTGAGAAAATGAAACTTCAAAAAACCTTATTTTAAAAAATAAAGAGAGAATGGAACTACCTTCTATATTTCTTATACCATGAGTCAAAATAAGGCCATAAATTGTCATACTGTCAAAATGATATTTTTGAAGAACAAGATCATGAAATCTGGAAGATCTGGCTTCAGACAGGGTACTCTTCATACTATCTCTGTCAGATACAACTCGATTAATCTAGTGTTACGTCCAATGGAACCGGCTTTTTGGAAACATTTTCTTACTCCGATATTTTAAACATCTTTTCTAAGCTGATATGGAAAGAATTCTTGAAACGAACAACCCATAGCGACTAAATGGTTTTTGCAGTTGTATTTTTTCCTAGGTTCATATTACGCCTTGTGGGAGTATCGGAAATTTCTAACGTTTCTAAATTGTGCAGCCTTTTTGCAGCGACAGGTAAAAACTGAATGCTGGAATCAATAGTTACATCAGGAATTGGACAACAGCTACAAAGTTTTGCAGATTCTTGAAACTCTGTCTTGTCCTGCTGGCCCTGGCCCAGAAATCAATAGAATCGTTCATATATAAATTACGAATGTTAGGCAACTGTTAACATTTGTAGGTTCAACAGCATAATGATATTCTAAAGGACAAGATGGCTGTTGGCTGTGCTAACTTGGGGTCTAATGCGATTGATGATGATGATTGTTCGCGCTAATTCTTGTATTAATCAAATACTATGAACTAACTGAGATTGATTAGGAAATTGAGTAACAATGCTGGACCGATTATTATGTGACTAGGACCCTTTGACCAAATATCTAAGGCTGATAGCTTTTGGGTTTAATTTAATTGTGTGTGCTGTAGAATCACGTTCGGATTTTGTCAGGATATGCGGAGACGTGGGGCCATCTGAGACAGTAGAAGATTTATTCTATTTCTCTCCCGATTAGGTTTGTCTTTGAGGATTTAAAGCCCCTATTTGAAACTGGGTTTTAATAACAATATTAATGTCCGTAAATTGTTTAGTTTTCTCAATTTCTTAAGCCACTACATCATATCGATATGAAGCTGCCTGGTATTTAAATATCATGTAATTACACTAAAACAAAATTTTTCAAATTGAAACAAATTTACGTAAATTTATTGTGTGCCCCACCTGTCAATAACACCGCATCGTTAAATCAATCAAATGTAAAATATTCGTGTATTATTTTAAATCACAATAAAAAAAGGAAAAAAAGTATTTGCTCATTGTAACAAATCATTAAATATTCCCCTCTAGCTGGTCGGACAGCAATACAACAACAGAAAAACATGGAAGAAAAAAAAGAACTATCAGGTAAATTACGAATAATGCTGATGTAATAAATGAACGCCTGTCTGGGATGTTACAATTTAAAATAATCGCTTTTCCGTTAAAAAAAAAACAAAAAACTCACCTCATTCCTGATATAAAGATCATCACGTAAATTATCGCCAATGACACCAATGGCACCAGCAGCTACAGCCGCATTTACTTCGCTTCTATAACCGCCACCCTCACCAATGACACCGCCACTACCACCATTGACAACGCCAATATCATTTCTGTCACTGTTGCTGGCAATTGCAGCATTTTGTGCTGCTGTCGAAGCAGCTGTTATGGCGTTGTTACTCTCATTTTCACTAACAACAGGCGTTGCTGAGAAATTTGTACCCCAGATTATCGAACACAAGGCCGGATCCTCTTCGGTTGTATAAAGTTGTGTGAGCATAGTTTTTTTTTTTTTTGTTTTTTTATTTGATTTTTATTTTTGTATTCCTACATACACAATGCAATACAATTTTTTTCTTCTTTTTTTTTTGGCTTTTGGTTTCGTTTTGTTTTTAAGGGGGGGGCGTTAAGTATTTACATTTTTTGTTCTTCCTCTTTTAAATTTTATTTTAAATTTGTAAACTTTAAGTGGATTTATTTTTTTATTCTCAATAGCGTTTGAATAACAATTCAACTTAATTAACAACAACAACAAAAAAAAGTTATTCTATTTACACTTTTGTAATGTTCAATTAAAACAAAAAACAGAAAAAAAAACTTAAAAGGAAGTGAGAAACTTTTTTATTTAATTTTTTAATTTCATTCGTTCATTATCATCATCATCATCTAGCAACCAACAAACTTTATCATCTTTAACTGGGCCAACAACAACAGCATAAACTTGTTGGTGATGGTGATAATTTCTAATAAATTTCTGCTTTTTAATGCTTCTAATACTCCTGGGGGGGGGCAGTTGCAATTTGTCGTGTTGTTGCAGTTGTTCTCTATGTTGGCAGTGTTGAGATTTGTTGTCGTAATTTCATCAAGTTTAAATGCTTTCAATGCACGTAGTAGACATTGTTTCTGTAGAAACTTACTTTCCGTGTCTTTAGTTGTTAAATTTGTGATTGCATGCAACGCAATTTTATTGCTGCCAGCAATATTGCACGAATGCTTAGCTAACATTTTCTCTGAAGACACAAATAAGTAGGATCCTCATGATGATTATCTCTTTCATAAATTTATTACATTCTTTTTTATTGTTATTCGTTACTTTTGTCATCGACTGTAATGAAAGAAAATATGAAAAAATTAATTGTTAGAAGAAAAAAAATTTTAACAATAGTTTTAATTGCTTTAATTAGTTTAAAAATTGTATGTAGGTTAAGATTATTTGTAACGCCATAGAAAATATCTGAAATACAGTCTCCTCTGTAACTAACCAGTTCTTAGTAGGTTGAAATTAAAGAATCTTGGCAGGGGCTTCTTGAGGGTTTGAAATCTGTATTGAGAGCCGATATCAAGGCTTTATTAGCTAGGGCTTCATTAGTGTAGTCACGCTCTCCCTTGTGTGTTTGTTGGTGTGTATAATTCCCCTGTTCTCTTATTCTTACTTTTCTAATTCCTCTCCTTTTTCCTATCGCCTCTATTATCCTCTAATGTTAAGGACGTTTTGTTTAACTTGACCACCGAGTACTGTACTTATCTCATTTGACAAGTTAACGTCCTCTTAGGTTAGGTTAGAGCACGTGCACCTGTCGGTCAAGACAAGCACAGTACCCGGAGGTCGAAATTGACCCAATGTACATTGTCCTTAGGGGAGGAAGGAAATAGAGGATATAGGTAAAAAGAGGAAGTATGGGAAACGGAGGAATTACACAGAAAGAAACAGACGCAAAACAAAAGAGGTTGAGAACGCGACTAAACTTATGAAGCCCTAGTACCTCTCAACCAGACCAAGCTGCTAATGAATCTGTGGAGAGCCTTAACGTCGGCTCTCGACACAGAACTCAAGCTCCCAAAGAAGGCTCTGCCAAGAGTCCTCAACCTACCAAAGGCTGGGCAGTCGCAGAGGAGATTTTCGACAGTCTCTAAATCCTCCTAATCGCAATATACCCTGCAATAGTCCTACTGGGATCTGTTCAAGATCCCCGAATGCCGAGGCATTGAAAATCTATTTGATTTGTTTTGTTAATGAATTTTTTTATAAATTATTAAATAACTTCGCTTATTTATAACGCCTGGTTCAATTATCACAACGAATGATAGACTCACTTAATTCGTTGTCTTAATAAATGGTTAAGTAAAATAAATAAATATGGCCCACCCCATTTAAAAACAGAATGAAACCAAAATAGTTTGAAATTTGGCAAAATTTATTCTTTTGTTGTGAAGTACAATTGTTCCGGATAGAAACGGAATACGATCAGGGTGGCTGATATGTATTGTCTGACCGTTGACAGATTTATTTCAGTGACAGTTCGTTTTATTATTTACAAGCTTACAAAAGCATTTTAATCTGTTGCATTCAGAAAAAAAGTTATTCGTGATGGAATTCAAGCGTGATAGTGTGATTGCTTTATATTTGGCTGGAAAGCCATAGGAGGCTATCGTTAGAGCCCTCCAGCATTTAAATTTGAATAAATCTTTTGTTTCTTGTACCATTGCTCGTTACCACCATTGCTCATGTCCAAAAAGTTGACAAAAAAAAAAATAGTAACAACACCAGAAATGATCCGAAAAGTGAAGACCAGATTTGATCGAAATCCATCACACAGTGGAAGAAAAATTGCTCATGAGCTAAACATATCACGAAAACGGATGCAACACATATTGAAAAATGAGCTTAGACTAAAGCTATTAAAATTCCAAAAATTGCAAGAGCTCACCGATGGACAAAAAAAAGTTTGACTGGAAAGAGACAAGGAGTTACTTCGCTTGCACGAAAGTGGGCGGTTATGGAATTTGGTTTTCGCCGATTAGAACCCCTTCTAAATTGAGCAGTTGGTGAACAGACAAACTAGCCAAAGACGTCAGCTGAAAATTTATACCTTCGATTGGCCACCAGAACTCAAGCGCAGCCGATGGTAATGGTGTAGGCCGATCATCGATCATCTCAAGACGGCGCTTCGCCGGGAATGGGCCAAAATACCGCAGAGGCACTTTCGTATTGATTGATTGGGTCAAAATATATGCTGAATATTATTGGGAAAATGTGTTAAAGACAGTATTGAAGCCCTGGGCAGACAAACAGTTCGACCGCAGACCATGGACATTCCAACAGGACTCAGCACCACCGCACTCAGCACGCGTCAACCAAGAATGCCTTAAAAAGGAAGTTCCAATCCAAAATCTCCTGATCTCAATCCGTTGAACTTTTGCGCCTGGGGAATTTTAGAGAGTAAGGTTCTCACTAAAAAATAGCAATGTGCCGAGAATGGGCCAAAATACCGCAGAGTTACTTTCATGCAGCCTGTGATGGCTTTGTCAGCCGTTTGAAGGCCATATTTCGTACCAAAGGTGGCCAATTCGAACAAATCTAAACTGATTCTAAAATTTGATGTTATTTCCAAGATTTTTTGCTTTTGAACAATAAAAGAAAAAAAAATTAAAAATATAACGCTTTACTTTGTTGTATTTTATATCAGCCGAAACAATTTTCGTGCACTTTTTCGACTGTATAGGGTCGAATCTCGACAATGACATCACGAATGCTGGCCTTCAAATGCTCAATTGTCTCCAGTTGGGCGACATAACACGTTCCTTTAATGGCGCCTCTACAGAATAGTCCAACGGTAACAAGTCATAGCTTTTTGACAGCCAATTAACATCACAATTTCAGCTAATTCAACGACCATCAAGCGTTTGGTGCAATAAATCGATTGTGGCATGAGATATGTGGCAAATTGCGCGATCCTGTTGAAACCAAACATCGTTCACATCAATACCATGAAGTGCGGATACAAAAAAATTGGTTATCATGATGCGATAGGTATCTCAATTGATTGCAATGGTTGCGGCGTTCTCTTTTTCAGAGTAATAAGGGGCAATGATGCTTAAGCTCCACAAGGCACATCACTGGATTCTATCAGACCATGTGCAGCTTTTCTGAGGCCCAATGTATGTAGTATACATCTCCTTTAATTTTTACAGACTTTAATGGAAAAGCTTGCCTTTGGTGTAGGATTACAAGGGTATGGTTTTTAATTTCCTATTTGTAAGAATGCTGAATTAAAATAGGTTCCGTTTGAGAAAATTTCCTTTCTAGCATTTTCATTTCTTAATGGGGTAAATAAACTTCCCTTAGGACAAAATATATTTTTGTTAGTAATGCATATAGAACAGACTTGATTGCAGTATTAAAAATGTTTAAAACAATTTAAATTATCTCATACATAAATGCCCAAAGGCTCAAATGCAGATTTTAACCTTTTGCCTTCAACGATACACTTTTTAACAAAATTTCATGCATGTTTACTTTGCATATTTATTTCATGTCAAAAATTTTTTGGGGGCTGTTAATAATACAATTTTTAAACGGACACATGACTGAAGCTGCGTACGTGTTACGTGTGTCTCCAAAAAAAAAGAGAAAAAAGAAAAGAATCCCATAAAGTGTGAATAATGGAAAATATAATTTACATAAAATTTTTTATTATTTGC
Organism: Sarcophaga peregrina; assembly: GCA_014635995.1. NCBI lineage: Eukaryota > Metazoa > Arthropoda > Insecta > Diptera > Sarcophagidae > Sarcophaga > Sarcophaga peregrina. The sequence goes on along the minus strand of CM025790.1, from coordinate 42,800,115 downwards.
GTACATAAATAAAGAAATTCATCTTGATTTTTACATAAAAATCAATTTTTGTTCCATTTTTGATTTTAAAAAAAAACTTGATTTAAAATTAAAAGAACCCACAACACTAGTAGGAACGCAATTAAGAAATTTCTATCCCAAAACCGTAATCAAACATTGATTAGCATTAGTTAAAGGAGAAAAAAAAACGAAAAATCTTTTGAAACTTAAAGCCAAACTTTACATTGCATTTAGGTTTCAATAAAGTTTTTAATTCTCTTTTCTTTTCTTTGTTTAATTAACTTTCACGGCAAGTGGTTAAGAAACTCTAACAAAACAAAGCAAATGTTATTGCCCAATGAATGAAACACAGGAGACAGAGACAAAATATGAATATGATTTTTACATTTACGCATACATTATAACCATCCACAGTATCATGATCCATGTAAAGCCAAGATTAATGAAAAAATATTCCACAGAATATTTAGATTGTGTTTTCTGTATATTAAAGTGTCATAATGGAATAAAAGAAACCATAGATCATACTCAACATGAATAACAGAATGTAACTAGAAAAATATGCTTCTCGTAGGCAATGGATATTTATAAGAGATATCGTAGTAACTAACACCAGCACCACCACCACTACACAACCAATCCATATGAATGGGAAAATATTTTTCATGTAAAGCAATACAAACAGCAGATAGAAATTATTTAGAAATTAATGATCTTAACTATTGGGGACTTATATAGGTTAGGTTAGGTTAGAGGACGTGTATTTGTCAATTCTGACAAGTACAGTATCCGGTGGTCGAACTAACCCATTGTACAACGTCCTAGCTTCTCACAGTACTTATGTTGTGTGCGATATCTACTGAGAGGAAGTCGCCGAAAAAGTATTTTCATATTTTCGTTTTGAAGTCTGATCTGGGATTCGAACTCGTTCCTTTTGTCTAATAAGTCAACGCACTATCTATTAGACCATGGCGACTTATTTAAGATACAAACAAAATTGTTCATTAAAAGACTTTAATCAGTATTATAATCTTGCTTCTCACGCCACTTATGTTGTGTGTTTTAATTTAATACATGAGTGTCAAAATTTGTGAGAGACTTTTCATGAAAATTTTTATTTACTCTCAGACGAATTTGACGAAGAAAAACTTTTCATATTTAGTTTTGTTGGAGATGTCTGACCTGGGATTTGAACGGAAACCTCACGTCTAATTAGCCAAAACACTTCCTACTTGATTACAGCGTCTTTAAAGCATGACATTAATAATATCTCAACTTTAGCATTTGATAGAGTAAAAAAGACATAAACTTATGATCCATATGACATATGAGAGTGTGTAGAAGCATATGAATTAGTAGATTTAGCGTCCCATAGAAGAATTCAAACTTTCACACAATTTGGAGAAGTTTGGAACTACATACATACATACATAATTGGCCCTTCATTCAGGATTACGGCCTAGCTCCTCACACTACTCATGTTGTGAGCGTTAACTTTATATGGAAGTGACGGGACCTACAGTTTTAACCTCGATACCGAAAGATAGATTTTCGAGAAACTTTTTCATGGCAGATTAATTTATTCTCAGAGTTTTTGCCAGAAATCTCCTGAGAGGAAATTCTCAAAAAAAAACATTTCTTTTCATATTTCGTTTTGATACCTGACCTGGGATACGATTCCAGGCTTTACGTCTAATAACCCAACACTCCACCTACTAGACTAAGGCGACTTCCCATTAGAACTACACCCATTAAAAATTCAACTGATTCAGTAACGGCCCCAGCGATGATGCCCATTTCTGGATTGCTGGAGTGCTTACGTGCATAAACAAAATTGTTGAATTTGAGACGACATCAATGCATATGACATCTTAGATAAGCCGATATATATCGAAGCATTTACTGATTGATATAGATTTTGGAATGGAATCATCATCGCTTCATATTACATGGTGAACTTTATTGGTCAAATCATCAGGTTGTAATGAACAATTATGTACGTATGTTTGAATGTATGTATGTATGTATTGTATGTATCCCAGCCAGAATTTTTAAAAATTTTCAATTAAATTTGGGTCTTTTTTGATACTTCTATGCGATTAAATAGCTAGACTATGAACTCATTTTCTGATCATAAAAGACTCTTTTGTCGTTAGAAAAAGTGACTACGAGCGACTCTTCTGAAAAAGTCATTTATGAGTCATTTTCTATATTATTTTAGAGTAATTTTCGTACCTTTTTCTAGTAGTTTTATAATTATTTTCGAATCACTTTTTAATCATTTATTAGTCTTATTTACCTTCGTTTAAGATACTTTTTCGAGTTGTCTTTCATTCATCGTTTAAACGCATACGAGTCTTTTATGAGTAATTTATCATTATGTTACTGAGTCCTTTTATTGTCACTTTTGCTCAGCAAGCTTATTTTTTTTAAACAATCTTCCAAATGCTGGCTGGGATGTATTGTATGTATGTATTGTAAACACGTATTGTACGTATTGTTACCTTTTTACCTTTTAAAAACGTTAAAAATATGAATTCGTAGATTGCAAATAAAGTAAAAATAAATTTGTGTTTAATTTTAATGAATTCTGCACAACTTTTATGCTACTGTTCCAGCTTATTCTACGTATACAACGATAATTTTCGCAATATGTGTTTGTTCGTGATAATCCTCTGCTTACAACCTTTTTGTAAGCAATAACGCTTGTTAGTTATTCTCCGCTCACAACCTTTTTGTAAGCACTACACTAACGAATGCTTCCTTCAGACGCAACTTGTCTGCACACAACCGAAAGATTTATCACTTCAACCAATGTAATGTTGTTATACACGGCTAGCTTAATTCACACTCCGAATACAACGTGCCGTCTGCACACACGACTGATTCAACTCAAACTCTGAACTCTGAATCCACGATAGATTTAAATTCTCAACCAACGTGACATCGTCTTTCACGATTCAATTCAAACTCTGCACTCTGAATCATCGCTCGCTTTGGGCATGCCTTTTATATCACTGGATCATCAGTGTGATGAATGCCTTTGAAGGACGATGACGTCCTTCGGGAACAATCTAAACATGTAAACAACCTATTCTTATTTTTGTTGTTTCTTGTTTACATTTGAGCAGGTAGATTAGTTGTTGTTGGGTTATTTCTCTGTTCGCTATTTTATACTACACATTGTTGTTTCTTGTTTACTTCTTTGTTCCCTTCATGTTGTTGTTGGTTATTTACGTCTTTTTATCCTTTATTCTTGTTGGTATATTTTTCTACTCATTTATTGATCACGTGAACAGTGCGCTGTTTTGTTTTTGGAACATTTGTTTATCATTTTATGCATGATCTTTGTGTTGTGTTTGGGGCTTTTGTTTATTATTTTAACAACACCATTTCCACTTTCGTAACAGTATGTATGTATTGTATGTATGTATGTATTGTATGTATGTATGTATTGTATGTATGTAGGTATTGTATGTATGTATTCTTATGGAGTGTTCTTAGGCCTCAAGAATATACCAAACATAAGTCACAATCCTCAACGACTTTCAAATCAAACATAATCCCTGCTATCGATCAAATTTAACCTGCTTTCTATGCCAGGATCACGTACAATTTGATATTTTAGATGCCCTCCATTCCGAAAATCCCTGGCGAACATTTAAACGGTGTTATATTTCAAGCATAATGACCTCAATCTATCTTTCAAAGCAATAAAAAATTTCGAAGCTATTTTAAGCACACTTTGTTTTATTTAAACATAAAAATTGAAAGCGCATAATAAAATAAACTATGTAATGCACTTAAAATAATATAAAACCATCAAACCAATTTGGTGTATAGGCCCAACTTTACGTTTTTTTTTTTTCTAATTAATTAAGAAGTGCTGTTTCTATGTACATTTTACTTCGTATGTACTCTTTTTCTTTTCGTATACAATGTGTCTTTGCATAAACACAGTACAAGATAAAATCACCCCTTCACTACTATTATTACATTATACAGAATAACACTAACAAAAACAACAACAAAATTTAATTTATATTGTATATGTAAGTGTTGTTGCTGTAGAGAAGATGTCATCATCTCACAAAAAATAAAAGTTACAATATATGCTACTTTTTCTAATATTTATGGCCTAAACTATATATGTAAGGAGTGCGCACGAAAAAAATAGACAAACAATTTTCGTTATAGAAATAAAACTAAGTTGCGGATTTTTTTGTTTTATATTTCAATTAAAGTAAATAAAATTTGAATTCTTTTGTGTATAAAATTTTCTTTCTGACAAAGGTCTCAAAACATCCAACTTTTTGAGCCACTTTTCTTCCAGACATTTCGGAGTGTTTTAGAAAAATACGTAATATTTTACTTCCTTTTTTTTTTTTGGTTGGAAAATCCTTTTTTTCTTCCACTTCCACGCTTTCTCTCAGTACTCACAGACTCCTTATATTGTTTTATTCTTACCTTAGAAACTATTTTTTGGTTAACACCTACGAACCTAGCAATCGTTTTTTGTAAGCAGCGCGGTATTTCATTGAATATTTCAACTATTTTTTTACGACATTCCTGGTGGATGACCATTTTCAAAAAACTAATTTTGCCATTGCAATGACATTTAGCAGGTGGAGTTTGAAACAGATGACTAACAAAAACAATATAACGGTATTTATTTTTTTCAATTATGATAAATGTTATAAGCTTAAAAGTAGCCCCATTTTTTTTTTTGTGCGTACTCCTTACATACATACACACACTAGTATAAGAGTATACGTACATATGTATATATGTATGTATGTATGTATTTGTAAATTTGATTGTTGCTGGTTAGAGGTTTTTGATGTTTTTTGTGGTCCTCTTTTTGATTTTTCTTAAATCAATATACTCTTTAATAATAACAACAATAACACCTACTATAACGGCAGAACATGCTCAAATAATAGAAAAAAAATTTTTTTTTTGAAAATATTGTGAAAATAATTTCAAAGAATGAAAGAAATATATTATTTGACTTTTAGTTAAACATACAATAACAACAACTACAATAACACAAATAATAATAATGATGATTATGGAAGCATCCTACCAACATACATACATACATACGTACACATTTGTGAATACATTCAATATGGTTAAATTGTTTCCCAGAAAGGGAAACCCAAAAATATTTACACACACACACACACACATCTGCCAAAGCATATCATAATAAACGATTCATTTGTTAAATATTCCATATTTGTGAATGTGACATCACATACGAGTACAGGCAACCCTCTTATAACGCTGTGAAAGCGTACCGCGTTATATGGAAAACGCTCTATAAGAATCTCGAATTTCAGGTACAAACCAGGAAACTGTTCTATGGAAACCGTCTACCCCGTAGTATGGAAACCGCGCTATAAGAAACACAGAATTAGTACAAATCATATCATTCGTACCGCGTTATATGGAGACCAAGAAATACAAAAGGCAACATAAATTATAAATTATTTTTTATTAAATTCAAGTGTTCATATAAGGATTGATGAAAAAATTAAATGAAAACTAAAATAAGACTGTTTTCCAGCAAATTAAGTAAAATAATTAGATTTTTTAATATTTGTCCTCACTTGGTTCTTCTCCGCCCATTGATTTTTTAAATTGAAAAACCAACTCTATTGATTTGTACGGTACTGTATCTCGGCTGAGCTTTTGCGTCGAAAATGAAACTTTTATTAAACCCTCTTACAATATCTAGTTACTTTTCATTCAAAAGCTGTGCGGAAGGAACTTTTGGGATAAAGTTGAACGGAAATCGCACTATAATAGTACCGCGTTATAGGAGGGCTGTCGCAATTTCAGCCCCGCGTTATATGGAAACCACGTTCTGAGAGTACCGCGTTATAGGAGGGTTGACTGTATACATGTGCATGAACATATTTGAATAAAGTGTAAATGTGTGGTTTTCATGTTGACATTGAGAAATTTATTAACACTACATAACAATTACACTGTTTCCAGAAAGGCATTCTATATTTTATATTTTTGATATATTTTTATATCATGCACGCACATATGTATATGCGAGTCGGCCATCTATCGGTTTTAATTTGGCAACACTTTAACCATTATATTCTGTCACAAAATTCTATAAATTTTCTCCACTGCATGTAATGAATCGATTTATGCTTGAGCTACGTTGTGATTTATAGAAAATTTATTTCCAAAACAAAGACAATTGATCGGAAATTGCACGAATTCATCAACTCGTTCTCAAGAATTGAATATTTCACGTAGAAGTTTTTACTTTTTATTTTGTGAAAAGATCTCAGTATGACGCCCGACAAAGTTCAATTGGTTTAAGAGTTGAACCCATATTCGTATTCGCTTCGGTAAATGGACCAACGAGAAACTGCACGATGATCAAACTCATTTTAATCATGGTGGATACGTTAATGTGAAAAATTGCCGTATTTGGGGCTCAGAAAACCCACCCTTGATCTGACAGAAGCCAATGCAACTACTACGAGCAACCGTTTGATATGGATTATGCCGAAAAGGCATCATTGACACTTACTTCTTTGAAAATTAGTACGGCGTAACCATCAGGGAGACGCAACCATCAATGGAGCTCAGAAAACCCACCCTTGATCTAACAGAAGCCAATGCAACCACTACGAGCAACTGTTTGGTATGGCTTGTGCATAGAGGGCATCATTGGCCCATGTTCCTTTGAAAATTAGGACGGCCCAACCATTACGGAAACAATCAAAGGAGACACTTGATAACCGATTTTTTTATGCCCGCTCTTCATGGTATTCATGTGAACTATATTTGGTTGCGACGGAATGTTGCAACTTGGCACACATCCCATGTCAAAATCGATATATTGCATCAAATGTTTAATGGACGTTTAACTAGACGATATGGTAATATCAATTGGCCGCCAGGAAGCTGCGTTTTGACACTGTTGGACTATTTTCTGTGTGGCGTCGTTAAAAATACTACTATGTCGACTAACCATAGGCAATTGTCAGAGATAATTCAACATTTGAAGGTCAACATACGTGATTCCAAGATACGACCTCATACACTCTACAAACAATGGGCCAATTCGATCACCGGGTATTGTACTTGTCTGAATCGACAAGTAGACGTCTTCTAACTTAAACACTCCACAAAATCGCACAAAAATTTGTCCAATCAAATGAAGTACTGTGAGGCTAACTACGGTATAAATGCGATAATATTCCATATTCTTACCGGAACAATTGCACTTCATAATAAAAAAAAACAATAAATTTTGCAAAATTTCAAGCCGTTTTTGTTATCTTGTATTTTTAAATACAAGTAGGTATAGAAGGTAGTGTGGTGGCTTGTTAGACGTAAAGCCAGGATTCGAGTCCCAGGCCAGACATCAAAATGAAATACAAAAAAAAATATTTTTTTGCCGATTTCTTCTCACTAGATTTCTGGCAAAAACTCTGAGAGTAAATAAAATAGCCATGAAAGTTTCTCATAAAATCTGTCGTTTGGAGTCAATTTTAAACAGTAGGTCCCGCTACTCGTGTATAAAATTAAGACACACGACATAAGTGGTGTGAGAAACTAGGTCAATAATCCTAACTGAAGGGCGGTAATGACCAATTATGTATGTATGTGTCTTTTTAAATGGTCTCCCCTTTTCTAACAATATATTTGGACGAAACTATCGTTTCTCTGTAACTGTTAAAAGTCTGAACAACATATTTTTTCAAAATCAGTAAAAACGATTGTCTACTTGAAAAAAAAAATTTATTAACATTTTCTCCTCTCACAGTTAATTTACAACGGAAATTGTATTAATTTAGTATGAAAAACTTTTATCTGGCTTTGTTGTCGTTGTATTTGTTGCTGTTATTGGTATTGAAAACTTAAACAAAATTAAAAGGGTATTGATTAACGAAATCCTTTTGTATTCAAAAAATGTTAAAAACAATCAAGTGTACGTATGAGTGGATAGTATGCCAGTAGTATGTGTGAGAACGAAAAAGGCCTTAATCTCATTACTAGCACGTTAACACTTAAACAAAATGTGTTGGTACAAGTGAACCCAATAAACAATTCAGTGTAAAAATAAATTCTATTGAAATGTTGTGATGAAAGAAATTAAAAATTAAGAAACCAAAAAATTTAAAAGCAAATCTTAATTTCTAACAAATATTTTCCATCAAATATTTTCAAATGTAATGCGTAATAAAAATCCATTTTTATTGCAGCAAATTACGGCTTTATAAGGCTTTCTTTCTTTTCACTTACATTACAAAAATGTTGTTTAAGATTATCGACATTGTTGCCTGAGCTATTGTGTTTCTGTTATTGCCAGCGATTATGAGTACTATTATAATGGAGTTTAATAGTCTTTCAAGTATAACCTTGTCATTACCATGACATGTTAATTATACAGAAAGCCTTTCCAGGAACAAACAAACTTAAGAAATTAATCGGACTAAAACAATCTAAAAGATTTACAGAAGTTTATTCATTATTCGTGTACATTCTCCTCAACCAGACGCAGTCACACTATACACTCAACGCACAATACCCGGCACATAGTACATACATACAACAATAACAACAACAACATTGTTTAACGGCTAGAATTTTTATTATGGCTATAATTCAACACACAGTTAATATGCAAATTTATGCGTTAAAAAAAAAGAGTCAAATTTTATTCCGACTAAATTCTAGGGGCTTAGGTTTTATTGAAGTTGGAGTAAGGCAAGGCAAGTGGTAGTCGACATAAAATAAAGACACGAATACAAAATATTATGGTATTTAAAGGGTTAAAATGTGACAAGAATTAAGGTCAAGTATATTTTATTATGTCCAAAATAAAGTGTTTAACAAATATTTACAGCACACAGAAGCATATTGTACGCATATGCTTAACAAAACTGTTCTGGATTCAACAGCACGTCTATACTTATGTTTGTACTTTATAAAATTTTTCCCACCCATTAGAGACAGAGTACGAGAGTGTGACATAGTGCACGTTTATCAAAATTTATTACTTCTCCAGCAGACAGTGACTTCTTTCAATTTTCTTAAAGATTACAAGTACAGATAATACTCGTACCTCAGAAGTTCTCGATAATCTGTGCAAGCGAATTACAAACAATAACATACAAGAACAATACTATATAGACAGATCCTGAAGTTGCCAGATTAAAAATAAAAGATTATAAATAGTGCGTAGGCCAATGTATCCAGACAGCCATTACCAGTCGGTATTAAACAGAGATTTGTTATAAAAACAGTGACGATAATATTGTACATCGAAAATTTATTCTTTGTAAACAAAGGGGTTAGGTTAGAGGATGTGTGCGTTAAATTTATCGTGTGCGTTAAATTTATGTATGAGTGGCGGGACCCACAGTTTAAAGTCGACTCCGGGGAATCTGCTAAAAGGAAGTCGCCGAAAAAGTATTTTCATATTTTCGTTTCGATGTCTAACCTGGGATTCGAACTCGGGCCTTTCGTCTAATAAGCCAACAAACTACCTACTAGACCACGGCAGGATCCAAGGATCCTAAATAAAGTTAGTTGTGTAGTGTTATTAACTAAACCTTGTTGTTATTTAAATAAATAAAGAATTTGAAATGATTTGCATTCAGGCAAATTATATTTATTTGTAGGAAAATACTAACAAAATCTCCATTAGACCAAGTTTTAGGAGAACAAAAGTGATAAGTATTGACATTACGAAAGAATAGAGGCTTTGATAAATCAAATCTCACTTAAGCATATGTAGCAGCCTGATTATGATACCTGATAAGTTATTCTACACGATCACAAAGATTCTATTGGAATAAAGCCTGATTTTTTATAACCATTAACGATGACCGCTTTAGACGATAGAGAAAGGGTGAGAAAACTGTCAGAAGACAAGAAAATAATATTTGCATAAGTGATTTGTAGGTTAAGCGAAATTTTTTCACTTGCTTGGTCATTACATAGGTATCCGCGATAATACATAAACAAATACTGTAACAGGGAAAACTTTTTAAGGGGTTAATTGATTGGCTTGCCTCCTATTCAAAATAATTTCAGGTGTGTCTAGAAATAATTGAAGTCACCGCAGTTGAGTAGGTAGACGTGAGGCCACGTTTTAAATCCCAGGTCAGATATCTTACCATGAAAAGTTTATTTCAAAAATCGGTTATTCGGAGTCGACTTTAAACTGTAGGTCCCGCCACTCAAGTATAAAATCAACACTTACAATATGTGTGTGAAAAGTTGTATTGGGTAATTATGTACGTCTCGAATAAAGTAAAAATTGTACCCAAAAGTACCTCCGTTTAATACACAACCTAACAGAGGTAAGAGTACACCTATGTTCATGCCTATGTTAGATTTACACAAAATTACCGAGAAGGTTGCCAATATGGCAACCAGTTCAAAGAGTATAGTGCTTATTAATGTGCAACCTGAGACACTCTACAGAAATCATAGAGGCGAAAGAGATGACATTACCATAAATCCCTAATTTCTTATATAGGCTGAGGACCCTTGGCAGGGCCTTCTTTGAGAGCTTGAGTTCTGCGTCGAGAGCCGACATCAATCCTCTCCACAGATTCATTAGCAGCTTAGGCTGGTTGAGAGGTGCTAGGGCTTCATAAGTGTAGTCGCGCTCTCACCCTCTTTTGTTTTGTGTCTGTTTCTTTCTGTGTAATTTCTCCGATAATAATCGTGATTTATGAGTTGTAATGATCATTTAAGTATAGAATGGAGGCGTAGATATGTATGTAAGTAATCCACAAGATTTAAATATTTAATAGCAGTGTGGAAGCTGTACCTTTTTATGATCATAATGCTTAGAAGCGAAAGAGAAAGTAACAATTTGTGTTGGCACCAAATAGAATCCACAAACAGAGAATCTGATAAATGAAGAGAATTTATTCATATGTTAAACGATCAGTAAAGTGGACTATATTTTCGACCTTAATTTTAAATGCAACAGCGCTTTTAATCATAACCATTGAGGAGTGCCATAGTCATACCTGCCAGATTTGATGATTTACTGTCATTTTGAGCGACAAAAATGTCATTTTGACAAGATGACGATTTTGCCCTTATTTTGACGATTTTTAGAAATTAAAAATTTACATCATTTTCTTTACTTTAGTACATTAAAAGATTCCTTAAGCTCTGTATAACAAGGTGTAAAGTATAAATACCGGTATAAATACCGTTTTAATCCCTTAAATGCCAAAACATTTCAACTCTTAAATATGTAATATCGTAGATGATAGTAAATTATCATGCGCCGTTGCAGACAATTTTAAAAATTCGATTATCACTTCTAATATTACCATCGGAAGAACAAGGCCAAGTGCCATTAATTTATTTCATACAACCAACGACAGAAGTTGGTATCGTTTTTGGAAATAGGAAAATATATTATAGGAATGAGGAAAGAGGGAGCAGTGTTTTTGAATATTTTTATATAATAAGTAACTGGAAAGAGGAAGGCAGCTCCATATGCGAATAGTACGTCTAAAAAACGAACTTTGTCTGTAAACCAGTGTGCGATACACCGGTCAATCGACCACATACGGATATGCTGGTCGAGAAAGACAAGTGTTACGTAGGAATACATAATTTTCATAAAGAACTCCCCTTATTTCGCTGGAGCAATATTTATTATAGTAGCGATAGAACAGTGACACAAGCCATATTTCAACAATGCTCCAATGACTTAATGGAGTTGGAAAACTACCGTGATTTACGACCTAACCTACGGCCTCACCTGTACACGATCGAGAAGCTACAAAATAGACTTTAAGGGCCTACCCATACATGAGGGTTGTATTCCATTTTCGGTCGGTTATAAATGGTGTAAATGATAAGTAGATCAGATGAAGTGAAGTATTTATTGCAACGGCTTAAGGCACTAAAAAAATCTGTCAGTTCTAGCCAACATCACACTGCACTTTCATGCCCATAAAGTCATGATCTTCTGACTCCACACATACAGGTACAGATGATGCAATATTATCGCAGTTTAACATTGACTTTATACGTTCTTGTTTTTAAAATCTCGCAATTTATTTTTTTTTTTTATTTTTCTGACCCTTTTTTACGATTTCAATAAACGTTTTTAACGATTTTGACGATTTTTTCTCAAATATATGACGATTTGATGCTTCATTTATCTGGCAGCTATGCTGTTTTAGCCTTTTTTTAATGTTTTTGTTGTTCATTTCTAAACTAAAATATTGCCATACATACGTTGACTTAACTTTATATGTTTAAGAACATTTTTTTTTAAGTTTGAACTTACGGCTTTATTTTTTGTAACAATTATTCTTACGATACTGACGATTTTTGTTCTAATACTTGACGATTTGATGCTTTATTTATCTGGCAGCTATGGTATATAGTCTTTTTAAGCACAGTATTAAAAATAATATTTCAAATAATTTTTTATATTTTTTTCAATAAAATTTTTTAATATTTTAATAATCAGATTTTTGTACAAACATTATGAAATTCAATAAGACTCTGTAAATAAGCCTTGAATTATTAGGCACATAAAAGAAGTATGAAAAATGAATGATGATCTCAGTTTACTTGTGATAAACCATTCAACCACGGCAATTTATCATAACATTTTGGACATGCAAACAAAAGTGTCTCCGGATTTATTTAAAGATTTTTCTTTATAGAAATAAAACAACGGCAAACTTATAAAATTTGCTGTTGCTATTTGTCTAATTTTTTTTTTTGTTTTTCTTTATGAACAAGAAAAAATCACGTGGATTTAAAGAACTAAACAAACAAACATACACAAATAACACGAAAAATCCTCTTAAATATTTATAAAGTGGTCAAAAAACAAGTAAAAAAATAAAGAAGAAAAGCATGTAACAAGTCCAAACTGGGTTAAGTACACAGACCACAGTTAAGTGATAAGGCCACTAAAATAACTGAAAATAATGAACAAAAAACAAAAAAAAAAAAGCGTAAAAATCTTAAAACAAAAGTTTTCTATGAAAACCATAAATACCGAAGGCCATTAAATTCTTTTTATATACAAAAAACATGTTGTACATACAATTTTTAAAGAAATTCTTTTTTTATATTTTTAATTGAAGTTATTTGTTGCTGTTTTTTTTTTCCAAAATAATTTTCTACTTTCAAAAAATGTTTAAAATGCATCGCTTTCTCCCTCACTCTCTATTTGTCTCTTACTCTTGGTAATCTCTTGAATGTAAGTACTAAGCAAAAACAAAAATATGAAATTCTCTTTAAACTTGAGTGGATATAATCCATTATAACACCAACTTAATTTCCCAGGAGGTAAAAAAAAATTTACAGCAAAAAAATCCTACTGCAAAAACTACAAAAACGTTCAACGTTTTCGTATGGTTGTGTAAATAAACCATTTATTGTGCATATATATATACGGGTGTGTGTGTGGGTGTGTGAAATAGTATCACTGTGTTTGTATAAATATCCGGTTTAGTTAATGTCTCGGTTTATTTGCGTATAATATTTCAAATCTGTGCTGCTATTAAAAACTAAGTAGAAATAAAATCTAATCATACAACAAATAATCCACAAATAATCTTGAGGTAGTAAATATAATTTGAGTAAGGCATTATAAACTCAAAGAATACATACATACACAATGGGTCATTACAACCCTTTAGTCAGAATTATTGACCTAGTTTCTAACACTGCTTACAGTTAAAGTCGACTCCGAACGATAGATTTTTTTTCTGAGAAACTTTTCATGGCAATTTTATTTGCTCTCAGAATTTTTGCTAGAAATCTGCTGAGAAGAAATCGCCGAAAAAATATTTTCTATATTTTATTTTGATGTCTGACCTGGGACTCGAACCCTGTCTTTGCGTCTAATAAGCCAGCAGACTACCTATAAGACCACGGCTACCTCGTAGACTCAAAGAATACTTGTTCAAAACGTCTATCATCTCAAATCATAAGAACATACTCTGGTGGCCATTAATGTCACCCAAGAGCAAACATTAGGGTGTATATCAAGTGCTGGGCTGTGAATTGTCTTTGTTGAAACCGAACAGCATCCAGAAGTTTAACATGGCAATGGGGTTAGGTAAGATATTGTAGAGATATTCTATGGCAATATAGGATTTCAGTACTAATCTTTATGCGATGCAAAATCAAACTATTTTATCTACTTTTAAAAGATTATTTTATGTACATATTGCATACGATTTCATCGTTAGCTGGTCCCTGCTGCTTATGCCCACAAAAATAATTTCAAATTGTATGATCTCGACGTCCAATGAAAAGTTTCACGAGAATGCCTCTCTGGCTGTTAGGTCTTTCAAACCATTCAAGCCACCAGGACCGGATGGTATTATCCAGGGTGACATTCGCTTTCCCGTTTAATGCCTTCTACTTAGCAGTCAATGTGAAGATATCAAGGGCCTACTTAAATCCATTAAATAATAAATACCGTGGAGTATGCAATTCCATAACTTGATATATAATAACCAGACGTCGGCGCAAAGAGAACATGATAAAAATGTGTGTGTATTTGTGAGAGGAATGTTTATAACCCAGAGGAAAATTATTAGTAATATTTTCAAGTGTAACCTAATAATACGTTTATGCAGTGTAAAATGGAAAATGACAGTACCAAACCCCTAAATATTCTTCAAAAAATGGACATAATTTCTCATTGTTATTAGTAAATCTCATTAGAAAACAGTAAATCCTAGTGTAATTTTTCTTTGGGTGTATATAATTGATATACAATCACACTGGGCGATCGATTAGAGTCTGTGTTCCTTTCTTCTGAAGATGCTGGAAAGAGTCATTGATGTTCATATTAGGGCCTCGATTAATCCAGCGCTTCAATCCGCTTCCCAATATGCGTATACAAGAGGTACATCAGTGGACCCTGCACTTCACTCTTTTATCTCTCGGGTGGAAAGGTCTATGCACGTTAAGGAATACACTCTGGCCACTTCTCTAGAAATTGAAGGTGCTTTTAATAACCTCGACTGGGACGCCATAGTTAAGGCTCTTGGTTCTCTGAACCTGAGACAGAATCTGATCAGGTTGAGCTTCTCCTCAAGTCGAGTGTAGTAACATCCATAGTAGGGGTCACGAATATTCAGTGAATGGTTCGAAAGAGCACACCGCAAGGCGATATTCTATCACCACTTCTCTGAAATCTTGCAGTCAACTCACTCTTGAGGGGGCTGGAACAGGCTGGCAATGAGGCCATAGCTGACGCTGACAACATTGCCATTGCTGCGTCGGAAATTTATCCGCATACCCTGTCGGATAGATTGAACATGGCACAGTCAATCGTGCTGGGCTGGTGTAGGAATTTTGGACTCTCTATTAACTCCTCTAAGACCGATACAATTCTTTTTACGAGAAAATATAAAATCCCGACCTTCTCCCTTCCCAGAATATGTGGGACCAGACTCATGTTAAGTCCCGAGGTTAAATATCTGGGTCAGATCCTCGATCCTAAACTCAAGTGGAGGGCGAATCTGGCTGCTAGGGCACGCGGCAAGGCGGCAGACCTACTCCTGCAGTAGAGCGGTCGGAACCAGATGGGGTCTTCGCCCATGGATCATTCTTTGAACATATTCTACGGTCATCCAACCCAACCTCTTTCTTTCTGGTGTTCTGCTCTGGATAAACAATACAACGTCACAGTTCTTGAAACGGTCAGAAGGTCTACCACCATTTATATAAATGGCGTTTTACGCCCCACCCCCACGAAAGCCTTTTTCACACTGCTAAACTGGCTTCCTACTGTGCTTCTCGCTAAGCAGGTGGCCAAGTCTACTGTGACTACACTTAATGCTCTCTCTCGTTGACACATTGTACTTCCGGTCACTCTACTATTCTGGAGGTTGATCCGGTGCTCCCGGTAGCTTCTCACACCACTTATGTTGTCTGTGTTTACTTTATAGATGTGTGCCGTGATCTATAGTTTAAAATCGATTCCGAATAAAATTTCATGGCAATTTACACTCAGAGTTTTTGCCAGAAATCTATTGAGAGGAAATCACCGTAGAAATATTTTTTTCATATTTCGTTTTGATCGAGATGTCTGACCTGGGATTTGAATCGTGGCACCATGTCCAACCAGGCAACACACTACCTGCTATTCTCGACTCTGAATAGCTTCATAGTATTACGTATCGTATGGCATGTGGCACCGTCTTTTTCTAAAATTCATTCCAAGTCATTAATCATCGCAGCTACATTGCTCCATCAATTATAATGTTGCGATTTCAATAGTTTCTGAAGAAGTACAGTCCAATGATATCAATATAGCTAAAAGAATTTCGGGATTCAGTAGCAGCTCTTGAACTGCCTTTGGCTGTTCTTTACACCGAATTCTGTATTTTTTTCTAGCGTAGCCACAAAGTTCGTTGCTGAATAAAATTTTTGTATAGAAACACGGTTGTCACGCAGTAAAGAATGATAAACTTAACGATTTGCACGAATATGGTGAAACGCAAAATATTTCTGATGGGGCCACATGTCACGAATCTTCTTTATATTGAAGAAATTTCCACTTTAAAATTAAGTCTCAAAATGCCTTTTTACATAACACTTTACCACAAATCTGAAAAATGTATGTTTTGATAAACAATTGTTTCTAATTAACCAACGCCAACTGTATATTTGTATCTCCTTCTTGCCGTCGGTAAACAGATTTTATGTACATTTTATGAAAATCTCTATGTGAGTATAGTTATGGTCAACTGTCACTGAGAATTGTTTAGAAGTTGATGCGATAAAAGTATATTCTACGACAGCACAATTCTATTTAAAAAGTTTATTTGTGTTCTAAGAAACTTGTCCACAGGATAGGGGCCGTTAACTAAGCACAGTAGATGAAATTACAACTGCTGGATGTGTATGTATTTGAATTGTACAGCCAGTAAAAAGAAAACATGTACAGGACATTTCTATGACTATAGAGAGAGAGAGAGAGATGGAAAGAGAGACAGAGAGAGAAGGAGCGGCAGACGTTTAAACAAATATTTCCTGAACGTTTATGGTTAATGTAATACGATTAATTTCAATTTGCTTTATAACTTCAAGATGAAAATATTTCATGTGAAATATTCTCTAAAATGGGAGTGATTTGTAAATTCAGCAGTTTACTTTACATATGAACTGCTATGGGCGAAATAAAATCAATTTGAAGAGAAATAATAAATCAAATATGAGTGAATTACATATACACACACACATATACATTACATATACATAGATTACATACAGCTTGCTTATATCATTGGAATCATAAGCAATATAGTTGCCTTGTCTTCTATTCTCTCATGGTTTCAACAGCATGAGTGAGAAGAAGCAATTATCGGGAACTTTTCATTTTCATTTTTAAGCTTATGATTAGGATTTGAATAAGAAAAATTAACGACTAAAAAATTTGGTCCCATAATAAATATACTATCCAGAGGACATCGGACTTATCAGAGGGAGCAATATCAACAACGAATATCAAAGGATGTTGAGACAAACTTCAATTTTAAGAAATAATATGCTCGATAGGCAAATTCCCTCACCATTTACCTATAACGTTTTCACAGAGACCATTATAGAGGAGTGCCAATGAAATGTGGTAACTCTATTAATCCAGAATCTGATGCACTAAGGCAATCACTTACTTAGATGAAAAAATCAATAATCTGTATTTCACATTGTATACTATAGACCGCAACTAGATAAATTTTTATGTATTTATCTACCAATTAGAATACAATTACAAATTTTCTTTTAATTAATACCAGCAGAGTAGCATAGGCCTTAGTCTCGGTGTAGTGTAACAGACAAGAGTGTCTGGTGGCAATCGAAACCACCCTCTTCATGTTAATAGTCTATAGAGGGTATAGAAGACAGATCGAGATACCATGGATCGATTCTGATGGGAGGAATGGCTATTCGTTTATAGTGCATAACAAAACATTGTTGCTGGTGTATTTAAGGGAAAATACATAACATACAGTAAGACAAGGGGATATGTTCCAATAAGTTCCAGCGGTAAACGAAACAACGTCAAACGAGGCAACTTAACACGTGTAGATGTAAAAAATTTGGACTTCAGAAAATACAGTTGGAATCCTTATTCAGGACAGACAAACAAAAGAGCATTGAATAAGATACATAGTATACATCGTTGCTATATAGAGTACTGATTTTTGTTGGTGGTTGGCCGTTTCAGTGTACAATTTCAGTATGCAATTTAGTGGAATCCCACTACTATCGCGTAATACTGAAACAGCGTTAAGCGGAGCAGCGTTAAACGGGGTTTTACTGAATGTATGTTACTTATGATTTACTTAGAAACACTTTCAAAACCAATGAACCAATGCATTCGTCTCGCTACCATATGACGTAATGGATGTTACGTTCATAACATCTTTTCTCTTGTGTAGGAACTGAGAAGTTCTTCATATACATACATACTTACACAATTGGTCATTAGAGACCTTCAGTCAGGATTACAATCTATGTTTTCACACCACTTGTGTTGTGTGTGTTAAATTTATACACGACAAATTTTTTATGAAAATTTTCATGGCAATTTTGTTTATTCTCAGAGTTTTTGCCATAAATTTGCTGTGATTTTGCTGAAGATGTCCGGCATGGGGTTTGAACGGCGGCCTCACGCCTAATAAGCCAATAAATATCACTATCAACTAGACTACGACGGTTTCTTCTTTGTATAAACGTCCAACTGTACATCTCCATTAAAGACCAGCTTCAAAAATTTTGAATATATTTTATAAGTCTAGCATTTTTGGGTAGTTTCGGCCAGAGCATTAGCACCGACAGTGGTGGCCTTATAATTAGAAACGACTTAGCAACATATATGTTTGCTAATTTATTTTCAAAACTTTGTAACTCATTTTAAATTATGTACCTATGTACCTGGAACCAAGGGCTTTATTTGGAGGATGTCTTACACATCAGATTGGAACAATTAATCACTCTAGAGAACTCTGTTCCAGAAATGCTGAACTATTTTAAGCATTTCCGTTCCAAACTGTAACCGATTTAAAATTTTTTTTTTTTTTTTTGTTTTAGACATGCAATTTTGATGTTTCGACTCCTGTAAACGAATTCTTATTGTCCATGTGGATGTTTCTGACGTTAAAGACGAGAAGGCAAGAAAGGTTTTCTCTTCCTGATCCTCCAAATAATTATGTCTTCTGCTGGAGTGGTTTTTCTATCTCTAGGCTTCCTGCCTAGGGTTTCAAATAATTGTCAAAGAGATCTTAAGGACAAAAACCCTTGAAATAAATGAATGAATGAATTGTTTCAGCTGGTCCAACAAAGGTGGCACAACATATCAGTACAAACATGCCAACGATTGATGCAAAGTTTATCGAAAAGACTTGCAGATGTTGTTCAAAACAAGGGCTATTCGACAAAATATTAAAGAATATCCCCATTAAATGTGAATTTATTGAGATATTTTTAAGCTGTTTGTAAGAATATTTTTTGTTTCTAACTATATGACCAACATGAAATTGGTATTTTTTGTTTTTGGCTAATTTTTTTTAAAAATCATATTGATGCTGTGAATTTTTTTTATTTTAAAATTAAAGCTAACATGTTATACTGCCTTACTTCTTAACTCTTGGTTTTAAAATGAGTAAAAAAGTTATCGTTTCTAATTATAAGGCCACCACTGTACAAAAGCATGTGGTAGAAGAGACAAATACCACCTAATAGTAGCTCATCTTTTCATGTTTAGTTCTAAGAACTATTGTTTAGAAATCCTGTTAATAACATGCACTGGTTAATATAAATTTCTAATACATCTTTACCCGTTGGCTTAGCAAACAAATGTTCCACAGCAACACATTTTACGAAGCAATACATTTGCCGTAAGCTAAAGCAAATATTTTCGTAGTCATGAGGACAACAGGTAAACTTAGTGTGGCCCCCAGTATTAAATTCCAATTCATTTGCTTAATGAAAATGTCCACATCAATTTCGCATTTACCATAGAATAAATTGTTTCGAAACCTTTTGGATTATTTTCGTAACACCTCAATGCGTTTGTAAATATTTTTAGCTTTATACACGTGTTACATTGCACGGGTTACAGGCTTTATTGGGAAATATTTCTTAATTTAAAAGTGAATACTGGGCCATAAACCTCTTGGGTGCAAAGACAGCTTCTTATTAACATTTTGTTTAATACACACATGCATATGGAAATTAAGATCATTAATTAATATTTAGAATTAATTAATGACGTAGCTCGTCTGTTGGTATTAACTTTACCGGGTAAATAGATTAATTTATGTATTGTTAACACATTTGTTTATCCGTGTGCCTTATTTTTTATCTGTTGGGACAACTAAATTTAATGGTTTTCACTTTAACCAAAATCAATTCAAAATAAATTTAATTTTAATATTTACACGTAATGGCGTTTATCTTTGTGATTTTTTTTTTTATTATTTTGGAAACTCTCACTTACTGTGTTGATTTTTATTTCACCTAGAAATCCTTTGGGTGTAATAATTTGCATTTTATTTTGCTTTTCTTTCTTCATAAAGACAGAAGGTACACAGAAGCGTGATTGCTCTGCTCTGCTTTTGTTATCCTGTGGGTATTTATTTTTCTTGTTTTAAACCTTTTTCCTTTTTTTGTACTTTACGTTTGTAAAGTTAAATGTTTGTAAATATTTGTAAAGTGACAATGTCTTTACATTTTCAATTCTGTCTTATTTTTTATTCCAGTTATGATTTTGACAATCACAGATTTGCTTTCGTTTCATTGACTCCAAGGTAATGAGAGACAAAACAGAGAGAAAATGAAAATGAATAATGACTGGCAATTTTTAAAGCACTTCATAGACTACCTTAAAATGAATCGATATTTACTTTTATTACTCACATTCCTACTGTTCACTTTAATTTTAATTAAAAAGTGTTAAAATTTTTAAAATATGAAAATTTCAAATGATTTTGAAATTAAGCAACGTAAACCGTAAATTGAGCAAAGTTTTGTACTAAAAATCAAAAAAGATTTAAAATCCCTTACTTCAGCATTTCAAATTGTTATAAAGTAATATTAATGAATGGCTTAGAATGTTATGCAAACATATAAGGAGTGCGCACAAAAAAAAAATGGACTTACACTTTTCGTTATTATAGAAATAAAACTAAGTGGCGGTGTTTTTTTTCGTTTTACATTTCAATTAAAGTAAATAATATTTGAATTCTTTTGTGTATAAAATTTTTTTCTGATCAAGGTCTCAGAGCATCCAACTTTTTGAGCCACTTTTCTTCCAGACATTTTAGGATGTTTTAGAAAAATAAGTATTATTTTACTTGCTTTGTTTTGGTCGGCAAATCCTTTTTTTTCTTCCACTTCCACGCTTTCTCTCAATACTCAAAGACTCCTTATATTGTTTTATTCTTACCTTACCTTAGAAACTGTTTTTTGGTTAACACCTGCGAACATAGCAATCGTTTTTTGTAAGCGGCCTGGGTTTTCATTGAAAATTTTCAATTATTTTTTTACCACATTCTTGTTGGGTGCCCATTTTCAATATATAACAATATAACGGTATTCATATTTCTCAATTATGACAAAAGTTCTAAGCTTAAAAGTATGCCCTTTTTTTCGTGCTCACTCCTTAGCTAAGCCAACTATAGACTGTTTACAGTATCTTTTTTTTATTATCTGTTATAAGTAAATCTTTAACAGGACTGATCAATCAGCCCAACATAGTTATCATTGGGCTGTAAGGACTTTATTCCAAGTTTTCCCAATCTTCTACCACAAAAGGAATGATCTGTCAAAGTCGTTAAAATAGATTCACATGTGATGTGATTTTTTCTTTGAAAACAAATTTTTTGTACAAATTTTTTTTTCATTGAAGCTACAGATGTTTTATAATAAATTGGTAAACTATTCACAATTGATTATTTACTCTTTTTGAAAATAATAATTGGACTAGACGCAGCAGGCTTGAGAGTTTTAGTACGCAAGAGCTTCGGTCCAGTGCAAGTTGGCGATGATATTTGCATTTGATCAAACAATGAGCTGCTCGATGATGTGGACTTTATGTAGCATATTAACATTCGAATGGTTGAGGATGCTCGGGTATTTAATGCAGAGAGTAGCAGAAGTCGATGACCTTATTTGCGCCGGACGCACCAAGTTGAAAAGGCTCTGCCATCGATTTCCATGAAAGAAACCAGAAGACGCCTGAAAGTATCTCAGGTTGTTAATGGCCAACTATCTTGCATTCTAAGCTGCTGATATGCCTCCTGAAGCTCTTTTTTGGCTGTTATTTAACCCGTGGTATATATTGGTAAAGCCATATTTTTCCACGATTTCTTTCGCACATCAGCAAACACTCGTGCCACATAGTTACGTTTGTGAGTAAACTGACAAGCAACTTCCTTATCGTATTACCATTTAAAATAATAATGCAGAGTATTTATCAAGCTAACCAACGTTTAAGTGATGATGTTTTTCCTCTACAGAAGACACTTAATGAACACATAAATTTCTTCGCTAAGGCATGTTTACCTTTTAACATAACTGATAGCTGTTCGTCAACAGAAGCAGTTTTGATCTTTAAACTGGAGTATCTTATTTTTCATACATACACAGTTGGTCATTATAAAACTTCAGTCAGGATGTGCTAATTTTATACATGAGTTACGAGACATTCAGTTTAAAATCAACTGCGAACTACAGATTGTTTTGAGAAACCTTCATTGGCATTTATATTTCGTTTAGTTGGAGATGTTTGACCTGACCTTTGACTGTGGTCTCTCGACTAATAAGCCAACACACTACCTAATAGACTACGGCGAATGCGGTACATATATAATTTGTCATTACAACCCTTCAGTCAGGATTATTGACCTAGGTTCTCACACTACTTATGTTGTGTGTGTTTATTTTGTACATAAGTAGCGGGACCAACAGTTTAAAGTCGACTCCAAACGACAGATTTTTGAGATTTCATGGCAATTTTATTTATTTATTTAGAAATTGCCGAAAAAATACTTTTTGTAATTTATTTTGATGTCTGGCCTGGGACTCGAACCCTGGCTCTACGTCTAATAAGCCAGCACACTAGACCACGGTGACTTCAATATACAAGAGTTCTATTGATGTTAGCGAAAGAATGTATTCGTCAGACGTAATTTTCCGTTCATTTAAACCAGAACCAGTTTCTTTATTATACTGTTCATCAATAAGGGTCACATAAAAGCTCGTTTGAAGACATTGGACAATATATAATCTTATGTGCTGTTCTGTCTAGACTGCTTTTTAATAATGTGAAGCATATTTATATGAAAAGTGCAGAACCTTAAAGCATAAGCATCTTCTTATGTATGGAATTAAGCAATGACAGTGTATAAGGTCGTATCTCCGCAAAGGCATCATGAATGTTGATCTTCAAATTCTCAATTGTTAATGGTTTGTCGACATAATGCTTTTCTTTAATGGCGCGGTGTCAAATCGAAACTTTTTGTCGGCCAATCGACATCACTATTTCGGCTAATTAAACGGTCATTAAACGTTTGACGCAATAAATCAATTGTGGCATGAGATGTATGACAAGCTGCACCATCCTGCTCAAACAAAACATCGTTCACATCAATACCATGATGATACAAACACATTTCATTTCACAGTGGGAAAATATGAGATCATAAGCATTGATTTCTTGTACAAAATTAAAATAAAAAATACTCATACAGTCAAACTCGTTTATAACGAACTCGGTTTATAGCGAATTCTTGGTTATTACGTACATATTTTCAAACCCCAACGTTTTTATAATAATTTTCATACAAAAAACTTCGTTTATTACGAACTTGTTTATAAAGAATTCTCGGTTAAAAGGAACTACTTCATATGGTCCCAGTAATTAAATTCCATATATTTAACCTTTTTTATAACGGACCCTCAGAATTAACTTTAAAGTGTGGCAATAGACTTTACTTTTATTAAATACGGCAGCATTACGAACTTTGCCTATAACGAACTATTTTTTCTTGTCCCACGAAATTCGTTATAACCGGGTTTGACTGTACTTGTTCCATTTATGTGACCTTCAATGTAAGAATGTAGTGTCTCGTGTTATAGAATATAATTTCGATAATCTACTTTAGTTATAGTGTATAGTCAACGACAAAAGAAATTGAAAAACATAAAAAAAATATATTGTAAGTGGCTGTTTATGACATAGATGTCTTATGGCATTTCATACGTTTCCGTTTTGTTTTGTTGTTGTTATTTTTATTTTATTTTTTGTTTTTATTAATATTAACGATAAAAAACTAATAATGACTTAAAGAATGTGGACACAGGATGTGATATAATTATAACAACAGATGTGAGAAGAAAAACAGCAGCAATAAAAATGGCGTCATATAAGTCATTTAGGGGATGTAAACAATAACAGTTTGGGTGTCACAGTTTGAATGCCAGAACTTGCGAAATAAATGCATTAGACGCCATATATTAGTGTATGTAGTAGGTAGTGTGCTGGCTTATTAGACGTAAAGCCAGGGTTCGAGTCCCAGGCCAGACATCAAAATAAAATACAAAGAGTATTTCTTCGGCAATTTCCTCTCAGCGGATTTCAAGCAAAAACTCTGAGAGTAAATAAAATTTCCATGAAAAGTTTCTCAAAAATCTGTCGTTCGGAATCGACTTTAAACTGTAGGTCCCATCATTTATGTGTAAAATTAACACACAAAACATAAGTGGTGTGAGAAACTAGGTCAATAATCCTGACTAAAATGTTGTAATGCCCAATTATGTATGTATGTGTTACTAACAATTGTATTTTCAAGAGCCGGGGTATTATCCAAACATTGAAAAGTCAAGAACGTAGGGCAAGACTTACTTAAGACTACAGCGCACACAATAATTCAAAACATTTCCAAAGAAGATCAACTTTCATGGTTAAGAAGGACCATTTTGTTGAAGCAACTTCTGTCAAATTAGTTGTCATTTATTCAGTGTGTTCTACCAAATCACTTTGAATAGATTAAATATTCAACAGCAAGTGAAAAGACTATTCACTTCAGTCAGGATTGCGGCCTAGCTTCTCAATCCACTCATGTTGCGGGATTTAATTACATACGTGAGTGGCGGGATCTACAGTTTAACGTTGACTCCGAATGACAGATTTTTGAGAACATTTTTCATGGCAGGTTTATTTAGAACTTTTGCCACAAATCTGCCGAGAGGTAATCGCCGAAGAAATATATTTTTTTTCATATTTCGTTTTAATGTCTGGCCTGGGATACAAACCCGGGCTTGCCGTCTAATAAGCCAACACTACCTGCTAGACTACGACGACTTCAGTATTAAAATTGATTCATCGAAATGAGTGCTTTTCTCGCGCAACGTTATCATCAGAGTTGAGACAATTTTCTCTATAAATAAGTGCGTGAGCAAACAACTTTGTCGAATGTGGAACGATACCAATCCACATGAATTATAAGAGCTCCCAATGCATACGGAAAATGTCACTGTTTGGTCACTCTCATAGGCATAACTACCAACTTTTTTTGATTTTAATAAAATGAAGTGGGCACCAAAAAATGAGGTTTCAACATTGGGTATTTTGCGTGAATGCTTTAAGGTGACGTTTGCTGGCAACCGGAGTCGTGGGACTTGACTTTATTAGACATCTACTTGTGACGTTTTCCGAACGACAGATTTTTTGAGAAATGAAATAAATTATTATCCCCTGCTCGTATTCAAATCCACAGAATGTTAAGTTTTTAACATGCCTACCAAAAGGATAGTGGCCCTTGAGATGCGCTATTGTGCGATGGATGACCATATGATGTAAGGACATGGAGAAATCAATTTTAAACAATTTTACTGCAAGCGTTCAGTCAAGTTATTACCGATTTACCTAGAGGTTAGAAACCTCTGTCAGAAGCAAGGCACTGACACATGAGGTTAAATACATTACTTTCTTAGGTCCAAAGCCGCTATAGAATTAATTTGATAGAATCCCTAATCTATCAACTTTCTTATGGATATTATAAGCGATGCAGTGACAGAAGTGAATCAATCCTCTTCCTGTTTATAGGTGTCCAGCATAATCTATCAATATTACACTTAACCTTTTGGTGTTTTGCGGTGAAAAGAGTGAACAATATTCAAATTAATTGAGGCGTTAATGCAGTCTAATGGTAATGTGGTGGTTTATTAAACATGAGGTCACGGTCGGTCACACATCTCCATTAGAAAAGAAATATTTCAGCAAATTTCTAGCAAAAACTCAAAGAGTAAACATAAAATTGCCATGAAAAGTTTCTTTAAAATTTGTCGTACGAAATTTACATTAAACTATGTGTTCCGACACTCATGAATAAAATTAACACACACAACATAAGTAGTGTTGGAAGCTAGGTTACAATCCTGAATAAAGGGTTGTAATGCATGTATATGTTATGTATGTAATCGGTCTAAGGTTTAATAGTTCAAAATTGCAAAACAATGCCTACCTATTGTTCGCACCGTATATAAATATACGTAGTGTTGCTCTAATTTTATATACCACTGTTTAAAATAATAATAAATCTTAAGTACACGTACATGTGTATAACATTACTGTATTACTTTCAATACATTTAGTAGTTCACGGTTCTTAAATCAACGACTTATATCCTGTTTCCGTAATATTTGTGTTACAACGTTGTACAATCATTCAAAGTTAGATACTTTTGAACAACAACAATAACAACATGAGTGTAAGCCTCTTTGTACATTCGTACATACATGTATATGCGTTATTTATGGAAGTAACTGAAAATAATTTATCAATAGCAGTCACAAACATTGTAGGTGTCCTGGAAAAAGGACCCGCAAACATATTGTTTTTAATTTTTGTTGTAGTTTCTGTTGTTATTTTTTTTTTTTCTTTATTTATTAAAAACATTATTGTTTGGAGTACTTTTGTTACCCCTAAACAAATATTAAAACAGAAAATTGCAAAAGTTCAACAATATTTTTCTTAAGAAAAAAAAAAACAATAAAAAGAGAAAAAAAATGGTCGCCTTTTTCTAAAATAAATAGCGTTGGGGTCATAGCTGCCAGATTTTGACGATTTTAAGCATATATTTTGACGATTTTTAGCTTCTAATATTACCATCGGAAAAACAAAGGCATGTGCCATTATTTATGGCATTGTTTTTGGAACTAGTAAAATATATTATAATACAGAGGAAAGAGGGAGCAGTGTTTATGGAGTCTAGGCTTGAATATTTTTATGCCATAAGTAACAGGAAGGATATCTGAAGAAAGGTCCGTCTAACAAACGAACATTGTCTGTAATGCGGTGTGCGATACACTGGCCAATCGACCATATACGGATATGCGTTCTGTCCATAATAACAACAAAACAAAAACATTCATTATGTTGACTTAAATACAAGGTCAATTGTTTTCAAGTTTTTCATGATGTTCTTATTGTTTTTCTTTTATTTTATTTTTTTTTTCTTTTCTTAGGCTCATCGCATTTCATGTTGTGTTTTCATGTTGAAATTCATTTTTTGCCGAAAGTTCTTTCTACTCAAATGCGACTGGGGACAAAACACAGTGCAAAAAGTCAAGAAAAAAAATCATGTAATGTAATGTAAAGAATGTAAAACAAGTAAAAGTATAATATTGCGGTCAAAAATGTCTTAGAATGATTGCAATATATTGACATTGAATGATGTATAGACGCTTGCTAAGGTAATTTATATTTATTTTCTGGCTTAAAGTTTCTTTCTCTCTCTCCCTCTCTCTCTTAGGCACAAAAAAAAGAAAGTAAACTGCGTCTCTTAACCCTTTCGCTATATTGTATCCATATGGATACATTCAACTTTGGAGGCATCTGACAATATCCAAGTCAAAGAATTGATTTAGATATCGACTTGTTATTGTTTTTTAAGGTCTTATGAATCGTTTTCAATAAAAACTTTTTGAATTTTTATAAAATTGAGAAAAATATAGCATTTTTAAAAAAACGTTTTTTAATAAATTTTTTTTTTTGGAAAAAAGGTTTTTTTATTTTGCAATTATCATAAATATGTGACCATAATTTAAAAAAAAAAAAACATCCAACACGAAGAAAAATGTTTATATTAACTTTTTGCATTAATAGTTTTTTGTTTTAAACAAAAATAAATCTGTTTGGATTTTTTAAACATTGTATGCATCCATATGGATACAAACGCAAGTTGTGGTTATAAATTATATACACATATATAAGAGGAAATAGTTTCGGCAAAATTGATTTTAAATCTGAGAAAGATTTGAAAAAAGAAGATCGTGGAAGTTTTGACTACCGTGTAGAAAGAGCAGACAATATTTTTCTTCTCAAAGGGCTTGATGGAGGAATTGTGCAACTCTTATCATCAATCCATGGCAATGAACCCGTAAATAAAGTGTCCCGATTTTCTTCTGAAAGAAAAAAGAAAAACTTTAAAATAACACGGGAGGAGTAGATAAAATGGATTTCCTCCTTTCTTTATATAGAATTTCTATAAGATATGGGAAGTGGACTCTTAAGATTTTTGGTCACAGTACCGAATGGATCACAAAATCAATAATTCGAAAAATAAGTATATGGACTTATTGATCTTTCGTAATATATTGCGAATAGGCTTTTAGCTCGGTCCAAGCAACAGGTATGTTCCCGTAAAAGAGGACGCCCAACGTCATTCCTAAATGAATACATTCTCTGACTAGAAACGTAATACTACACCCTACACTTCTGTTCGATATGATAAAAATCAGCATTGGCCCGAACATGCGACAGACAAATTAAGATGCAAAGTCAGAGAATGTAAGGGTCAAACTAGCTACAAGTACTCAAAGTGCAATGTTTTCCTGTGCATTCCTAATGAATCGAGAAATTGCTACAAGGAGTTTTATTATAAATCAAATGAATAAATTATTGGTAAGATTTTATTTTTTCATTTTGATTATTTTTGTGTAAAACAAATATTATTTTTGTCTTTATTTTTTGTAATTATATAAATTTTAGGTTTATAATTTTTAGTTTGTTTATTATAATATTTGCAGTGTTTGCTTTTGTTGTAAAAAAGTGTATTCTATGTGTTAAAACAACTGAAATTAATAAAATTTCAAATATAAAAAGTATAATATACTAGCATTTTTCTTTACCATAACTGAAATATGTATCCATATGGATACAGTGCAAAAAATACATTTAGGATAGATTTTTTCTTAAATCGAGCATTGATTGTTGTTGTTAGGGCCAATTATAGCCATAGTCCAAAAAATTGGATTTTTTTAGCAACCCAGTAAAAACTTGTAGCGAAAGGGTTAAACAATACAGTCATTGGAATTCAAGAAATCCGTAAGTAATTTGAGAATATTTTTGTTTTTGTTGTAATGAAATTGAATCTTGAATGATTTTCTAATAAATATTATTAACACTCAAAAAACTTTACTTGCTTCATAATTAGTTTCTTTTTTTTTTCCTTAAATTAGTTTCGTTGTTGCAGTTTGGTTCATTAATTTCTATGCTTGTTTATCATAAATTATACTTGAGTATCGAATAAATTTAGTTTACGCAAGACTTATGTTCCTACTATCACTTATGCCAAGAACACGGAAATAATCGTAATTTGTTGTGTGCCTACTAGGGATGCCAAACGGGATCGACTTTTAAAAATCCCGGGATTCGGGATTTTGTAAATCCTTTTCATGTCAATTTTATTTAGAGTGGTTTAATTCGACCTCCGGGTTCTGTTCTTGCTAAAGTTGACAAGTACACGTCCGCTAACCTAACCTAGCCTAACCTAACCGATGGCATGGATTATATTGGATTTCAGAATCATAGTCGCTTGTAGCCTTTTTACATACTCCTGGGACTTTAGTAAGCCTCACAAGAGGACTTAAATTGCTCATGCAGAATATCTAATACAGCATAAGGTGTCTGGCACGTAGTAATATCGCAACCACACGTCATTGATGTTCAGATCATCAAATTCAAAATAAGTTCATAATCATTGGCCAATAGTGTTTCCTGTTGGCAGTAATGGCATGGCCAAGTTCCTTATCAAAAAAATATGAAGCGCTGAAAATGATTTTTCGATAAAAATTAAAGCCAAAGTTGCACTAGAAACCGCTTCAACTGCTAACAAATTGGCATTCACCGTAAAAGATAAAGGACAACATACAACTGAATGATTGCAAAATTACAACGATAATAAAAATAAAAAACAAACGAAAACTTTTTTCTTGAAATTTTCCATTATAATTTATAAGCTTTAGTTAGAGAGGAGATTTTAAGCTAAAAACAAAATGGAAAACTTTTTCCATTTTATAGTTTTTAATTTTTCTTTCTTTACTTTTTTTCGTGACTTTTTTTCTTGTAATTTTTATGTTTTCTATGTGGACTACTGGCTGGCGGGTTGTGTATTTTAATTAAGAAGCATAAAGCAAAAGAGTACAAATAGAAAAAATAAAGGGAAAAAACAAAACGTAAAACAAAAGGAAGTTGGGTTAGAAAAGATGCTTCATGGTCATCATTTTAAGAAAGAAAGATAAAAAGAGGAGAAGAAAAACCAATAGAAACTTCTTATCCCCAAACGAACACGTTCATATTTTTGGGTGAAAGAGAATATTTCATCTTCATTTTTAAAATGAGATACGTGATGTATTTCGATAATATTTAAAACTTTAATACTTTGTTTCGTTTTAGATTTTATTTTTAATAAGGGTTACAACAGTTGTGCATGCATAGGTACAGGAGGAACGCTTATATAGTTTAGCTTAAAAAGAATTTAAACGGATTACAAATGATGATGAATCGTTGAATTGTTGCGAATGTTGATAATAAGTAAAGAACGAGGGTAATAAATAAAAATTTTCCAAGTAATAGGGAAAATATTATTCAGAAAAAAGCAAGCGTTTTCATTAAAAGTTTTGTTTAAATATGATTACGTTTTCAATGCAATGGCATTTGGGATAAAAGATTATTTTTTTTTATAGAATTGTTAACAACTTTCAATTTCACTTAAAATTGAATAAAAATTTAAAATACTAGGGAATAACAGAAATAAAATGTATGGACTCATCTGCGTCATAAATGCGCGGCTAGAAATATTTCCATACTTTTGAGGTAGTATGGCCAAATAATCAACGCAATATGTTAAAGATAAAAGTAGATCAAAAATTTTCAAATTGTGAATTTTACAAGAGAAGCAGTTGTCAGCAAATAGCAAATTTGCCATTATAAGGGCTTTGGAAGAAAGTGCACATCAATTTAATATGAACGGGTTGTCGGATTTCATAAACCCAGAAAGCGGTCGACCTCGTAAATCTACTAACCGCCAAGACCGTCAAATGGTGAAAATAGGAAAAGTTGATTTTAGGAAAACGGCCTCCACACAGCTAGAAATCTATTTTGAAAACAAATTTATTAGTTAGAAGACCAGCCAAGAAGCCACTCTTATAAATAAGGTTAATGAGCTGCCAGATAAATGAAAAAAGTCGTCAAAATCGTCAAAGGTGTTTATTGAAATCGTAAAAAAATCGTCAGAAAAATAAATCAATTAAAAGTTTTTAAAAATAGAAACATATAAAGTCCATATCAAGGAGTAATAATACTGCATCGTTTATATCCAGGTGTGGTGTAAATATTAGGGAGTCAGAAGATCTTGACGTTATTGACATGGAAATTCCGTGTGATGTTCGCTAGAACTGACACATTTTTCAGTGCCTTGGTTTCTTAAGACGGTGCAATAAATCCTTCACTTCATCTGATCTAATGTATGGGTCGGTGTCTCAACGTCTATTTTGAGGCTTCTCGACCCTGTACAAGAGTAGCTCGTTAATGACTGCATTGATTCATTGGCGAATCGTTGCAATGTGTTCTATCACTACTACAAAAGATTTTGCTCGAGCGAAATAAAGCGACTTGTTCATAAAAATCATGTATTCTGACGTAACTCTTATATTTCTCGGCCATCACATCCGTATGTGGTCGATTAGCCAGTGGATCGCATACTGAAATATAGACAAAACTCGTTTTTTAGTCGTGCTATTCGTATGTGAAACCCCCTTTCAGAAACTCCCTTTCCTCTGAAATAAATAATTTCAATCCTAATGTCCACAAACATTACTTCTCATAACATATTTTCGAAGTGCCAACACAATGCACTGCATGACTAGGGGCCGAATGAAAGTACCTTCTTTCTGTTATATCAGCAGTCTAATCGACAACACTGTGCCCTCTCTCACTTTTCAGTTGTCTCCTTATTGTTGTATTTTTCAAAGCCCT
Source organism: Sarcophaga peregrina (assembly GCA_014635995.1). Taxonomy (NCBI): domain Eukaryota; kingdom Metazoa; phylum Arthropoda; class Insecta; order Diptera; family Sarcophagidae; genus Sarcophaga; species Sarcophaga peregrina. The sequence goes on along the minus strand of CM025790.1, from coordinate 42,767,783 downwards.
AAGACAGACGAAAACAATTGCATGAGGACTGCTAATAATACGTTTCAATTGAGTCGCACATGACCATATAAAAATCAGTCGCAGTCATCAAGGTATTCATCTGGCAGTAGAATTTTCTAAGGTTCGTTCTATTGGTGGCCTGTTAGTCCTGTTGCTCTCGAAGAGATGGAACCAGTCTATCCGACTATTGATGGGATTCCATCAGACTACTTCAGTTTAAACTTAGTAGTACTGCTGGATTCTATCCTATAACGAACTCTATTTCTCTATATACATGAGGTCGCCGTAGTCTAGTAGGTAGTATGCTGGCTTATTAGATGTAAGGCCAGGGTTCGAGTCCCAGCCAAGACATCAAAATAAAATACAAAAAGTATTTTTCGCCGATTTCTTCTCAGCAGATTTCTGGCAAACACTCTGAGAGTAAATAAAATTGCCATAAAAAGTTTCTCAAAAAAAAAAAAATGTGTCATTTGGAGCCGACTTAAAACTGTAGGTCCCGCTACTAGATCAATTGAGAAACTAGATCAATTGACCTGACTGAAGGGTTGTAGTGACCAACTGTGTTATGTATGTAATCTTATCTCGTTTGAAGATGACAGCAATATGTGTATATTCACATTCTTTTTATGGTAGACCGGGTAATTTGGAAATCGACATCTCAATGTGAGACTATAGGTCTCACACGCGACCTATAGTCAATGGGGTCGTATGAATAGATGCGATTTTAACGCAAGAATGATTCAATGATGCTTAGTGACGCACAAGCGCAACTGTATTATGATGATGTTGTTCGTAACTGTAGACGATTTAAATATTAGGGAGTTATAGTTCTGAGCATGAAATTTCAGTCAGATGTTCGCTGAACCAGCACATTTTTCAAGTGCCGAAAGAAGCAGTTTCTTACGACGGTGAAATACATACTTCATTTCAATTGATCTCTTTACTATTTATGACACTTGTATTCAAGAATTAATTACTTAATCGCCTCCGTTTTTATGAAAAGAGCACGCATTGTATACCACGTATTAAATTAATTAATTAAACAAGTTTTAATTAAAAAAATAAATTAAATTTTATGAAATAGAGAAATTTTTACTTGCCATCCCTCAAGTTCATAGAAAAAATTTAAATTTAAATTGAAAATTATTTGAAAATAAATCTCTCACTTTACACCATAGAATCACAATCTGTACCCATAAATTGAAATTTAACATAGTAAAGCAGAAAATACAACAACCGTCCTTCTTAGAATCTAAATGCTCTTTAAGAATGTTTAAAAAAAGTACTAAAAATACCTTAAAAAGTAAATATAAAAACAAAACACATACAGCCATACACAGTTTTAATTCTGTGAAAGTCAACACAAACTTTATAAAAATGAAAAAAAGGAAAACGAAAACAATTTGTTGGGTAAACAAAAAATTAAAGGACTTATTTGATGTCCTTTTTTTATTGGCCTTGATTACAGACAACGTCTGTCACTTTGAAACTTTGTTGCTCATGATTAAATTTTCTGATGATGGGGAATACAAAATCAATTTGTATCAAAAACTAAGAATCTAAAATTGTTTTCTATTTCAAATACCAGCTTTTAGAGAAAGTCAAAGGACATTATTTCCTATTTAAATTAAAAACAAATTGTAAACATATGTCTGCACTTGTATTGGGTTTGTGGCTACCGAAACAAACATTTCTTAAATTTGGAAAAAAAAAGAAAATTTTCAAACTTAATAACACCATATTGGATCCATAATTGGTGGTGCTGCTGTATATTTAGTGGGTACGGAAGAGGTTGCTTTTTTATATTGGCTTCAAAATGATTTTTTTGTTTGTCTCATATTCTCCGCAGTTCTCGTTTCAATAACAATCTCTACTTTAATTATAATCTTGATTTGCTTTTTGTTCATCTCTTCAGCATACTTTTCTTTCGTTTACAGTGTCCTGCAATACAATAATACAGGAGAGTCTAGCTTATACATTAAAAGTTAGAGATTTTGTACCACATATACATAAGCCCATTCTACAGCGCATAACATCAAAACAGGCGATTAAATATCTGAGAGTAATGATTGATAACGGGCTTACGTTTAGGGAACACCTGACTTACATTGGCGAAAAGTGTGCGGCGACATCAAGTACACTTGCCCGAATAATGCCTAACCTAGGAGGCCCAAAACAAGAGAGGAGGCGGTTACTGATGAAGGTAGTGACATCGATCGCTATATATGCAGCCCCTGTATGGGCCGGGGCCATGGATAAGAGGACCTATAGAGTAGAAATGGCGAGGCCTACAGGAGATCAGCTCTTAGGTGCCTACAGATGCAGTGTTGGTGATTGCGGGGATGATGCCCCTGAAGCTAGTAATGGATATAGAAAGGAGAAAACATGACACGAGGGGGGAATTGCATCTTCCAACCCTGTTCAGTTAGTGGATGATGCTTTGTATAAACGGCAGCAGGACTGGTCCAATTCCCAGACTCATACCAAGCATCGGCGAATGGACCAAAAGGACACACGGTCAGGTGAACTTCTGCCAGACACAGTTGCTAGTCGACCATGGATGTTATAGGGCATATCTCTATAAGTATGGTCATGACGTAGACGAGGCTTGCCCAGAATGTCGTAACAAATGGAAGACGGCGGACGGCATGTTTTCTTTACTTGCCCGCAATATGTTGTTCAACGAAATTGCCTGGACAGAACAATAGGATTTCAGGTAACACCCGATAATATAGGTAACCTGTTGTTAAACTCATGTGACAATTGGAACGCAGTATGTGTTTTTGCAAGGAACGTATTCACGTAACAAAGATTGGATGGAAGAGCAAAGTCAGCGGAATTTGAAGGCAGCATTTGCTGAACCTTCACAACCCCCTTCGGAGTTATACTTGATTGCAGTCCCGGGGGGGACGAAGTACAAAATAAGTATGATTCCGCGTACGAGCACTGCATTACTCACAAGAAGATTGTGTTTAGGCTTTGCTTGTTGTCTTTGTCTTTCCTTTCTTCTTTGTTTGTATATGCAACAATAACAAAGGCTGTAAATTTTAATGAATGACTCGAATCACTTATATGTATTACAAGAATTTTTCTAAATTTATGAATCAGAATGAGTAGGCGTATGAATCAAACATATTTTGAATGTTGTACTCATACTCCTTGCTACTTATACTTATAAATAAATGTTGTAGCGAGTACGAATGAATCAGAGTAGTTGGAGTTCAATTCTGTTGATTCATTCATACTTAAAATTGCATGAGTGTTTATGAGTACAGGAAAAATGATTCATTGTTGATCTCTGGTACATAACATGCCAAAGAAACCCCTTATTATTCATTATCATTGCCTAACACTGTCTTCCATTGTTTAGTTATGGTTATGGTTATAAAACCATGATTCAAAACAAATATTTCTTCGTTAACTGCCTCTCAGCAGATTTCTGGCAAAATTCTTGGTGTGAGTAAAATAAAAATTGCCATGAAAAGTTTCCCAAAAATATGTTGATCGTAGTCGACTCATAAATAAAATTAACACACTCAACATAAGTGGTATGAGAAGCTAGGTCGTAAACCTGACTGAAGTGTTGTAACGACCAGTAACACTGTTGTTTGAAGGTACCAAGGCAATCAAAAAACTATTCACAAAAACTAAAAACCATCCTAAAATGTTTCAAACTTTGGCATTTAATTAAAGCCACCTTGTTGAAACAAGATCTTTGAGATTAGTAGTAAATAATTCAGTTTCAAATCCAAATCTTAAACACATGAACAATGTCTCTCAATTTAAAATTGTTTGAAAAAGAAAAAAAACTTTAAAAACTATAAAAAGAACCCATCAACCTTTTGAGTATCGAGAGGAGGGTCTTCCAGAAAAGAAGTTGTTTACTTTATACACACACCCCACAGAACATAAAAACTATCTCATTGAAATAGCTTAGACTTGAACCAAAATTCTAGAATCACGAGAACACAAACTGATTTACACAGCACAACCACAACAACAAAAATGGCGATAAATTTTTCCGCTTCTTTTGCGGCTTGCATAGCCGCAGGTTTAAAAGTGCCTCGGCAAGTAATGTACTGCATAACACAAGTCATACGGGGCAGCCAAGGCACCGAAAGAAATGCAGCAGTACGGTTGTACGGTACGGCTGCCAAATGGGGCAGTGAAATGTATTCGGTCATACAGCAACAGGCTCAAACACATTTACGTGCACAACAGCAGCAACAGAATGCCGCTGCACAAGTCATCGCCAATAGCCAAGCGGCAGAGGCCAATGGGTCGCAACCGAACTCACTCAATAATGGTGATCATAATGCTCGTGAAAATGCCGGCGATAAGGGAGAGATTCCGACGTAGTTTCTCACCCTAGTTACGTTGTGTAAGGTAATTTTATACATGAGCGGAGGGACCTACAGTTTAAAATCTACTCCGTCCGACCGGTTTTTTGAGAAATTTTTCATGGCAATTTTAGTTTACTCTCTCTCTCTAATCCATGGTTTAAACCATGGCCTCACGTCTAATATGCCAACATACTACCTACTAAATTACAGAGGTTTCTACATCAAACTTAAGTAACAAATTAACTCGAAGCAAAGTAAACCTTTAAAAGCGTTAAAGACTTTTAAAGTTAAATTCTTCTTTTCAAATTTCATAATATTTATTTCTACTGTAACACACGTCACCGTATTGTATACACCGTGATGTAGTGTTACGTAAACGTCTTCTCGTTTATGAGTTGAAAAAAAAAGAAACAAAAATGCTCTCTCAAGTTCATAAACTACAAAGTCAATTGTCGTTAAATCGTTATGGGTGCCACATCCCTCCTCCTCGCCTATTGTCCTTCATATTATTTTGCTCTTAAGTTCTTTGCCTGACATGCATACATACATACATTTTGCACGTATTTTTTACGGTTTTTTCTTCTTGTTTTTTACACTCGTATACCGTTTTTTTTTACTTTACAGCATCTTTAAGCATCATTCGTAATTCGCGTTTGTTGCTATTATTGTGTGCACATTTGTGTAGCATTGTATTGCCGTGTATAACTTGTATCTTGTCAATGTTCAATGCGTAATGAGTTTATCACACTGAAACATGTCGGAATATATGTATGTAGTGGAAGACAACTCACATGCACTCATACTCGTAGACACCATAATACATATACTTGTAAACTTTACATACTTACATTTACGTATTCCCTTTTAAAAGCAGATGGTTTATTGTATTTGTTACCACTATTGTCGTAGTCGTAGTTGTATGTGTTATTTTGTCGAGATGTGACAAGAAGAAATAATAATGCGATGGCGTACGACCAACAAAACAAGATGATGAGGAATGTACGTGTGTGTCATTTTTGGTTACATGGTAAATTAATAATGATTCAAATACATTATCTTTTACATCTTCTTATTGTAATATATTGTGTAGTAAAAATTTATTAAATAATAATAAAATTACCAGTCCTTGTTACTCTACTCGAACTGATGGCAAACACTGGCAATAATATTTAAATATCATGTCTCAACATCATTCTCTGTCAGAGATTTAATTACAGACAGTAGTTGTTTCTCACAAACGAAATGACGAGCGTAAAACGATTATTGTTTGTCAAATGCGTATGAATAACTGTCGTTTTATTTTGTTGCGTTTAATGTATTCATTATTGTATGTCATACAGACATACATTTTATTGTGACAGAATATATGATGAGGACTAAAGTGTGATAATGGCGTTCACAGGTAGTATATTGTAATTGTAACATAATTAAGATATTTTATAAAAATTAATTAAATTAAATTAAATTAAATTTCTTTTAACCCATTTACGCCTGACCCCAGAATCCGTGGTCCTATTTCGCTGAAATTTGGTGCAAACAGTATTATTTATTTATTTTTAAGTGTCGTGGGAACCTCTTTAGGGCATGGGTATTTTTCTACCCACATCGGCATAAGTGTATTCTAAAATAAAATTTTTTTCTCTCTTTGTTATATGGCGGCTAGACAACATTGTTAAGCTATTTTTGAGAGTTTTATTGCAAATAAAATGTTTGTGACAGTAATAGTCGTGACAAGAATGATAAATCTGCCAAAATTACTCCATTAAACAATGCACTAAATAAAAAGTTCATACAATTTGGAATATTTTTCTATAGTCTTTCTGTGGATGAACAGATGATCGCATGTTATGGTCGCCATTTGGCTACAAATACTGGGTGTTGGCTTCTATGACAAGATATTGTTATTCCTTTGCTCTGCTAAAAATAAGGCTGACTACGGCCTTAGAGAAAACGTGGTACCTACGACTATTAAAGAATATTTTAGATCCAAGTCAATATAATGTTACATTAACAATTATCATATGCGAGTCCGCGAAAAAAAGTTGTGTTGGCCATTACTCACTATCGCTTTTGACGCAGCTATGGTAAACGCATGGAAACTACGCTGCTTATGCAGTTTATGTGAAGGTTTGCCACCCATAAGGCGACTCGATTTACGAGTTAGAATCGTTGAAGCGTTGGTAAAAATCGTGAAAATTGGTGATGGAAAAGTTGTCGCATATGTACAGCCAATTGCAAAACACACTGACAAATTTGACCACATGATTGATAAAATTGAAAAACGCGGTCGCGGTCCTAATGTGGTGGGAAAATAGAGTACGGTTGTGTAAAATGTAGTTTGAATGTGCATCCAAGGGATTCTTTTGCACAATTTCATGCCGAAATTACCAAAAATATAACAGAATAGAGAAAAATAAATGATTTGAAGTTTCTATTTGAAATTCATTTTTTAAAGTTTTATGAAAAATATTTCATACCAATGCCTAAGTCGGTATTTGTATTCCCATGTCATTTAATCGCACCTGCAGCCTAGGTAAGCAGACCAATTTAAGTGAAAGTATTTTTATCGATTAGAAGATGTATTATATTAAATGGCTTCTAAAGATTTTTCTGAGAATATCATCCATACATATTCCACAGAAGTTCTTTCTACAAAATTTTGATTTTGAAAAATTCATGACTTTTGATCTTTCTTCTGTCATCCAAAATATGTAAATATCATGCCTTACTAATATTTTTTTTATATAGTTCTATGTCTTCTTTATTCATTCTTAAAGAAAAGTTTGGGTTCTCGTTTAGTTGGATCAAGATAAAATTGTTCCCATTAGAACATTATGTCCTGTTCAAATTATCGCCGTTGCTATTTCTATACCGAATTTAAAATATTGTTCCCTTCTTATTATTTAACGCAATAATTCTATGAATACTTTTTGTTAGAAATTCTTCACTACCTCTGATCTCTTTGTTTTCATTACCATATTAATAACAAGTGTTTTAGTTTAATGAACACACGATCTATCTCCAAATATTTCTTCCAATCCTATAGCCCTGATAAACTTTTGGTTGCTGCTCGATACCAACAAGCACTTGATATTCACACAAGTTTTTCTTCATGGAATACATTAATGCCCTTCAAATTCCAAGAATTTATTTCGAGAGGATTCTAATTCTAAACAAGCGTACACTAAGTCCACAGTGTCCTGTCAACAGACCGTTTAATAATCTGAGATTATTTCTAGATGCTCACATCTGTATGTTCTTATACTGCAATCGATAAGCAGCATTCTCTCTGTCTCTTCGTTTGAATACTCAATGATTAAGAAAAATTTAACTTGATATCCATTGAAATCAGCACTTCAGATTTCGTCATTTGTTGCTTATCCTTGTTACCAGTGTTTTCAGACTATAGATATTCCATTCTATGTTAGACTATGCCATGGACCGGAATCTCACTAAATCTATGGATATCACATTAAATGATTCTTCTTTGCTTTCTACGGTCCTCATAGTTTCCTTTATCCTTGTTCTTTTTAAATGCACTATAGGGAAACCCATTTTGGCCACTGAATAGAGTCAATATTTGCTCTTTTAATTCCTTACGATTCTTGGCAAGAATACGTGATCTAGACGTACATGAATGTGTTCAAATTTAAAGACATGTTTTCTTCCCTTCGCCTTTCTTTTCCAAAGGCATCAAATTAACTGTTGGGTATACTCTCGGCCTTACTGCTGTCTTCATAGTTTTTGTAACTTCTAAGCAGTTTTAGCGCGATTGTTTTTCTTTGTTCCTTGGATCTTTGCTGAACTATCAAAATATTGGCTACCCTTTGATTTCGCTTTTTGAATTTGGCATGACGTTCTGATCCCTCTTTAGACTACCTGCTGTTCGAAGGGAGCATACTTCACCCTCTCGACCTTGTGTTCTTCAATCTTGTTACTGGCGTTTTTATCGCCTTATTACTTTCGCTATTTATATTCAATCGAAAATAGTGTTACGAAACAAAAACAAAAGACTTGTTTACATGAATAACAAGTAAACAAAAATATACCAACAACACCAGTATAAAAAAGTATAAAAAGCAACAACAAACATTATCAGAATAAATGTCAACAAAATACACAAACAAAAATGAAACAACGCTGCTTACATTTATGGAGATCCCGGGAAGGCGAAGCTGCGAAGATTCAACTTCTAGATTATTTATCACACTGTTTATGTTGCCATATGCAAGGCATGACAAAGCAGGCAACTAATTTGTTGTGAAGGTAAATAAAGTGAGCAAATCCACAAAAATCAATTTCATTGCAAGGAACGTAATGGTCTAGTAGATAGCGTGTTATCTTATTACACTTGAGACCAAATAAAATTGTCATAAAATTGCTTCTCAAAATCTGTCGTTCGAAGTGGATTTTAAACTGTAGGTTTCGCCACTCATGGAAGAAGTTAATACACATAACATGATTATTAAATCCTACTTTTTTGCGATACCTATGGCCATGACATGGACTTATAGGCTGATATGCACTCCGATGTTTTCTCCTGGAATAATTAAATAAGGATTACCATTCTAAGCAAGTGTACTTTATGTTTACATAAGATTCAACTTCTAGATTATTTATCAGACTGTTTACGTTGCCATATGCAAGGCATGACAAAGCAGGCAACGGAATAAGTAAAAATTGAGTCCGTCTTGTGTAAAGATGCGGTTTGAAGATTTCCGTTATAAAGATATGTGGAACAATTGTTTGTGTTTACGCAGAAAAGTGTAAAGAAGAATAATAAACAAAGCAAATTGTTGTTGTTTACATCAAGTTGTGAACAGTGGCATGCGGAATTGTTTATGAGCAATAAAGAATTTAATTAAAATTAAATATAAATATATTTTTCTTTGCAATCTACAATGTTACAATACAAATTTACAATATCGAATTACATACTATCGAATTCCAGCAGGATTAATTACTATGTACAGCGGATATTGTTAAAATAGTATTAAAAACTAGATGACATACGAGCACAATCATTCTCATTTACTATTATCTACCGCTGATTTTATAGAAAATCTGATGTAGATATTTAAATTTAATAACGTTCTTTAGGTGAATGCTTAAAGAACGGTTTAATTTTGGTATAAATTTCATCAATTCATACCTTAAACACTTCAGCAACCATTTCAAACTACAAAATTTTATAGTTGTTGACACGTTCATCTGTACATTCATTACCGCACTGTTCAAAATTAACGATCTTACAAAGACAAATTGTTTTATTATCTGCAAAAACATTTATAACTGTTGACATAAAAGTTTAACACAAAAAAAAAAGAGAAAGTGAAACCAAATGAATGTTATTCGTAATCATTTTTTATTGACTAACAAATGAAATTAACATTAAAATGCGGGTTGTCTGGCCTAAATAATAATTAATTGTAATAAAACCGTTCTGTCTTTCCATTCTATTTGTCATCATTTTATACTAACATTGATATTCTCACTCCATTTTCGGTTTCTGGTGGTATAAAGGTGTACAATATACAACACACAACACCCATATACATACGTATGTACATACATATATAAACGAAAAAAAAACTTTATAGCCAGGCTAAGACAAATGCACGACAAAATTATCGCACATTAATTAGTACAAATGACAGACAGAACGATAAGCGTACAAATATTTGTACACTTGATGTGTCTGATTATTATAATTTAAAAGACATGACCTCTACGATTAATCGAAATGGGTCAATAGGTGGGTATTAAGTTAATTGTGACCCTCCTCAGTTGTCTCGAAATTTTCTTTAATGTCAACGAATTATTTACCAAATTAAAAGTCTTTTACATTTTGCATATCAATAGCATTCAAAGGAATGCTTTTCGTATTTTGATTTTTTTATTTTGTTTTTTCACAAGTTTAAAGGATCAATTGACATGGGAATGAAAAGCAAAGATTTTTTAAGATTTATAAGACAACCAAACTTTAATTAATTTCTTACTTTCAGTCTGATAGCCCGTGAAAAAAAGAATACGCTACAAAATTCATTGTATTTACGTGTACAGTGATGCAAAAAATAATAAGTACACTAATTTGTTGTGAAGGTAAATAAAATGAGAAAATCCGTAAAAATCAATTTCATTGCAAGGAACGTAATGGTCTAGTAGATAGCGTGTTATCTTATTACACATGAGACCAAATAAAATTCCTATAAAATTGCTTCTCAAAATCTGTCGTTCGAAGTGGATTTTAAACTGTAGATTTCGCCACTCATGGAAGAAGTTAATACACATAACATGATTATTAAATCTTACTTTTTTGCAATACCTATGGACATGACATAGACTTATAGGCTGATATGCACTCCGATGTTTTCTCCTGGAATGATTAAATAAGGATTACCATTCTAAGCAAGTGTACTTTATGTTTACAGTGCGGATTATTCCTGGTTAGTTGGATGTATAACTCAAATCTCTTCCTATTGTGAAATCCCAAACAAGGTTTTATTTGTTTCAATCCTATTTGGTCTAACAATATTCTTTGATTCTTCTCGATACTCGCTTTCATTGAACACAACTTTCTGAAAATCTCTTCAACTCCTTAGGAAGGTGCTGATGACATTAGAGGCCAATTATAACTGTTTACACATTGTAGCAAATTCTCCTACAAACTGAGACACAGATATTACTATATAAGTACTATACTTGCTACACGTACTATACGTTATACTTTCTTTGTCAGTGCCTGTCCCTTGCTAGGTTATCTAGCTCCCCTTTTCGTGCCAGCTTGACGGAACTATCATCTATTAATATCAAGGATATAAGCTTCGTTTAACAAACTTTCTGGCTTGATTTCCAGTGTAGGATAGTCGGACTTTTGAAGTTCAACCCTTGCGTTGACCAACTTTTTGCACCAACTTCCTCTCAATAGATTTCTAACAAAAACTGTGAGAGTAAATAAAATTACTTTTCAAAAATCTGTCGTTCGGAGTCGACTTTAACGCATCCAACATACGTGGTGCCGTAATACTGACTAAAGGCTTGTAATGACCAATTATGTCTGTACAGGATGGCTGATATATAATAAAACAAAGCAAAACGCTTTATTTTTTTTAATTTTATTGTTCAAAAGCAAAAAATTTTGGAAATAACATCAAATTTTAGAATCAGTTTAGATTTGATCGAATTGACCACCTTTCGTACGAATTATGGCCTTCAAACGCCCAACAAAACCATCACAGGCTGCACTTAAGTGGCTCTGCGGTATTTTGGTCCATTCCCGGCGATGCGCCGTCTTGAGATGGTCGACACTTTGGTATTTTTTAGGGAGAACCTTACTCTCTAAAACACCACAGACGCAAAAGTCCAACGGACTGAGATCCGGACATTTTGGTGGCCATTGTGCGGTAGAAATGAAGCGAGGAACCTCCTTTTTACGGCATTCTTGGATGTTACGTGCTGAGAGCGGTGGTGCTGAGTCCTGCTGGAATGCCCATTGCTTGCGGTCGAAATGTCGGTCTGCCCAGGGCGTCAATACTGTCTTTAAGACATTTTCGCGAGAAGCTACTATCGCCACACCATTAGCATCGGTGACGCTTGAGTTCTGGTGGCCAATCGCAGGTGTAAATTTTCAGCTGACCTCTTTGGCAAGTAAACCCGATCATTTTGTTTGTTCACAAACTGCTCAAATTCGGCAACTGGCTACTTTCGTGCAAGCGAAGTAACTCCTTGGCTCTTTCCAGTCTAACTTTTTTTGTCCATCGGTGAGCTCTTGCAATTTGTGGAATTTTAATAGCTTCAGTCTAAGCTTATTTTTTAACATGTGTTGCATCCGTTCACGCGATATGTTCAGCTCATGAGCAATTTTTCTACCTCTGCGGCGTGGATTTCGATCAAATCTTGCCTTCACTTTTCGGATCATTTCTGGTGTTGTTACCGTTTTTTTTCATTCACTTTTTGGACGCAATGCAGCATTGCCAGTATAATGGTAATGAGCAATGGTACGAGATACATAAAATTTATTCACATTTAAATGCTAGAGGGCTCTAACGATAGCCACCTGTCGTTTTTCTGCCAGATATAAACAATCACACTATCACGGTTGAATTCCATCACGAATAACATTTTTTCTGAATGCAATAGATCAAAATGATTTTGTAAGCTTGTAAATAATAAAATGAGCTGCCACTGGAATAAATCTGTAAGCTGTAATACATATCAGTTACCCTGTATACTTGCTACTAAATTCCTAGTCGCCGTGCTCTAGTAGATAGTGCGTTGGTTTATTAGACAAAAGCCCGTGGTTGAAACTCTAGCTCAGACATCTTGAACTAAACGAAATATGAGAAATAAATAATCCTTTTCTGAGCAGATTTTTGATGATAAATAAAATTTCTTTTAAAAACTCAAAACTCAAAAAGCTGTCGTTTGGAGTCGACTTTAAACTGTACATGACGCCACTTATGGATAAAACTGATTAGAAGGATCAGAAGGATGTAAGGACCAGTTAAGTTAGTAAGTAAACAAGTAATGGCTATGAGTTAGCACTGTCAGATTTTCTACTACTCGTTGTTTTACCTTTTCCGGGGGTAGATGTTAAAGCACTTCCTGGATTGCACTTCCTTACTTCTTTTTTTTTTTGTATAATTTAAATTGATTGACTAATATATTTAAATATATATTTATATTTGCGAAATATATTTAAATATATATGCCAAGTGGTATTGATATATGAAGTTAGCAATTTCTGATTTACATGTTTACACCGAATACACGGTACCATTTTATATGGCATGACAAATGTGTCTTCAAAAAATTTAATGAATTAATGAAAGAAAATTTACATGATAATAACTCAACACTCACTTGATATCATACGTCACGTATTTTTAGGCATATTTTGACAATATAAAAAATTTAAATTTAAATTTGGAATTGAGGATTTATTATTTGGGAACCACAAACATTAATATAAAATTCTATCCTGGTATTTGCATACACACCTTCAACCAACATGTACGATACGTACAGCCTGTAAAGCATTTGATGAAATTCTCTTTAAATTTAAAATTTAAAACAAGGAACAATTCGTATGAAAAATTAAGGTCATTTATTATAAAGATAAGCGGTTAAAGTCTTCTTATTTTTCTTTTAAAGACGCTTTACAAGCTCTTTCAATCATTAGAGGCTTTTGAAGAAGAATGATGATAAAGATCTCTACTCCTAAAGAAATATTGATGACTTCTGTAGTTTAATGATATAAAAAAAAATTTTTTCTAGTAATTTTCAATTTCTTAAATCTTTATTGAAATTCATTTGTGAACCATTAATTTCACAATCATTTTCAACAATAAATGCAACAAAAATAATTTCTATGCTGACCCAAATAGGTCGTTAATCAAATCGGATTTCAAAATTCATTGTAAAAATGTTCATCATTACGGTGAATGCTTCAATATTTTCTTTATGTTTGTTGTATTTTTTTTTTTTTTTTCAAATAAAATTCTTAAAATATTAAATTGTAAGAAAATATTAATATTTAGAAATTTAAAATCCTCTATTAAGGTAGGCCAATGCTTGTATTCAATTTTATTCCAATTCCAATTGCTAGTATTCAAGTATTGTTTAGTACTCAAAGACCTACATACATACAATGAATTCATTTCCCTTGAAAGTTATTTATGATTTAAAATTACAACAACAACCATGATATGATAATTTTTGTTACAAGGAAATTATTTAAATTAAAAAAAAATATAAAGAAAACAAAACACAAAGAATAATAATTTGTTTAAGAAGTGTAAAGAATAATAATAGGTTTAAAATCAATTTACAGCGCCTACACTGTAAAAAAAAGTTACCATGAATGGTGTTTTATAGCAAAAAATCAATTAAAGCCTTGAATCTTACGTACATAATCAGTATTTACAACCCTTCGGACAGGATTACGGCTTGGCTTCTCACACAACTGATGTTGTCTGTGATAATTTATTCATAAGTGCAGGGCCTAGGGATGCCAAACGGGATCGATTTTTAAAAAACCAGTATTTGAGATTTTGTAAATCTCAATTATTTGGATTCCAACAAAAATATTAAATAATTAACATGTGATCTGAATGGCTTGAATGAATTTTGTTGTCAACATACGCTGCCGTCGGAAAACATTTTTCGCAATCAACATTAGTTGGTAAAACAGTTCCAAGATAGCTGTATGCAGCTTACCTCCTCTACTACCTCCTGATCTAAATAAATCTATTTCTCTGGACAGTTGAGTATCTAAATCAGCTATTATCGAAGACAAGTGATATAAAATTTTTTTTTCAGTACCTTTTGTAGGGGCAAAATACATAAGAATTCACAATCCCCAAAATTCCGATAAATCCCGGGAAAAGTTTTTAAAAATCCCGGAATTCGGGATTTTGTGAATCCCGCTAATCCGAGGATTTCGAGATTCGGGAATTCCCGATTGGCATGTCTAGTAGCGACCAAGAGTTGACTCCGAACGATAGATTATTGAGAAACTTTTGACAGTTTTTATCCGAAATCTGCTGCAAGAAGTTGCCTCACATCTAATGAGTCAACGCAGTACCTACTAGGCTCCGATAATTTCAGTATTTAATGAATTTCCTTTCATTTTTTCGTTTTTAATTTGTTTTTTGTCATTTGTATTGATATGCCTTAAATGCCTTGTCAGCATTTAAATGACATTATGTTACAAAACTGTGTATACTGCTGCCACCTGTCATGCAGGTGTTCCTTTATAGACAATCGAATTAGTGTTGCCTGATAAATAAGAATCATTACCATTTAGTAACAAAATAAAACCCGCTAACACTTTTCATTTAATCCAATATGAATGACTACTCTCTTCTTTAAAACGCTGCTTTAAAACATTAGCATAATGGAACACTTGCACGTGTTCGCATGAGTTCTTAAGTTCAAGTGTTGATTTTTACGTCTCTTAATGTACGAAATAAAATAAACTTTTCTTTATTTCTAAAGTGTTGAAATTTCAACAAATTATTAAAAATTCTCATAAATTATAATGATGGGCTTTAATTTTAATTTCTTGTGTATAAAAGTGTTTATCTTAAGATTAAAAAAATAAAAATTTTTCTCAACACACTTTCAAGCTTAAATGATGATGATGATCAATCATTTGAAGAATTAAAATTGTTCAAACAATCTGTGGAAATAAATTTCAGAATCTTTATCAGTTTTTTGCTTAATAAGACAGAGTTTTCATACGTATTTATAATTTATTTTCGGTTTTAGTGGGACGTAATTGTTGGGTAGAAAAGGAGGAGTGCATCAAATACGGAAGGATAATTTATTTTTTGTTTTTTTCTTCTTTCGTTTCCTTTTTAATACTTCAGCTTATTAGGATTTCATGGAAAAGAAATAAAAAAAAAATTAAAAAACCACACAACTTTTAATAGACCATAAGACTTTCCATAGCAGTTTATGGGTGTTTTTCCTTTGCTTTTTATACTCTTTGTTTAATTGTTTTATGGCTTTTAATAAAATTAAATAGAAAAGCATAAAAGAAAAATATAATGAATACCTTGGCATTGCAAGAAAGAAAATTTTATTAAAAATTACCTCATTTTTATGATTTTTATTTTATGCTGCTGCTATCTGTCTGTCTATCTCTCATTTACTGCTCTTGGTTATTCATATTTATGTTTGTTGTATGTAAAGTTTGTTTAATTTTTAAATATTATTTATAATTAAATTTTTTTTGTTTTGTTTTAATTTTTAATTCAAAAACACAGAACTCACACATAAAATGGAAATCATTTCCAGTTGTATTCTTTGTTAACGTAAACAAACAACACTTTTATGACTTTCGCATTTTTTTTTTCATTTCATTTCTTTCTTTTCCTTTTTTTTCAATATTTATTTACTTTTGCTTATAAGAAGCCCTTTTCTTCTGTGGCTTTCTTTTTTCTAAATGCTTTATTTTATTATTTTGGAAAACATTAAAGCAAAATGCTGGCTCACATTATTTTATTTCATTTTATTTTATTTCATTGGGTGATTATTAATGCTTTAGCAAGTTATACGCACTCATAAGGATCGTATATGATGATGACACTCATGTTTTTAATATTTTTTTTCTTCTTTATGAACTTACTAAGATAAACGATTTCATTTGTTTAACTTTTGGATGCTTTTTTTTTATAATTTAATCCCCAAATAAAGCATATATTAGGTCACGAATGCCTTTTTATTTTTTTACTGTGCAATCTTTTATGCAATAAATTTCGTTTTATCTATGTACTAAAAAGGGAGTTCATTTTTTTTATATATAAACATCCTCTCCGTATGATTATTATGACTTTTATTTAATGTTTTCCATATTGTACAGAAACGCAATTCACTTTGAGTTAAAATTTGTATGCTTTTATGTTTAAACAATTAAAAATAAATAAAAAAAATAAAGTTTAAATAAAAATTCAAAATGTTTCTTATTACTTAGGCAACTTTTACTTTGTTTACTATAAAGATAAGTTTGAGAAATATTGGAATAAATTTGTAATAGATGACCTAGAATCTTATGTGACTTTGCTATCATCCTACCGTAATTTTATTAAATTCTGAGCAATAATTAAATTTACAGTTAAACTAGATGACCCGTGCGAATATTTCGCACCATTAGTTGTCATTTTGGTAACATAAAATGAAAATAATTAATAGACATTTTATTAAAAGTATTATAATATTAGAAATCGTAATATATCATACATATTTACATACATACATACATATATTTAAATGCTTTTATAATACTTCTTTGAATACAATGTTAGAGGTAATGACATGATCCTCGTTAACTCTTTACCCGTATGAATCCTTAATACAAACAAAAATATTTTTAAACGTACGCACTCGAGAAAAAGCCACGTATAATGTATAACCCACGTGTAAAGACCGGTTCTGGTAAATACAATCCTATCTTTTGAAGGGTTTGACCTTGTGCTTTTTTTATCATCCCAGCAAAAGCAACTTTCACAGTGAATTGTTTTCATGTCATTCGGAAAGGCACAGTTGGATCAGAAGGTGTAAGGTTGATTCGGCGTATGAGTAATGAAGAATTTTTGCTGATATGATGTGCTTTATTATGTAGAATAGCATTACAATTAAGCAACCCTGTTTACAACTACTACAAAGTATTGCCAAAACAGCTTTTTACCATTTAATATGTATATTATATATAACTGACTTAGTAATAAACGGCATTATAGTAAATAACGATATTGCGAGAATGGATTTTAATACATTCTATATTTTGTAGAACTGCATTACTATTAAACGACTCTGTATTACCACACTTGAACAAAAACATATAATCATAATCATATTATCATGCAGTTCTATATAAAATATAATTTTTATCAATGTAAATATTAATTTTTCAATTTCTACTTATTTTTCGTCATTAGTATTAGATATAAGCTTTAAAATGAGATATCATTCATTGAATCTGATGCTGTGATATGGGAGATATTTGCAACCGACAAAAAGAATGCTATAGAAATAATATATATGATGATACTACTCAATTATGAATCTCAATAATTACACAGAACGTGAACATAGTAGGGTCAATATATGAATTAATTAGTTAATTGGTCAATATATTATGGTAACTAAAACTATCCTACGATGTTATATTAAATTTAGGAGACCATCAACTTATTATATCTCCTATTACCATCAACTCTCTTTGCAAATAAACGCTGTTTTCAACGTTTTTGCCATGAGCTATGTAGGACCACAATAAAGTGATTGATATCACATCGCCCTATATTCTAAATATCTTCTTTGGGTTCTATTGCATGTTCATGATTTGACCATGATAGGATATTTCCAATATATCTTTGACGTTCTATCACACTTGAAATAGATTTTTAATATGTATGCTGCCTAGAGTTGCCAGATTCGCAAAAAGCTGGATATCGGGTTTTAAAAAGCTGGGCAAAAAAAAAAAAGCTGGACATAAAAATGTTAATTGTAGCTTAATTCGTGGACTACTTTGTGATAAACATAAACGAGCCCGCCTTGGAGAGTTGTATTTCAATTTTTGTCTCTATAGGGACTTCAAATTTCGAAATACATAGTTTAAGACAACTTCTGCGACATCTTCACTTTATTATGTTTTTTGTGTTTATCAAGCAAGAGGTAGCGTTCATATTTCGACGCCTCCATTCTATAACATTCTAAGTGTACTTAGAACGTTTTTAATGTTCTTGCATTTTTAAAGTCTACGTTCTCTTACTTAAATATTGTCAAAATTTTGAAGTTCCGTTCCGAAGTTATAGGGAAAAATTTACTTAGAATATGGTGCATGAAAATTTTGAGAGAGACGGAGACGTCGATTTGATTATAATGTCTGTTTGGCACAATTTACACTCTGCCGTGTAATTATATTTTTTCTTCCTATCCAATTAGCATATTTTGCAAACTCTTTACATCTATCGCAGAAAGATGGATGATGGACCAGCTTATTCATCAATATTCATTTCAAGATTTTCTGGAAATTATTTTTTATTCCATTGTAATAAAAAAGAATTCTATTTAGCTTAGTCCTACCAGGCTTGTTAACCATAAAATGCTGAGAATTCTTACATAACATACATACAACATAACATAACATTACAAACCTTTAGTCAAGATTACGACCTAACTTCTCTCAATTTTTATACATGAGTGGTAGGACCTACAGTTTAAAGTCGACCCTGAACGACAGAATTTTAAGAAACTTTTCATGGCAATTTTGCTTACTCTCAGAGTTTTTGTCAGAAATCTGCTGAGAAGAAGATGCCGCAGAAATATTTTTTTTTAATATTTCGTTTAGTTGGAGATGCCTGACCTGGGATTCGAAACGAGGCCTGACATCTAATAAGTTAATAAACTACCCCTAGACCACGGTGTCTTCTTCAGGGACTTTATATTTATGATGCATTAACTTTATGCATAGCTTTATAAGTGGTATTTCCAGTTTCACAGACACTTAAGAGGAATAAATGTTAAGATTTCCGGACGATATTTAAAAGCACAAAGATCAACTGAGTCCCGTACATGCCAAAATCAGTTCGCTTTTAGACACAATGCTATCTAAGCAGCAAAATTTGTTGATATCTTCTATCGTATTGCCACCTATTACCAACAGAACAGTGACATACGTATTCAAGGTGCACAAGAAGCACAGGCGTCTGGAAGGATGTGCTGAAGTAGGCCAAAATCCGATAATCGTGTTGTTAATGGCCAATTATGTAGGTAAGTAACTATTTCGAGAGTTCTCTATGACATTAAGAGGAGTTTTTTAATCAGATGTTGTATGTTTTCATTTAAAACACAATATGCTTTAATTAAACAGAAGAAAATTCCTAAAGAATGAAATTTTTAATGTGTACAAAGCTTAATTCCTATTTCATTACTCAATTTTTAAAATTCATAACAAATTTCATTGTGTAAATAAGCCACCTACTACAATGTATTTTTTTCCGCCTTTTCTTTTCTTTAAACGTGTTACTAATTTTATTAACTCCTTTATTACCACCATACCATTCTAAAATCTTTTTAATGCCAACAATATCAACCACTTTAAGACGCCATTGTACGGAAATTTACAAAATTAATGTATCATTGAGTGGGTAAATCTTAATACCCATGCTGCCATAAAATTATATTTCACGTCTGTTCTTCTCTTTTCTATTTTTTTTCCCTTTTCTTAATAATTCAATCGAAATTTGATTAAGTCAGCTAGCCTTGTAATAAAATCTGTGCGTAATTGAAAATTTCACGCCAAAAAATAAAGCAGAACGACAGGAAAAATTACAGGGTGACTGATATGTATTGCAACCAACTTCAGGTTGTTATCATTTGTAGACCGCTCGTCTCACAGCTGACAGATTTATTCCGGTGACAGTTTATTTTATTATTTACAAGCTTACAAAAGCATTTTGATCTATTGCATTCAGAAAAAAAGTTACTCGTGATGGAATTCAACCGTGATAGTGTGATTGCTTTATATTTGGCTGGAAAACCACAGGTGGCTATCGTTAGAGCCCTCCAGCATTCAAATGTGCATAAATCTTTTGTTTCTCGTACCATTGCTCGTTACCGTTATACTCGCAGTGCTGCATCGCATCCAAAAAGTGGACGAAAAAAAACGGTAACAACATCAGAAATGATCCGAAAAGTGAAGGCAAGATTTGATCGAAATCCATGCCGCAGAGGTAGAAAAATTGCTCATAAGCTGAACATATCGTGAGAACGGATGCAACACGTGTTGAAAAATGAGCTTGGACTAAAGTTATTGAAGTTCCAAAAAGTGCAAGAGCTTATCGATGGACAAAAATAAGTTAGACTGGAAACAGCCAAGGAGTTACTTCGCTTGCATGAAAGTAGCCAGTTGCCGAATTTGGTTTTCTCCGGTGAGAAGCCATTCAAAATGTGAACAAACAAAAAAATCGAGTTGATTTGCAAAAGAGGTCAGCTAAAAATTTGCTCCTACGATTGACCATCAGAACTCAAGTGCCGCCCATGATAATGGTGTGGTCCGCCATAACAACCGATGGTTGCTGCCCGCTCGTATTCATCGGCCGTGGGGTCAAAATAAATGCCGAATATTAATGGGAAAATATCTTAAAGACAGTACTGAAGCTCTGGGCAGACAAACATTTCGGCCGCAGACCATGCAATACGACTCAGCAGGCGTCAATCAAGAATGGCTTCAAAAGGAGGTTTCTCTCCTCATTTCTACCGCACAATGGCCACCAAAATCTCCGGATCTTAATCCGTTGGACTTTTGCGCCTGGAGCATTTTAGGGAGTAAAGTTCTCACTAAAAAATACTAAAATGTCGATCATTTCAAGACGGCGCTTCGCCGGGAATAACCCAAAATACCGCAGTACCACTTTCGTGCAGCCTGTGATGGGTTTGTCGGCGGTTGAAGGCCATAATTCATACCAAAGGTGGCCAATTCGAACAAATCTAAACTGATTCTAAAATTTGAAGTTATTTCCAACATTTTTTGCTTTTGAACAATAAAATTTAAAAAATAAAGCGTTTTACTTTGTTGCATTATATATCAGCCACCCTGTATATGAAGCTTTAAAAGAATTGTTGAACGAGTGCTAAATTTTATACACGTTGTAAATAGGTTGAGAGACAAAATTGAAGTGATTGTTTGTTGTTTTGGAGTAACGAATGAGAGAAGAATTTTTAGCAATTTATAATCTGCGGTAATCTGAAGCAAAAAGGGAAATTAATTCATTACCATGAGTGTATCAGTTAAAGGGTTGATGGGCTTTTGGATTTATTTCCATTAAATTTCTTTTAACATAAAACGATCTAAATAAAGTAGTTTTGAATTTGGTGATGTAAACAACGCAACATGAAATAAACACTGTGATGCTTTAAAAAAAAAAAATAGAGAAATGAAAAAGAATTTCGTAGCGTTTCCTAGATAAGTTGTCTTTAAAACAATATAAACATGTTTAAGCAATTTTTTTTTTTTTGTTTTTCAATTAAAAGTCTCATTTATTTTCATGTGTCAACTGTAATTAATTTATTGCCTTTATTTATAAATATTTAAGTTAAATTATGTTTTATTTCATAAACAATTAGCCAATGACAGCACATATTCATATAAAATACAGTGGCATTTTCTTTTTTCCTATTTTCTGATGTCATTGGTCTCTAGTGCCTCACTGAATTGTTGAATTAATTAAAAATTAAATTATTATACACTACTACCCCTCCTGTTTGCGTCACTTCGCTCTGAGTCTGATTCGAAGTATGCCTCTTTTTAAAATATCTGTGATTTCGAAGTTGCTTCGTTTGTGCTTCGATTTGCTTCGTTAATACGAAAATTTTTGTACAAAGCTAAAACAGAAAAAGGGGATTTCCCATTTAAATCTAGTAAAAATTCGAAATTGTGTCTTTTTAAAATTTCTGTGAGTTCGAAGTTGAATCGTTTTTGTTTCAGTTTGCGTCGTTATTATGAAATTGTTTGTACAAAGCTAAAACAGAAAAAGGGGATTTCCCGTTTAAGTCTAATGTAAATACATACACACACATACATATGTATGTATTTATGTTGTCTGATGGTTGCAAGTTGTAGTTCGATAGCAAATTAAATATTTTTTTTTGAAAAAATCTATTTTTTCAGGTAAAATTATGAATCACGAAAGCAATTAAATGAAAATCAAAACAAATGTATGGCAAATCGTGCTTCGTTTTGCGTCGCGTTTCTTCAGATCCTATTAGGGACGTAAACCGGGGTATTAGTGTATATATTTCTCTGTTATTTATTTTGTTGATTTAAATATTTATTTAAAATCGCACATTGTGGCGTATATATGTTATTAATTAAATAAACATACAATATATCAGGACAATAAATCAATTATTTTATGTTGCCAATAGAAATAAAAACACATTTTACATGAAAGTTTATAAATTAATAAGAGATTTTTGCTTCTGTTACAAAAAAAAAACAGAAACGCTTTAATTAAGCAAATAATCATAATTGTGTTAAGCATTGTCATACAGAACTTAATAGTAACAGAAGCCCAATAAAAAGCAAATTGTCTTCTCAGTGTGTTCAAATAATTTTCGAAAAAGGTTTTTTTCAATTTATTCGTAGATTCCTTAAAATAGAATGTTTTAGACGGTATAGCATATTTTTTTCTTTGATTGTTACAATAAAGATTTTTATTGTCATTCTATTCAAATGTAATCGAAAAAATGTTTCGTATAAAAGTCAGGCATATTAGCTTTGGCTGAAGTATTTCTCACTCAATCCCTTAAACGATTTAAAAGTGGAAAAGAAAGATAAAGAAGAAGGAATTTGCTTAAGTAGTATTTAAAGAAGATTAAAAAAGAAGAATTTGACATATTCAATAAACTTTCTTAATCATTTACTTTCCTTGAAGTAATGTATGGTAGAGCTGTAACCAAACATCTACCTTTCTTTGATAATGTTTTATGTACCATAGTAGGTTCGGAAACGAAAAGATTGCCGTCTGCTGTGACCTAGGAACACTGCTTTCAGTGAATAAAAATTGTGTTGAGATCAGTTTACTGACATCACAAGCAAAAGAGAAAATATTTCCTCTTCCTCTCAGGAGATTTCTGGCAAAAATTGTGATGAAATCGGCGACGATTTTAATCTGTAAGCTCCCACTCTCAAGTGTAAAGTAAAATTAATACAGAAACACCAATTACGTACGTATGTTACTAAATGAGTCTTACTCTTTCCAAGAGTTAATCTCTGCTCTAACTTACTTCGGTGTTCAATATTATTATTACCTACCCTATGAAAAGGCCCCCGGGTAATAGGTTTAGTGCATATATTATTTTGAGACTATTGATGTTTTCTAAAATCGTAATTCGATTTTTCTTAGGCCCATTTACTACCACTCTCAGCATCTTTAAAATATTTATTCAAAAACAAGAACTGAAGCCTAAAGAGTTATTTTTATTTTACTACAACGTTTAGATTAGGTTAGGAAGGAGTCGTAGCTCTGATATCACAAAACTCACGTGAGTACGCAGAGCGGCCTGTTGTGATGTCACGGGTGAACGCAGTCCCTGTACTGACCAAGTTCCACCAAAATCAGGAAAAAGGAAGAAGTTCAGCGCTAGGGTTGCTCAACTTAATCATGACTACCCCGCACTGGAAAACCAGCAGGAATTTCGATGAATGAACTTGATATTAATAGATGATAGCTCCGCTAAGTTAACAAGGAATGGGAAGCCAAGTAGTAATCTAATCCCCTAAACACAGCCACTGTATTCGAGATGACATCACGATCAAGACCAAGACTACAAAGTTTGGTATACAGAAAAACTTTCTTCAATCCAAATATCTCAAACATCAAACTTTTGATGAGTTTTTATTAGAATTTAAAGGAGCGTTTTTAAAAAATATACTAGTAATCGTTTTCTTCATTTAACCTTTTATTTATGAACATATATTTTAATGGTGCCCAATTGCTATGAGACGCTGGTATTTCGAGTTCCATTTAAAGACCCTTTAATTTGAAATATAACTTCTGAAAACGTTCATAAATTACAGTAACAAAACGAATGTTCTATTGATTCTAATGGCCACGTATGCCATTACTCTCCTCATTACAGAGAATTCTGTATTTTTCTGCTGTATTTTAAGATGAATGACAATTTGCAAAACGTGTGACTTATTTCGTGGTGTGTGATACTTATAGATACTGCTTGCTAATGGATACTTATAGGCTATCAATGCAAACATTTAACAAAATGTCAATAAGAGTAAAACAACTACAAAGACCTATTGTAAACACATTCATCAAATGAAACTTATATTGGAGAAATTATCTTTTGTTGTTTATTTTATTCACTTTAAGTCAACATTTATTAATCAAACTATAGAATTGATTCCAATTAAATTTTAAATCTTTAGTAAAGTTGTAAAAATTTAAAAAATAATTAAAAAAAAAACAAGTAACATATTGAAAAGCGGTATAAAAATGGTTTATTTCCACATCACCAATACTTTTATGACCTTAAATGTCAGAAAAATAATAATTACGTATGATAAAAAGTAGAAGTCGCCGTGGTCTAGTAGGTAGTGTGTTGGCTTATTAGACGAAAGGCCCGGGTTCGTATCCCAGGTCAGAAAAATATTTCTTCGACGACTTCCTCTCAGCAGATTTCTGGCAAAGGCTCTGAGAGTAAAAATTGCCATGAAAAGCTTCTCAAAAATCTGTCATTCGGAGTCGAATTTAAACTGTAGATCCCGCCACTCATGTATAAAATTAACGCACACAACATAAATGGTGTGAGAAGCTAGGTCGTAATCCTGACTGAAGGGTTGTAATGGCCAATTATGTATGTATGTATGATAAAAAGTTAAACATTTTTATTTGCTCATATTAAACTTGTTTTCTCAGTGTATATAGAAACACCTGTATTTAATTTTTTTTTTTTTTATATTCTTTATTTATTTACAGTGTTTGATTAACAAGTCCTTTACTTTCGAACTGTAAACTGACACAAGGTACAACATGACGTATGAGTTGTAATAAATTATTTAAATTAATAAAACTTTTAAAATTGCCATTTTATATGCTTTAAAGGGAGATTTTTTCATTTCATTTTATTTATTAACAATTAATCAATTAAACATTTACAAATATTAGGACAAAAAATTATTTTTTATTTTTTCTTTTTTTAATTTTTCTATTTTTTGATTTTATTTTTTTAAATGAAATAAATTTTTTAAATTAATTTTATTTTCTATGTACAAATCGATTCGATTTATTATTTAATTAATCTCACATTTTTTAAATTATTTTTGTAGTTTGTTTTTAATTTTAATATTCATTATTAAATTTTCCTTTATTTAGTTATATTTTTAAAAATTATTTTTAAGCCACTCTTTTCCTATTCCAACCGTAACACTTAGCAGCCCGTTTGCAACTGAATGAGGCCTCCAACATGCACATGTCTTTTCAACATTGAAATTATTCAACTTTTCTTTTTTTTTGTCTTTTATTCAAAACAATAAAACAACAACAACAATCTGCTTAGCTCTATGGCTTTCATTATTTACTTTTTGTCAAGTTAAGTTAACAAAAACAGAAACTCGTCGAAAAATTTATTTTCTTCAATGAAATTTTATAAACGTAGTAGTAATACTAAATGTGCTCTTTAACACATAAGCACTCTCTCTCTCTCTCTCTCTCTTTCTGTCTTCATTTTTCTCCCGTGGTAACATTTACATTCTAGCTTACTAAAGCTAATTCATTGAAATACCCTTCACTGTTAAGTCGAAGCATCTCTTTTAATACACCATTTATGCCATCAGTTTAAATCAGGGGTAGAATAACAGTGTATGACTTGCTCTCTCTATTTATGTTTTACATTAATTCTGCTGAATTAGGGGAAAAAGTTAGAGAAGCATTTCACGAGTTCCTTTCTCTCTCTCTCTCTCTCTCTCTGTTTATGTTATATACTGCATGAGTTTGTATAAACATGCGTTTGCCTAAACAGCTGTTGGAATGCATATCTTGTGTTGATTTGTTTATTTTTATTTTGCCTGCTTAAAAATCAAAACAAATAGGAAAACAAATTGTTCCTGTGTATCCTTGTTTACATTCACGCACACACACCCGCACCAAAACTTATGACATTAACGATAAGGATGTATATGTCTGCCATATACGTCCATAAATTGTGTTCACCTATTACAGCGCAACTATATAAACACATACCATATGTGTGTGTGTGTGTGTTTCATGTTATTTTGCTTAGCCTGTGCCTGTGAATATGTTGGGATTTATTTATGCAATATGGTGTTATTGTTGTTACTGTTATGAATGTATTTAAAGTGCCGTTGTTGTGTATTTGAAATATCTTCCATGTCATGAAGGTCATTTATTTTTATGATGATTTTTATGAATTTGTAATCCCCTTGATTCCTTAATGTTTGAAGTTCGTAATACTTTCAAGGTTATCGTCAAGGCTATACCATTTCCCCAATGAGTAAATATTGTTTAAACCATTTGATTATCTCTTTATGAATTCGAAATGCACAAGCAAAAGTAACATGAAATTGAAAACTGAAATAAATTTTTTTTTTTTAATCAAAAGCAGATAGGATATGAATTTAAAAGGAACTGAGGTTGTTGCAAATGTGTTAACTGAAGCTAATATTTAAAACCAAAATCTTATTTGATCGAAAATTTCCCATGATGACACCGAACCCCATCATGAAAGCATGAACATGATCAATCGGACGTTTTTCTTACCACTCTGGTGCCATAAGTATTCTTTTTTTTTCTTATTCCTCTTCGTTTCATTGTGTGGTTTCAGTTTTATATGCATGCATATATACATTATTGGTTATTGCAACTAATCAGTCTGGATAACGCCACAGTAATCACACCACTTATGCAGCTTAAAGTCGATTCCGAACGACAGATTTAATTTTTATTTGCTCTCAGAATTTTTGCGACAAATCTGCTGAGACGAAGTAGCCGAAGAAATATTTTTTCATATTTTCGTTTTTGTTGAAGATGTCTGACTTAGTACCTTACGTTCTGTGCAAAAGTATTGGATTGTTAAAGTAACTCACAACAGGTCTATTGTCCCTATATTAGTTGCTGGTGCTAAGGGGTTCTGATCTAAAGGGTTCCTAAATGAACTATTTGGAAAGAAGCAGGATTAATGCTTTTGATTTCATTACAGGGTATTGCGAGATTTAATCGCTGACAAGGGTATGTAACAGATTCCAGCCAGACTATGATGTGATGAGGAGAAATTGTATACTATCGAATACCTCCTCTGCAACTGTCCAGGCAGGTTGAAGTTGAAGACCTTGGACAAGGGGTTTCATCGAACGTTTGGACAATTTATCAAGTGCTGATATTAGTGGTCTCCATAGCTTTATAAATAGGTTGAGCTGGTTGAGGAATGCTAGGGCATCAAGGTCGCGCTCTCTTGCATGTTTGTGGTCCTTAATTTTTCCTTTCTTTTTTATATAGTTCCTTTCCTACCTCCTTTCCTTCCCCACATATCTCTTCACAATCCTATCTCTCTCTCTCTTCTACGAAATTATTTTGACCTCTGGGTATTATATTTGTTCGAATGACAAATACGCGTCCTCTCATCTAAACTTTTAAAATTCAAAATTTATGATAAAATAAGATGATGGCGAACTGCTCGGATTTGTAGTATCAGTCTCGAATATATGTCCATCCATAGCCAAAATTATTCCCCTGGAAATCTGTGATAAAATTTTGATTGATGTATTGTCCTGTAGATTGTAAGTTTTGTGGAGTTGGAGCGGTAAGTTGGATATTAAATTAGATAACAATGCATTTATGTATGTATATATAAAGCATTATATTTTTAATTATGTTCGCGTCACAAATCATTTCCTCCATTTTGTTATTATTTTTCCCCTACTTTCGATTTCATTAACTAAGCCTTTCCTTTTAATCAAGACATTGGTCTTCTATAGAAAGTCCTAGGATTATAGGGTTGCCAACTGTCGACTTTAAACTTTTATTGTATCTATCTGAGACCTATCTACTAAATTCCTTGTTAAAGTTATCTTTTCTAGTGTCAGCATACTTCCTGAATATTTTCTAAAGGGATTTGACGAGCCTTATTTAAAAAAAAAATTCTTTTTAGCTCTTCCAGTGGGCCACTAATACTCTCAGTTATATCGAGATAAAATTGATAAGTAGATTAATGGCTCAGCGCAATATATTTCAGTTTATTTGTTGTGTGGTTATGATTCTTTTTCGAGCCCCATAATCTCTTCACTAAATGTGTTCAAATCTATGTGCCATACTATTTGTAATTATTATTAGAAGTTTAAACAAAAATTAAAAATTATGATATTTTGAATATGAAATTTAATTTATTTAATACCCATAAAATTATTAACACATTTTAATTTTGTATGCCTTTAAAGGACTTACCTAAACAGTATCATAAAACAAATACAACCTGGAGTTCATATTCATATTCATTTATTCATACATTTTATTTATGATGTGTTAAGATTGTTTTTTTTTTGTAATACAACAATGAAAAAAGAGACTAGTCGCCTGCTATTCTATGTCATTAAAAATAAAACAATTTTCTCTTCGGCCACAACAAAATTTAAGGTCAGTTTTATTATACTCCTGAGACTGTTGAAAGAAAAACGTGTTGTTTTATATCAAAAAAAAAGAAATATTTGTGGTATGTATGTATGTACGTATGTATATATGGCATGTATGTATTTATTATAAGTAAACAAAATTCACTTACAAACTGTTTTAAGGGAAATTAAAGGAATTTCACTGTGTTTTTCACTTTAATATCCACGTGCTGTCCATTATTCTACTGACCGACCACTTTAAACGATTTTATCTAATGTTTTTGTGTATCTGGCTGGTGTTTACGAGACTCTGTTAGTATCTGAAAACAGCTTAATTTTATTTTATGTTTTACGAGATCTGATTTACTTTTTTTTGTTTTTTATTCTACTACCCTTCACTTTAAGATAGGTATTCTTAGTTTGGGCAGAGTTTTGTAAAATTACGTTGTGGGAACGTCTTTACTTAAATCACTATAATTTCGAATCATACTGCCGTCCACGTTAAACTTTTAATCAAAGTACGTTTCGTAATTTTAAAGAAATTTCAAACAACCCGACTAAATTGACTGTTTTCTTTGCACTCATTCTAAATGCATATGCTAGGAGACACCATTTTAGTGGCTTAAATTCTTGCCAAATTTGTTTAGGTTTGTTTAATAAAAACTTTAATAATTAAAAGTCCTTTATTTTTTCCAAAAGGTTTTAAATTTTTTTTTTTAATCAAAAAAATAAAGCGGTCGTAAAGAAAATGCAGCAATTCAGAAAATCTAGATTAATTGATTTAGAAGATAGTAGAGGAGCAAAATGTCTAAAACGCATTATCTTAGACAAAGGGCCCACAAGTAGAATGCAGATTACAAATTTTAACTAAAACTTTAGTTGGCTTAAAACAGGCAAACTTTTGCCTATTGTACGAAAAATTCTCCAGTGTTTACAATTTCTCTACGATGAATGGTTTTAAAAAATAAAGAATTCTTAACAAAATTACGAAATGCATTATAAATAACTATGACAGAAATTTCAAAGAATCGTTCACCAGAAATGCGCTGTCTCACCGCTGCTTTAGTTTCATGGTTAAAGTGAGATTTAAGAACTCCAAATCTAAAAGAGGACAATGTCTACCAACATCCTCACAGGCAATGATGTCATCCATGGTATGCTTATGTACATATATCTTCCCGCGATTTGGATATAAATCACAGTCACTACGATGCTCCGACAAGGAGGCCCCAACCATTGTCGGGAAGATTCAAGTGTCTAGAATTCCCGACACGCGTGGTTCTAGAATTAAACACAGGCTTCGCAGTTCAGTCTTTTTGTATATCCAAGAGGGGTAAATGTACCTAACAGCACTGAGTATAGAGGCAATCGTTACCTACTCCATGTGTGGGGACCTCACCCACTAAATCCCATCCTCGTATCGTGGGATGTTGTTATCACTCCGGCGCTACTGTGGTATTACTTCAGAGTGCAGTACATTTGGCCCTTTGGCCCCTGCATGCGTTCGGATCGCGTATCGAAAGTTGAGGTGACATCTAAGTGTCTCCACTATTTCCAATTGAACTTCTTACATGAAGACAAGCTGACAACCCTCGATAAGTGAACCTTAAATTAACATAGTACCAACACGAATATACTTCTAGTAACACAGGTAAAAATCGCCGTAGTCTAGTAGGTAGTGTGCTGGCTTATTAGACGTAAAGCCAGGGTTCGAGTCCCAGACCAGACATCAAATTAAAATACAAAAAGTATTTTTTTGGGAAATTCCTCTCAGTAGATTTCTGGCAAAAACTCTGAGGGTAAATAAAATTGCCATGAAAAGTTTCTCATAAAATCTGTCGTTCGGAGTCGACTTTAAACTGTAGATCACGCTACTCATGTATAAAATTAACACACACAACATAAGTGGTGTAAGAAACTAGGTCAATAATCCTATCTGATGGGTTCTAATGACAAATTATGTATGTAACACAGGTAATAGTAGTTATGTGGATACTACATATGATACTAAAAATGAAAAAGCAAATGCTAATATAGTAAGTTCATCTTATGGATATTGAAAATTGTAAAAACGCATAGAAAATTTTCAATGGAGAGAATGACATTTATTTGAAGTATTTTCTTTCATGCATTGAATGTTTCATTCATGATAGACTTGAAGTACTTACTTATTTACATAATTGGCCATTAACAACATGATTAACGGGCACCTCCGTTTCTTGCTCGCCTGGTTTACACCTATCGGTGACAGGGTCTTTTCAATGCAATTAAGGTAATTCTCTTAGTCGACTTCCTTAAATTGTCTCATTAAACGCATCTGGCAGGAGGATCCTTCTCCATTCTAACGACATTGCCAAGCTAACGCAGCCGCTGGATGTTAATATGATGCACAACAAATGAACACATACAGCTCAATATTACATCGGATGCGCAAAATCATCGCCAACTCGCTCTGGACGGAAGATCTTAGCAAGGACTCAAATACCCTAACAGGTGGTGAAGATTTGAAGTACTTCCATTAAAAAATGGAGTGGAGTCAAATTGCATGATCAATGATTTGCAATCTCTCTTCCAATTTGATTAAAAAACAGTCGCTAATGTTGCGCTTTCATCGTTTATTTTTAATGCAACCTATTGATGACGTCGTTTTTTTTTTTTTATGGTGCATTGGAAGCATTTAGCTACCTTTAGCTGATCTTCACATCGAATTCAGCAAATCTGTTTGTATTTGTTGTTTGAAGTATTCATTGTGCCAAAAATTATGTTCTTCTTCGTATAAATAACCAACAATCAGAGACCTGCGCCGAGCAAATTTGTCGAAGGCGGCGGTTAAATTTGAAAAGCTCTTATATATCCCATAAAACTTGGTTGCTCCACTATGTTAAAGTGCCTTAGATCTCTGTAGCACATTTGCACAAGCAGACGTGCGTTAGCTTAGCCGACTGTCAGCCGATCGGCGCAGGTCTCTGCCAACAATAGAATATTAATTTATCAATAGCGTCCTAAAGTCCAATAACATTTTTATATAAAAACCTGTGCTATAATATTATCCACAAATCTACTTTGGTAAGAAACGTCAGCCATAAAAATGAAATTTCTTCGGCTTTGAATTCATATTTTGGCTATAAAGCAACAGCTGTGGCTTTAACTCAAATCGGATTTATTAAATTTACTTTCCCTTTTTATTTTTATTACCTACAGACAATGAAAGCTTAAATAGAGAACTGTTTTAAGGCCCTTGCTTATCTTTTAACGCCATTTTAAGTTTTATCTTGTTGTTGGTATTTATGATTTGCCATGTCTGTTTGTGTAAATTTGTTGTAGTTGTTGTCTGATTTTTTGTATATTGTAGTTAATAGAGTTTGTCTGGCATGTTTTCTAAGAGTTTATTCCGGTAGATTTTCATTGTATATTTCTACTTCAATTTTGTGTTTGTGTGAGTATAGGCTTTATGCCTAGTTGAACAAATGATTGTCACTTAAACTCATATCATACATATACTGGAATAGCTACAGTGACTAATAAAAGTGATAGTACCTTGATGAACAATTGAAAACAAAACAACCTCAAAAATAATAAAATTGTTAATAAAAAATTCAAAGTCGGATTATTTTTTGTTGATAAAAATCCAAAGTCGCGATATTTTTACGCCACACTGTTTAAACAATTTTGCCGTTTTTTTTTTTTTTTCATTTTTTGTTTCATTTCTTTCGTTTCCTTTTTACGCATTGTTTAGGGCATGTGTCAGTTGGAATTAATGTATTACTTGTAGGTAGCAGAACGTGTTAAAAACACTGTGTGTCCAGCAACTCTAGACACATACATTACCATTAGGAATGTAAGTACGCTTGTGGATGGGACTTAAACACATTTAGAGATGAAAAAGTAAAAGTTTTCTAACTGCACAAACAAACGCACACAAACAAAAACTAACGGAACAGAAGAAGAAGACAAGTAAAACTACATGACTTAAATGTAGAAATGGTGGTTGGTCTACAACCAAAATCTGTTTTTGTTTGAGTTTTTAAGGAACAATTGGGTCATTTGAAGTTCCTTTTTCCCTTTTCTGGTATTTATCTGTGTACAGGGGTATTTGCTTTTGGGGTTACGCATGTTTAAAGGCATGAGTTTTCTTAGTTTTCCCATTGGAATAATTTGACAAAAAAGAAATAAAAAATAAATTTTTTGTGGCCATACGTTTTAGGTTGTTGTTGTTGTTGTTTTGCCAGCAACATGATTTATTAATTTACTTTCCTGTTCTGCCACAAACAGGCAAAAAAAAATACATGGAAAATAACGTGGTAAACAATAAAACTCTTTCAACATTTTGTGTGTTTGATTTTTTTGTTTTTGGCTCAGTTAGTTTGAGCCATTGTATAAAGGATTTAAAGGATTTGATAACAAAAAAAAACAAAAACAAAAACTACGCCAGTCAGTCAATTTTAATAAAATTTTATTGAATATACAGATATTTCGAACTTTGATTGACATGATATGCACTGGCATTGGAAAGGATTTTGAAAAATATTTTGTATTTAAAAATTAATACAGAAACTATAGAAGCGAATTAAAAAAAAAAAAACAAAAATCAAATGTAAACAATGTTTGAAGGATTTTATTAAAAATGTAAAATTTTAAAATATAAATTTAATTTGAAATATTATCCTATTAAAGTTTTGCTTACACGTTACGCTGCCTAATGCCGTAATAAGTTTTCTTTAACTTAATTCGTTTTGTGTTTTTATCCTAGCTAAGAACACTTGAGTTATGTCTACAAATGCTTTTTTAATCGGCTGAAATTTCTAAAGTTCCCAGGTTAATTAAATTCCAAATTTATGGCTATACATATACACATTGACATTGGATAATCAGCACGCAAGCGAAAAAATTTTATTCGACCTTTAAACTTTACACATGAAACCAGCATCAAAGCCCTCACGCACAGTGGTGTAATACTTCCCGCGATTTGGACATAAACCACAGCCACTACGTTGCTCCAACAAGGGGGTCCCAACCATTATCGATAAGATTCAAGTGTCTGCAGCCCCCAACACCCGTGGGACTTCCACACCACAGGCTTTGCAGTCTATTTTTTACACCTAGGAGGGGTAAATATACCTAACAGCACTAACTATAGAGGAAATCGTCACATTCTCCGTGTGTGGGGCCCTCACCCACTAATTCCCCCTCCCCCTTCTCGTCTCGTGGACTATTGTGACTCCTCTGGCACTACGGTGGTATTACTTTGGAGAGCAGTCCATTTAACCCCTGCATGCTGATATCCGCATCCGGATTGCATATCGAAAGTTGAGACACTTAAATGTCTCCACTATTTCCTCTTGATTAGTTCCAGTATCATCTAAGCCTGCATGCCTACAAGTTCTGCATTATCAATCTTAGAATTCGCTCCACGCAGTCCAGTCTGCTACCAGTTGCAGTCCAAATGGCTCAGAACTGGTGACTCAATCACACCAGAGGCAGTAGGAGCAATTTTAATCCATCTGGCATTTAAGTTATCGAAGGTCATTAGCCTAGATCATCTCAATGTTTATATATTTTTTTTTTAACAGCTCAAAGTAGCTGTAATAGCGTTTCCATTTTTTTTTTATTGGTTCTGTTAGTTTATCAGACGTCAGACATCTCAAACTAAATGAAATATGAAAAAATATATTTCTTCGGTGACTTTGTTTTAGCAGTCTTCTGCTAAAAATTCTAAAAGTAAATAAAGTTCCCATTAAAAAGTTTTTTTTTATAAAATTCATCATTCAAAATCAACTATAAACTATAGGTCGCGCCACTCGTGTATAAAACTTAACATCCACAATATAAGTGATGTCAGAAGCTAGGCTGTAATTTTGATTGAAGGTTTGTAATAACCAACTGTGTATGTAAATACATCTTAATAACTTAATGTTTCAATTCGTTATTTCCCTTAATGTTTAATAATTTAAAAACTAAGCAATACACGCTTTCAAAACCAAAAAAGTTTAAATAGGCGGATAAAATAGATCAGGTCATCAAGCTTTGTATATCATAAAGAGAAAACAATTCTTTTAAGTCAGCAGTACAAAAAATAATGTTTAAATCGCTTTCCTATTAATCACGTTTACACCAGTTTTTATCACTTGCTTCCTCTATCCATTTGCCTTTGTAAACGAACTTATAACCAAAGTAATAAGTGAACTATTCATATATGAAAATAGTTTTTTTTTTCTTTTCATCTCAGCATTCAAGGCAAACCATAATGAATGTGTGGGCCTGTCTCAAAAAAAGCAAAAAAAGAAAAAAAATTCACACGAAAGGTTTAAAAGACTTTTGCAGGATATTTTAAAAGTTTCCTTTTAATTTAACACAAGTTTCTTGGTACAAGTATTTTAATGCCATAATTTTGTGAACAACCAAAAAGATAAAAACAGAATCAAACAAGAAAAAGTGCATGAGAATCAGTTTTAATATTTTTTTTTTTGTATGTCACCATCACCATTCAACCGAAAAACGTTCAAAAAATCAAAAAAAAATTCTATTCATTTCGGTAACGATGCATTTATTTTCCTTCATTGTGTGTAATTTTCATTTTTAACGTGATCGTTTCGTTTCATTTTATTTTTTTATTTCTTTTTTTCTATAAATTTTTATAATCTGCCGAATTGCAGCACTTAAAAAACTACTGATGCAGCACTTTAGATACAAGCGCGCGTATTAAATAGTGGCAGCTGAATTGAAATACAAAGAAAAAAAATTAATTTTCCATGTTTTACGTGTAGCAGTCAACAGATAGTCTGTACGTACATCGAATACACCATGCATGCCTAGGCATTACACGTTGCACTGTACTTGTGCACATAGTTTACACAGTGTATGAACGGGTGGTAAATATTGAAACAAATCATGGCTTTTATGCTGAACAGAAAAAAGAATCAAAAAATAAAAAGATTTTCTGCAAAACTATTTAATGTGCATGTACTTGTTTTCAAAACTTTCCACGTTTGTGTTTTTGTTCCTCTTTTATGGAAAGGCCTTTATTAAAAGTTTTTTAATTAAATTTTGAACAAAAAAAAAGAAACATCCGTGATAGACAGATACTTCAATATACTAATTTTACCTAAAATTGCATTCATACACGTACAGTAATGTGATCAATTTACAGTGTCACAGAAGATATACAGCAAGACCCCACTTAACGCTGCCCCACTTAACACTGCCCCACTTAAAGATGCCCCACTTAACGATGTCCCGCTTAACGCTGTTTCAGTATTACGCGGTAGCGTTTAGAATCCCCTAAATCGCGCGTTGTATTGATACTTGTGGTGAACTATATAGCATATGTCTTTAATGACAGAATAGAGATTCCAACTGTATTTCAACTTTCGGAAGTTGCAAGGTATTTACATATGTACGTGTTAAGCTGCCCCGCTTAACGCTGTTTCGTTTAACGCAGCAACTTATAGGAACGTATCCGCCGCATTCAGCGGGGTCTTACTGTAAATGGATGTACATATGAGTATATTACAGATTAATTGTACACTTTAAAATACCCGTAATACTCGAGAAAATTTAAATTTTATAAATTGAATGAAACACATGTCTGGTGAGGATGGCCCCACAGTACCTCATTTGATCGGACCAATTTTCGTGCACTTTTTCGAGTATATAGGGTAGTATCTCGGCAATACCATCATGAATGTTGGCTTTTAAATGCTCAATAGTCTTTAGATTGTCGCCGCAACAGTTTCATTTAACGGCGCCTCGGTTTCAAATAGTAGCTTCATGTCAATTATTATCGCCATTTCTCCTAATTAAACGGTCATCAAACGTTTGACGCAATAAATCGATTGTGGCACGAGATATGTGGCAAATTTCTTTCAGAATATTATGATGAAGAGCATACATATACTACAACCCTTCAGTTAGGATTATTGACCTAGTTTCTTACACTAATTATGTTGTGTGTGTTAATTTTTATACGTAAGTGAAGGGCCCTCCAGATTAAAGTCGACTATGAACGACAAAGTTTTGAGAAATTTTTCATGGCAATTTTATTTACTCTCAGAGTTTTTGTCAGAAATCTGCTGAGAGGAAATCGCCGAAAAAATTGCCTGGGACTCGAACCCTGGCTTTACGTCTAATAAGCCTACCTACTAGATCACGGCGACTTCGACTACGATGAAGAGAGTGTATAAAAAAATTCGTTATCATGGTGCTGTAAGTGTCTCCATTGACCATAATGGTTGCGCTGTCCTTATTTCCAAAGAAATATGTCCTTATGATGCCTCCTCTCCACAAGAAGCACCAAACAGTGTAAGACCGTGTTTAGGTTGTGTAAGCCCTAAATACGCTTGTTTATCCTTCAGTTAGGAATTACAACCTAGCTTCTTACAACACTTATGTT
The DNA here is from genome assembly GCA_014635995.1 of Sarcophaga peregrina. NCBI lineage: Eukaryota > Metazoa > Arthropoda > Insecta > Diptera > Sarcophagidae > Sarcophaga > Sarcophaga peregrina. The sequence continues at coordinate 42,730,405 of CM025790.1, read as the reverse complement.
GTACGTGTTAATTTTATACATGAGTGGCGGGACCTAAAGTTTAAAGTCGACCCTAAACGATGGATTTTTTGAGAAGAAATATTTGTTCATATTTCGTTTTGTGGGATCTGTCTAACCTGAAATTGGAATCGCGGCCTGTATAATAAACTAACATACTTCCTTCTAGACTACAGCGACTTTAATTTGTTAAAGATATAGTGCTTGCTGTTCTCAAAGAAATATGGATTGATGGCGCCGCCAGCCTAAGGTTTATACTAAACAGTAATAGTACCTTACCGCTGAAGATGAGTTTTTAATGGAAATTAGGATCAGTTTTCTGCTGTTCCAGGGTCCATTCAGTGAACACACATTGTTGTCAATTATGTTGTGATGTATTCTTGCCGTGAACGATATCTCTTTGCTAAGAAGTGAGTATATAGATGAAGCATGAGGAACAGGATCTCAATTTTAATAAAATTTATTTATTTATTCATTACAAATTGTATTCTAATTATATACGAGCTGAGTAACTTCGACTATGTGCTCGATGTAGTGTCACAGATCAGAGTCTCTGGTGGGAATCGAACCCACGACCCTCATGCTAATAGTCTAGCACACTACCCACTAGACTATCAGGGCACTCATTTAATAAAATAGTTTTGGTATTTGCACTTGTTTTTAAATGAAAGATGTAGACAGTCACGGTTGCAAGCTAAACCTTGTGTTTCAATCATTACTTTTATTGATGTTTCACAACAATGGCAAATTGAAAATTGAACTCCACTCACTTTTTATTTCTTCTTTCAACTGTTACATCCTTTTTTAGAGTGGATTTATAGAGATTTGAGTTTCAAACTGACGAAACTTTAATGGAATTTGGTATGCAGTTTTGCTTAAAGCAATGGCGATTATAACCCAATTTAGATGTCTTCCAGGACTAAAAAACATTCTAAATACGTGATCGATTTTTAGTAGATTGAAATACGAAATTCATATTCGTACTGTGATGTGCGTCGTATGAGTAATATTCAATTCGATTAGTTCTGTATACAACTAAATCCACGATTTTTTGCTGCATACTTTTCAGGGTAATTGTTTCAGTACACACAAGTAATACGATACGTATACGTAATATTTTTTGGAATTCAATTAATTATAAAGTATACCGTTAATTTGTTTGATTTTACAAGCAAACATTTTCAAAAATTTGAAATTTTAAATATTTTTATCATTTCATGTTACATTTATCAAAACCGGCCGTATAAAAGGAGTTACGTGTAGCTCAGAATGAAATTAGTAGGCTGTTAGAGTTATAATTTTGTAATAGCTAAATAAAGATTTGGCATGAACAATTTTTTCCAATTTTTGTCGGCCAAAGTTTCTCGTTCTAGTGTCAACATAAATACAGTGGAGGCCTTATAATTAGAAACGACTTAGCAATATGTATGTTTGTTAATTTCTTTTCAAAACTTTTTTACTCATTTTGAAACCAAGAGTTAAAAAAGGCAGTACAACATGTTAGCTTTAATTTTAAAATAAAAAATATTCGCAGCATCAATATCATTTTTAAAAAAATTAGCCAAAAACAAAAAATACCAATTTCAGGTTGGTCATATAATTAGAAATAAAAAATATTCTTACAAACATCTTAAAAATATCTGAATAAGTTCACATTTAATGGGGATATTTTTTAATATTTTGTCGAATAGCCCTTGTTTTGAACAACATCTGCAAGTCTTTTCGATAAACTTTGTATCAAACGTTGGCATGTTTGTACCGAAATGTTGTGCCAGCTTTGTTGCACCAGCTGAAACATTTCATCTTTATTTCGAGGGTTTTTGTAATTAAGATCTCTTTTGACAATTATTTGAAAAACTAGGTATGAAGCCTAGACCCAGAAAAACCACACCAGCAGAAGACAAAATTATTTGAAGGATCAGGAAGAGAAACCCTTTCTTGTCTTCTCGTTTGAATAAAGGCTGAAAGTGGACAATTTTAACGTCAGAAACATTCACACGGAGAATAAGAAGGCGTTTACAGGGGCCGGGACTTCGAGAAAAAATTGCATGCGCAGAAAAAATTGCATGCCTCAAAAAAAAAAATAAAAATCGGTTACGGTTCTCCAAGTTTAATTGTTCCAATCTGATGGAAAAACTTGTTTAAGACATTCTCCAAACAAAGCCCTTGGTTCCAGGTACATAGTTGCACAATTTAAGATGAGTTACAAAGTTCTGAAAATAAATTAGCAAACATATATGTTGCTAAGTCATTTCTAATTATAAGGCCACCACTGTATGTACGTCTGTAAATTTAGACGAAAATACAACATAAAAATGATTTAATAGAAACATCTAGAAACATCATAGAGCATCTAGACGCCTAGATATACTGATTGGCTATGTGTCTTGCAATCAAAAATCGGCTAATCTAGTAGATAGCTTGTTGACGTATTGAACCGTAGGTATTAGTAATAATAGTATAGCTTTAAAAGTTAATTTAAAAATAAAAGGAATTTCTTGTCATAATAGTTATAAAACTTGTTGCCCAACTCTCAAGTAAGTAGTCAACTCAATGAATAGGCAAAATTTATTCGCTTTTTTATTTTCTTTCTTGACGTTTTTATTTTATTTGTATCAGCTTACTATACAAATATAATCTTTATTTAAATTCTGTGCAGTAACTGCTGCTCCAGCAATTTAATATCGAATGTTTGTATGTCAACATAGAATTTCCTTTATCTCTCAGTTACTCCTTTCATCTCTCTTTGTCTCTTGCAGTCTTGCCATGAATTATCCTTGTTATCTTTGAAACATGAAACATATTCACTCACACTCACTCACTAATAAACTCACATGCAATGATTTTTGTATGAATACTGCATACATATATGTGTACATGAGTTGTTTAATATTTGTTGCACGTTTCAGTGTCTGAAGGCCATACTATGTTGCACTGAATATGAATACATCGTTAAGTGTAGCATTTGTTTTAAAAGTTAAGGTTTTCCAAAATTGACTAAATATAACAGCGGAATAGAGATAGAATTTGAATTTTTATTTGAGAATCATGTCTTCTGTGTTTCGATTATTTTTAAAATACGCTTCCTTTTTTTGTTTGTTTTCATTTGAATTTTTGTCACATCGGAAGTTACTTTAACTGTCGTGTGATGTCAATTTGTAACACTTTAGCAGGAAGTTTTATTGATATACTACACTCATGGCTATTAAAATAAATGCAGAACATTATTAATATTTTAAAAATATAAATTCCATTCAATATTAACTACATACATAATTGGCCATTACAACCCTTCAATCAGGATTACGACCTAGCTTCTCACACCACTTATGCTGTGTGCGTTAATTTTATACATGAGTGGCGGGACCTACAGTTTAAAGTCGACTCTGTTTCATGGCAATTTTTACTCTCAGAGTCTTTGCCAGAAATCTGCTGAGAGGAAGTCGCCGAAGAAATATTTTTTCGTTTTGATGTCTGACCTGGGATATATTATCTATATCAATATTAATTAAGTAAATTTAAAGCTGAAATGCTTCAATTTTATTCAATAAATTTCGTACCCAAATAATGGCAAAATCGATAAACCAATTAGACGACAACAACCTTGACCTACTCTAATCAAAGAAAAAAAAAGGAGAAGAAACACATCGTTTTAATGTTACAAAAAAAAAAATTGTGGTATCCACCTTAATGAAATTAAAGTAACAAAACAACAATAAATCAGGCACTCTGTTTAATGTACCACAAACCATGAGATACAAGCTAAATAAGCAACTATTTTTAGCCACGTTAAAATGAAATAAATTCGCGTTTACCAAAAAACCCAGACTTTATCATTACAATACACATCTATACCTATGTATACGTGTATGTACACATATATATTCACTATAATTATATAGAGTTACTGGGAACCATTATGCAAATTGATTTTACCTTTAACTACCTGTTGTGTTTTGTGTACAATTTTCTCTCTCTTTTATTATGTGTTGTATACGAGGTGGCCACAATATTACCCCAAAATTAAACGCTCTTTTTTAACAGCGGGTTAAAAGCATTCACTTAATTATTGCGGAAAACTGTTGAAATTTTTATATGAGAGTGAAAACACACACACACAGACATAAAGTTTTATGGAACATAAAATAAAAATGAAATAAAATTTAAAGGCGCTAAAATGCACAAGAACATACTCTACGTTAAGCATTGTAGGTACAAAGAGAAATGTGGTTTTGCTTGAAGCATTATCAAAATAACGTTTTTTATTCCAAAAGCATAGCTGCAGAATTTTTATTTGATATAATAAAATGGAATACATAATTGCTGAAAAATTTCAGTAAAATTGTGGAATTATTGCCATAGCTATACCATGATGTTACCATTCACTACAAGCCGGCACATCCAAAACCCATTTTAATAATCTAAAGAACAAAAATCTATGCAAAGCTTTGGCAACTGTCCACAAGCAATATTTTTTTTTCCTTTTTTTTGGTAAAACCAGCACTCAGGGGATGGCCCCTAATCATGGAGTACATTGTGCAGGTTTAGAAAAATAGTTTATAGGAAGGTATAAAGAGGGAGTAGTGTTTATGGATATTAGATTTAAACTTACCAATATTGTAATTGACGTGATAAGGAACAATTGAAAGACAAACGCCCTACCTAAAGCTGCGAACGGCAAGGAAACAAGTTGCTGCTAGGTGACTACAAAATGACCTTCACCTTTAGACAGTCTACAGCATTCGTCCCCAAGAAGCCCGCATCATAAGTTATGTATGTAATAGAATATATTTAATAACTATTTTGTTTGATAGTGTTGTAGTTTAAAACTTTAACTGACACAAAACAGACGGATGACAAAACACTACTCAATATCCTTATAAACTTCGAAAGTAGTCATTCAAGATAATCAAGTTCTTCCAGACAAGCAAGTGATTGCATTACAATAGCAAGTCATAGGGTAATATGGTTGCCAAGTGATAGTTCTTATAAACAACATCAGTAATGATAACGTCTTAATTACTGTAATTATCAGGAATTTGGTTTTTTGGTTTTTTTGGCAGATGGCTATGATTGAACATTCCAAGATATTCGCTGTAAATGCTTAGATCGAGTGTTGAAGCCTCTTAATATCTAAAGGCGGCAACCATAGTTTTATTACAAAGAGTGGAATGATTTGATAAGTCGACGACTTCATTCTATAGCATTCTAAGTATACTCAGAACGTTTTTAAATACTACGTTCTCTAACTTAAATACTGTCAAAATTTGGTTAACGTGCGCTCATCCGTTCCGAAATTATAGAGAAAAATCTACTTCGAGTACACATACAACCGTAAGGTGCGTGAAAACTTTGAGGGCTCATAACTCAAAATACACTTTTTCGACTTAGAATGTTATAGAACGGAGGTGCCAAAGTAAAGTAAACCCAATTCTGAAGAAGTTGGTTAGACGGAAAACTTTGTCAGAAACCTGATTTTTCTTTGGTTTGGCGTATGGTTTTGATGACTGAAAAAATTTCAGAATCGTCACAGCCAATACTGGGTACTGGGACAATAGAGACACTACCCATACCCTACTGCAGATTCTGATGAGGCTAAACAGAATTGCATGTTTATCTAGATTCCAATGCCCACTATAGACTATCACTTGTGGCTTATTAACTCACAAAGTTTTCAATCGTATTCGGATTACGGTCTGGCATGTATGCATGAATGTTTAGTCTTCTATCACTGTTGTTGTTCAAACCCTCCTTCTAAACTCCTGTTGATTTTTTAATGGTACAGATATTTATGCATGGTTTGATGTACAGAGTCATAGTAATCTAGTGGATAGTGTGTTGGCTTATTAGACGTAAGACCACTGCTCAAACCCCAGGTTAGACATCTCCAACAAAACGAAATATGAAGAAATATTTCTTTGGCGACTTCCTCTCGCCAGATTTCTAGCAATAATTCTGAACCCCAAGCCAGACGTCAAAATAAAATACAAAAACTATTTCTTCGGTGATTTCTTGTCAGCAAATTTCTGGCAAAAACTCTGAGAGTAAATAAATTGCCATGGAAAGTTTTTCAAAAATCTGTCGTTTGGAGACGACTTTAAACTGTAGGTCCCGCCACTTATGTATAAAATTAATACACACAACATAAGTAGTGAGAGGAACTAGGTCAATAATCATGACTGAAGTGTTGTAATGACCAATTATGTATATAAATAAATAAAAAATTGCTAACTTATGCTGACTTTAAATTCTAGGTTCCGCTTTACTCATTTATAAAATTAAACAACGCAACATCAGTGGTATGAGAAACTAGCTCGTCATCTGGGACGAAGGACTGTAGTGGGCTTGTATTGTCTCTGGTATTACAAGCTACTGGATATCTCAAACTTATCTGTTGAATTATTCATAATTTTTCTTTCGAAGGCATTCTACAAAATATTATCACAATCTACGAGTTTTTTGAAAATACCTGATCCAATCTATTAAACATTTTACAGCCATCATTATCAAATCTTCGTTTCATACACAATCTTCGACACATCGAGTCTTCATACTTCATATTATCAATAACGATTCCGTTTACTTATTTCTTAATTACAATACAACTACAAATTATATTTAATTATATACGAACTGAGTAACTTTAGTTTTACAGACCAAAGCCTCTGGTGGGTATCAAACCCAAGACCCTCACGCTAATATTCTAGCACACTAACCACACACTACTAGACTACGAGGGCACCAACCGTTCCGCTATTTAACTACATTTCACACAGAATTTAATGACTTACTTCTGAACAGTATTCAGTATAGAAGTTATCATCTCCGAAAATGCATTTAATAGTCCTCGTAGCTCATAAAAATTGTAGGGCATTTAATAGGGCAGTGACAACTTATGACGTATTCCCCTTTGATATCATTTTATTACATCTTTTAACCTAGAAACTTGTGATACGTTTTACGATTTTTTCTACTTTGTTGTTGTTATTGTTTCTACATGTGTATGGTATGGTATACTATGGCATGGTATGTAAACGGAAATTTGCGGTTCAATTTAAATGTCATCAAAATTCCATGTAATTTTAAATGATGAAATATGTTAGAATTGCCAAATAAATATTTTATAGGTTTTGCGAAAGGCTTATTTTCTATTGAATTAGAAGGTTATAGTGTTGTGTTTAGTGTTATTGTTGTTGTTGCTGTTGTGTTTGTTGTCACATAAATTTTTCATAAAATAGCCCCGTTTGCACTTAAAATCATTTAAGAAATTAAATATTAATGTTATCCTCTATGGTATGTAAGTGCTGTGTAACAGTTTTTAAATGGGTATTTAAAGTGATACAAGTTGCGGTAAAAATAGGCCTTTAATAAAGCCATTTAAAGAATGAACATAAATAGGGTGAAAAATGGCAGCTTTTCCAGAATTTTTATAAGGTGATGAATGAGTTCTTTCTTACATTTACTTGTTTTTTTATTTTTTGCATCGATTCTTCAATAAACGCTTGCAATTTTTTAATTTTAATAAAAAGTACTTTGTGTGTGAAATATCATCGAAATTATTTATATACTTGCAAGACCTATTGATTCCATTATGTGAGGAAAATATCCGCGTTCAAATATCTGTAACAAGTTTTCCACGTAGAGTACATAAGAAATGTCCAATTTACCATGATTCTAGCATATAAACCAGACTGAATTTGACTAAAGACACGGATCTGTAGCTTGTTGTTTGTTCGCTTATAATTGCGACTAAAGAGCACTCTACCATAACTGCCAGATAAATGATGCATCAAATCGTCAAAGGCGTTCATTGAAATCGCCAAAAAATCGTCAGAATAAATAAATTAATGAATTTAAACTTTTTAAAAACAAAAACTTTATAAAGTCAATGTCAAACAGCAATAATATTGCATCCTCTATACCTATGTGTGGTGTAAATATTAGGGAGTCAGAGGATCTTGGCTTCATGGGTATGAAAATTCAGTGTGATGCTCGCTTGGTTTGTTAAAACGTTGCAATAAATACTTCATTTCATCTGATCTACTTACAAATTGCATGTATGGGTAGACCCTATTTTGAGACTTCTCAACCGTGTACAGGTGAGGCCGTAGTAGGTCGTTAATCACGATAGGATTCCAACTCAATTGACTTATTGGCTTATTTCTATTGATATTGCTCAAGCGAAATAAGGGGAGTTGTTTATGAAAATCATATACTCCCACGTAACACTCGTCTTTTTCGGCCAGCACATCCGTGATCGCTTGGCCAGTGTATCGCACACTACATTCTTCACAGAAAAATCATCACAGGTATTCGAAAATAACTTAAAAATATAATACTTTAAACCTTTTTATAGTAAACTTAAGGAGGCTTTTAAAGTACGAAAGTAAACTAAAGTAAGAAAATTCTGTAAATTTTTAATTGCTAAAAATTGTACAAAATAAGGGCATAAATCGTCAAGTCGTTAAAATTACATTTTTGGAGCTCAAAATCGTCAAAGTGACGATAAATTGTCAAATCAGGCAGCAATACACCCCACAGAATAATAAATCTAACAAAGTCAACCGTTAGATTACTAGGATCAGTTCACATCACTTAAACATGAGATGACGGCGTCCTCAAATCGCATGTAGCATAAGCTGTATGTCACTTAGTGCCGCGGTGTTGAAGCTGAAGGAGTTTGTTATTGTGGTTATCGTTTACAGTGATGGCCCATAGAACGTTGTTCTGAAAGAAATATGGAACATTGATGCTCCAGTCAACAATCCACATAATGTTGCAAAATTTTGGATGCTTTTGGTTGTCATTTAGATGGATATCGTCCCAAATTGAGCACATTTATTTATTTACCTACCAATTCAATCAAATCGATTTGAATAAAAACTATTTTATTTTATTATATCATACATAATTACAGGATTACAACATAGCTTCTCACAACATTTCTGATGTGTGTGTTAATTTTACTATATAAATGCGTGACGAGGCATACAGTTTAAAGACGACTCCGAACAATAGATTTTTTAGAAAATTTTCGTGGGAAGTTTACGTCACTCTCAGAGTTTTTTCCTGAAACCTGAAAAAATATTTTTTCATATTTCGTTGTAATGGAAATGTGTAACCTTATGTGTAATAAACCAACACACTACCTACTAGGCTACAACTAATTTGACAGATGTAACCTTAACAAGACATCCACCTTAGCTACTGCAACATGCCACCTTAATTTTGGGGCCTTGCAATTTAAACGTCGTTGATTATTCTTTCACATTTCCATAGCACGTGTGAATGTGGCACTTATAAAATATTTACAAAGTTGATGGCAATTATTGCATTTATACTTTCCTATTGCACATTAGTTTGTTTTTGTTATTGCACTTTACATGTTTCCTTTCTCAATTACATATGGCGTTGCAGAAAGAAGGCTTAAATTCAAGCAATTTATTACGAAATACTTTTAGAGTAAGACTTTAAAATAAAAATTCCTATACAATTGGAAGTTTAATTATCATATAAGCTTTTATAATAGCAAATAATTGTAAATTAAATTAACTTTACTTTCATTCTTCTAATATAAGCAAATAACACCTCTTGTTATCTCTTTCATAAGAATTATTAATTTTACTACAATTTAACCGCAATGACCAAAGATTTACACAAAAATAATTTTCACCACCGTTCGACCAACATATGTTGCTGCATTTGAAGGAGTTCAATGTAGTTTGAGATTGTAAAATTCATCAGTGATTAACTGTGACCTTACAGTTGAGAAACCATTTGTAATTAAAAATTTATAACTTCAAATCTTAAGTGGAAAGAATGTTTTGATTTTGAAAATTTGCGGTAAAAACATAAAATTTTTAAAATTTAATTAGTTTTCCAATGATTTTTTTTTATTGTTTTTAACAATTTAATAAATAAAATCAGAATGGAAATATGAAAGAAATTTAGCGGTAAATATTACCCCATAAACAACACATCTTTAGAAAACGAGACAGTTTGTCTGGTTATATCGAAAGATGAGTGAATAAAAATTTGGCAAACACATTGCAAGAAGACTTAGTATATTAAACAAAATTTTAAAGACCAGTGCAGCTGCCTTTGACATTCATGTCTTGAGGAGGTGTCTTAACAGCACATATATTCGATCAATTGCACTGCCTTCAATCTTTATAAGATATCCATGTAATATCTTCTTCAAGCCTATTGCTCTGTCACTCAACAATGACAATTCCTTACCTAACAGCTGATAAGCACTCAGGTTTCCTCAGTTTCCGTCTGCTAATAGCTCACAGGTTAACAAAATATGCCCCGATGATTCATTGACATTGCCGTAGCATAGATCTGTTTGGCTCGTTACAATTTCCAATCTGATCAGTGCTCCGTCACAAAACCGATTACAAACATTAGGTTACTCTTCCATAGTTTGATCTCAATATCTCCTTTAATTTTAGTTTCGCGGTAGAAGTTTTGTTATGCCTAATCAAACCAAAGTTAATTTCCATTAAAAAAGGCTTTGCCTCTCCTTATCATCCCTTTCTTTGAGAGTACCTTTCTTTCTTCCACTCGATAGAAAGGTTCTGGTTCCATCAAAGGTGCCTTTCAAGCTTCTGTGCTTGTTCATTGCCGAGAATTCCCCCTTTAATTGGAATCTAGCAACTGATTCAGCTTCCTCAGACAAGCCTATATTACCGTTAATTTAATCTCCTAAGAACCAAGTGCTAGAATGGGGGTATGACTGTCAGATAGTACTTTTGTGCCTCCTATCCAAGTAGAATTAAAACTATCTTTCTGTGACATAGGTTATTACCCACGAGTTTCACCATTGATTACATACATACAACCCTTCAGTCAGGATTATTGACCTAGTTTCTCACACTACTTATGTTGTGTGTGTTAATTTTATACGTAAGTGGCGGGACCTACAATTTAAAGTCTACTGCGAATGACAGATTTTTTGAGAAACTTTTCATGGCAATTTTATTTACTCTCAGAGTTTTTGCCTGAAATCTGCTGAGAAGAAATTGTCGTAAAAATACTTTTTGTATTTTATTTTGATGTCTGGCGCCATGGATTAGAAATATTATATTCGGAGACCAGAAATTGCCGCTTCTATCCCAAGAATTATTCTTAATATATCTACACCGACCCACAAAAGTTTACAAGCGATTAACAAATCCACAAACATTTTTGAATCAATCCAACTTTCATTGACAATTTTTATAATTGTTTGCATCGTTAGATTATTTTCAAATTAATCTTTTCACGATTTAATGACGGCTTATTGTACTGGCTCAGAAACTTCTAAAATTCCTTAATCGAGCAACTAATATTTAGTACAAGTACCAACGATGTGGATAATGAATAAGGAAAGCACGCAGTACCTTTGTATTACTTAGATAACAGGAACTTTAAAACAAAAATATGATTTATACCAAAACCATTGCCAATAATTTCCAAATATTTGTAAACACTTAAAATTGGATTATATTGGGAATATGTTGCCCACATTCTAAATCCATTAATCGCCAATGGAGAGTATGTTACAACAGTAAATTAAAGTATAATCGGCTCTGTAAACTTGAAGAACGAAATATAATATTTGGCTCTTCAATAGCTTTCTCAAGATAGTTGTTAAGGTAGAAGAAACACATGTTGCAACACAAGCTGCCGAAAGTAGTTAGTGTGTTGACTTATTAGACGTGAGGCCACAGTTCAAAACCCCCGGTCAGACATCAAAACAAAAATATAAAAATATTCCTTCAGCGACTGCCTCCCAACAGATTTCCGAAAAAACTCTGAAAGTAAAAAAAATTGCCATGAAAAGTTTCTCCAAAAGCTTGTCGTTCACGATCGACTTTAAACTGTTAGATCCTGTCACTCATTTATAAAAAATTAACACATGCAGCATAAGTGGTGTGAGAAAGGTTATAATGAGTGGTTTGTAAATAAAAAATGTTTGAACCATGTTCAGCACGTCATCATAATGAGAATAACTAAGGAGTGCGCAAAAAAAAAACTGGAATTACACTTTTCGTTGTGCAGCTCTTGCGCTGATCAACTTCTTCCTTTCCCTGATTTGGCGGAACTTGGTTAGTACAGGGACTGCGTTTCACCCGTGGCATCACAACGGGCCGCCATACGTGCCTAAGTGGGCTTTGTGATATCAGGCCTACCACTACGACCTAACCTAACCTACACTTTTCGTTATAGAAATAAAACTAAGTGGCGGATTTTTTTCGTTTTATATTTCAATTAAAGTAAATAATATTTGAATTCTTTTGTGTATAAAATTTTTTTCTGACCAAGGTCTCAGAGCATTTAACTTTTTGAGTCACTTTTCTTCCTGAAATGTTAGGGAGTTTTAGAGAAATACGTATTATTTTACTTGATTTATTTTGGTCGGCATATCCTTTTTTTCTATCACTTCCACGCTCACTCAATACTCAAAGACTCCATATATTGTTTTATTCTTAACTTACCTTAGAAACTGTTTTTTTGGTTAACACCTGTGAGCCTAGCAATCGTTTTTTGTAAGCGGCCTGGGTTTTCATTGAAAATTCAATTATTTTTTTACGAGATTCTTGTTGGGTGCCCATTTTCAAAAAACTATTTTTGCTATTGCAATGATATTTAGCACGTGGATTATGAAACAGATGACTAACAAAAACAATGCAATGGTATTAGTTTTTTTTTTTTCAATTATGATTAGAGTTTTAAGCTTAAAAGCAGGCCCATTTTTTTTTTTTTTTTTTTGTGCGCACTCCTTAATTTTGCTTACAACTTTCTTATAAGTAAAGTATATTTAATTGCTTAAATGTATACATAATTTTATTTTTTAATAGTTTTATATGTTAAAAGTTTTAAATAAAATTAAAAAGCCATTAATTTTTTTAATAGTTTAATTTGTTTGTATAATCATGCTTAAATGCGATTTTAATTTGATTTCATTGGATTTGCTTAAACAGCTGTTTTAATAAGCAGCAATTCAATTAAAACTTGCATTAAAAATTCGTATGTTGTTTAAAAAATTTGTTTTTTCCTTCTCGCAAACATTAAGTGAACTGTAGACTACAAAGCTGTACACTACGCTACACAACTGTAGACTACAGAGTGGCTTTAGAAGTTTTTTTTTTCTGTTTGTTGCCTGTGCATGACATTTAGTGTTTTTGCATAAAGTTTTTCCAAAACAAAAGGAGTAACAGAGCCTACAAGAACAGAACAGAAGCTGAAATATATTGAAATTAATGTAGATGACGATAAAAAGCACAAAGACAGAGTGAAGAGAATAGCATGAAAGTGTCATGATAAAATCTTTTGCATACATTTCATTAACCTTTGTTTTTGTTTTATTTTGTTATTCTGTTTTTCAATCTCTTTCTAATTCCAGCATTTCATTTACCGCTCACACTCATTTCATTAGAAATTATTCATGAAGATTTTTTTTCATTTTGCTCTTAGACAGACTGTAAATGAATTAATTGATGAGTATTGTTCATCATGTGTTAGCATTTAGAAAACAATTTTCTTCTTTAAAAGGTCTGCACCGCAAAGAAGAGCTGTGTTAAAAGTTTTGAAAAACAAGAAAATTAAAGACATTATAAGACAAAAATCATATGCATAGAGCACTACAATGCTCGTTAAGGCAAGTGAAACTTTCTTGCGAAGAAAATAAAACTTCCTGCTTTTTCATGTACTATGCAACAGAAATTCTTTTTTTTTTTCTTTTTTGAACTACGCCAACTAAAATCTTAAAATTTAAGGGCGCTACATTTCCCCTTAAGGCAAAATGTTTCCGATAATGTTGCTACTACAGTTGGCCAATCGATATAAATATTTAGTTTAACTTTTAGGAAGATAAATCCAACTTATCTGCCAGAATTAGTACAACACCGTTTATGCAAGAACTGACTTCATCGGTTTTTAGATAACAGAACAGTTGAAGATCTGTGCTTGGTGGCAAACGTGCCATTAAAGGACGGTTTCATCGAGAATTCAGGGTGGAAAATGATGTGGAGTCGTAGTGTGGTGTAAGATTGCCTGTGAATGGCAAGCTATACGCTAACCTAAACTAACCGTATTGAAAATATCAAAACTGGTCGATGTGTTTTTGTTTTTTTTTTTTCAAAAATAATGCCGTTCAACTACCTAAAAATAGTTTTGCTAATTGAATAAATATGTTTAAATCCTATTTCCTAGAGAGTAATTCTTCTTATCTGAATTCATGTGGAACATTTATTCATTTATTTATTTATTTATTTGTTACAAATTATATTCTAACTATATACGAGCTGAGTAACTTCGACCCTGTGCTCAGCGTAGTGTCACAGACCAGAGCCTCTGGCTGGAATCGAACCCACGACCCTCACGCTCTAATAGTCTAGCACACTATCTACTAGACTACCAGGGTACTCATGTGGATCATTTTAGTTACAATTTTATTTTAACTGGCTGTGAGCCTTATTATTAAAAACCCTAAGGATCGCCGTACTCTAGTATGTAGTGCGTTGGCTTATTAGACGAAAGGCCCGAGTTCAAATTCTAGGTCAGACAACATAACAAAAATATGAAAATATTTCTTCGGCGACTTCCTCTCAGCAGATTTTTGGTAAAAACTCTGAGAGTAAATAAAATTACCATGAAAAAGCTTCTCAAAAATCTGTCGTTCGGAGTCGACTTATCGTTCATCGGGCATATCGAATAAAAACATTGAGAAAGCAAATAAATTCCTCTATTTAGGAGCATTGTTAGAAAAAACAGAGATTTGCACGACAATATTATCAGTAGCATCAACAAATAGAGTCGGATATCCTATAGAAGTGTAAAATTGGCCCATTTATTTAACTAGAAAGGTAACTTGCCGAATATAAAGAATCGTTCAAATAATTCTTAACTACTGTGTGAAAATATCTAGCCTAGAAAGTCGTCCTTTGCAAACAATGTTGTCGCCAAAGACTGGTTTTACTAAAATGCACATACATACATAATTGGCCATTACAACCCTTCAGTCAGGATTACGACCTAGCTTCTCACACCACTTATGTTGTGTGCGTTAATTCTATACATGAGTGGCGGGACCTACAGTTTAAAGTCGACTCCGAACGACAGATTTTTGAGAAGCTTTTCATGGCAATTTTTACTCTCAGAGTCTTTGCCAGAAATCTGCTGAGAGGAAGTCGCCGAAGAAATATTTTTCGTTTTGATGTCTGACCTGGGATACGAACCCGGGCCTTTTGTCTAATAAGCCAACACACTACTCACTAGACCACGGCGACTTTATTCTGAATAGGCTAACAAAAAAAAGCGTTGAAAAAGATACATAATATACACCGTCGCGATATAGTGCACCGCTTTTGGTGGTGCATTATGGCCATTTAATTTGCACACAAGTATCAATACAATATGCGATATGGGCGAATCGCAATCTACCGCGTAATACTGAAAGAACGTTAAGCGAGGCAGCGTTAAGTGGGGTCTTACTGTAAGCTAATATTTTTATTCACATGATTTTGGTTTCTTCATATCCTGACATTGTCCTTTGCTTTCCAAATCGTCTAGTTTACTTAATTTTCTTATAGGACACGCATCATCCAGCAATATGGTGAACAATTTAGGTGATGAAAAGCAACCTGACATTATTTCAGCGGTATGAAGAAGTTTTTGTTCTTTTATTCAGTTTCCTTATATTCAGGAATACGCCTTTCACTATAGCTGTCAGTCTAATTTTATTGAAGAATGTTTTCATTTGAAATTTCAATAAAAACACGAAAAATGCCCACTGTAAACTAATACTCCATTGCTAGACTGTATGAGAATCAAGAATATATAAAAAAGAAAAAGAGAACGAATGATTATATAAACACATCTAACAGCATGGAAAGCATAATGAAAGAGTCTTATGCAGCAGTTTATTGTTTTGGCAGTTGTTTCTACTGCCATAGAAGGAGCTTCTTTTACTTCGTCTACAACTGCAGTTAATATTACCATGGGCCTGATTATTTTGCACCCATTAGAAATGGGTGACTGCAAATGACAGAGTCTATGCGTTGACTCAGTGATTATATTTAAGAAAAAAAAAAAAAAAAAAATAGGCAAAAGAAAAAAACGTAAATCCAAGGATTTGATGTTAAATGATGTTGTTATTGTCAGTTTATATCGGAAATAATGCTGTGTTGTTGCACTAGATATAAACTGCACAACTTTAGCGTAAATTGTTTGTATTGTGGTGGCAATAGCAATAAACCCGGATACACAAGCTGTAATAGCAACAGCAACACCAGCAAATTATGACAGCAACCATCAACTGTTTTGGTCATTTAGCATTTGTTTCAATGGTCTGGGGCTCGTTTGTTGCTGTTGCTGTTGCTTCTGCATGAAAACTCACAATGTTACTGCATTTGCCACAAGAATGTACAACAAGTAAGAAAAGTAAAAAAAAGAAAGAATCAACCAACCGACAGACCAACAAAACCACTTAACATCAGAATAGTTGTCATTTTTGTTGCTGCTGTTCTCATTGTCATTGTTAAAACTGTGTAAGGAAATTCTTTTCATCGTTTTCTAACATTATGACTAACAGTTTATCATTGCATCATGATTGTTTTGGTCCAACCAGAATTATCGTCTTACAGATCGTTGTTAAATGATTTTGTGGCATCAACATTCCAACGAGTTTTTAGTTTAAGAGCGGATTATTATTTTCTTTTGTTTTTTTTTCTACTTCTCTGCCCAAAACATCTGTTCTAACTGCACCAACTTCACTTCTTTGTAACCTATTTTTAAATTGTTTTTTTCCATTTGAAAAACTATTAGAAATTTAAAGTGTTGCCTTAAGAAATTTCGTATGGTTTTTTAAAATGCTGCACTATAGTAGTTGTTGGCATACTCTACAGCTACAATATTTAAAACCACATCAACCACTTAAACCACTACCAACACTACGTTTAACATGATTATATAATAGACCCGTTCGTACGATGTGTGTGGGTGCAATCACCACACATTAAGACATACAGTTTATACTCAAACCACATACATAACTTATAAGAGAATATTAAAAATTGCAATTTTTTATGGAATTACTTTTAAAATGTATCTAGTTTTGTTGACACTTATTGGCAACCAAACAAAGCTGCCTAAAAGGTTTGAAAAAAAATTACGGAAATCTCAAGAGTAACAATTATTATGGATAACCATTAGGGATGCCAAACAGGATCGCTTTTTAAAAATCCCGGTATTCGGGATTTTGTAAATACCGATCCCGAAATCTGATATAAATAAATCTATTTCTTTGGGCAGTTGAGTATCTAAATCAGTTACCCTATTAATTCGTTTTATAGGGCTTTTACATTCTTCGATAGCATCAAATAGTTTTTTATTACTGGAAGTAGGGTTTTCCTCATCTAAGATGCTTTTATCGAAGTCAAATGATTATAGAATAGATCAAAATACATATGAATTCACAATCCCGAAAATCCCTAAAAATCCCGGGACAAGTTTTTAAAAATCCCAGGCTTCGGGATATTGTGAATCCCGAAAATCCCGCAATTTCGGGATTCGGGATTTTCCGATACTCATCCCTAATAACCATGCAGCGCTGAGTACTTTGAAGGCTCACACACTTGATTTAGTAGTTTAGGCGATGTGTACCTAATCATTTTAACATTACAGCTAACGAAGTTGCCAAATGAACTGCTAAGATTGCGATATATTGGTGAAATTACCAATACATAAATAATAATTTATCATAACAACTATTCAATTAGAATTACGATCTATCACACCACTTATGAGTCGACATTAGCGACTCTGGAGGTCAGATTTTTCAGAAACATTTACTCTCAGAGTTTTTTGCCAGCTATATTGCTGAGAGGAAGTTGCCCAAGAAATATTCCTTTTTCATATTTCGTTTTATTCGAGACATCAGACCTGGAGTTTGTACTGTGACCTTATGTCTAATAAGTCAACATACTACCTACTACGTAAAAGCTTCTTCTTTATAGTTATCCAGAAAAGGTCCGATCTACTTACCAATCATGCATGCAGATGTCGGTAAGATAACAAAAGCGCATGCCGATAAATACGAAATTAATCTTAAGCATAGTAAGAAAGGATTTTAGATGCAGGTTATGATTTTTGCAGGTTATGTAAAGAAACAGTTGATCATAGTTTATGTCATTGTCCTAGCCTGCAGTTAAGTAGGGAGAAATAGCGAGGTAGTCAATTTGTTGGGTACGTTGTAGAGCCAAACACCTTGTACGTGATAAATAGGAAATATAACTCTTTCCTTCCTTTTTATTTTTCTAATTCTACTTTCTTTTAAATTTTTCCATTGGGTTCTATTTTTTTCCTTCATTTCCTCTTCTTACGGGTTTTTAACAATAGCCCGCCTAGTTGTCCAGCAAAGGCATTCTGATCCTGAGTGGTACATTGCCTATAAGGTCTATATTTACTGTTGGTTATACAGACATCCAGTCTGTCGACGTTACAACCAAGATCTAAGGTCAGTGGATTGGTGTATAACCGAGTTCAACAACTCTTTAATCCTTTCCTTATTAAACACTGATGCAATAGCCATGAGACTATTCTAGAGAAAAGTTCTACGTAAGATCTTCGGTCCAGTGCGAGTTCGCAATGTTTTCCGCATCCAAATCAACAGCGAGCTATATGAGCTCCTCAACGATTTCGACGTTGTGCAGTGTATTAATATCCTGCGTCTGTGCTAGATCGGCCATGTCGTTCGAATGGAGGAGGATGTTGCAGCGTGACGTGGATTTGATGCGGGGATGTGCGGAACCCGGTGAAGAGGACGACCTTGTACGCGTTGGAAGGACCAAATCGAAGAAGCACTGTCATCGATTGATGTAACGTAGGCGCACAAAAACCAGAGTCGCCTGGTAGATGGCCAATTAAGTAAGTAAAGTACACAGCTTTTTTTCCATTATGATTGTATCCACTGGGTATCGTTCATAGTGATCCTGTAATGTAATATCAGAGTGCTCTGCAGTCGACTAATAAGATGCCCTCTGGCAACGCATGTCCGGACATTTGTGAAAGCAATATTATCGTTGATCAACCATACTAATGTACTAAAATAAACTTTCAGAACCTCGTTTAGTACAATAGCCTTCCCATTGAGCTAACAAAGACCGCAATTTCCGTTTACAGGACCAGAAATTAACCCATACTCGACAATTTGGACGATTTACACCTTCGCTGTATTAAAAGATATCATTTCTATTTAAAGACTCTTACTCTTTATATACTTTAGATCAAAATTTGAGTCAAAAATTATAGGCCAAAATAGAAATACAAACGAAACGTCATTCCGAAATGCCATTTCAACGAAAAAAAAGCCAAGTAAAGGATGGGATATAACCATCTAACCATCTGGGATATAACTATCTGAAATATGACGTAGTTTCTGACACCACCCGTGCTGTGTGTGCTAATTTTGCTCGTGATTGGTGGGACATGTAGTTTAAAGTCGTCTTATAACAACAGGATTCTTGTGAAACTTAGAATTTCTACCAGAATACTGTTGAGATGGAGTCATACTTCGTTTTTTTTTTTTTGGATTTTGAATCACTGGCATATCACCTAGGATACTGCGATTATAGCCAATATCAAACCATTTATAAAACTTAATTTCTTTTTTAAGGTTTTGAGAACCGACAATTTTTTAAATTTATTTTGCAAATACACTAATACCCAGGCTTCCGTCGCCACTTTCTGCTTATGCTTCGAAGTTGCGTCTTTTTAAAATTTCTGTGATTTCGAAGTTGCTTCGTTAGTGCTTCGATTTGCGTCGTTAATACAAAAATGTTTGTACAAAGCTATAACAGAAAAAGGGGATTTCCCGTTTAAATCTAGTGGAAATTCGAAGTTACGTCTTTTTAAAATTTCATTGTTATGTTTTTTTTTTTTTTTGCATTACTCCAATAAATTGTTATAATTGACAATAATAAAGACTATTTAAGAAAAAAATTAAATATTTTTTATTGAAAAATCAATTTTTTCAGCTAAAATTATGAATCTCGGAACCAATTAAATGAAAATGAATACAAATGTATGGAAAATCGGTTTGCGTCGCGTTCCTTCAGGCGCTATTAGCGCCGCAAACCGGGGTATTAGTGTACTTGTTACCATCATACATACATACATTCATAATTGACCATTACAACCCTTCAGTTAGGATTACGACCTAGCTTCACACACCACTTATGTTGTGTGCGTTAATTTTATACATGAGTGGCGGGACCTACAGTTTAAAGTCGACTCCGAACGACAGATTTTTGTCTTTGCCAGAAATCTGCTGAGAGGAAGTCGCCGAAGAAATATTTTTCGTTTTGATGTCTGACCTGGGATACGAACCCGGGCCTTTCGTCTAATAAGCCAACACACTACCCACTAGACCACGGCGACTTGTTACCATCACCACCAACAAAACATTATTTCTCGACCTGGTTTTGTGCTTTAAAATGTCTAAACTGGCAGACTATGCTGTTTAATATAAATTTTAAATATTTTTGGACATTGTAAGCCTTAATCTAACTGGAATCAACGGCTACATTGTTTATCTCTTGCATTTAACATTCTGAAATCAGTGTTTAAGCCATTAAATATGGAAAAAATAGAAACATTATCACACAGCTATCTACCCGAGGCTTTAACTAAGATACCAGTCATGATAAATCGTTCATACAACAACAATGATAATGATGATGACTACATGATGCATGCTGCTGCAGCTTAAGTTTCAAATCTATACACACGCATATGCAAGTGCAAGTTACGTATTAAGCTACTCCTTCTCAGTCCAGTATATTCATTTCATTAAAAAAAAATGTTAGAAAACTGCAGTTAAGAATAAGCGAATAGAATGGAGAAGAACTAATAAAATTTCAAAAGAAAGAAATAAAACTGAACACACACACATTCATAATGTTGAAGGCAACTGAGTGGTGCAAGTGGTTGGTGGATTACAACGTTTTTAAAATTAAAATAAATCACATAGAAAAGAAAAAACGAGGAAAAGAATGAAAACTAGGGAATAAAAGTATTGTATGTCTCATTAACTAACTTGGCTAAGCGAAAAAACTTAACAAGATTTCCGGCATCAATGGCAGCAAAAAACCATTTCATCCTTTTGTCCAACACCATGTTCATAATAAATGTTTGGTTGTTCCTTGGCTGGTGTATGGTTTATTAGAGAACTTTTACTCCGACACCCATACTATCCAGTCATATATTAGAAGGCTAATGATAAAGATGAAAAAAAAATTATGTTTTAACTAAAACTGCTGTGTTCAGCAAAACTAATTTGAAATTCAAGAAAAAATAAAAAAAAAACAAAAAGAAGGAAAAGAAGGAAAAGGATTTCAAATAAAACATGCTTAACTGAACAAACAAAGGACCGTAAGCCCGTATACAACATGATATATGACGACATAGCTTGTAAGAAAATAAAGATACATTTTTCCTAGCTATACATGCCGGTTCCTTCCGTCTAATTATTGTACAGGCAAATACATTCTATTCGCTTTGATTTATGGTAGCTTGTTTATTATGAGATGATGGTTCTTGGTTGGTTTAATCATGATGAATGAAAAGCAAAGAAATGTCATTGCGGATCATTGAACTTAAGGTGTACAACTGAACTCATACCTTAATAAAGTTTTTCTTTGCTTTTTTAGTTTTTAATAATCATATGTAAACTAATTTAACTTTTTTTTGAACATTTCTTGTTTGTATCTTTCCGGTTTAGGGTGTACGTGATTTGTTCCTATTCCTTCAAATACGAAACACGACGAAAAAAAAAAATCCTAAACATAGGTGCCAAAAATAAAATAAAATCGTCTTAGAAAATCATCTGGAAATTGTTTACTCAATGGCTTATAAATTGTCAGACAACATGACTCCAAATATAAAAGAAAAACAGTGGGAGACAAAAGTATATAAACGTTTTTAGGTTGTGTCTTTGAGTTGACAATACGGGTTTGTTAGATAAACGACTTGATAGCTGATGAATGCTTTAGTTTATCATTTCATAATTATGGTTTCTTTAATTTTTCAGAAAATAAAATTAGAAACGAAACAAAGAAAAATCTCAATGAGCTATAGTGGGAATAGCATTACATACATATACACAGAATTGGCCATTACAATCCTTCAGGTAGGATTAGACCTAGTTTCTCACACCACTTACGTTGTGTGTGTTAACTAGAGGTGTGCAAAAGACATATAAAATTGCACACTATTGCATTTTTCTCAAGACCGAATATTGATTGTAGCTGCAAATATAAATAAGTGTGAAGCTAAAATAAAGTACAACAAACAACTGCACTGGTAAACCATTGCACATCAGTATAAAAGAGAGTTGTCTGAAGAGTTCAACAAAAATATTGTACTCTTCATAGAGTCACAACATGCATTTCTTTTTTTTACTCTTGGCAACCGTACATCTTCGTTGACGCCAGCATTGTCTGTAACTTTTTTAAACGTTTTATTTCTGGGGAAAAACCTTTTTTTACCTTACTGATATTCATATGGCAATACTGAAAATGTAGCTTCAGTAGTAAAATATGCTCTTACAACACAAAGCATAGTTCCGTTACTTCACAGGCAAACGAATGCTGTTGTATGCATTGAATAAATGAGAAATTCACATTTCAGTGCACTCGTAAAATCAAGACCCACAGAAAAGAGTACACTACAGTATTGCATTCGGTGAAGGGTAAGCTAGCAGAATGTCTTGTGCACACCTCTAGTGTTAACTTAAGATATGATTAGGAACCGCAATACAGCTTAAAGTCGATTCCGAAACACAGACATTTGATAAACTTTTGACGGCAAAATTAGTTATTTTCAGAGTTTTTACCAGAAATCTGCTCAGGGATTGTCGTTGAAGTAATATCTTTTTATTGTTAAGCTTGAACCGAAACCGCATGTCTAATAAGTCTACTACGACTACGACGACAATAACTAGGACAGACAGGACTATCGTTCCCATTGTTGTTTATTCCTTTATTTCTGTTTCATTAAACAACTTTTTCCTGCAAAACATTGGTTTACTGTAACAGATCTTAGGACGATAGTTTTCGTGCCTTGTCTATGTATAGCAGCAAAGATTTTTGTGAGTGTAATAATTCAAAATCAAAGGGTGTAACAAAAAAGGTCTTTACTGATTGAGTCCACATTTTTGAAAGAGATAAATGTCTCTCCAGTTTTCGAAGCGTGTTTTCCGAATCGACTAATCTTGGTTTAGTGGGGTTTTTAGTTCAAGGACGTATCCTAGATAGATTACTTGGTATACCATTTTGAATGCTTAATCTTGGCTTAAAAGCTTGATTATAAATTTAAGGTATGATCTTGACATTGTAACTTAAAGGCGATCTCCAAGCTGGATTACTTGAAATTTTTTTTTAATTCTTAATCCTGACTTTAAGACTTGATCTTAGCTCAAAAGCTTGATCTTAGCTTTAAGGCTTGATCTTGACTTTTAAGTCTTAATCTTGACTTATTTGGATTTCCAGTTCAAAGGCGGTTTGGATTACTTGAAATTCATTCAAAACTTGATTTTGCTTTTAATGCTTGATTTTAGGTTTAAGGGTTGATGTTCGCCATGGTAGTTCAATAGCGGTTTCCCAGGCATATTACATACATACATAATTGGTTATTGGAACCCATCAGTCAGGATTATTTACCTAGTTTCTAACACCACTTATGTTATGTGTGTTAATTTTTATACATAAGTAGCGGGACTTACAGTTTAAAGTCGACTTCGAACGTCAGATTTTATGAGAAACTTTTCATGACAATTTTATTTTACTCTCAGAGTTGTTGTCAGAAATCTGATGAGAGGAAATCGCCGAAAAAATATTTTTTGTATTTTGTTTTGATGTCTGGCCTGGTACTTTGGGGTTGGTAGATCAGTGGAGATGATTCTGCACGTTTCAAAGGTGACTTGGAATTAATTTTTAAAATTTGAATACCAATTTTAAAATTTGTTTTTCTTCTCTAAGATTTTAGATTGTCTTGATGGAATTTGTAATCCAAAACTTTAATCAACACTACAACCGCTTCAAGCTGAGCGAGTCATACTGACTAAAATTCTACGTTTGTTTCTCTGTTGAGACTATTTATATAACAGTGCCATCTACATATTTGGACGGTATGTTATTTTGACTTGCAGTTCTCGATTTCTTCAATTTCTTTATCAAATGTTAAATTTTAAATTTGAACCACTTTTTTGTAAATCATTAGTAAAATTTTTACAAAGATTTCATATTTAAAATTTTACTCAAATTCTTTTTACTTAGTGACCTACTTTAAAACACACATCGTTTCTAAATACAAAAGCAAAACACCTTTTCAAAAAAAAAAAAAATTATTTTTCACATCCTCCAACAGGACATTGATTAATGTTCTTCAAATAACAACAAAACAAACCTTTTTTTCGCATATGATAGCAGCTGTCACCTGTTATTTAGACAAATTTCAAAGGAAAGAGGGGAAACTGAAATATGAAATGCACTTTATCTCATTTCTGACATATTGTCAACTGACATTAAGTGGAAAACAATCACAAAAAAAAACAGAGCCAACTTTAATAAAATGAAATTCATTGTAACTGAATAGAAATAAAATATTTTTTTTTTTTTTGGGTTTTTGTTTAAACTTCCAACATTATATACAAATGAAATAGCAAAAAAAAAAGTAGGAAGATGTTATGCTCAGAATATAAATTTCATTTGAAATCTAAACAAATAGTTTTCTGTGTGCATATACAACGAATGCAAAACAATCTAAATTCTCGTAGGTTCCATAACATACAGAGTAGGCTGATATGTATTGCAACCAACTTCAGGTTGTTATCATTTGTAAACCGCTCGTCTGACAGCTGACAGTTTTATTTCAGTCACAGTTCATTTTACTATTTAGAAGCTTACAAAATCATTTTGATCTATTTCATTCAGAAAAAAAATATTCGTGATGGAGTTCAAGTGTGATAGTGTGATTGCTTTATATTTGGAACCACAGTTGGCTATCGTTAGAGCCCTCCAGCATTTAAATGTGAGTAAATTTTTTGTTTCACGTGATACTGGCAGTGTTGCATCGCGTCCAAAAAGTGGAAGAAAAAAAACAAAAACAACACCAGTAATGATCCGAAAAGTGAAGGCCAGATTTGATCGAAATCCACGCCGCAGTGGTAGAAAAACTGCTCGTGAACTGGACATATCGCGACATGAACGGATGCAACACATATTGAAAAATGAGCTTGGACTAAAGTCATACATACATAATTGACCATTACAACCCTTCAGTCAGGATTACGACCTAGCTTCTCACACCACTTATGTTGTGTGCGTTAATTTTATAAATGAGAGCCGGGACCTACAGTTTAAAGTCAACTCCGAACGACAGATTTTTGAGAAGCTTTTCATGGCAATTTTTACTCTCAGAGTCTTTGCTAAAAATCTGCTGAGAGGAAGTCGCAGAAGAAATATTTTTCGTTTTGATGTCTGACCTGGGATTCGAACCTGGGTCTTTCGTCTAATAAGCCAACACACTACCCACGAGACTACGGTGACTTCAATTACTATTCGCAAATTTTCTAACTCCTTTAATGTTCAAGTTCCTAGCCCTGAAAGTAATATATTTTCCATACTTATTCTGGTGGCCATACTTTATCTCTGTCACACATTATTTCCATCAGCGACAATCTCTCTGAGTCACTTAAAATGCATATTGTAGGTGTGAACAAATAAAACTTTGTTTTCAATACACAATTCACGCATTGAAGTGTTGATGAATGATACCTCCATGCTGCACGACATTATTCTCTCTCCACTTATGTTAGCATAACAAACATAACATTTAAGTTTTGAAAATATATTGCCCTAGACGTAACCACTCGTTTTACAATGCAATAAAACAGGTATGGCATGACTTATATGTTAATACAAATGGAAATATTTAAAGAAAAATATTTTTAAATTAACAAAATAAGGATTTAACTTTACTATCAACACTACAAAGTAGCCCCAATGTAGTTGGTAATGTGTTGGCGTATTAGACATTTGGCCATGATTCAAACCAAAGTCAGATATCTACAACAAAGGCAACTGCCTTTCAGCCGATTTCTGGTAAAAACTCGTAGGGTAAATAAAAATTGACATGGAAAAGTTCTCAAAAAAAAAACCTATTATCCTTAAACGACTTTAAAGTATGGAGCCCGCCACACACACACACACAACATAAGTGGTGCGAGCAACTGGATCATCATCCTCCTGAAAGGTCAAAAGTCACGAATTTTTCAAAATCAAAATTTTGTAGAAAGAACTCTTGTGGAATATGTATGGATCATATTATCAGAAAAACTTTTAGATGCTATGTAATATAATATGTCTTCTATACGATAAAAATACTTTCACTTAAATTGGTCTACTTACCTAAGCTACAGATACGATTAAATGACATGGGCATCACTTAGGCATTGATATGAAATATTTTTCATTAAACTTTTAAAAATGAATTTCAAATAGAAACTTCAAATCATTTATTTTTCTCTATTCTTTTATATTTTTGGTAGTTTCGGCATGAAATTGTGCAAAAGAATCTCTTCAATGCACATTCAAACTGCATTTTGCACAACCGTACTCTATTTTCCCACCACATTAGGACCGCGACCGCGTTTTTCTATTTTATCAATCATGTGATCAAATTTGTCAGTGTGTTTACCATCACGGCGTCAATTTTTACGATTTTTACCAACGCTTCAACAATTCTAAACCGAAAATCGAGTTGGCTCATAGGTGGCAAACCTTCACATCAACTGCACAAGCAGAGTAGTTTCTATGCGTTTACCATTGCAGCGTCAATAGCGTTAGTGTACGCATACGACTCGCATACGATAATTGTTAATGTAACATTATATTGACTTGGATCTAAAATATTCTCTAATAGTCGTAGTACCACGTTTTCTCCAAGGCCGTTGTCAGCCTTATTTTTAGCAGAAGCGCCAGCATATGCGATAAAGGAATAACAATATCCTGTCATAGAAGCCAACACCCAGTATTTGTAGTCAAATGGTGACCATAATATGCGGTCATCTGTTCGTCTATAGAAAGTCTATGGCAAAATATGCCAAATTGAATGTGCATTGTTTAATGAAATAGTTTTGGCAGATTTATCATTCTTGTCAAGATTATTATTGTCACAAACGTGTTATTTTCAATAAAACTCTCAAAAATAGCTTAACTATGTTGCCTAGCCGCCATATAACAAAGAGAGAAAAAAATTTTATTTTAGAATACAATTATGTCGAAGTGGTTAGAAAAACATCCATGCCCTACTGAGGCTCCCACGACATTTGAAAATAAATAAAAATCTTCATATCAACATAAATACTCCAAATAATGTTTGTGGCAAATTTCAACGACCATGGATTCTGGGGTCAGCCATTAATGGGTTAGACAAAACGCCATGGACGAATTGATTTAGACCATAGACAATGGCGCGTGTTCTTTGAATTAGCTCTTTAGCAGTGGGCAACTGATCCAAATTCTTATCGAAAAATCATTATTGGATGAATGTGTACGCGAACAAATCGTATGATCTCCAATAGCATTAAATGCATCCCGAAGAACTCACAGTTTAATGTAGATTTAAGGCTGGCGGTAGCATCAACGGTCCATATTTCTTTGAGAACGCCTTTGGTCTGCCCAACAGCGTCAACGGAGCGTACTACAGAGCATTATGAAACATTGACTGTACATCTGTCTTTCCTATAAAGTTGTCTTAACAGGCAGGTATGTGCGAAGAAGCCGCACACCGTAGCGGTTATTAAAGCCAATATAAACCATGTTATCAATCACATTTACCCGGATTTTTACAGATTACATATGCAGTGCACCCAGAAAATCTGTGACAGATATTTAAACGATGCTAAATTCCACTCATAATTGAATTAAAATGTCTTTCAAATGAAGACGAAATCTCAATGACTTGTCACACATAGTTTATTTCGTTTAAATACACAATTTAAATTGAACCTTCTATACAAAGGCCACGGTTACCATTTCCACATCACATACCTCCAGCAAAATGTAGTATGAATTATTATTTCTTCGGCAACTTCTTCTCAGCAGATTTCTAGCAACAACTTCAAGAGAAATTTAAAATTGTCAAGAAAATTTTCTCAAAAATCTGGCGATTGCAGTCGACTTTCAAGCTGTAGAGTGCACCACTCATGGGTTGGGGTAGATAGCTTTTAGCTAAGTCGTAATCCTTGAATTTGTTTTGCTTATTATGTTGCCTCTAACTGAACTGTTAACATGTCATGTTTGAATAGACGACATTTGGTTACTTTTCAGAAATAAAAAAAATCCAACAAAGATCCATGCATACATTCACCTTTTGCTGTTGGGTTCGCCGCAGTTCACTGCCAGACTTACAAATTGTTTTCAATTATTTTAATATTATTCCTTAAGACTGCCTGCCGTAGACGTTTAAATTGAAAACAATAATCTTTTTTTTTTTTAATTTGCATTTCGGTGATTTATTTGCGGTTTAGTTAAAAAAAATGTTTGCCCTATGGAATTACTTTCACATTAAAAAAAAAAATTCAATCTTAATTAACATTATTTGTACTTTGACCTTAGAAATGCTATTAAAAATTTTTAATTGCAAGAAAATTATTAAATAACTGCCTAACCAAAGTTAAAACTTAAGAAAAAATTAAAGTAGAAATCATAGGGAGACAGTGTATCCAGGCCTGTAATAGATGCATGTGAAATCGTATGTATGAGTGTTGAATTGTTTACAAGTGTTACGTAGACTGTTGAAGGTGCCACAAACTTTGTTTTTTTTTACTTTCAATGAAAATTTTATTTGTTATAAAACACCCACACACACACATTCGCTAAAGGATTTAGTTTAACAACTTTTTGTCATTCCGTACTTCATTCAATATTTTATGATTGTATTGTATTTGCAAGTGTTTATGTGAGTCATTGTTGCACGTGACATTAGTACAATATTATTTGTAGTTGTGGAAAACACATTTAGAATGATAAGCAGCAGCATTTCAAATATTGTCAGGTGTGAAGGGTAGAGTCGCAAATATGATGTACAGCATGTTGTTGACTTTTCTACTGGAAATAGGTTCCTAGTCAGGCAAATTAGTTTTCAGGTAAGATATGATGAGATTTCTCTAAATGCTCTGCATAAGTTATCATTTGTGACTAACTGGGTACCTTTTGGAAAAAAGTAAGTTTTTCTTGAATTAAGAGTCTGTTTTTGAAAAACAAAATTGAATGATTTTGAGGAACCTGTGAAATCGTTCATCTTGATACAAAAGAAATCATTTTCAGTTCCAGAACCATATTTGATATCTTTTTGTATTGAAGTTCTTACCTTCTCCAACAGGCACATGTTGGTGTTTTCTTATGCTAACGTTAAGGAAAGAAATTCATTCATTTGACCCAAAACAAGGCCACCAGCAGCAATGTGTTGGCTTGTGCTTCTTCGCAATTTATAAAATAGTTTTTTTTTAACTCTTGTTTTTCTTTCATATCGCTTTTCACAATACGAGTGCTTATTACTTACCTAATTGTCTGTCCCAACATTACTCAGTATCATAACCTAGCTGCTCACATTACCCATGTTGTATGTGTTACTTTTATTCATGAGTGGCGGAATACAATTTACTTTCTGAACGACCGATTCGTGACAATTTTATATTCACTGTCAGAATTTTTGCCTGAACACTGCTGACAGGAAGTCTCCAAAACAAATAATTTATCATAATTCGTTTTGTTTAAATTGTCTGAGTCAAGCATTGAACAAAGGATAAGCTAATACACACCCACTCCATTAGATTAGGGGGACTTAATTGCTAATTATTTGCTTTTATTAATCGTACGAATCTGAAATACCAAATTCAAACGTGATATACTGCGTATGTACGTGATGTTAACAAAATTTTGGGTTCATCCCCATCAGAGCTGATAGTAGTAATAACAGATTACTGGCTTCGGGAGGCAAATATCTGGAGGCTGGAAATTCCGTAAACAACTTCTACTTAAGTTGTATGCACAAAGAAGAAAGGATACTGAAGAATATATTCTCTGTCATTTTGTAACACTAAGCACTACTCAGGTTGCTTGCATGATTCACAAGCACCTAGAACTTATTGCAAGAAATTAAGGGTTGCCAAGAATGATAAACTAAAGATTACGCCTTAGGCTGTTTTAAAGCTTTCCAAATCTTTCTCATATGTGAAAGTTAACATTTCTTCTGAAAAATGTAGGCACTACGTGAAAGTAGTTGGCAGCCCTGCAATGTAACTTATATTATCATTAGCCAATAGGAACACAATTTGCGTGACGTTATTGATTCAACATGCGCAGAAAGTTTTAATTTTGTGTGCGTTTAGTTAATCATTCTTGGGGGCTGTTAACCAATAGTTATAATTGATAGATGGAATAGTTACAAACATACATAACATAATTGATCACTAGAATTTTTTCATCAGGATTAAAATCTAGTTTCTCACACCACACATGTTGTGAGTGTTTATTTTATTCATGCTCTTAACGATACATTTTTCAATTTTATTTTGCTTTCACAATTTTTCCCAGAAGTCAGCTGGAAAAATGACGCCAATAGAAATGTTTTTTTATATTTCCATCAGCGATTTCATTGGTAAAGATAATGCTTGTATTGAAACTGGTTTGACACCGGTAGTAAGAATTATTCAACAGGATTGACTTAGGAAGACTACGTAATGCCACCTCCCCATGACTATTGTTCTTTTCCAATACAATACAAAGCAATAAATATTTGTAGAGGTTATTGTTTTTAGACAAAGGCAGATGACAACACTAAAATACTAGGACTTGTTACAATAGACCAGCTAAATAGCTAGAATACTAAACAATTTCCAACGAATACATCCCGGTAGTGATGAGGCACAAAACTCCATGGGAAAGCTCAACCAGCCGGCCAGATAGTGCTAACAAAAACACTTTTGCACATACATAGTTCAATAAAAACCAAAGCGAAACTTCAACATCACAAGTTTGTAAGACGATTAAGAAATTTATTAAAGAATCGTTGATATTATTGAATATACATACATCGAGGTGATTGTGATTTTGTTTAACACTTTACTAAGTGAATAACAGCGCCATATAAGCAAGCAATTCATTGTCTAATTGTCTTTTTCACATGAAATTTCTTCTTACTCTCAATTTTCTCGTCAAATCACGCAGAAATCTGCTATCAAATATTAAACATAATGACGCAATGTATTCAGATGCAGTTTTCCTTTCCCTTAAGAGGATGAAAAATGAAAAAGTCATGAATTTATGAGCTCATTGCTTAGGCTTACGACCTAGTTTCTTAGACCACTTCTGTTGTTTTAATTGTATCGATGAGTAGCGTTACCTTCTGTTTAATATCGACTCCGAACAATAAACTTGAGAAACTTTTCATGGTAATTTAATTTTATATTCAGAATTTTATTGCAAGAAGAGTACAGAGAGGAAGTCGCCGAATGAAATACTTTTTCATATTTCCTTCTGTTGTGAATGTCTGACCTGAGGTTTGAACCGTGACCTTACATCTAATTAGCCAACCCCGCTATGTACTAGACTACAGAAACTTCCAGTTTCAATATCAATTGAGCCCAAATCAAATAATAGTTTGTATAGACAACCTAGTTGCGTTTTTTTTAAACATTCGAATTTTATGATCCGGAACAAATGTGATATTATGACTCTCTCTCCGTCCCTTACTTTAAAACGAATTGACAGAATTTCATTACCATCCGTCATGTAATGAACTTGATAACCACTGGCAGTTTTCATGCAGTTCAGTACAGTTGAGTTCATCAATAAAACAAATAAATGCTGAATTTTTTAAGGTTTTCATTTCATTTATACACACCTGTATAGTTCGTGCAAAGAACAAAAACAAAAAAAAAACGAATTTCAACCATCCAATCACTACCGCTAAAACCACAGGAAAAAGAATAAAAGAAAACTTTTTAACAGAATGAATTTTCACAATTTGAATTGACCCTAGTTCCTTAATTTTTTCGTTTTTTTTTTTTCTCAATTCTACCTGCTACTGTTAGATTTTCCTCAAATTTGGTTTTTGTAGTGAACAATCTAAGGCTTTAAAAATTTTTCTATTGAATTGAATTTTTTTTTTCACATTTTCCTTTTTGCAAACGAAGATATTCAAGTTGAATGAGGGAATTTCTTGAGGTTACAAGCAAAACAACAACAATAAAATATGAAATCGACAAAAAAATCTATATAAATAGAAGGAATAGGAATTTGGCTAAAACAAAAGGCAAAAAAAAAAAAGGAAAATAAAAAAGCACATGTTATGAAGCCATTGACCTAATTTTTTGAAAGACTTTGTTTCCTCACATACATTTTCAGTTTTTCTTTTGCCGCTGATTTCTTTCAGCAATTTTATACACTCTGATGACGAAAATTAATTGAAAAAAAGGGAAGAATGGAGAAGCAAAGGGCAGCCAATAAGACGTTCAAAGATTGACCAAATGACTGTGTTCAGTTTTAATCTGAAACTATCTTAAAGTGTTTCGTGCGAAATTCTATTTGACATTGGGTTTAGCCTTTTAAAGAAATTCCAGCAACGTTCTCCCAATATGGTCATTAAAAAATCTAATAATTTAAGAAGAAATATGGTAAAATGACAAGAGGTAATAGGGATTTTATGGTCAATAAAAATGAAAATAAATAAACAACTATCAGCCGCATTGTCTAGCGATTTTTGCAACACTCGCATCAACCATATTAATATCAACTATATAATGTAAGTCGCCGTAGTCTAGTAAGTAGTGTGTGGACTTATTAGACGTAAAGCGAGGGTTCGAGTCCTAGGCCAGACATCAAAACAAAATACAAAAAAAGTATTTCTTCGGCGATTTCTTCTTAGCAGATTTCTGGCAAAAACTCGGAGAGTAAATAAAAATGCCATGAAAAGTTTCTCAAAAATCTGTCGTTCGGAGTCGACTTTAAACTGTAGATCCCGCCACTTATGTATAAAATTAACACACACAACATAAGTAGTGTGAGAAACTAGGTCAATAATCCTGACTGAAGGGTTGTAATGACCCATTATGTATGTATGTATATTAACACTTTAATATGTGAATAACAGCGGCGCATAAGCAAGCAATACGTTGCGTAATTCATGAATTTTTGCCTTTTTAACATGAAATTTCTTTTTTTTTCTCAATTTTCTTGTCAAATCACCCAGAAGTCAGTTATCAAACATAAAACATAATGATGCAATGTATTCAGATTCAGTTGCTCTTCTGTTAGGAGGATGAAAAAAAAGAAATTTATTAGCTCGTTGCTTATATACAGATATACATACACATTTGCTTATTACAACACTTCAGTTAGGCTTACGACCTAGCTTCTCAGACCACTTATGCTGTGTGTGATAATTGTATTTATGAATGACAGCAACTTCTGTTTAAAATCGACTCCGAACAATAGACTTGAGAAACTTTTCATGGCAATTTCATTTTATATTTAGAATTTTTTACAGAAGACTACAGAGTAGAATTGTTCCGGTTAGAAATGGCTTCCGCGGCTGGCCTCTGAGTACCAATTTCATTGCACTTTTTCGAGTGTGTGGATTCGTATATCGAGAATGCCATCAGAAATGTTGGTCTTAAAATGCCAGGTTGTCTCTGGCGCCCGCACAGAAAATAATCCAACGGTGTAAACATTAAAGTAATCATTTATTAATAAATTAAACAACATTTGAAATCGACTATTGCATAACAAAAATATTCATTATAATTAATTATTAACACCAAAAATAAAAAAAAAAAACTACGTTAATAGGTGGTAGTCTCAAATTTAATAAAAGACTTGTATAAGAGCTCCTATCGAATGCAGATTTTAAATAAAAATTCTTAATAAACGTTTGTTAAACTCAAAGTAATTCAGCAAACTTCTACATACATTTTTTAAGTTCTTTTAGTAAATACTGCTGTGATTTTTTATTAAAAGACTAAACAGTGAATAGAAATTAAGAAATATTGTTCCGTGTATCTAAATTTAAAATTAACGACAATAAAATTGAAATTGTAACAGAACTCTCATATGACAATGGCTTTTAAAGCTCTATTTTATATGAGTTATTCTGTTAACCATATTACCAGCAGCAATTCTGTTATGAAAGTGTATTTATCTTTTAGATACACTAAGGCTGTCGTATCTTCTATAAAGTTAGAGGAAGCTAAAATTCAAGGGAACACATTATAGAAAATATTGTAAATTATAGAAAAGGGAATATATTATAGAAGGGTAAATAATATTTTAAAATATTATTCTTCTATTTATTATGGTAGAATAGATAAAGTGCTAAATACTAGCAAATGGAAATGGATAAGAATAAAAAAAATAAATTTACACCACAATATTGCATAATACAACGCAGTGGTTTGTACATTCGTTAAGTTCATAGAGGCACCATCTATTGCTATTGACAAACAATGCTTCTGGAAATGGCACGAATTAAACTAATCAGAGTCATAGAGTTGTGAGTGTGTCTGGCATAAAATGAATGGTAAATTGAGCTCTAATGGCTAAAATGAAAATACAGGAATTGACGACGAGAGGTTAATCATACAAAAACACTGGTTTTTCATAAGTGCTCATGTTCTTTTTCCTATCATTGCAAGACATTTATCTATCTATACCATCTTCAAAAACCAATTATTTTTAGATCTCCAATAAATTTCCCTATGCACTACACACATTTGTAAATGGTGTTGATTGTAAAAAAGTCAAACTGGAAAACCTTATCCATTAACACAATTTTTATATTCCAGACGAGTCCTCAAACTATGTTCATCTTCCTGTAAAAAAAAAAAAAAAACGATAACTAACCCAGTAACTTACATAAGTCAGGATAACAACCTAGCTTCTAACACCACTTATGTTGTGTATGTTAATTGTTTCCCTGAGTGGCGGGACCACCGGTATTTAGTCTTCCTATGACGACAGATTTTTGTGTAGCTTTTTATGATAATTTGATTTATCCTCAGAATTTTTGACAAAAATCTGATGAGAGGCAGTCACCGAAGAGTTTGATCTAAGGCATCATATCTAATAAGCCAACACACTACCTACTAGACTACGATGACTAAGTAACTTACATACATACATATATACGTACATAATTGGTCATTACAATCCTTCAGTAAGGATTATTGATCTAGTTTCTCACACTACTTATGCGTGTTAATTTTATACATTAGTGGCGACCCCGAACGACAGATTTTTGTGAAACTTTTCAAAGACAATTTTATTTAATCTCAGAGTTTTTGCCAGAAATCTACTTTTTGTATTTTATTTTCATGTCTGGGCTGGGATTCGAACCCTGGCTTTACGTCTAATAAGCCAGCACTCTACCTACTAGACCACGGCGACCTCTGACTAAGTAACTTAAGAAATTTTATTTTTCTGTTAATATCGTGTTATCCAGCTTGTGCTTCCAAAACCAGGAAGGCTGTTAAGTTCTTTCATTAGACGTGTCATTTATTTCATCAAATATTTGTCATATATGTCCGTTTAACAACAGAAGTGCGAAGTTAAAATAGTTTAAAGTTATCACAAAACTGGTTATTCAACCGTGGGCTCTTTTCAAACATTGTAAGGTGATTTTGGTCATCTTAATAAAACTACTGTGGTTGAACAAACAGGAAGTGTCACTGCCGAAAGTATCGCTTGGACCATATTTTTGAGAAAACAACTGGAACTCTGGAAAAGTGTTACCGTCAGTTCAAAGCAAAATGGCCGGAGTAGCGTACTGGAACAACGGACAGTTGGTTAGAGTCTGTTAGCCTTAGAACCTTTTGTTGAGGGTGCTGGTATTGATTAAAACACTACCATCAGCTTGATTGTAAACATCCTTAAAGTTCAGTCCTCACATAACAATAACACGATCATCTTTTATTCTCGAGGGTAAAACTATCCTTGCTCTGCAAGCAATAACTATCAGAGACATTAAACTAGACATTTTACAAAAGGCAGACTTAAATCCTTAAATGTAAAAGGAATAAGCTTTTGTGGAAATGTCTAATAGCCCATGTCGTCCTTTAATGCCAAGGCCTTATCGTGTTGTGATTAAAAATAGTAATTTTTATACAAAAGACTCTGTGAAGGGGGTAGAATTAAAAGAAATTCATTCATTATCTTAAAGGCGTGCTGGTATAGGACAATCAATTCTTTTTCTTTCATTTTATTTTTCATTCTTATTTTTAATTATTTGTTCTATTTTTGTTATATTCTTTATTTATATTGAAAATGAATAAAAAAAGAATTTTTTATAAAAAGTTTGAAGATATTATTTTGTGGACAAAGAATATTTTAAGGAACAGCAAAGTAAGAGAGATGTTCAAGTATTTACGTCTGTGCATTAGTAAGTTTCCTTACCAAAAATTTAAATGCAATTAAAAATTTACAAAAAAAAAAATAGAAATTTTTAAACCGATTGCCATAAACTTTAAAAGATTCACAATTAATCTATAAATGGAAAGGATATTCTAAAATTACAGAGAAAACATTTTTGTTTTAAGATCTACCGCCTTAATTCCAAGCTGTTTATGTTTTTATGTTTTTTTTTTTTACTTTCTATTCTGGTCACGTAATTATTTATTTTTGGAATATCCAGAAATCATTAAAATTCTCGTGAAACTCTTTGTGCATTCAAATATTTAGACAATGTCCAAACATTGTTTTATTTTGCCCGATACTAGTGTTCAAACCAATATGCAAATAACACAGATCTGCATGTGTTTCCGAAGGCATTTTGCATGCTGAACGCGAATCTGAATGAAGATCTACAATCAGCGACTCCAAAAACCCTTGGGTAACAATTTTCAAATAAATCTGATTAATTTTGAAGGACCTTCATAATGTGTTTCTTTTTCTCTTCCACCCCTTGACATAAACCCATCCCCTACTTTAAGGGTGCATGCAATCAATTTGGGCTCATTTTAAAGAGCAAAGATCAGTTGTCAATTTCTAACAATAACGATGATTCTAGAACTTCAGTGTTTAGCTCTACCATTTCTCAGAAATGGCCAAAAACGCTATTTTTAGGGGTTTCAACCCCTTTTTCACGAAAACTAATGTGGTGTAAAATTTTTAAATCCAAATTTGTGTTCAGCGCACAAAATGCCTTCGGAAATACTTTGAGTCATTTTATTTGCACAAAAAGTCGAAATATGCAGGGCTGTGTAATTTTTGTGTTGTATTTTTTTACAAAAAAAAAACTTCTTATCGATTTTTACTCAAGTCCCATTCATATATAGGATGGCGGCATGAATAGAAATTGAAATCTATTTTATGAAAGAATATGATAATTTTCTGTTGAACAGTAGCCATGCAGCCAGACAGACGCACTTGTATTATTGTATAGGAAAATTCGATTATTCTCAAACACATGCATATACTTAAATAATAATTGCTTTGACCCCTGAAAACAGTGTTGTAAAGTAATGAATTCTTTATTTTCAAATTATGTTTCGCTCAAACTTTCTATACACTATATCTAGTTCTTCAAACATTTGTTCGTGAGCAAGGTTGAATTGTTTTGCTATGTTCTAAACATTTATAAAGAAGTAAAACTCGTTCTAAACAAAGAAAATTTAGCATTGAATCAATTAACCAAAATGGAACTACCTATACACGCACACATACATGATTTCTTACTTAAGGAGTGCGCACAAAAAAAAAACCTGGACTTACACTTTTCGCTATAGAAATAAAACTAAGTGGCGGATTTTTCAATTAAAGTAAATAATATTTGAATTCTTTTGTGTATAAAATTTTTTTCTGACCAAGGTCTCAGAGCATCCAATTTTTTTAATCTGCGAGCCTAGCAATCGTTTTTTGTAAGCGGCACGGTTTTTCATTGAAAATTTTAATTATTTTTTTACAACATTCTTGTTGGGTGCCCATTTTCAAAAAACTATTTTTTGCTATTTCAAAGACATCTAGCATGTAGATAATGAAGCAGAAGACTAACAAAAACAATGTAACGGTTCATTTTTTTCAATTATGATAAAATTATGATAACATTCCCTAAAGGAAATCACCTAATGAATGTATTCATGTCTTCTTAAAATAGATGCACTTCCATAGAGCAGATTGAGCCAGGATTTAACTGCTTTGAAGTTGCCGTAGTCAAGTAGGTAGCTTGTTGGCGTACTAGACGTAAGGTCACGGTTCAAACAACAAATGAGATATCTGTATCAAAATGAACAACACTAAAATTTTCTCAAAAATCTGTCATTCAGAGTCGACTCTAAACTGTAGGTCCTGCCACTCATGTATAAAATTAAAGCACACAACATAAGTGGTGTAAAAGGCTAGTCCGTAATCCGGACCAAATTGTTGTAATGACCAATTATATATGTATGAGTCCAACTGCTCACTATTATCTACCCTCTGCTTTAATAGAAAGTCAGTAGGTAGTGTTTGTACACCTTCCACAATACTTGTCCACAATAAATTGAGGTTGGTAGAACGGCACGATAGATTCAGTAAGTGATGGTTGATATACATAAGATCTTGCCTACGGTCATTTTACAGCCGCAAAGCCCATCTGTTACTTTTTTACCCATCTCAATAGTATTGCCCTCCAAAATCGCCTTTAAATGCTTAATCCTCTTAGATAAGAAAAGTTGAGTCCTTTTAGAGGATCGGTATGTATCAGAGGTCAGCAATGAATCATTTTTCCGCTACTCATAAACACTCATGCAATATTTAGTATGAATGAATCAACAGAATTGAAATTCAACTATTCTGATTCATTCGTAATCGCTGCAATATTGATTTATAAATATAAGTAGCAATGAGTATGAGTACAACGTTGACATCAAACTCACAACATTCAAAATATGTTTGATTCATACGCCTACACATTCTGATTCATAAAGTGGTTCCTGTCATTCAACAAAATTTACAGCCTTTGTTATTGTTGCATATTCAAACATAGAAGAAAGGAAAGACAAAGACAACAAGCAAAGCATAAACACAATCTTCTTGTGAGTATTGCAGTGCTCGTATGCGAATCATTATTTTTTGCTTCGTGTAAATGTTAAGTAGAGACG
Source organism: Sarcophaga peregrina (assembly GCA_014635995.1). NCBI lineage: Eukaryota > Metazoa > Arthropoda > Insecta > Diptera > Sarcophagidae > Sarcophaga > Sarcophaga peregrina. The sequence goes on along the minus strand of CM025790.1, from coordinate 42,691,227 downwards.
AGTCGAAGTCAATAACATCATGCGTATTGTTAAATATGAATACGACGAGTACTTCCAACTTTGAAGTATGAGTAGTATGAGTAGCATATTAAAATAAGTATGAGTGCATATAAGTATCCGAATCTACTCATCGTTTTGAATACTTATTGCTGATCTCTGGTATGTATGGAAATATATATGTTATATAGCCTGGTAAAAATTATCAATTCCGTTTTGATTAGACTGACCGATCATTGCCATGATGAGTACTTTGCAGTTGTAAGTTTTAGGGACCCAGTTGAACCGCTCAATTAAACAGGAATATTTTAAAAACTCGCTGTACGAATTCAAAATTGGTTCAGGATTATATTAGTTAATATTACGTCCTAGCTTTTCACACCACTTATACTGTGTGTGCTAGTTTTACATATGACTTGTTAGATCTACAGCCGGCTTCGTACGATTGATTTTTCGAGAAACCTCTCATGGCATTTTTATTTACTTGTCAAAAACTTGGGGAGAGAAAGTTGCCATAGAAATATTTTTCATATTCCATTATGCCTGAAAGGTGTTACTTAAGCTAAAAATATTTCTTAATTTTCTTTGCTTTAATATTTTACTTCTGGGCAATTGAAACGTTGCTTGTTTGATGCTCGTTAGTAATCACAATTTTCACAATTTGTTTGGTATTTGTAACAGTTGACCTTCTGAAGGTTGATGCTGCTTGGTCCTCAAGATTATTTAAAAGGACGGAACTCCTGATTTTCATATTTTTTCGAACATTAGGTTAGGTTAGGTTAGGTTAGAGGACGTGCACCTGTCGGTCAAGACGAGCACAGTACCCGGAGGTTGAAATTGAGGGAGGAAGGAAATAGAGGATATAGGAATGTAGGTAAGGGGAGGGAGAATGGGAAACGGAGGAATTACACAGAAAGAAACGGACACAAAACAAAAGAGAATGAGAACGCGACTACACTTATGAAGGCCTAGCACTTCTCAACCAGCCCAAACTGCTATTGAATCGGTGGAGAGCCTTGATGTCGGCTCTCGACACAGAACTCAGGCTCTCAAAGAAGGCCCTGCCAAGGGTCCTCAACCTCAATCTACCAATGGCTGGGCAGTTGCAGAGGAGATGTTCGACAGTCTCTAACTCCTCCTCTTCGCAACATACCCTGCAATATTCCGGCAGGGATCTGTTCCAGATCCCCGTCAAAGAACTAATCACGCAGTACTCCGTGATAAAACCGACATCGAACATTTCTTCGTAATAAAATGAATCTATCTTCGCATTGAAGTGAGTGTTTTACATAATGGAGAATCAAATGTTGTTATGAAAGTGACAACCTTTTTATAATCCATTTCACCACTATTGATGCACTCAAAACCACTCTCTTACACAAAATCACTACAAACAGATTATGACGATGTCGAAATCAAAAAAGAGAGTATGAAGAAGAGTATGAATTTTTAGGACATACATACATACATACGTACATTTGTATGTAAGGTAACCAATTTAAATTAAATTCCATTTCAAATGGAATTTATACAGTTGGTCACACGAATTATTCAACGAAAGACCTTTTTGGAGTTTTTGGTGTGCAACAAATTATTACCACACAAAATTCAGGGTCAATATACCAAGAAAAGAAAATACAATTGAAAATGAAACAAGAAATAAGAAAACAAAAAGGAATACGAAAGAGTAAGAGAAGGTAAAAGTGAAAGAGAAAAAGGCAAAACAACAAATATGTGATAATCCTTAGCCATTTCTTTATGATTTTTTGCTTTTTTGCTCTGTTGGAATTACGAATTACGGTATTTGTTTTCATTTGGTATGCTTATGTATGTGTGTATGTGTAATTGAATAGTAAATGTAACAATTTAAGTTGTCTGTGTGTGTGTGTATGTGTAAGAGAGAGGGAGAGCTTTCAATTTTATTAAATTTTCATGTTTCAAGTGTGCTCTAGATTTAGCTTTTATTGAATTTATTTCATTAAACTTAGTACAATTGATTTTATTAAAATCATTCAACGTATAGATTTCTTCTATTATATGACATTTATAATTTATTATAGTTAGTTGTTGTTTTTTTAGTATTATTTTGTTTTAATTTAAATGCAAACATCCTTATGCAAGCATGTATGTAGAGTGATTTGGAAAGTAAACATTTATTTCTGTTTATTTCAAGCTTAACTACGCATTTCCAAAATGATTAGGAAATTTACTAAATTTTTAAAGTTTGTTAATTTTTTTGGTTTTAGAAAAAACTGCACCCTAATGGATCTTAAGTTAATGTTTGCGTCCGCAGTTCATCTTAAGACAGTTTAAACTGCAAATATTTAAGGCGAGCGTCAAACTGCTTATTCTTTATGGTTATAAGACATATTAGATAGAATGAGCTAGGATAAAGGATCTTTTATCAATAGATGTCTGTAAAGAGTCGAAAGCACACCATATTCTAAAGCAATGGAGCATGAGTACACGGCAACCAAATATTTAACCTAAAAGGGAAATTATGTAGAAATGGTTAGGCCAAGAAGCGAAAGCCAAGAAAGGATATTTAAGAATATGAACAAGAGTATAAATTTAAAAAGGAAACACAGCAGCAGGGATTCCAGTCGGGAAATCCAGAATCTCGAAATTCCGGGATTTTTAAAAACTTGTCCTGGGATTTTTCGGAATTTTCGAGATTGTGAAATCATATGTATTTTGGCCCGACAAAAGGTCCTGAAAAAAAATCTATATCACTTGACTTAGATAATAGCATCTCAGATGAGGAAAACCTCATTACCATTGATAAAAAGTTATTTGATTCCATCGAAGAATGCAAAAGCTCTATAAAACGAATTAATAGGGTAACTGATTTAGATACTCAACTGTCCAAAGAAATAGATTTATTTACATCAGCAGGAGCAGAAGGGAATATTTATAACTATTTTACCAACAAAAATGTTGATTGCGAAAAGTGTTTTTCAATGGCAGCGTATGTTGACAACAAAATTCGTTCAAGCCTATCAGATCACATGTTATATGCTTTAATCTTTTTGTTGGAATCCAAATAGTTTTCTTAAGACTAATGCATTTGCATATGTACGTATGAATAATTTTTATTTTTGTTAATTTACGCTTTTTTGTCACCTATTGTCTTGCTGTTTTAATATTTTATTTTTAATGGCATATAATTCTGAAATACATGCATAATTGGAATACAAATGATTTTATTAACGAAATAGCAGTACTGCTAGCGCAGATCCAGGGAACGTGTTCAAAGAAACCATGTGAAGCAAACTGATAAACACAGCGATGAAAATATTTTGGTTTGGGGATGCTTAATATGGTGGCATGTTGGTCCTCTACATTTAGTAGATGGTATCATGTGAAAAAAGACTATCTAAAGATTCTGCAAGCCCATCTTCCGAATTTTGTGGACAAATGTGCTTATCCCGAATAAGAATTTATTTTCCAACAGGATGGTGATCCGAAGCACACAGCAAAAATTGTAAAGATATGGGATGGGAAACAAAATTTTCAATTGCTGGAATGGCCGCACAAAGTCCCGACCTCAATCCGATTAAAAATTTTTGGCCATTCGTGAAAATCCGGCTCCGACAGTACGAAACAGTCCCAACAAACATGGCCAAACTTTGGGATCGTATAAATTCGAAATGGCATCGAATTCCGAAAGATCTTATTGATCATTTGGTAGAAAGTATCTCAAACCGCGTAAATCAAGCTATTTCTAATTGCGGTCTATAGACCAAATATTGAAATTGGGCTAGTTTCTTGAATTTTCTTGAAACGTGCAAAATTGAGTTTATGTGGGTTGTTTTCGTTTTTCATTCAAACTCATTGAATTCTTTTCATTAATTATTGTTTTTTTACTGCTATTTGTTAAGAACAAAATGAAGAATTAAAATAATTTCTTTTTTTTTTGTATTTGCTTGTAAGGTTTTGTTTTTGTGGATGACGAAACTCAGTATTGTGAACATGCACTCACTTCTGCTCGTAACTGTATATAATTGGTTATTACTAACCTTCAGCCAGGATTACAGCCTAGGTTCCCACACCATTTATGTTGTGTGTGTTACTTTTATACAAGATTAGCGGAACGTACATTTTAAAATCAACTGCGAACGAAATTTTTTTAAAGACTTTTTTATGGCACAAATTTCCACAAATTTACTAAGAGGAAGTCACCGAAGAAACTTTTGATACTTCGTTTTGTTGCAGATATCAGACCCGGCGTTTGAACCATGGTCCTACGTCTAATAAGTCAATACACTTTTACAAGATTACGACGTATGCAATTTATATGAACCGAATAACAAGGCTCCCATATAATAGAAATACTCTGGATAAGGACTAAGGATATAAATTATAATATTTTTTTTAAACGATGAAGATAGTATTTTATGTAGCCAAGTATTTCATAGGAACTTAGAAAGCAAAACAACTGTAGCAAATATGGCATTACATTCATTATTACCATAAGTGCTTATTGCTTATACCCATTTTCATAAAGAAGAATATCAAATTTAAGTGTTCTATTTCCATTTTTCACTGCACAGTCAGCACATAAAAGCATTAAGAGCTTCTGAAATTTTCTAAAAAGCCAAAGATATTACGTAATTTCTCCCTAGTTCGTTTATAAATAACCGAAGGACGTTTCGCCTTCCCATGAATCTTTTGGTTCAGCATCAGCAACTATACAGATCATAAACATACTACCCCGAGACTTAACTAATGAAGCAAATTAAGAATAAATATGGAAGTGGTTAAACTTTACAATCAAGAGAAAGCTATATCAACCAAAGGATAACTAGAGATTTCCGATACCACAATAACAATACCAATATAACAAAGTGCCCTTTTGTAAACAACTAATAAGTTCTGAAGAAGTTCACTTGAATGCATTTGTTTTCTAAAAATGATTATTTTAATTTTCCTTAAGCATTTTCTAATAAATAAATTGAACTTCAAAAAAAGCTTTCTAAAATTAATTTTTTAACCAAAAAAAAAATATCACCAAGAACACCATAATATTAGCAAATTTCTAATTAAGAAATATTTTTCTCTTTCCTATGATACGAAATACAGAAGTATGGACTCACAACAAACAAATAAGCAAATACCAGTGGAAACATAATTAATAAGTAAACCCATACTACAGTGGTACACTTTTAGCCACAAATTAAAATGGCAACACTTTCTCATAAATAAATAACACCTGCTGCCGGCCACATTTCTTGTATACTTTTAGCCATCTACGCAAAACCAATAACAAAAAATGAACAGAAATTTCTTTGTTGACCATTTAACACTCGAGGGATACCAACCAACCACACTTATTTTTCTGTTATCCTTTTGCAATTTTGCTTTTAGTTTTTCTCGATGGGATTAAATTAAACTTTGTTGCTATTTGTACAAGAGTTTTGTTTTTTTCTTTTTTTATTTAAAAGGAATTATTTTCATTTCGATGCTTTCCCCAAATGGGTGTCATAGAAAGAAATTTTGTATTCTTTTCAATATGAATACAATAGAGAATAGGACAGGCTATAGGAATAGATTTTCGAAAATATGAGTTAATAATACGTTTCTCGAAGTCAATTAATATTTTATCAATAGCTTTGCATTGCATAAGTGCGAAAGGATCTTGCTAACAAACATGAGATAAGATCTTATATTGAAAAATCTGAAATCGATTAACTACTTGGTAGGCGCTTCAGTTAGATTGAATACAAAAAGAAGTTCGAAGCGGAGCCTACTTATTCACTTAATTGGCCATTTACAGGATTACAATCTAACTTCTCACACCAATTGTGTTATGTGTGGACCTACAGTATACAGTCGACTGCGAAAAAACGTTTCTTGGTAATTTTATTTAGATGAAGTTGCAGTAGCCTCACGTCTAATAACCCAACACACCAACCTACCTACTAACATGCGGCGACTTCATACTGCACATACTAAAACAAAAAACCTCGATGATTTACTACTGAATTGCAACAAAATTCAACTCTTTGTGTAAGTGAATTTAGCTAAAAGCCTCTTACAATGAGCCTCTAGAGTTCAAACAAATCTATAACTGAGATCTATATTGGCATCGTTTGAAGAGGAATTTTTGTTGACCAGAACAATTCATATTTCACAAGGACTTCTATTAGAGAATTTGCCTCTGAAACCTTAAGCACTAATGGAGCAAACATTGATGCATATTTACCCTAATGTGATTTACTTACAAGAGTAATGAATTATTTGCTACTACACCTAACACTATATATATTTTGTTACTGATTTAACATGTGGAGTTTTTTTTTTTTTAAATTAAAATCTTAATCCATTTCATTTGTTACGTTACGTGAGTTAAATGCTTAAAATTATTTGTTATCCTTTCTGTACCATGTAGTTTACATTATTTTTAGTATTTTTCTTTTCTTTTTATTTTTATTTATTTTTTCTTGTAATTCTAATGGATTTATTTTTGTTTTGTTGTGAAAATTATGTTCTATTTCAAACAATGAATTCTTTTTCATTTGAAGAAATGTTTTCTTTTGTGAAAAAAAATCCTCAAAATCGCCCTACTAAAATGGCAAAATAAGTTCAATGCATCACGAAAAAGTCACTGCCTGATGTAGATTTTAAGCCGACATCCTTATCGGTCCATATGACTTTGCGAACGACGTTGTCTAGCATATCACACAGTCAAAGGCGAACATTTCTTTTGGCTTGAATATAATTATCTGGACTCCAAGGATATGTACATTCAAAAGGATGGCTATATATGCCCACACAGCTCATACCACATTGGATATTTTATACAAACGATTTATGGGTATGAGATATTGATTTGATCCCGTCAACTTTTTCATGTCGCAGGGTATATGTGAAACAACAACGTTGCCCAAAGCCACATAACCCATGCTATCGAGCAAATTCAGCATGATTTGTGTGCCGGAGTCCAATTATAATTGTCCAACATAATGTTTCGGAGAATTTTAGTCACAACACTTCTATTTTTCCCATACAAACATAATTGTTTATTACAACCCTTCAGTCGGAATTACGATGTAGCTTCTCACACCACATAGAGTTTCAAATCATTTCCGAACAACAGATTTCTGAGAAACTTTTTTTATTTGAGATATCTGACTTGGGGTTAAACCGTGGCCTCACATCTAATAAACCAATGACGACATCAAGTCCAGTAGGTAGTGTGTTGCCTTATTAGATGTAAAATTAGATGTACCAAACCCAGGTCAGATATCAAAACGAAAATATGGAAAATATTTCTTCGGAGAATTCCATATTTCTGACAAAAACTCTGAGAGTAAATAAAATTGCCATAAAAAGTTTCTCAAAAAAATTTATCATTCGCTATCGATTTTAAACTGCGGATTAATAGGTCGTAATCCTGACTGAAGGGTTGTAATGGCCAATTACATATAAATGTATGTATTACCTACTAAATCAAGGCGACTAGTTTGTCCTTTAGTTCTTTTACAAGTCAAGACCATCGCCCTGATGAACTTTAAGGTACGGTGACAACGCCTTACCCACCATCTTGTGTGCACCAGAAATCAGCAATGAATCGTTTTTCCACTACTCATAAGCACTCATGCAATTTTGAGTATGAATGAATCAACAGAATTGAACTCCAACTACTCTGATTCATTCGTACTTGCTACAACATTGATTTATAAGTATAAGTAGCAATAAGTATGAGTACAACGTCGAAATATGTTTGATTCATACGCCTACTTATTCCGATTCATAAATTTAAAAAAATATTTATAATTCTTATAAGTGATTCGAGTGATTCGAATCATTCATCAAAATTTACAGTCTTTGTTGTTGTTCTCGTATGTACAAACAAAGAAGAAAGAGAAGACAAAGGCAACAAGCACAACATAAACACAATCTTCTTATGAGTATATTAGTGTTCGTACGTGAATCATATTTATTTTGTGCTTCGTGTAAATGTTAAGTAGAGACGAGTCGAAGTCAATAACATCATGCGTATTGTTAAATATGAATACGACGAGTACTTCCAACTTTGAGTATGAGTAGTATGAGTAGCATATTAAAATAAGTATGAGTGCGTATAAGTATCCGAATCTACTCATCGTTTTGAATACTTATTGCTGATCTCTGGTATGTATGGAAATATATATGTTATATAGCCTGGTAAAAATTATCAATTCCGTTTTGATTAGACTGACCGATCATTGCCATGATGAGTACTTTGCAGTTGTAAGTTTTAGGGACCCAGTTGAACCCCTCAATTAAGCAGGAATATTTTAAAAAGTTGTTAAGTATGAATACGACGAGTACTTCCAACTTTGAGTATGAGTAGTATGAGTATGATATTAAAATAAATATGAATGCGTATTAGTATCTAAAATTATAAGAATGACTTGAACCTACTCAACGTTTTGAATACTTAGTGCTGATCTCTAGTATGCACCCACCTGCTATTTTATTGTTTGCACTAGTGCCTCACAGATTTCCTGAAAGTGTTCCTATGATTCATTCTCTTCATCACAGAATCTATTGGATGGATTCAAGAGCATACCAGGTTCATCCTTTCTATTTTTCTAATCCACAATGTCCTGCCTGCGATCCGGTTTTAACCTATCCGTCTTTCATGGAATGGTTTGCGGAATCTATTATTCTATAATACTTTTAACTGGGCTTACTACACAAATTTTCATACGATTTAAAACTGCTTTTAAAGAACGTCTAGCGAAATTTACAAACCAATTGAATTTATTTTTTTTTTTTTTTTTGTTTTAATAAAATCTTACGAAATTATTCTTTCAAAGTTCTGCTTTAAGTAACATAGCGCAACTAGTCTGAGTGTGTGTGTGTGTCTGATTGTGTTAATAGAGTATAAACAACACCAGGATAAATCTGATAAGTATTAAGCACAATAAGTACATTATTATTGTGTTGTGTTGCGTTGTGGAGAATGTGGATATCTGGGTCGGTCTGTTGTTAATGTCAATGTACACCTTTTTAAAATTACCTACAGGTAATTTCCTTGAACTATGAACTTAAACACTTATTGAGAATATTTGTAATACAATTTGTTTTATTTTTTTCTTCTTTTTTTTAATAAAACCTTCTGGGTGAAAGCTTTATAGACTCCAGACAGCAGTCATTAGCAGTCGTTTTTCTTTTTCATATTTATAGAGATTTTTTAGAAATATTATAGAAACAAATACAATTCAAGTTGAATAATAAATAATAAGTTATAGGTAATGTGGGCCACCTTCTTAATTAAGTCTGATATAAGACATCTCATTTGTATTTGCAATAGTTTTTCTAGATAAAAACGTAAGATTCTAATTTCCCTTTGTTTTCTTTCTTTTTTTTTAATTTCCTGCATTCAACCTGAAATAGATGTTCAAATGGGTAGACTTGAATAAGTGCTGTGTTAAATGGGTGGAACATGTGTGCAATAACGTCGTTATTAATTTTCACGTAATCTAGTCCTTATGTTCGTTTTCTATTTGCTAACGTTTGTTGCAAACGTTTTTAATTTTTTGTTTGCACTGTTGGCTCACGTCTTAAAAATCAAGAGGCATTATGTGATAATTTTCTTTAATTTTTATATGGAAACGTTCGTATTGAAACAGTCAGCCAGAGATTGTTGCATAGGTCAGGGTTAAAAAATGTAAAGATGGGAAGCAATTTTATTTTAATACCCTACATTAGCGCATATTGTATTAGAATTGTTACAAAAACAGAATGAGTACAAAAGTGGTAACTCGAAAAGAAACTTCGAAAATGGGGCAAACAAAACTTACAATAACAAATCTATAAAGGCAGACCTCAAAAGGTTAAAAAAGCAAAGTAACAATAACAAATCAATAGAATTTAGCAGACTGAAAAGAAAATTCGAGTACAACACAAGGTGACATTGTCAATGAGCAATAATAAAAAGCAACACCAGTGAAGACTGCTGCATTATACATAAGGGAGTTTGAACTTTGTAATAAAAGTAGCCTGTAGTATAAAAATCATTTACAGTGGAGTGATAAATCATGTTCAAAGATAATTTCCAAACAATTACGTTCATGAAATCAGAAAAATTCGTCAATATTATAATATTTTCGATCAAAAGAATCCATTCGTTAGATCAATAAAGACAAAATAAACTTTAGATGATCGTTTAATTCATATATAGCATCTACGGCAGTTTTTTATGCACTATACAACGCATAGGAAATATATCTTGGTCAGGAATCAGATAAGGTTAGCTAACATCACCTCTACGATAACTAATTCTTATACATAAATGCATTTTCCTAATACATCAAGGGCCATCCAGGCCCTCATACCTTTCGTCTAAATATTCGTCTTAAATTGCTAGACAAATATTTTACAGGTTTTATGATCAACATAGGAAGTAAGGCTGCCTTTCAAAGAATGTAAGCAAATTTAAATACAAAATAGACGTTTAAAATACCAAAAAGTCGCATCAGTCTCTTGTTGCTCTTTCCAGTCTAATTTTTTTTTTTTTTTGTCCATCGCTGAGCTCTTGCACTTTTTGGAACTTCAATGGCTTTAGTCCAAACTCATTTTTTAATATGTGTTGCATCCGTTCGCGCGATATGTTCAGCTCACGAGCAATTTTGTGGATTGTGTGTGGATTTCGATCAAATCCGGCCTTCACTTTACGGAATATTTCTGGTGTTGTTACCGTTTTGTTTTTTCGTCCATTTTTTGGACGCGATGCAACACTGCCAGTATCAGGGTAACGAGCAATGGTACAAGAAACAAAAGATTTATTTTCATTTCAATGCTGGAGGGCTCTAAAGATAGCCATCTGTAGTTTTCTAGTCAAATATAAAGCAATTACACTATTACGCTTGAATTCCAGCACGAATAACTTTTTTTCTGAATGCAATAGATCAAAATGCTTTTGTAAGCTTGTAAATAATAAAATGAACTGTCACTGGAATAAATCTGTCAACTGTCAGACGAGGGGTTTACAAATGATATCAACCTGAAGTTGGTTGCAATACATATCAGCCATTCTATATGTCTATCAGACGTTTAAATTTTAACATTTTGTATGTAATATAAATGGCACAGACATTAGCAGATTTCTGACAAAAACTGTGAAAGCATGTGATAAATTGCCGTAAAAAACTTTCTCCAGAATCTGTCGTTCGGAGTTGATTTAAAGCAGACCAACCTAAGTGGGGTGCGAAGATAGATTGTAATCCCGACTGTAGGATTGTAATGACCAATTATGGACATATGTATGTATAATATAAATTGATTTCGTTTCCATCTATCTTCGTCTCATTTTACGTCGCCTTGTAGTTACCAATAAATGACTCACTGTTCATCAACTGGTAACAGATTCCGCTTCAGAAACTTTTCTATTAGATTGCGCTTCAGCATTATTTCTTAAATGTAGTGTAAAATATGAAACCATCGCATTAACTTGAGGGGTAACCATATACCGAATTTGTCTTTTTACGCCACTGAAAGGCTTGTTACAGCAAATTATTGATTTGACTAATCCATGGATTTATTATAAAATAATAAAAAAAATAACAATTCCTTTTGAAATGCTTTATAATACGTTTGTCTCGGTATATCTCTTAATCATTTTTCATTTTGTTTATTTTAAGGATACGAAATGTATTTAAGATAAGAAATGAAAGAAAAGTAATCACAATTATTGTTGCTGTTGAAGTTGTTGTCCATGTTGAAACATTTTAATGTTTTCAAATTGTTTTAAATAAATGCAAAATATTCTTCCATTCTTTTATTTTCTGTATTAAATTTCATATTCTTATTCATTTCATTTTCCTTTCTCTTTTGTCAACAACACATTTATTGTGTTAAAAAAGAATTTCTTGCAAACAATTTTAAACAGCCATCTTTATAATCGCAAACGAAATTATTTTATTGGAATCGTTATCGTCATTGTTATCATCAAGCTTGTCGTCGACCTTGTAGAGAAAGAAAAACGCATTTAAAGAAGAAAAATTATTTCAAATCACAAAAACACAAAAAAATCTTTCGCTGAAACAAATCTAAAAGATCCAAAAAAAAAAATAAATAAAAATGAAAATGAAATCAACAGCAACAAAAAAATTTTTAAAATATTTCAACAACTTCAAAAGGCACAAACAAAATTGTATGACTGTCTGCAAATTTATTTCTCTGCAATTTCCCAAAAATTTATTCTTAAAAAGTTAAATAAAGGAATAAAAAAAATTTTGTACTTTGTTCTTTGCGTTATTTTTAAACGATTGCTTCATAATTTCATATAAAATCGTGATGCCTTTTGTCTAAAATGCGAAATTGTATTGTATTTTGCTCTCATAAGGATAATATGGTTTTAATTTCATATCGTATATGAAAAGAGGACTTAAAATTATTTTTAAAGCGGTTCACTGGTGAATACAAAATGATTCTACAATTAACATAAAAGTAGGATGCTCATACAGGAGTACATACAGGGTAGCTGATATATAATGCAACAAAGTAAAGCGCTATATTTTTTTAATTTTTTTTTTTTTAATTTTATTATTCAAAAGCTGAAAATTTTGGAAATAACATCAAATTTTAGCATCAGTTTAGATTTGTTCGAATTATGGTCGTCAAACTGCCGACAAAGCCATCACATGCTAGACGGAAGTGGCTCTGCGGTATTTTGGCCCATTACCGGAGAAGCGCCATCTTGAGATGATCGACACTTTGGTATTTTTTAGTGAGACCCTTACTTTGCCCCAGGCGCAAAAGTCCAACGAATTGAGATGGCCATTGTGCGGTAGAAATGAAGCGAGAAACCTCCTTTTTAAGTCATTCTTGGTTGACGCGCACTGAGTGCGGTGGTGCTGAGTCCTGTTTTAATGTCCATGGTCTGCGGCCGAAATGTTTGTCTGCCCAGGGCTTCAATATTGTCTTTAAGACATTTTCCCGATAATATTCGGCATTTATTTTGACCCCACGGTCCATGAATATGAGCGGATAGGAGCCGTTACCATCGGCGGCCTTGAGTTCTGGTGGCCAATCGCAGATATAAATTATCAGCTGACCTCCTTGCCAAGTAAACTCGATTATTTTGTTTGTTCACAAATTGCTCAATTTGGAATGGCTTTTCATCATAGAAAATTCTGTAACTGGCCACTTTCGTGCAAGCAAAGCAACTCCTTGGCCCTTACCAGTCAAACTTTTTTTTTCGCCCATCGGTGAACTCTTCTACTTTTTGGAACTTCAATTGCTTTAGCCCAAGCTTATTTTTCAATATGTGTTGCAACTGTTCTCGCGATATGTTCAGCTCACGAGCAATTTTTCTTCCACTGCGGTGTGGATTTCGATCAAATCTGGCCTTCAACTTTCGGATCATTTCTGGTGTTGTTACCGTTTTTTTCGTTCACTGCCAGTATCACGGTAACGAGCAATGGTACCAGAAACAAAAGATTTATTCACATTTAATTACTGGAGGGCTCTAACGATAGCCACCTGTGGCTTTCCAGCCAAATATAAAGCAATCACGCTTGTATTCCATCACGAATAAGTTTTTTTTGGAATGCAATAGATCAAAATACTTTTATAAGCTTGTAAATAATAAAATGAACTGCCACTGGAATAAATCTGTCAACTGTCAGACGAGCAGTTTACAAATGATATCAACCTGAAGTTGGTTGCAATACATATCAGCCACCCTGTGCATAGAGTAGAAAAGTTTGACCCGTCGTTATAATGCCCGTGAAAAATATGTCGAAAACCGAGGTTCGGAAGTGACGTTAAACTGTATGTCCCGCCTCTTATGCTTAAAATTGACACACACAACGTGGATGGTTGCTTGAGTTTACATCTGGTCTGAGAATGTAAAACGTTGTTAGGCGACCTTATATCCAATTATCAGATTCGATTATGGCCATTGCGGCATTACGGCTACAACAGTCTCAAGGCCAAAGCTCGTACGAGACTAAATCTAAACATTAGTAAGCGACGTAACTCCTTTAAACATTAGAAAAGCAAAGGTAGCAGTGAATCATTTGTTGTGTTTACTAATACGTTGGAAAGGAATGCTAGGAATTTAATTATTGTAGAACTTATGAATTTGAAGGAATAAAATTTGTACATCTTATTCATTCATACATACATTGCTACAAGCCAACAAGCATGAGTGGCGTAACCTGTAATTTAAAGTCCATTTCGAAAGACCAATTTTTGAAAAACGTTTCTATTTACCCTCAGAGTTTTAGCCAGAAATCTGCTAAGATGAATTAGCGGAAGAAATTTTTTTCCATATTTCCTTTTGCTCGAGATGTCTGGGCTGGAGTTTGAACCATGGCCTCACATTTAATAAACCAACATACCATCTAGTAGTCTACAGCGATTTCAAAACAGTTCTTAGTTACGTACGGAATGATTCTTACTTTTCTTTGTTTCAATTTTTACTTCTGGGTGATTGAAACTATTTGCAGAACTAATTTCATTTGGTGGACTGGATCGGATACGCAGGTCTGTCAGGCGTCTTCGGAATCATTTCCAGGGCGATCATTGTTCAGGTGCCTCTGATCTAACAACTCGTGAAACCGTGTTAGGGCCAAGGTGGACAATTGGAGGAGTTTTGTACGAGATAATAGGGACGACCCCTAGGGTACAGTTTACCGCATCTGCAGGGGCAAGAATAATCTTGAGGCCGATCTCTCTTCTACAAGTTGGCAATTCCACATTGCCCTCTTGGAGAGAATGTACCGACACTTTACTGAGGGTTCTCTTTCCTAGTGCGGAACCGGTCAACTATTCTCTTTTCATTAGCGAGATGGTTGATCTTTCAATCCTGGAAAGCTCGGAAGTTGCGGACAGTATTTGCCGAGCCAGAAGTAGGAAATCGCCGGGTGTTGATGGTATATCTGGAAATATGTGTAAAAGTATCTACAAGGCCATGCCTCAACATCTGGAGTCAATCCTTGGAAAGTGTATTAGCGAGGGCCATTTTCCGGATGCCTGGAAGTTAGCTCGCGTTGTGATCCTCCTAAAGTCTTCTAACGGAGTGAGGAGTAATCCCCGCTCTAGGAGTGTAGAGGATACTTGGTTGCATGTCAAGAATAGTGTTGTTAGCTCATCTGCCAAACGTGTTAGGCCTATTTATTGATTTCAAGGGTGCATTTGACTATCTCTCTTGGGAAAGAGTTCTCTCAAGGTCAGAAGAATATGTAGGGAACTAAAACTTTGGAGTAGTTATTTCCGGGATAGAAAAGCTTGCGTTGTAAGTGCCAGCGACACGTTTTGTAGGGATGTCGTACGTGGTTGTCCGCAGAGTTCCATTTGTGGCCCATTTATTTGGAACCTGATGATGGATCCTTTGCTGGGGCTACTTGCGCGTTCTTTTAAGGTGTGTGCATATGCGGATGACCTGCTTATCTTTTCCTTACTTTGATATTTTCAATTCAATTTGAAACTAAATTATGGTCTCCTTAGACAACTTGATTAATTTTCGGTGTCTATGGTTTGTGACCTGTAACGACTTTCAACTTATAGAAACGTCAAGTTAAAGAAGGAAAAGTTGATAGAATTTTTCTCCAAGCTGTTGTTGCTGTGCTTCAACTTATAGAAAATTCCAATAATAGAAGTTCAAATTATAGAAGTTCGACTGTAATTACAGTGACAAAAACAAATTTACATGATTTTCTATGTCTGCTTTATAGAGGAAGAGCCCAAAAAAAGCAATTTGCCACACAAACAAGACTTTAAATCTTTACACCCACAATTATCTATTGCGAATGAATAGGAATAAATAGTTTTTGCTCCAAAATAAAATCTTAATGGTTATTAAATGACGGCCTCTTGTTAAGGCTTCTTTTATTACAGGTAGCCAGACAGCAACAGCAGACGATGGTATCATTTCGCAAAATTACGATAGCTTTTTAGAAACAAAATATTTTAGAATAAAAATTTCATATTTATTATGACATTTAATTAATAATAGACAAAAAACCATTTAATGTATGTACGTGTTTGCATTAAAAACCTTTTAAAAACCATCGAAAACAAGTTTAAAACTTAATTCCCAGAATAGAGATTTTTTCTGAAGGCATATGAATGAAATACTTTTAATTTTCAGCAAATAAAGAAATTAAAACCCAAAAAGAACAACAGAAAATAATAATTTAAAATACTTGTACAAGAAAATAAAAACTACTGACATACCATACAGGCAGAGGCCAACAGACAGATAAAGAAATAAGAACCCTTCGGTGGCATCCTTTTCATTTTTTGTATTGTTGAATAAATAAACCACGAGTAATTAAGTTTTCAAAATGAGATACACACACTAAAAATGGCAAACAAAAAGAATAATTGGCTGCAAGAGAGAAATACAAATGAAAAATGATAATAAAAGAAAAAAAATATTATTTTTTTGTTTTCAACAAAAAAGGACAATCATTTCAAAAGTTCGTAATTAAACCAAAGGCCAACAGACTCATAAATATCAACTTTTGTTGGCTTCAAAGTGTTTCGCGTGTGATCAATGCCGAAAGATAATTTAAAATTAAAAAAATCAAGCTGAAAGCCATAAATCGTGGTAAATATTTATTGGGGCTTTATTTATTTAGTGGCATTATCGGATTAAAAGTCATATTTAATTAGCGTGAGAAAGAACGACTTTAAACTATAAGTTAATAATGTAATTATGAACCAACCACAGTTACCGCCAATAAGAAGGGGAAAGTCATTACAAGTAGGTGGTATGTTGGCTTATTAGACGTAAAACCCGGTTTAGTACCAGAGGTCACCAATAAGTATTCAAAACGATGAGTAATATCGAGTTATACTTATAATTTCTGATACTTATACGCATTCATACTTATTTTTATATCATACTCATACTACTCATATTCAAAGTTGGAACTACTCCTCGTATTCATACTTATCAATACGCATGCTGTTATTGACTTCGATTCGTCTCTAGTTAACATTTACACGAAGCACAAAATAAGTATGATTCGCGAACGAACACTACTATACTCACAAGAAGATTGTGTATATGCTTTGCTTGTTGCCTATTGTTGCATATGCAACAACAACAAAGACTGTAAATTTTGATGAATGATTCAAGCCGATCGAATGACTTATAAGTATTATAAGTATTTTTCTAAATTTATGAATCAGAATGAGTAGGCGTATGAATCAAACATATTTCGAATGTTGTGAGTTTAATGTCAACGTTGTACTAATACTCATTGCTACTTATACTTATAAATCAATGTTGTAGCGAGTACGAATGAATCAGAGTAGTTGGATTTCAATTCTGTTGATTCTGAGTAGCGAAAAAATGATTTATTGCTGATCTCTAGTTCGTATCCCAGGTCAGACATCAAAACGAAAAAAAAAATATTTCTTCGGCGATTTCTTGTCAGTAAATTTCCTCTGGAAAAAACTCTAAGGCGGGTTTATTTACACCCGCCCCTAAAAAGGTTCTCAAAAATCTATCGTTCGGAGTCAACGGAGTCACTGTAGGCCACTCCCGTATAAAATTTAGATACAAAACATGAGTGGTCTGAGAAGCTAGGTAAATAAACAAAACTACAGTCAAAAAACCACGGACGATGAAACAGAAAAAGTTGCACACCTAATTCGAAACTCAATACCAACTTTAACTGATGGAACCAAACTGAATGGAACTTTTTGCGTTAACATACATAGCCTGGCTATTCAAGCATTAAATTTTAACATAATTTATTCAAAGATTGTTATAACAATGAGATAACGGAGCCTTCTTATATGGGTCCCACAAAACAGTGACCAGATAAAATACAATCTTCGAACTCTCCAAAAAAATTCAAATCTGCGAGCTTATATTTGGACAATGCAGTCATGGATTTTGTTAACGCCAGATGAGCAATTTCACCTAGCAAACGATTTTTCCAAAAGCTGTAGAGTTAAAAAGGAATAGGAGACTGGCCTTCACCTGCTGTACACATACCAAAGCAGCAAAAAAAAAAAACACCTAAACGTTAGTTATATACACACATACCTACATTCATAACTGGTTTTTACAACCCTTGAATCAGCATTACGAGCTGGCATCTCACACCACTTATGTTGTGTGCGTTACTTTTATACATAAATGACCGGACCTACAGTTTAAAATCGATTTCAAACGAAAGATTTTTGAAAATCTTTTCCATGGCAATTGTATTTACTCTCAGAGCTTTTGGCAGACATCGGCGGAAAGGCAGTCGCTGAAGAAATATGTTCACATGTCGATGCCTCGTTCTAAGTACACTTATAAAACGGTACTTAGAACGATTTTAATGTTCTGGCCTTTTTAAATTCTACGTTCTCTAACTTAAATACTGTAAAAATTTGGTTAAGATGCGCCCACTGTTCCGAAGTTATATGGATAAATCTATTTAGAATACACATATAACCTTAAGGCGCGTGAAAACTTTGAGAGCTCATAACTCAAAATACACTTTTTCGACTTAGAATGATATGGAACGGATGCGTCGATATTTCATTTTGTTGAAGATGTCTGCTCTGGGGTTTTAACCAATACCTCACGTCTAATAAGCCAACACACTACATTTATACTACGGCGACTACAAATTATCTACATATGTTATCATGCATGTATTGGCAGAAACTCTAAGTGGTTTCTGGTCTAGAGAATACCGTAATATTATGATATCACAATACATCGTATGTGGCCAACTCCTTTTGATGGATTGCCATCTCTATCTACCTAAAACGCCGTAGATGGATGATTATGATGAGATATGAAGTCGCCGCCGTCTAGTAGGTAGTGTTTTGGCTTATTAGACATTAAGCCTGGGCACGTATTTCAGGTCAGGCATTATAACGAAATATGAAAAAAAATATTTCTTGGGCGATTTTCTCTCTGCAGAATTTTGGCAAAAACTCTGAGAGTAAATGAAAAAAAAGAGACAAAGAGTGTTGTATTATCTGTCACAATTACTGTTAGATCCACATAATTCACCACATTGGCATAATTCAAGTGTGTTTTAACTGTTTCCTGCCTACGATACCCCATTTTAATATATTCAAATAGACTATTGACCCCCAGAATGGATGATATCAGCAAATCTTGTAAAAATATGTGATTGAAGTAACCCTACCATCATAACCAATACATTTTCAAAGAGGTATTTTTGCCATTTGCTTGTTTAAATGGAAAAACTTTCAGTTTCTGATTTAAATGTGCAAAACTTATGCAAACACATCATCCTGTTTGAAGTCCTTATAGGTTAGAGGACGTGCACCTGTCGGTCGTGACAAGCACAGTACCCGGAGGTCGAAATTGATCCATTGTACATTTAAGTCCTTATTCTTGAAAAGGAGGCCATTGTTATTATTTTCCAAAATTCATTCATAAAAAACAATTTTTAAAATAGTGAAAATTGTGGAAATTTTCATGAATTTATCGTTTTTAATTTGTTTTGTTTGTTGTCAGTTATTTTTCCATTTAAATTATGAAAAATCCCCTGAAACTATTGTAATTTCTCACATTTTCATTTCAGTTTAATGTGAGCATGTATGTGAATATTTTTAATGACCATCACCACTACCAACGCGTTGTTGTCTGTATTTTAATGTATGTTTGCCCATGACAATCTTAATTTGATATTCCCGTATTAAAAGGATATCGTTGGCCTTGCTGTCTGATAAGCATTGACTGGCTATATGCGAATTATAAAATAATGACTTAATTATGCATTGAAAATATTATGAAAAAAATAAACGGTCAGAATATAGCCAGAAGGATTATGGCTTAATGCCAAATGAGTAAAAAAAAACAAACAAAATCAAAAAAATTGCAATATTCAATAGAAAGCTTTACAGATATTCGATACGAAGACAAAACAAAGCTAATGCAGGAATTCTAATTAATTTTTTTCTACTTACTGTCATATCACTTACATGCTTAAACAATGTATATACATTAGGGTGGCCCCAAAATAAAAGTTGCGAATGTTTCCGGCTAAAATGAAAGTTTGATTCATTCTAAGACTACATTTTTCAAAATTTTTGTCCTGGGGTCAATATTTGGTGAGCTGGATCAAAGCATAAAAATGTCCGTTTTTGAGGTAACAGAGGTTGTCAGATAGAGAAGAAAGTAGATTTAAAAAAATTTTAATAATAAAAATTGAACTGGATTTAATTTTGAAAAACGGAAAAAACCATTTTGGTTAAATTACATGGTCTAAATCCTTTGAAAAAATTAAAAAACTAAAATTTTGTCCGAAATTTTCAAAACTTTTAAATTTTCTAAATCCTTTTTTTTGAAATTTCTGTTAATCTATTGAAATCGCCTCTTAAAGACCTTTCATATGATACCAAATTTATATAATAGTTCCTTTGGAAGAAATATAAAAAAAAATTCAAAACACCTCAAAAAAGGACATTTTTATCCTTTGATCCAGCTCACCAAATATTGACCCTAGGAAAAAAATGTTTAAAAATGTAATCTTAGAATGAATCAAACTTTTATTTTAGACGGGAACATATATATCTTATTTTTTCTCCATATAAACGGGGCCACCCTAATGTACATACATACATTCGGTTGACTAAAATGTAAAAAATTAAATGTAAATAGAGGCCTAATTTTGTAAATTTTTGTAGAAATCTAAACAAATGGATTCAATTGTTTTGTTTTGTGGTTTTGCATTCACGTAAATATATTGATTTTAATTTGAAAATTTTGAAAAAAATTGATTTATTCTGAAGTCCTTTAATTTATAATAAAATAATAATTAACTGATAGAGTACTATGGATACAGCTACCTCTGGAAAATTAATTCCAAGCAGTCCGAAGCTAGGTTAGGTTATGTTAGCGGATAGCTTGTCCTTCACAGGCAAGTTCATATATATCGTTGTGTAAGATAAGTGTATTTGAATCAACCCGAATGAAACCCATACCCTCAGTGTCACTTTTGCCTCCAAGTCTATATTGTCAAACATGCTGTCCCCCAAATGACGTCCGTCATGAAGGTTAAAGCCCTTGCATAAAAGCCGTTGTACTCATTTCGTTTTATCCACATCATGGAAGCTTCTGCATTATTGTATTATCTCGTTAGAATTCTTATTAAAGTGCTAACCTTACTTTAGTCGAATTCAAGTAGTTCCTTAATTTTCCTGCTATCCACTGCTGGACATAGAAGTTTTGAAGTTCGACAGCCAGGCTTGTTGAATTTCATTCAGCCTTTTTCCAATTCGAAAAAGTATTTTTAAAGCGGCACGTATATCTCCTTTATCGTTTCCTTCTCAGACATCTCCACGGATTACTTCATCCGTCTTTCGGATGAAGGAGACGATAATATTTTTAAATTAGTGCATAGGAGTATTCGTAATGTTCTCTACCCTCTTCCATTAGTAAGCGTCCCAATTAGGGAGGTTTTCCCACAGTAAACAATTAAATCTTGAAAGACACTTTAATAATTCACTTTCCTGTAGAATTAGTTCATGCTTAGCTCTTGATGTATACCTAGAACGTCTAGTATTTTTTACCAATGATATCTGGTGTGCTAGGAGAGTATTTATACGAACTATAATGCCACTAAATGAAAGTGGCATTAGTGCAGAGGACCATTGATACTTCAAGTGATGCAATGCTAGCTACCTCCAATCTTATTTAGCAATAATGGATCATTGATTTCCACATTATTAAACTTATTTGTAAGCAAATTTAATCCGGAGGTAATCTCTCAATGATATAGAGGTCTATAGATCTCACCGTCCAGAAACTGGATTTTACTGGGACTGTATTTCTTTGGTTTTTGTAGCCGTATGCGTCTCAGACGAATTTATGATGGTACCCGCTATGACAACTGTTGTTTCCTCCGAAACTTGCAATTGCCGGAGGATCTTGCGATTTTGAAGATGTGTTAAATATTGTGAGACCAGAGTTTTACAGTTAGTCCGGAAGATCTTTTAATAAGAGAGGAATTGCATCTTCTTTACTATTTTGAGGGCTTTGTGCCACTCTACTTATAAATTGAAAAATCGGTACGATCTGGAGCTAGAGTTTAAATTCTTTCGAAAAGCTTCTAAGATTACCATCAATTTATCATCATCAGTGTGACGAATAAAGTTACTTGCCATACACAAGCCTGGATCTTTTCAAGTTGTTCGACGGCAGTTACTGTGACTTGTTTGATTTCTTTTGATTTGGGTGCTTCTATTACACCATCCAGTGTAATAGTAAAATGCTTTAAATATAAGAGTATAATAAGTTTTTGTAGAGACAACAGCAAGGAAAAAATATACAGTCAAACCCGGTTATAACGAACTCCGTGGGACCAGAAAAAATAGTTCGTTATAGGCAAAGTTTGTAATAAACGGGGTGAAGTCATAGAAGAAAATATAAAATACAAAGAATTGTTTTTCATTTATTAAAAACAAAAAGTATTTTTTTTTTTCTAAACAAAAATATGTGTTAATTCTATCAGCTGATTAAAGATGCAAAGTTATAATTTAATGCTGCCATATTAAATAAAAGTAAAGACTATTGCCACACATCAAAGTTTTTTCTGAGGGTACGTTATAAAAAAAGGTAAAATGTATGAAATTTAATTACTGGGACCATTTAAAGTAGTTCCTTTTAACCGAGAATTCGTTATAAACGAAAGTTTTTAGTATGAAAATTGTTATTAAAACATTGGGACTTGAAA
Source organism: Sarcophaga peregrina (assembly GCA_014635995.1). Classification (NCBI taxonomy): domain Eukaryota; kingdom Metazoa; phylum Arthropoda; class Insecta; order Diptera; family Sarcophagidae; genus Sarcophaga; species Sarcophaga peregrina. The sequence continues at coordinate 42,668,566 of CM025790.1, read as the reverse complement.
ATATTTACGTAATAACCAAGAATTCATTATAACTGAGTTCGTTATAAGCGAGTTTGACTGTACATAATTTTATAGAAGATGGTTTTCTTAGTAGAATTCCAAAACTTAATTATTTTAACTAGCAAACATAAATTTGATATAAAAAATTATTGCGTACAATATTTTTTTTTTAAATATTAAAAAAATATGTTTACTTGCCGCAGACGAAATTCAAAACAACGAATTTAAAATTTTATCTTAAAATCCTACAATTTCTAATTTATTTAACGAATATTAAAGAATTGCAGTCATACTACTCGTATAATTCAATTCTAATGTGATTGAAATTTGAAATGTCTACAGTAAATAGGATTATGTTACATTTTATAGAAGAAAAAATCTAACAATTCGAGTGAAGTTTGTTGCAGCATATAATACATATGAGTATAACAAGCGAGAATCGATTATAAAGAATAAATGAAAAAAAAATCACTTTTTATAAATTTTACTTCTAACAATTTTCGTAATCATGTGCGTATGTATTAAATAATGATTTGAGATTTTTTTTTCCCATTTCTGTTGTCTGTGTTTAATTAACCGTCACTTAAGAATGACATGTAAAGATAACATCATGACATTTACAATTGCGAACATCATTTTCACATTCTTTTTCTAATTGACTTACTTTCTGAGGAATCATGATTTGATATCAAAAACACCCACTTGAAATTATTTTTAATGAAAATCTTGTTCAAAATAAAAAATGTGTAGAATAATGTGTAGAATAATTTAAAATGATTTTTTTAAGAAGAACAAGATATAATAACAACGAAATATAGGAATCCGTAATAAAGATTCTACTTGTTTATTTATTTTATTTTGTTATTAATTGCAAGATGTTCGTTATTATTGAAGATTCATCTCTCAAATTAGCGGGCATAAATTCAGTTAGTTTTCCCATGAATAAAATTAATAGGCAATGACCTGTGTTCTCTGAGTTAGCTTTACAGCAGTTGGCAACTGACCTTAATGAAACATCAAAACGAAGTACATATGAAAGAAAATATTTTGTCGGCTTCCTCCTCCAACAGATTTCTGGCAAAAACTCTGAGAGTAAATAAAGTTGCTATGAAAAGTTTCTCAAAACATTTGTCGTTCAGAATCGTCTTTAAGCTGTAGGTCACGTTACCCACGTATAAAAGTAACACACACAATATTAGTGGTGTGAGAAGCTCGTAATCCTGACGTAATCCTGTATGTATAGAAATTATTTTCAATAGTGAATCATATTTCTAGATGAGTGGATACGTCAATAAACAAAATTGTCGAATAAGATTTTGGGCCGACAGCATCATAGGTCTATATTTCTGTGTGATCGACGTTAGACAGACTATCACTGTCAGCGGGAAGCACTATTTGTGGATTATTACCAACTTTTTGTGGTCTGAATAGTATAGTGTGAACAACAACGACATTTGTTGGACGATGCCAAGGGCCACACATCTCATATCTACACGTGTAATTTAAGATCATGTTCATTTCACGTGAAACTGATAGGAATTGGTGATAGAGATCATGCAATCTGACCTTTTTCTTGTGGGCGTTTTTTAATCAAGCTACTGCGGTTTTAAAAACCAACATAACCGTCGCTCCAATTCATACTGTTTTAAGCACCAGAATCATGAAAATTTTGACATTTAAAATACGCTCTAACCAGTGAAGCTGTTGCAAACGATTAAGATTACAATATTATGCTCCACACAGCAATAGGTCTTTTAAACCAATAAAAAATTCCCATAATACACACACTGTTTTTATATATATCTATGGTAGGGAGATCACATAGCCTTCTACTCCTGTATCTCTATAGGCCTTGCGGTTCCATTTTATGTCAAGAAAATTATAAAACGCTTGCAGTTTATGCTGCATAAGGTCAAATTGAAAATCATAAAGGTTATCATTACGTTCTACACTAACAACATGCAATTTCAACGTAGAATGTATCGTTTTATATGATTGTGGAAAATGAAGCGCTACAATCGGTATATACATAGTTGGTCATCAAAATCCTTTAGTCAGGATTACAACCTAGCTTCTCACAGCACTTATGTTGTGTGTTTCAATTTTAAACACGAATGGTAAGACCTGCAATATGAAGTTGACTCTGAACGACATTTTCTTGAGAAACTTTTCATTGCAATTTTTTTTTTTACTAGAGATTTTGTCAGAAATAAAACCACCCTACGCCTATCTCTGGTGGAAAATTTAGAGAGATTTGAAGACATCAAATGGTTCTTATCTAATTTAATGGAACTTTAAATTAAAAAAAAAATAAAAAAATCTTTAAAACTTAATTTTATTTTCAAAACTTTTTTATCGCTTCTAACTACAACTATTGGAGGGACATATTAACCAGTGAATATTAGTCATCATTTTTTTACTTTCTCCTGTCACATATTAATCTTTGTGTTGAAATTTAAAATTCTAAAATAATGGCTGTCGTCTAGACGACTTTCAATATGTTTTCCGTTGTTTCTCTTGGTCGAATTTCCCCAATGTTTTTATTTGTCATACGGGCGAAAATTATTTTTTTAATCTCGGTTTCATCGTATTTTTTTTTTTTGTTTTCCTTTTTCATTGTAAACAGTTGGAAAATTTCGGTTTATTTTGGTAAATTATGTATGAAGAAATGTATTGTAATTAATTTTATTTGGGTTGAAATGAATCATAAAATGTTTTTAAATTTTGAAAAATTAAATATTTATACACCCACACATACTGAACAATATTCACACGAGTATGTTATATTCTCATATGAAATTGTAATACTGAGTGTCTGAAGCATTTAAGCATTTATTCGTACGTATATTACGTTATAAATTTACAATATCATGGTCATATGAAATTAAATTTCCTAAAAAAAAAAAATTAAAAATTATGTTTCTAGTCCATAAAGGGAATTGTAGAAGCTGAAAGAATGAAATAAAAAAATTTAACTTTTGGTTACATATTTTCAAGATAGCAATTTTAAAGTATAGTTCACTAAATAGTATCTTTTTTTGTTCAGTAGAAAATGTTTTCATTCGTTTCGATGTTTAAAAGCTTGTATGAAATAAGTGCAAATAATTAGGTACATCGAGAACTAAACCCAATGGCCAGTCTTGTCAAGGCAAGAGATATGAGTTACTTTGGTTCAAAAGATGTTTTCTTTCAGATCGGCAACACTCCTATCGGTAGGACATTAACGCCAGTCCCAGAAATTAACGATGGCGAACAAAGTAGAGAACCATCCGTTTTAATGGCCCGAAAAATAAAGAACTGAGATCGAAACAAGGGAACACTTTCGATTACATTATTCGGTATTTGGACTTATGAGATGCTGCTATTTACTATCTGACATGTCGCGCTCTCTTTTGTGTTTATGTTAATCCTCTGCTTATTTATTCTCTCTTTGCTAACTCCTCTCCTTTTCTCTATCTCCTTTAATAATTCTCTCCTTTAGGTCGCAGTATAATTGATCAACTTGAACTCCAGGTACTGTATATGGCTCAATTGACAAGTACATACACATCCTCTAACCTAAACTTAAGCTTGCTGTATGACATTTACTAATGTTTGTGTTGATAATCGTTCAACATGGTATCTAGATTATTTAAGCGTGTGCTGACAAAGCTGGAGACAATCGCTCTCTCTTCCAAAACTATGAAGAAGTCCATGATACTACAACAGTCGACTAAATAATTTTGATGTCAAAGGTTTTGTTGTATGGGTTGCCATCTTCAGCATTTCATGGAACTTTATTTATAATTTCATTTTTAATGTTACTAACCTTCAAGCGGTTACAAATGCTGATGAGGATTGTAAAACAATCTAGGATGATGCATGAAACTATAAAAAAAAAAGTTTAGTCCCAAAAATTTTTTATTTATAAAATATACTCCTAATATATACTCAGTTTACGTGGCATAATTTAAACTACAAAACTAAACTAAAATAATCGATTTTCTCTTCTAAGTCCTGGATTTATCGAATATTGTTTCTCCATATAACTTTAAATGAGACAGACTTTGAAAGCAACAAACTTTAATTAGAGACCTCCTATGCGTATGTGGAATATTTCAATGAAATGAATTGTAAATAAATATCGCTCATACGGTCACGTTTGCTTACAAAACTGCAATAAAATTTGCAAATAAAGCGCAAGAAACTGAAAACAAAACAAAAATAAAATAAACTTTCGATTGCAATTAAACTCTAGAAAAAATAACACAGAACATTCTACTTTATATTTATTTTATAAAAATTCATTCAGAAACTGGACATAAAAACAAACGAAACGATACAGGACAATTTATGATGCCAAACCAGCTGTTAAGGATGACACGTTTATGGTATGAGTCCAGTAACAGAAAATGGAATATATTTGTAACATTATTTCGAATTTGTTATTGTAAATAATGCCAATTTCATTATGAATCATTCAACAATTTTGAGATCAAAAAAAAAAAAAAATAGGAAAAATTATTCAAATCGACTTACACTGAAGCGTGGTTTTGTGGTTTTATAGGTAATCAACGCCAACTGCTATACAAGGGATATCTTATTAAGAACGTTCTGTTTGATTTTAATATAAAAACGTGCTTGTTTATAAATTTTTGTATTTTTTTTTTACGTTGTAGTCGCCGTAATCTAATAGGTAGTGTGTTGGCTTTTTAGACGTAAAGCCAGGGTTCGAATTCCAGGCCAGACATCAAAACAAAACAAAACAAAAAAATAATTTCTTCGGCGATTTTTCTCTCAGCAGATTTCTGGCAAAAACTCTCAGAGTAAATAAACCTAACATGACGCACACAACATAAGTGGTGTGATAAACTAGGTTAATAATCCTGACTGAAGGGTTATAATGACCAATTATGTATGCATGTAATGAAGATATGTTCTGCTAAAAGGCTTTTACTCTCTTCCTAAAATTTTCCTAGACAAACTAACATAGAAAAATATTGCAAGATGTTAATGGCGAGTTGACGTCAGTACTTTTTGAGACATTTTTTTCTTTTTTTTTTGGAAATCATTGCCCAATAAATCGTCTATAGCATGCGTGTTCTGATGCAACCTCGTATCGTACAGCTCCATGCCGTTCAGTTGAAGCATCAAAGCATTTTATATCACGTTCCTATAACTGATCCACAGCCGCTGCAATTTTAGCCTCATCTGACCGACCAAAAACCCCAACAGAGAGTTGGTCGTTGTGGTTGCAATCATTTGCTATGGATTACATGGGGACTGTTTAAAATTCTACTTAGACAATTTAGTGTATTTAATAAGCTCTTCTCATGAAACTGAACATTAACTGCACTTTGTTTTATCACTCATTAAACGCATTGTCAACGCTTTCAATGGTCTGCTGGTTTGAGCTCTTAAGTAAGCTTAATTTTATATGTAATAAGGCGGATATCTAGTTAAAAGAGTTTCCGAATTGATTTTTTCGAGTTTTCTGTGTCACTATACCTGTGCGCTTTAAACAGACCAGTATGTGTACGTACAGGAATTTTACTATCCATAATCAACACAATTAATTAAAATCTTTAATCGCTTTCCCAATAGTTGATACATTAGATGCACCCTCTCGATTGAGTTTACAAGCATAACTTCTAACAATTATAACGCTCTGTTCTTTCGTAAAGTGCTCCAATTTTAATAAACAAAAATAACTACGTGAAGGTTGTCAAGAAATAAAAAACAATTTTATTCCATTTTAATCATTCTTGTTGACATACAACAAAGGAACCTATCGTTTAAATATATCTAGTTTCAGTAAAGAATGGGGATAAATAAAGTCAAACAAAAACAATTAAGATACTGTACAGGGTGGCTGATACATAATGCAACAAAGTCAAGCGCTATATTTTTTTTAAAAAACTATGGAAATAACATCAAATTTTAGAACCAGTTTAGATTTGTTTGAATTTGCCACCTTTTTTACGAATTATGGCCTTCAAACGGCCGACAAAGCCATCACAGGCTGCACGAAAGTGGCTCTGCGGTATTTTGGTCCATTCTCGGCGAAGCGCCGTCTAGAGATGATCGACACTTTGGTATTTTTCAGTGAGAATCTTACTCTCCAAAATCCCGCAGACGCAAAAGTCCAACGTTTTGAGATCCGGAGATTTTGGTTGCCATTGTGCAGTAGAAATGAAGCGAGGAACCTGAGTGCGGTGATGCTGAGTCCTATTGGAATATTCATGGTGTGCGGCCGAAATGTTTCAATACTGTTCTTAAGACATTTTTCCGATAATATTCGGCATATATTTTGATCCCACGATCGATGAATACGAGCGGGGAGCGACCATCGGCCGTTACGGCGCCCACACCATTACCATCGGCGGCGATTGAGTTCCGGTGGCCAATTGCAGGTGTAAATTTTCAGCTGACCTCTTTGGCAAGTAAACCCGATTATTTTGTTTGTTCACAAACTGCTCAATTTGGCATGGCTTCTTATCGGAGAAAACCAAATTCGGTAACTGGCCAGTTTCGTGCAAGCGAAGTAACTTCTTGGTGTTTCCAGTCAAACTTTTTTTGTCCATCGGTGAGCTCTTGGAACTTCAATGGCTTTAGCCCAAGCTCATTTTTCAATGTGTGTTGCTTCTGTTCTCGCGATATGATTAGCTCACGAGCAATTTTTCTACCACTGCTGCGTGGATTTCGATCAAATTTGGCCTTCACTTTCGGATCATTTCTGATGTTACCGTTTTTTTCCTCCACTTTTTGAGCGCGATGCAATACTGCGAGTATCAAGGTCGTGAGCAATGCTACGAGAAACAAAAGATTTATTCACATTTAAATGCTGGAGAACTCTAACGATAGCCATCTATGGTTTTCCTGCCACGTTATTCCATCACGAATAACTTTTTTCTGAACGCAATAGATCAGAATGCTTTTGTAAGCTTGTAAATAATAAAATGTACTGTCACTGGAATAAATCTATCAGCTGTCAGACTAGCGGTATACAAATGATAACAACCTGAAGTTGGTTGCAATACATATCAGCCACCCTGTAACTCTATGTAGATAAACATAATAAATACAATTTGTATGTTGATCGCCTTACAGCATACATTTGCAGCACTTATTCAAATCTTATTAGTACACTGTGCTAATCCGCTTACTTCGAAAAATGTTTTAAACATTATTTTACAATTTTTTTTTTTTTGAAATTAACAAGCAAATAAAAAAATTAAATTACATAAAGAAAAATTAAAAAAAAAAACAACAAAAATTTGTTTGTCTTTTTTTGAATTAAAACAGAATTTTACTCCTTTTTGTGTTATATTTCGAACGTTAATTGTTTCGTATGTTTTAAACGGTGGCGCAACTAAATTTATTTGCTTCCACCTTCATCTCTATTTTAAAACTGTATTTTAGCTGCGGATCCAAAATTAAAAAACATAAAATATTTGCTAGCATTCCCAGCCGAAGCAACACGCACTCGAGTTCTTTTTTAGACAGTTATTCCTTAGTTAATAAACTAACTGGATAGACGTTCTTAGAAGTGCTATCGTTATTTTTCACTTGCAACCTTGGCGTTGTCATTTTGTTCAAAACATTAAAAAAAAGAAAAAAGAAGAGAAGAAAGGAAAAGAGAAGAGAAGAATATAATAGTTTTGCATTTAAAACGTTGTTTCTTTAAACATAATATTTCATTTTGCTTTTCTTCACAGATGTGGGTAGTATGTTGCGTCTTGGGCTGAGGTTCGTGAAGAAAGCATCTGTTAACCACATTTAAGAACAATTATACTAGAGGACAAAGAATTTTCTTTAGCATGTATTTCCATCTAATTTAATTCTTTCAAATATCTGAAAGAATTAATTTTAGCAGAACCAAATGCAAGGTAATTGCTTCATACATTTGCAGAAATTTTATTATCCTGTATTCCATTATCATCATGTCATTTGAATCCAACGTCATAATTAAAGAGCAAAATAATCCTTTACTTAATCAGTTTGAAGCCCGTGAGACTTACCCAATATCGTGAAGTTTCACGTTTAGATTGTATATGCAAAAGTTCAAAAAGTAAAAAACAATTCTGGTTCAATAAAGTTCCAATTTGTAGAATACCCCACTACATGATTTGTACATAATTGGAGTGTATTTCACAAGCAACGATCACCATGATTTTATTGGCTTACAAATTCATCCTAATCTTATTTTGGTATCGATTGATTTAACAAATTCTCTTGTCACGGATTGCTATTTCATAACCGATATGCTGGGATGAACCCACGTCACGTCTACGTTTACAAGACGTCGCAAAACCTCTTCTATATTTTTCCTCGTCTGAACTATTCATATGCCCAAGCAAGCATTTGAAATTTAAATATCTTAGCTATGTGAGATGTCTTTGGCTTGCTTAAATTCATCGAATCTCGAATTGACCAATACCAAACCGTGAATTTTTTTTTTATAAGGTGGGCGATCTATCGATTTTAATTTGAACTATAGGTAATTTCCAGTCTGGCAATGCTTAGTTCATTCTGTCACAAAATTCAGTATATTATCTCCACTGAATATATCAAATCGATTTATGCTTGAGAAGGGTTGGGCTTTATTGGGTCAACGCAAAATTGCCATATTAGGGGCTCAGAAAATTCAAACGTGGTGCACCCATTACGAGTGTTCGTTTGGTGTGGCGTGTGCAGCGGAGGCATAATTAGCCCTTATTTCTTTGTAAAGTAGGACGCCGCAACCATTACGGCCAATGAAGGCATCTACCGCACCATAATCCATTTTTTTTTTTATTTACTACTCACTCTTCAAAGATGATGCAAATAAGAGACAAAGGTTTTATGCCCATTTTCATAGTCGAAATAGTGCCAATTATGCCAAGAAGCTGAAATTTTACACCGTTGGACTATTTTCTGTGGGACGCCGTTAACGAAAAGTGTTCTGCCGATAAACCACAAATAATTGAGGATTTAAAGGCCAACATTCCTGATACCATTTCCGTGATACGTTCCCATACATTCGAAAAATTGCTCAAAAATTAATCCTATCGAATGAGGTACTGTAAGGCCGCGTCAGTCATATGAATTAAATAATATTCCATTTCTTACCGAACCATTTACTTCACAACAAAAAAATAAATTTGGCATAAATTCCAATCGTTTTTGTTTTATTGCATTTTTAATTTTAAACTTTTAAATCACCCACTCTTTATTAGCAACACCACCCAGATCTGACATTATTTCGTGGCTATTGACATTGAAATCCCCATCGTTATACTATTAGATATTAATGCGTGTAGAGTGTCATATAGTCGAACTAAACTGTCAATGAATTGCTTAATTGTTTCACTGGAAAAACAGAACAGAAGACAATTTTAACTACCAAAAACGCTTTTGCTAATTCAGTTAATTGTTCTTCATTATAAAGAAGAAACAGAAGAAGAAAAACACTGAACTCGTTTAATTTTTTGAAATGAAACTAAAATCTTTGTGTTGTTCTATAGATAGATAAGAAAAAAAGAAATGAAGCAACAGGATGTAAAAATTGTGAAATTCATACCCTTTTTGCCACAATTTCTTTTTTAAGATTTTTAATAAACCGAGATCTTAGGTAAAGAAGAAGAAGAAAATATTAAAAATAGTGTGAATTATTTTTCCTTTCTGTGTCAATTCACGGCATTGTAATTAAAGAGTGGCACCAGTTTGTAAACGAAAGTGAAATAAAAAACCAAACACAAAATAACTTGCATACACCAGCTATTGACGCAAAAGATGTTCTATTCCGTTTCTAAATGTGAAATGAAAAGTTTTATTTTACTGAAATGATAAGGCAAATATGAAAGAAAATTTCAAATCAAAAAAAAAGAAAAAAAGCAATGTAATTAAGTCCTTGAAATCGGTTGCTATGCGATTGTGGCGTAGACAAAGTGTCGAACGTCAAAAATTAATTTTGAAAACTTTGAAATTCAGAAAGTTTTTCCAGTTTAAAAGAATATTTTTGGAATTTAAGAATTTCATAATTTTAATTAGAGTTTCTGTTCAAAAGAAGGATTTTTTTTTATAAAGATTAACCAGATTAACCAGACAATATTGCATGAGAATATTCTTTTAAAAATTAAATAAAATATTCAAAAAAAAATTAAAACTGATGCTACAGCAAAGCACAGCATTTCTGATATAAAAATTGAATTATTATGTAATAACAATCATAAAAATAGGATCATACAAATATCAACAACTAGAAAAAGTTTTCATTTCTATATTAAGATGTAGGCAATGTCCTTTAAAAACCATTGGACTCAATTTGTCCCTTTAGTGCTTCAACCAAAACAAAATATTAAAGAAGCTGAGCAGAATCTTAAACTTAGGCAAACATAAAAAAATCATTAGAAAACTTAAGTAAAGGCTTAAGCAGAAAATCTAAGAAAAACTCAGTTTCATTTCATTAAAATTTATCAAAAATTTCATGGGTTACTAGACGAGAGCCCGTTGTTCAAACTACAGCTCAAACATATCGTACAAAACATGATAAAAATATTTTGTACTTTCGCTTAGCAGCTACTCATGGATAAATATTAACAATGTCCATATTAATGCAGTGGGAAGCCAGGTCGTAACCTTGACTAAAGAGTTACATATCAAGTTAGTAAATAAGTAACTCGAACCCAAGAGACTTTAACTAAAACCTATAAAAGAACCTAAGTAACAACGATGCAAATTTTGTATTATCTTAGTTTGCCATATCTATTAGTTTAGATATATTCCACAGCTATTTATTAATGATATTTCAAGGCCAATATATTTCTATATTACGTTACTTAAACAGGTCTTGATGAACAATTGCAGCTTCACTTTTATTTCAGCAATTATAAATCAAGTTTTACAATCCTACAACCAATTATTTTCAGTGTAAACTAGCATTTGATTATACAGTGGCTAGCAGAAGTGATTTCATGTTCACAATACTGAGTTTCGTCATCCACAAAAACAAAACCATACAAGCAAAAACAAAAAAAAAATTAATTAAAATATAAATTAAAAATTAATTTTTTATTTTATTCTTGAGTTTGAATGAAAAAACGAAATTAACCCACATAAACTCAATTTTGCACGTTTCAAGAAAATTCATGAAACTAACCTAATTTCAATATTTGCTCCATAGACCCTTATTAGAATTAGCCAAATTATCAATAACATCTTTCGGAATTCGATTCCATTTCGCCTTTATACGATCCCAAAGTTTGTCCATGTTTGTTGGAACTGTTTCGTACTGCCCGAGCTGGATTTTCACGAATGGCCAAAGATTTTCAATCGGATTGCGGTTGGGACTTCGTGCTGGTCATTCCATCAATTGAAAATTTTGTTTCCCACACCATATCTTTACAATTTTTGCTGTGTGCTATGGATCACCAACTTGTTGGAAAACAATTTCTTATTCGGGATAAGGACATTTGTCCATAAAATGCGGAAGATAAGTTTGCCGAATCTGTAGATAGTCTTTTTTTCGCATGATACCATCTAATAAATATAGAGGGCCAACATGCTACCATATTAAGCATCCCCAAACCATTATATTTTCGCCACCATGTTTAACAGCTTGCTTCACATGGTACCTTTGAACACGTTCGTCACGTTTGTGAAGTACAATTCTTCAAGTTAAAAATTGAATATTATTTCATTCATATAACTGCCGCAGCTGGTCATTGCATTGGACCAATTTTAGTGCACTTTTTCGAGTGTATGGGGTCGTATCTAAGCAATGGCATCACGAATGTTGGTCTTCAAATGCTCAATTGTCTTTGGTTTGCCGATGCCTTAAGGAAAATATCTTAGGTTCTTGGAGGACAATTAACATTTACACTAGAGCTAATTAAAGGGTCATCAAACATTTGAGGTAATAAATGGATTGTACTAAACAGTCACTTCTAATGGATGCTTTGACTTCTGTAATACAATGTGTTTATTTTCTGACCCCCAAATATGCCAATTTTGTGTATTAACGTATCCAACAAGCTGAAACTAAGCTTCATCATTTTTTTTTTTTTTTTTTGCAAAATCGACAATCATCTTGCAGTTTCTCGCTGTCCCAATAAGTTGCTCAATGTTGCTCAAGGATTAATCTATTCATTACATTCAGTGGAGAATGCACCGACATTTTTGCCAGAATAGAATGACATCAGTATTGACAGATACGAAAAAAAGCCTTCTAATTTAAAGTGATATGTGACCAACGCTATATTATAATATCGGCTTAATGCACCATTATTTCATAACCTAATAATAACATTACATAGTTAGTTTTTATTACATATTGTAATTTTTTGCAGCACTCCCTTTTCGTTTAACCAAATGTATTTTTACTGGTTTGCAAGTCTTCTTCGTACAACCCCCTAAATGCATTATATTCGCCAATGGGGAAGGGAATGGAATCTATTTAGAAAATTCAACAGCAACAAAAATTTGCGTTCGTCAGTCTTTGACGTTATTTATCTTGAATTCTACGTGCATTCAAGTGTTTCAAAGCTATAAATTTTTAATACCAACATTTGATTTTTCTTATGAATTTTATGTTTATTTTTGTCATCATCAGCATTTCATAAAATTTTATTTATAATCTCGTTTTTAATGTTACTAACCTTCAAACGGTTTCCAATACTGAGGAAGATTGGAAAACAATTTGGGATGATGCATAAAACTATAAAAGCAGAACAATTGGGTTCAGTGCTAAAATTTTTTTATTTTTTACTCACACTACATACACGGTTAGTTGTCTATATACACTGACACGACATAATTTAAACTACGTAACTATAAAAAATAATCGATTTTCTCTTTTAAGTTTTGAATTTATTGTATATTGTTTCTCCTTATATAGTTAAATGAGACACACTTAGAATACAACAAACTTTAATTAGAGACAAACTAACCGTATGTGGAATATTTCAATTAAATAAATTGTAAAGAAATATCGCTCATACGCTCATGGGTCCTATACCATACACCGTCACGTTTGCTTACAAAACTGCAATAAAATGTGAAAATAGAGAGCAAGAAGCTAAAAACAGAAAAACATAAAATGAACTTTAGATTGCAATTAAACTCTTAAAAAAATAACAAAGAATATTCTTCTTTATATATTGTTTAAAAAAATTCATTCACAAACTGGACATAAAAATAAATAAAAAACAATACTAAACGGCACGTGATAATTTGTGATCTAATACAAGCTGTTTAAATGGCACGTTTACTGCAAAGGCCAGGAAAAAAAAATAGGGACACTTAAATTTTTCAATATATTCTTATATTTTTAATTATCTTTCCAAAAAATATTACGTATTTAAATAGTTTTAATTTAATGTATAAAATGTATATACTTTGTAATATTTATGGAAAAATAATTAAAAATATAAGAATATATGGAAAAATTTAAGTGTCCCTATTATTTTTTCCAGGCCTTTATTTTAAATCTTTTTTAGGAATTTGGCAGAGCTGGTCAAATATTTTTATTTCATTAGTTAAACTATTTGAATAGCTTTATACATCAAATTAAAGCTACTCAAATATTTTAAAAATAAAGGCCTGGAAAAAATAATAGGGACACTTAAGTTTTTCAATATATTCTTATATTTTTAATTATTTTTCCATAAATATTACATTTTATACATCAAATTAAAGCTATTCAAATAGTTTAACTAATGAAATAAAAATATTTGACCAGCTCTGCCAAATTCTTATAAAAACTTTAAAATAAAGGCCTGGAAAAAATAATAGGGACACTTAAATTTTCCAATATGATCTTATATTTTTAATTATTTTTCCATAAATATTACAAGCATATACATTTTATACATTAAATTAAAGCAATTCAAATAATTTAACTAATGAAATAAAAATATTTGACCAGCTCTGCCAAATTCTTAAAAAAATGTAAAATAAAGGCCTGGAAAAAATAATAGGGACACTTAAATTTTTCAATATGATCTTATATTTTTATTTATTTTTCCATAAATATTACAAAGTATATACATTTTATACATCAAATTAAAGCTACTCAAATATTTTAACTAATAAAATAAAAATATTTGACCAGCTCTGCCAAATTCTTATAAAAACTTTAAAATAAAGGCCTAGAAAAAATAATAGGGACACTTAAATTTTCCAATATGATCTTATATTTTTAATTATTTTTCCATAAATATTACAAGCATATACATTTTATACATTAAATTAAAGCTATTCAAATAATTTAACTAATGAAATAAAAATATTTGACCAGCTCTGCCAAATTCTTAAAAAAATGTAAAATAAAGGCCTGGAAAAAATAATAGGGACACTTAAATTTTTCAATATATTCTTATATTTTTATTTATTTTTCCATAAATATTACAAAGTATATACATTTTATACATAAAATTAAAGCTATTCAAATAGTTTAACTACTGAAATAAAAATATTTGACCAGCTCTGCCAAATTCCTAAAAAAAACTTTAGAATAAAGGCCTGGAAAAAATAATAGGGACACTTAAATTTTTCGATATATTCTTATATTTTTAATTCTTTTTCCAAAAATATTACAAAGTATATACATTTTATACATTAAATTAAAGCTATTCAAATAGTTTAACTAATGAAATAAAAATTTTTTTAAAACAAAGACCTCTGCCAAATTTCTAAAAAAAATTTAGAATAAAGGCCTGGAAAAAATAATAGGTACACTTAAATTTTTCAATATATTCTTATATTTTTAATTATTTTTCCATAAATATTACAGAGTATATACATTTTATACATCAAATTAAAGCTATTCAAATAATTTAACTAATGAAATAAAAATATTTGACCAGCTCTGCCAAATTCTTAAAAAAATTTAAAATAAAGGCCTGAAAAAAATAATAAGGACACTTAAATTTTTCAATATATTCTTATATTTTTAATTATTTTTCCATAAATATTACAAAGCATATAAATTTTATACATTAATTAAAGCTACTCAAATAATTTAACTAATGAAATAAAAATATTTAAATTTTTCAATCTATTCTTATATTTTTAATTATTTTTCCATAAATATTACAAAGCATATTCATTTTACACACCAAATTAGAGCTATTCAAATAGTTTAACTAACGAAATAAAAATATTTGACCAGCTCTGCCAAATTCTTAAAAAAATGTAAAATAAAGGCCTGGAAAAAATAATAGGGACACTTAAATTTTTCAATATAGTCTTATATTTTTAATTATTTTTCCATAAATATTACAAAGTATATACATTTTATACATTAAATTAAAACTATTTAAATACGTAATATTTTTTGGAAAGATAATTAAAAATATATAAATATATTGAAAAATTCCAGGCCTTTATTTTGCATATTTTTTTAAGAAATCGGCAAGGCTAGTGAAATATTTTTATGTTATTTGTTAAACCATTTAAATACCATTAATTTAATGTATACACTTTGTAATATTTATGGAAAAATAATTAAAAATATAAGAATATATTGAAAAATTTTAATAATTTTAATTTTTATATAATGGGATGTTCGATTCCTATTGGTATACAAAATTTCATGTAAATCAGTGCATTATTTTTTCAACCGAAAATTTGATATGGCAACAGTTTCCGAAAAAGTAGGAGTAAAAAGGGACGTTATATCCGATTATAAAATCTTATTTCAAGTCTATAGTCTAGTCTATAGTCAAGTGTATAGTCTAGTCTATAGTAAAGTGTATAGTCTAGTCTATAGTCAAGTGTATAGTCTAGTCTATAGTCAAGTCTATAGTCTAGTCTATAGTCAAGTCTGTAGTCTAGTCTATAGTCAATTCTGTAGTCTAGTCTATAGTCAAGTCTGTAGTCAAGTCTATAGTCTAGTCTATAATCAAGTTTGTAGTCTAGTCTATAGTCAAGTCTGTAGTCAAGTTTATAGTCTAGTCTATAGCCAAGTCTATAGTCTAGTCTATAGTCAAATCTATAGTCTAGTCTATAGTCAATCTAAAGTCTAGTCATGTCTATATTCTAGTTTATAGCCTAGTTATATTCTAGTTTATTGTCTAGTTATAGTTTAGTCTATGTTCTAGTATACAGTTTAGTCTACAGTCAAGTTTACGCTTCTATAATAAAACTTTTATATTTTCTTTATTCCGTTATTCGTTTGACGACGAATAACATCGATTTAAAGAAGTGTATAATACAAGCGAGTTGCAAATAAAAAGTATTCTTTTGGTTTGTCACGATTCAAACACTTAGAGAAATTTTGTGAAAAAATATTTTAAATTTTTTATTTAAAAAGTGCAAAATTAATGGAAAAATGCTAAAAATACACTTTTAATGCTAAAAAAAATACAGAAAGTGGCAAAAAAAAGTGCTAAAAAGCATCTATCATCTAGCAATGCAGCAAACGAAAAAAAGTGCTGGAATTGCATTTTAAAGGCCGTTATGGCAATACTGATCTAGTGATATCTTAGCTTCTCTAAATAATTTTTAACTAATTTCGTGATTTCCTCTCTAACAATAGTACGTAACAATCCATTTTAAAAACTGTTCCTGTTCTTTAAATTTTTATTTGTTAACCATTCAGAAGCCCTTTTCACTTTAGCATTCATTTGCAAAATATTTACATGCTTCAAGTGTTGTAAAGCGTAAATGCTCGACCAGTACTTTGTTAAAAGAAAAAGAGGAAAGGAGTTTCATTTTTAAAAAAAAATCACAATAGAAAATCATTTATTCGACAAAAGGCTCAAGCAATAATAAAACAATGAATAAAAAAAATTACTCTTTTTTTTATTTGATATTGTTTTTAAAGATAAGAAAAAATCAACAATAACAACCAGAATAGAATAAACACCAGTAGACAGACGTAAATAAACAAATCTAAGTATTTTACTCTCTCTCTCTATCTCTCTGTCTAGCATATTTTTTTATTTGTTTTGTTTTGTAAGCTGGAATCTGGGAAAAAAAAAGAAAAATTTCGTTTTGATTGTTTATTTTGGTTTGTTGTTTTCCTTTTGTTATAACTGTTCTATGGATTATTTTCGGGTTACTATTTTGTATGTAATTTGAGTATCGTTTGCCTGTCAAACTAATGGCAGATTTATTTCACCAAACAAAAAAAAAACAAAAGAAGCGGAAAAATTGTACAATAATAATGCGGAAACAATTGCATCTAAATACTAAGTAATTGCTTTGCTAGTACAATGAAAATGTTTGTACTCGTATGTGTACATGGGTTTATAAGAGTGAAAAAAGGAATGAAATTTTCTTTCTTGTACTCAAACAGTTATTTTGTTTTCTATTACTATTAATTTGCGTTTAAATGAAAGTCAAATTTTTTTCGCAAAAATAAAAACCTTTGTAGAATTTTTAAATTAAAAAAAAATGTAAGGGAAAATTGCGTAGGAAATAATGTTAATGTTTTTAAAATTGAGACTAATTTTCGGGTGAAATTGTCTTTTCTAATTAGACTGTGTAATAACAAGAAATCCCTCACCTCTTTTTATGGACAGGGCTTTCCATAAAAGAAGAGTTATCTACAGTATGATTGTTTCCAGTAGAGCTATAATCAACCATATTCAATAACTCCATTCCGTAAGGATTTTTAAGATTGTAAGATTATTTGTTTATTAAATATGTTCAAAGAAATATATCTGAATATTATATTTTTTAAGAAATAGAAGTCCTTGTCGTATTGCGTAATATTGTCTTATTAGACAAGAAGCTACGGTGCAAACTCATGGTCAGACATCTCAAAAAAATGAAGTATGTAACAATATCGCATATGCGACTTACAGGGTGGCTGATAGGCATTGCAACCAACTTCAGGCTGTTATCATTTGTAAACCGCTCCTCTGACAATGGACAGATTTATTCCAGTGACAGTTCGTTTTATTATTTACAAGCCTACAAAAGCATTTTAATCTATTGCATTCAGAAAAAAAGTTATTCATAATGGAATTCAAGCGTGCTAGTGTGATTGCTTTATATTTGGCCGGAAAACCACAGTTGGCTATCGTTAGAGTCCTCCAGCATTCAAATGTGAATAAATCTTCTGTTTCTCGTACCATTGCTCGTTACCGTGAAACTGGCAGTGTTGCATCGCGTCCAAGAAATGGACGAAAAAAACCGTATCAACACAAGAAATGATCCGAAAAGTGAAGGCTATATTTGCTCGAAATCCACGCCGCAGTGGTAGAAAAATTGCTTGTGAGCTGAACATATCGCGAGAACGGATGCAACACATGTTAAAAAATGAGCTTGGACTAAAGCCATTCCAGAAAGTGGAAGACCTCTCCAATGGACAAAAAAAAAGTTAGACTGAAAAGAGCCAAAGAGTTACTTCGCTTGCACGAAAGTAGCCAGTTGCCGAATTTGGTTTTCACCGGTGAGAAGCCATTCCAAATTGAGCAGTTTATGAACAAACAAAATGATCGGATTTACATGCCAAAGAGGGCAGCTGAAAATTTACACTTGCGATTAGCCACCAGAACTCCATCGCCTCCGATGATAATGGTGTGGGCCGCCATAACGCCATAACGGCCGATGGTCGCTCCCCGCTCGTATTCAAAAATACGGGGTCAAAATAAATGCCGACTATTATCGGGAAAATGTCTTAAAGACAGTATTGATGCCCTGGGCAGACAAACATTTCGGTCGCAGACCATGGACATTCAAACTAGACTCAGCACGCGTCAACTAAGAATGGCTTAAAAAGGAGGTTCCTCACTTCATTTCTACCATGCAATGGCCACCAAAATGTCCGGATCTCGATCCGTTGGACTTTCGCGCCTGGGGCATTTTGGAGATTACGGTTCTCACTAAAAAATAACCAAAGCGTCGATAATCTTAAGACGGCGCTTTGCCGGGAATGGGCCAAAATACCGCAGAGTGACTTTCGTGCAGCCTGTGATGGCTTTGTCGGCCATTTGAAGGTCATAATTCGTAAAAAAGGTGGCCAATTCAAACAAATCTAAACTTATTCCAAAATTTGATGTTATTTCCAAAATTTTTTGCTTTTGAAGAATAAAATTAAAAAAAAAAATTAAAAGAATATAGCGCTTTACTTTATTGTATCTCAAAAGATTTCTGACGTAAACTCTTAGAGTACCTTAAAACTTGGAATGAAAAGTTAATTAATAATCTGTATTTCTGTAAGGTGCACCACTAATGTATAAAATTAACACACGCACGGTGGAGAGAGAAGCTTACACGCAAACCAGATTAAAAGGTTGTAATGACCAATTAACTAAGTAAGCAGGTAATAGCCAATTAAGAAACTCTTACAATTAAACATCGTATTTTGGTTAGGTATCTATTTAAAATTTTCAAAGGATAATGAAAATTAATAGCACCTAACAGTCAGTGATAGTAATTTTTTAATAAAATCCATATTCATAATTTTCTTCATTATTTTTTTTACTTAAAAATTTTTATTTAATAATAGTTCTGTTTAATCCAAACAAAATCCACCAAAATATGGAAGGAGACCTTTTATTCTTATTTACTATGAAAGTATAATAAAATATTTCATTCAAACACGGTGGTATTTACATTAGACTGCAATGAAATGAGAAAGTATTCTCCACTATGACCACACGATTATAAGAAAAGCCGTTTATATTTCTAAAGACAAGAATACTTTGTAACAGAGCAGACATAATGAAAATTATATTGCGTTGTGTATACATAACAACAATTCATTACTCATTCAAATATACCGCAACATAAACTGAATATTGAGACTGATACGCATTTCACATACAGACATACGAGATGTATGATAAAATAAATATTTTTGGTTTTAACTTACGTGCAACATAGTACGGCAGACAGTTCCAAAAACAATAGAAAACCAATAATAGAATAGCCATGTTTACATATGGGCATATATCGGCCAGAAAGCATGAACATTTTTTATACATACTATGAAACATGAATATGCATGCATTCAGTCATACATTAATTTAAACAACACGAATTATAAAAAAATTTTTTTTAATAAATCATCAATATAAGCAATATCTGTCAATCACTAGTATATTAAGTATGCTGTGATATAAATGACTACAATTCAATGTGCCACTGCACACAACTTGATGTAAAGAACAACAGTTGTTTTGTTTCTTATTCCCTCGTGCACTCTTTTGCGTATACAGTAATAAAGCACTAGATAATTATGCGGCAGATCTATGTGAAGACTGTCCAAGACTGATAGATTGAAATTTTACTAACTCACTTTACTTTACTTTGGCTTTCATATGGCAGGATAAACAGTCTAATGAATGCTCTTGTAGACCAATGACTTTGCATTCCCGAAATCTCTATAAATGTAAACATATTATTTACATTATTGTTGTTTGTGCATTTTGTTTACAGTTGTGCTTGCTGTATTTGTTGTTAAAATCTAGTGAGAGTATCATAAATTTGGTGTCGCGGTAGTCTAGTAAGTAATGTGTTGACTTATTTGGCGGGGGTTTAAAGCCCAGTTCAGATATCTCCATTAAAACAAAATGTGAGGAAATATTTCTTTGGCGACTTTTTTTCAGTAAATTTCTAACAAAAACTCGAAGAATATATTAAGTTGTCATTAAAATTTGCCAGAAATCTATTGTTCGGAATTGGCTTGAAACTTACTAATCATCTATAAAAATAACAGACACAACATAAGTGGTGAGAGAAGCTGAGTTGTAACCGTTACTGAAGAGTATGTACATACATACATAATTGGCCATTACAACCCTTAAGTCAGGATTACGACCTAGCTTCTCACACCACTTATGTTGTGTGCGTTAATTTTATACATGAGTGGCGGGACCTACAGTTTAAAGTCGACTCCGAACGACAGATTTTTGAGAAGCTTTTCATGGCAATTTTTATCTCAGAGTCTTTGCCAGTAATCTGCTGAGAGGAAGTCGCCGAAGAAATATTTTTTCGTTTTGATGTCTGACCTGGGATACGAACCCGGACCTTTTTTCTAATAAGCCAACACACTACCCACTAGACCACGGCGACTTCTGAAGAGTATGTATTCATCTTAAATTATCTAGCTTCATTGAGTGTAATATTCTTGACAAAGTACTACCAGAAAACTACATCAAACATGGCATCTTTTTCCATCCAAATTTAACAATTTCATTGGCTCACTCAATCATTAAAGTTATGCCCTTGAAAACACTTTCACACACAACATAAATTTTGTTTATAAAATTCATTGTTTTGCAAGCTGAAACTACGAGTTATTAAATTAAATGATAAAACAGTCTTCATGATTAATGGAGACCCATATCAAGCACGGCTACATTTTACAGTGTTTTCTCGTCTCTTCTAACTTAATTTTGTTTAAAACATCTCTATAAGGGTTTTAAGTGGCATGTCTTAGGTAAATTAATTGCACATCATGATGATAAGGATTTTAAGTTCTGCAGTACATATATATACCGTGCCGTACAGATAGTATGGTAATCTCAATTATGTGTATAACATGCACACCTTTTATCTGTACTAGACATAAAGACCTACCCAATAGAAAATTAGGGATTGAATAAAATTTGTTGTTTCAAAGCAAAAAGTTCTTTAAAACAAGCAAATCATTATTTTCTTTTCATTTTATACTGGCGTTTTAAGGGGGTTTTTTCTATTTTTTTTGTTTTACTTAAAAGTCACAAGGCCTTAAAATGCAGTTATGCTTCTAAAATATTTTAAAATATTTAAGTTGATAGAGCAAATTTTAAAAATTGAATTTAATTCTATTATTTTCCACAGGGCATTTGATCTGCAATTATATCGTACAATATGTAAACATATTAAGAGTCAATTAGCCTTAACAACTATTGTATTCGTACGTTATTGGATATCAGCCAGTTTGTTTGTCTGTCTCTAAAGCACACATGAAAATAAGAACATGAAGTCTCTCAAAAGAAGACAATTATTGGTTGCTAATAATTAAAAGACTTGCTAATTATATCCTTAAAAGAAGTTATTTACCGATATGCTTTTCTATACAATATTACTTCGTATTAAATCATTAATAAAGGTTAGGTAAGGCTTTCAATATTGTATAAATTATTTTAAATTGGTCAGTATGTTAATTTGTAATGCTTTTATGATAATATTTAAAATATTTATTTTATATTATTATGAAGTAATTAATAAAACAATAGCATAAGTTTACAGGCTAAAATATATTTAACGATTCAAAAAATATAGAACAATTCATCGAGTCAACTATGAACTCAAGTCATTTTTAAAGCTACTTGAAGTCCACAAACGAACAAGACATGAAAGTCATTGAATTTTATTATCAAATTTCTCGTAATGTAAGAAATGAATTATTTTTTTTTATCAAAATACTACACCATCTCTCCCAGGACTGATCTGAATTTAATATTAATAAACTTTGCTTTATTACTTCTATCACTACCTAGAAATATTAAATTTTCGGTCTTAGATACCCCCTACGTATACTTAATATTTGTGTAGAGACAACGTATTAACATCACTCATACGTCTTAGCTTAGTTCTGGTCACATGACGTGAAGTGCAGTGACAGTGACAGAGAGAGTGTTAGCTTATTAGACGTGAGGCCGAGATCTTCAATAATATAAAACATAAAAAAATTACTTCCCCTTAGCAGACTTCTGGCAAAAGTGTACATAAATAAGTACATAAGAGTACATAAATAAAATTGCAATGAAAAGTTTTTTAAAAATCTATCTATCCCACCACTCATGGATAACATTTACAAACACAACATAGGTGGTCTGGGAAGCCAATTGCAATGACCAATTAAGTACGTAAGTAAAAAATCTATGTACCGAATAAAAACATAAAGTAACCGTTAATGGCGAAAAGTATACTGCGATAATTACATGTTTTTTTTATCCATAATCGAACTTCATTAAAATATGGTTACAACCACATATTATACGTTGAGTTATTTCTTGAATCCATTAAAAGACGACTACCATCTAAATAAGCAGCTCCTTCACCCCTGGAAATCGAATAAAGGATAGCATCATATGAAATTCAGACAGTTCCCCCATCTATCAGGGGGAAAAAGGTTGGAAGAAGGAGGGCGTTGTCCGTAGGCAACGATAGATGGAAGCCCCATTTTTGAGGCAGAGATAGCCAAATGACTTCACAAGCTTTCTAAGATTCTTTGGCAGAAATTTAAGGCCAACTGAGAGTTTTCAAGGCAATATCCTCAGATAATTAACCTTTTATACAAGAAGTGGATTCCGTTCAAAGTTATTTTCATTTTAAACCATTTCCATTTGGTACAACAGCTCCTTTAAATGACTTTCAGGGATTAAAATTACATAATATTGACTAGGTAGTATGTTGGCTTAGTAGACGTGAGGCCACTGTTCAAACCGAAACGTTATAACAATTATTTCTTCAGTGACTTCCTCTCAGCAGATTGGAAAAAATGAAAGAAGAAAAAAATTTGTTATGAAAAGTTTCTCAAAAATCTATCGTTCGGAGTCAACTTTAAACTGTAGACCACGTCACTTATAAGAGTGAAGCTACGCCGTAATCTTTACTGAAGATATTGTAATATTGTACAATATCTTGTTGGAAACCTATCAATTTAATATAGAAACCGCATTAAATTTAATTTCATTTGTCTTTCAAATAGCAAATTATTAAAAATTTTAAGCTGACTTCTCATTAAGAGTGTGTTAAAACAAATAATGACCACCAAGTGAAGCCAATATTCGTTGGATCTAACCTATCAAATAGAAAACATTTTAAATTTAATTCACATTACATATGCCTCATCTACCGAACGATTAATATCAAAGAAATTTAATAGACTCCAGAGCTTACTAAGATATTAAATCTTTGAGTGTTATTTGTTTTCTCAAGCGCATAATGGTTATTCTATTTTATTTTAATATCAACGAAAAAACAAACTGAATAGGCTAGACAACAACTAACGTACAAAAACTATAGACAGACCACAACTTCCAAAAAAAAAAAAAGAAAAACCGAAATGAATAAACAAACAAACCAGCTGATGACATAAAGGCGTTCCTGGCCTTCGAAGGACAATAAAAACCAAAATAAATTTTAACAAATTAACCAAATTTGTTGAGTAACTCGCCGGTGAGTTAAGAATAAGATAAATACTTACAATCAAAATTACATTCAAATGTACAATATTTTGATGGGCAGACTCAAATACTTGAAAAAAAAAACAAAGAAAACAAAATTGTGTGTTTGGCCATTATCTCAATAGACAACAAGAAGAAGAAGAAAAAGAATTAACAAAACTTTCTACGACTTGTTTATTTTATTCGATTCTTTTAAAAACCATTTAATTTAAGACGAAAGTTTTATTTGTTTTACTTTGGCTAATTTTACTTTGGTTTTTATTTTTGTGGTTAAAAAATTTGTATTTTTTTCCCTTCAGTTTTGTTGACCTTCTCTTTATATAAATAGTTGTGGAATAGCACAAAAAAAATAAAAAAACTCAAAAATAAAGTACCAAATCTGGCTTAAAATTTTCATACTTCCATGACTATGCCTTGGCATCGGTTTTATTGTTTTAAATAGTCTTACAATTTAAATTTGTTTTCATTTCTTAATTTCTTGGAATATTTTCTTCTACGCACTTATTTAATTATACCAAGTTGTTCTTGTTTTCGTTTTCTGAGGAATTAATTTAAATAAAGTGAAAGAAAAGGAATTGTTCAAATTTATGTTTCTAATTTTGATTGCATTTACCGCAACTTTATTTATTAAACTTTTTCTTTGTTGTTTTCCACTTTGAAAGATTAGTACAAATATAAGAAATTAACAAATTTTATGACTTTTATGTAGAATAATTTCAAAATCTGTTGTTGTTGGCAGTTTAAATTATTTAATCTTTGGCTTACGTTTGAGTCAAAGGAATTTATTTAAAACAAAATGTAAATAAACAACATACAGCTAAGCATCGATTATTCGAAATCGATAATAAACAAAAGGTTTTTTTTAATCGATTATCCAGGAATTACATCAGTTATACGGTATCTTAAATAATTGTTTTTATCATGTTATCATGCCTTATTTTTATTCAGGAATTTAGAACATAACTGAACAATATAAATTGCAACTCTATTGTGTTAAAGAAAAGCTTTTGCCAGAAAAAAATATTAAATTAAATTAAATTATTTAATTTATTTAAAATATTTTTTTTAGTACCTTAATCTCCAAAATGCCCCAAGCGCAAAAGTCCAACGGATTGCGATCCCCATATTTTGGTGACCATTGCACGGTAGAAATGAAGCGAGGAACCTCCTTTTTAAGCCATTCTTGGTCGACGAGTGCTTAGTGCTTTGGTGCTGAGTCCTGTTGGAATGTCCATGGTTTTTAAGACATTTTTCCGATAATATTCGACATTTATTTAGATCCCATGGTCGATGAATACGTGCGGGGAAAGACCATTGGCCGTTACGGCAGCCCACACCTTTACCATCGGCGGACGCTTGAGTTTTGGTGGCCAATCGCAGGTGTAAATTTTGGCAAGTAAACCCGATCACTTTGTTTGTTCACAAACTGCACAATTTGGCATGGAGAAAACCAAATTCGGTAACTGGCCAGTTTCGTGTAAGAGATGTAACTCCTTGGCTCTTTCCAGTCTAACTTTTTTTGTCCATTGATGAGTTCTTGCACTTTTTGGAACTTCAATGGCTTAAGTTCAAGGCTCATTTTTCAATATGTGTTGCATCCGTTCTCGCAGATATGTTCAGTTCACGAGCAATATTTCTACCACAGCGGCATTGATTTCGATCAAATCTGGCCTTCACTTTATGGATCATTTCTGGTGTTGTTACCGCTTTTTTTTCGTTCACTTTTTGGACGCGATGCAGCACTGCCGTGATACTGGCAACTGGTAACGAGAAACGGTACGAGAAACAAAAGATTTATTCCCATTTAAACGCTGGAGGGCTCTAACGATAGCCACCTGTGGTTTTCCAGAAAGCAACCACACTATCACGCTTGAATTCCATCACTAATAACTTTTTTTTCTGAATGCAATTGATCAAAATGTTTTTGTAAGCTTGTAAATAATTAAATGAACTGTCACTGGAATAAATCTGTCAGCTGTCAGACGAGCGGTTTACAAATGACAACAACTTGAAGTTGGTTGCAATATATGTCAGTCACCCTCTACATGGTTATTGGAATGCTTCAGTCAGAATTACGGCCTAGCTTCACATATCTCTTATGCTGGGTGTATTCATTTTATACATGAGTGGCATCACCTACAGTTTAAAGTCGATTTTGAACAATAGATTTTTTAGAAACATTTCATGGCTATTTTGTTATCTCTGAGTTTTTGTTAGAAATCTGCTGAGAGGAAATCATCCAAGAAACATTATTAGCAATCCAACACACAACCTACTAGACTTACGGCAACTTTAATATACTTCTTTGTAAAATCTTTAAGAAATTTCAAAAATATCAGGGATCAATATAACGAGATTTTTTGGATAGAAAATTTCATGACATTAACGGTCGAATATGATCTCGGTCATAAGAACGCCATTACCAGTGTTTCTCCATTTTAATTTCTATGTGTTCAATTGTCTCTATTTATCGACATAACCGCAAAGAAAATAATACCGTACGGTTAATTTACACAATCTTGGCGACCAATTAATGTGATTATTCACAACAGGGTACGACTTTCTATCAGCAGTCTAAAACCTGAGGAAGTAATTTGACATGAAAAGACAAAAATTTGTTTTGTAAGTCAACCAACTTCAAACTGTACGTTCACCATTCATGTATAAGTTTAACACACACTAATATAATTGGTATTAGAAGCTCGGTCGTAACCCTAACTCATGAGTAGTAATTTTTTTTTTTTTTTTTGGTAAAACCAGCACTCAGGGGATGGCCCCTATTCATGCATTGTACAGGTTTAGGAAAATAGGTTATAGGAAGGTGGAAAGGGGAAGTAGTGTTTGTGGAGTTTAGATTTAAATTTACCAATATTATTATTTACGGGATAAGGAACAATTGAAAGACAAACGCCCTACCTCAAGACGCGAACGGCAAGGAAACGAGTTGCTGTTAGGTGACTATAAAATGGACAGTGCTATACCTTCACCATTAGACAGTCTACACCAATCGTCCCCAAGAAGAACGCATTATAAGGTGTATGCAATAGGTATGTGTGAATGTAATAAGCTGTAATGTACGTATGTATGAAATAAAGTGTAATAAATTTCTTGGTATCATGTTTTTAAAGCAAAAACATTTCTCTGCTGGACTAAAAATTAAAAATTTAAATGTGTTATGAACATTGCTTAAGGCTACCTCACCTTAAACTTGAATTACTTAAATCAAATGGCTTTCTGTAGTATTACAAATATAAAAACATATCGATTAAGAGCAAATAGATCTTCCACTTGTGATCCTAATAAATGGAATACAAATTATACCTCTTTCCTGAGCCAATTGTGCGATAAACACCACTTTGTTTTCGTAATGTCAAACTAGACAGGTTAAAACAAAATTTCCATACCTCATTCCCCATATACGCAGTCATGTCAATCTATGTATCATTTTTAGATGTACAACAACAACAAAGAAAATAATTCATTGCTGATGTAAGCCACTATGTTCCCTATTCTATTCCCGTTATGTTCCCTATTTTCTGACATAACCAAATATAAAAGGCTAAATGGACAAAATTTAATAAAGAAAATTACGTTTTTTTTTTCTCTTTTAATTGTTTTCACTTTAAAATTATAACACATAGAATGATTGCTTTGGCACTTCAACACAGGGGACCAAATTAATTTAATTGCCTAACAAAACAAAACGAAAAAAAAACGAAGACAATGATATAGAAAAAATACATTTTAGACAAGTATTAAAAGTAAAAATTTAATAAAATTTAATTATTTCACACTCAGGATAAATATGGAAAATTTAATAATAAAATTAAATAAAATTAATAAAATTAATATCTCAGTAGGTAGAAAACACTATTTTCTGGAAGTACTTTTTTATGTATGTAAAAGCTCTAAAAGTAAATAAAATTGCCATAACAAAATTCTCAAATCTGTGTTTCATGGTCGACGTTAAACTGTACGTCCTGCTACTCATGGTGAAAATTAATGCACACAACATGGGCAGTTGTACCAAACCGTATCCGTCTTTGATCGGTTCCAGGTCATAGCGAAATACTGGGCAATGAGACGGCGGATGTCTACCACCTCTATGAGCTCATCAATGGATAGGTGGTGGACAAAGAGCAGAAGCGCTGGGGGGCGGATCGGGTTGTTTTGTCTCTAGGTGTCTATAACTGCTGGGCTTGAATAAGGTCAGCTTATGATTGTTTGTCGATTTTATCAAGGGGCGAGATCAACTCGCTGACGAGGATCTGGAACGGATCCCAGCAGGCCTTTTGCAGGGCATGTTGCGGTGAGAAGGATTTGGAGACTATCGAACACGTCTTCTGTAACTGTCCAGCTCTTGGTAGATTGAGATTGAGGACTCTTGGCAGGGCCTTCTTTGAGTGCATCAATTCCGTGTCGAGAGCCGTCATCAAGTCGGTGTAGTTTTGCTCTGCTACGCTTTTTGTTGTGTCTGGTCTGTGTGATTCCTCTGCTGACCACTCCCCCTCCTCTTTCTCCTACATACCCTCCTTTCATCGTTTCCTCTCCTTCCCTCCTTTAGGGCGTTGTACAATGTGACAGTTCGATCTTCAGGTACTGTACTTATCTTGTTTGACAGGTACAGATACCTCTAACCTAACCTAACCTATGTACGTGTGTATACAGTGGCTCCAACGTTTTGGAATTGATTTTGCCAAATTGTAGCGTACTACAGGTTCTATGGCAACTTCACGCTTCCAGTAAAACCGCCATAAGCTGATTCAAAGTTCTAAATTGTTGTCAGAATTCTCTTCTAGCTAGTTCATCCCAAAGATGTTCAATTACGTTGAGATCTGGGCACTGGGCTGGGGTTGTTATAAGTATGGGGCAATTGTGGAGTAACCAAGGTTTTGCCATACCGGAAATGTTCTTGGATGATTGTCCTGGTAAAAAGCAAAATCGTTCGGAAGAATTAGCTAGAAGAGTACACCGACAACAATTTAAAACTTTGAATCAGCTTATGGCGGCGAAGTAACTGCAACTTCCGATATGGCCCAATATGGCATAGAGTAACTGTTTTTCCTTAATGTTTTTTAAGGATCTTAAATTAATTAAATTATAATTTAAAATAGGACACTTAACTTCTGATCGCGAAGACCAACTTTAACCGAAATAAAAGGACCGAGTATGATTACATTATTCAACTGATTTATTAACTTTCTTTTCTTACTTAATTCTAGCATATGTTTACTTAATTCTAACAGTTGCCTACCTATTTATCTTATTCTATATATTCAATAACCTTATTCTATGTATTCATAAACCTTAAATTTACTTAATATTAGGGTGGTACCAATTTGTGTTTATATAATTTAATTGTAGATACATAAATAAGTATATACAAAATATAAGCATATAGAAACCAAATACATCGAATGAATAAATGAAGCAATTATGGCGCAACAGTAACCCCGCTGCCATGCCAGCACCTATGACACTGGTTTTGCCAAGGAAAATCATTAATTCCTGACCAAGAATTACTTTGCGGCATTATCTTAAACACTTTTGTTTAATAATATTAAAGTCAGAAAACAGCAAAAGCAAATAGTATAGGAGAAAAACATTATCCTAGTTTAATTCTACGATGATTTCAAAGTGGAAACATTAAACTCCTTTTAATCATCCTCTTTGTTTTGCACCTATATTTTCAAAACTATCGAACTGAATCAGTAAACAGAAACTTTATAATAATTCCTACAGTAGCCCTTCGATCCGTGCAATATTCTTCCTAGCCTGAGTACTGCTTCTTCTTTTTGAAGGATGGTATCTGTTCGTAGAGAAATGCAACTCTATGTTAGGATTGACCACAGTTAAAAGACTGCAATCGGCAGTTATTTACCTCTCTAGTTGTTACATAATCTTAAGTGTCTTTTTTATATTTACTCTTCCTTTTCCAATCCGGAATGGATTCTTGTTTGTACATCTTTCATCTCATGACAAAGTTTTAAGAGTTAAATACCTTGATTGGACTAGTATCTTTCAAGTTATTTAGGTTCAAAAGTATTAACGTAAATGTCAGAGAATGATAGAATTGGCGTTGATATTTCACTCTTTGAAATGCATCTGCTCTTTAGTGAAATTTGCAAAATATTTCACCACAGGATAAGCATAATTGAAGACATTACACCAATGTTTTAGCTGTCCCTTGTACAGCTCTTGCTTCTGGACAGCTTCCTTTACGAGTTTGGTGAAATTTGGTGAGTAAAGAAACTGCACTTACGTGTGGCGTTACAGCGAGTTCAAGTGGCCATTAATACCTACCTAAATACCACTAGCTGCCACTTGGTGGAAGACATATCAACACAATTTTTATTATTTACGTTCAAAAATATATGCTAAATTTCTATTTCGAGGAGAAACTTTTAAAAGACAATCATGATTGTGAAAATTTTTTAAATTTCATTTCGCTTTATTCTCTGATTGAATAATTTAAATGCTTACGTTCATACTGGCCATAATTAAAGATTTTAAAGATTTAGAATTTCTTTTTAAATCTTTCTTTTTCATAATATGTAGCTCAGCTTATTGGCCTCTTAGCTTTATTGTGCTTAAAAATGAAAATAAATCTTGTTAAGAATTTCTCTTTTTTTGTTAAGATTTAATTGTGTATTAAAATCCTTTTACAGCAAATGAAAGGTTTCATTAAATCTTTAAACACTAGACGACAGTATGACAGTATGAGTAACAAATAATGGAATATTGCTCATACGCATGGGTTTTGGAAAATTTTTTTAAAAAATTTTAAATATTTAAAATATACAGTCAAACCCGGTTATAACGAACTGCGTGGGACCAGAAAAAATAGTTCGTTATAGGCAAAGTTCGTAATAAACGGGGTGATATCATCGAAGAAAATATAAAATACAAAGAATTTTTTTCATTTATTAAAAACAAAAAGTATTTTTTTTATTAAAAACCAAAAATATGTGTTAATTCTTTTTATCTAGCAGCTGATTAAAGATGATGAGTTATAATTTAATGCTGCCATATTATGTAAAATGTATGAAATTTTATTACTGGGACCATTTAAATTAGTTCGCTATTAACGAGTTCGTAATAAACGAAGTTTTTTGTATGAAAATTGTTATCAAAACGTTGGAACTTGCAAATATGTACGTAATTCGTTACAACCGAATTCGTTATAAACGAGTTTGACTGTATCATATAATTTTCGTTTCTCTTTTGTTTTCTTTTTTACAATTCATTTTGTTTCACACACAATTTCAATATGATCCCAGAAGCACAGAGGAACTTTTTCTTTAGAAAATTGTTGAATAAAATATTTTTTTACTTCTTTTCTTAACAATATCACTAAAAATTTAATATTTAAACAGACGTACTATACACTACATCTAGTCGTAAGTAGATTGTCTATTGTATTGCTTTTTTTTTTCTCCATTTTTACCAAAACCAAAAGCTACTTAAAGTTTTAACAATTCAATGTACTTAAGCCAAAAATTACATGAATAAAGAAGAAGCAAAATAAAGGGCCAAGATAAATACGATATGGTTAAGTAAAATTTTTATAGTCTATACATGCGTTACTACCAGAAAAGATGTAGCTATGTAGGTGGTATTTGTAACGACGTGTAAGAATAATACAAGGAACAGTTCTAAAAACATCTTTAGTCGTTAAATTAATTCGAAAACAATAGACAAAATGTTGGTTACATACATACATAATCCAAGTAATCCATAAAAACATTATTCTTTAAGACGCACAGGAAATTTTATCATTTTAATCTTGACATGCAATGCCATAACCTCTGGCCCAACAGGAAGAGTGCAGAAACCAAAAATCATCATAAGAAGTTAAGTTTTCTTGTTGCTACACACTGCTACAAACATTTTCTTGGACGGTGTTAGCTCTAGAACATATTTGACCAAGACATTATTAATGAAACGGACAGAAGAAAAGTACTTTCTTAAAGTCCCCATAGTCCAGTAGATTGTGTGTTGGCTTAATAAACGTAAAGCCACAGTTGAAATACCACGTCAGATATGACCTGCAAAGCAGGACTCGTCACTCATGTAAGCAATTTCAACCTGCCGTTCTATGCTTATTGTAATTATTAACCGCCTTTTTAT
This sequence comes from Sarcophaga peregrina, assembly GCA_014635995.1. NCBI lineage: Eukaryota > Metazoa > Arthropoda > Insecta > Diptera > Sarcophagidae > Sarcophaga > Sarcophaga peregrina. The sequence goes on along the minus strand of CM025790.1, from coordinate 42,636,344 downwards.
ATTCCAGGACGGTTTTTGGTCACGTATGCCTGGATGTTATATTCCTAAATGACATTTGATTTTCAGTGAAGATGGTTAAATCCCTATATGATCTATTGCTGACTTTGTAATTTAATTTTTACTAATTTCTTTAAATATTCCTGTAATCACTGCTGTTAATGTGAATAAACTACAACTGTTTCCTCATTGCTTAAGGCTTAGGTTATTCGACAGTTAGTGTTGACCTTCAACTTTAATAGTTAGTAGCTTATGCTTTAGGAATTTTTAGATTTACAAAATTGATAATGTTCAGAGATAAGTTTCTGCATTAAGTTTTAAGTTAAGTATGCAAAAGCTAAACTTTTACAAAACAATGGTTTTAAATATTTGTAGTTTTAGCGTTTGTTTAATGTGCAAGTATGGTAAATATAATGTATAGGGTCTTCCAATTCTAAACAACACATGCAAATAATAAAATTGTTTTATAAAAGAGGACTGCGCTCTTAATTCATATTACAATCACCTTAATCGTCCTGCAGACAGAACTATTCGCAATATATCGAATAAATTCGAGTATCGAATAAACTTGGAGTGAGTCTTCGTGGTATAGTAGGTAGTGTGTTGGCTTATTAGACGAAAAGCCCGGCTCGAATCCCAGGCCAGACTTCAAAACAAAATACACAAGTATTTCTTCGGCGATTTCTTCTCAGCAGATTTCTGGCAAAACTCTGAAAGTAGGGAGTGCGCACAAAAAAAACTGAACTTACACTTTTCATTATAGAAATAAAACTAAGTGGCGGATTTTTTTCGTTTTATATTTCAATTAAAGTAAATAGTATTTGAATTATTTTGTGTATAAAATTTTTTTATGACAAAGCTCTCAGAGCATCCAACTTTATGAATAACTTTTCTTCAGACATTTTAGGATGTTTTAGAAAAATACGTATTATTCTACTTGCTTTGTTTTGATCGGCAAATTCTTATTTTCTTCCACTTCCACCTTTTCTATTAATACTCAAAGACTTCTTATATTGTTTTATTCTTACTTTAGCTTAGAAATTGTTTTTTGGTTAACACCTGCAAACCTAGCAATCGTTTTTTGTAAACGGCGTGGTTTTTCATTGAAAATTTCAATTATTTTTTTATGACATTCTTGTTGGGTGCCCATTTGCAAAAAACCAATTTTGCTATTGCATCGACATTTAGTACGTGGATTTTGAAACAGATGACTAAAAACAAAAATTTAACGGTATTTATTTTTTTCAATTATGATAAAAGTTATTAGCTTAAAGGTAGACCCATTTTTTTTTCGTGTGCACTCCTTAAATAAAATTGCCATGAAAAGTTTCTCAATAAAATCTGTCGTTCGAAGTCGACTTTCAACTGTAGCTTCCGCCTCCCTTGTATAAAATTAACGCACACAACAAAAGTGGTGTGAGAAACTAGGTCAATAATCCTGTAATGTAATGACCAATTATGTATGTATGTATGCATGACATTGGATATTTTGGGTGAGCGATTTTAAGGCATGGTTGTCCCCTGCAGAGGTGATGTAAAGTGGCTAAGGAGAACATGCGATTTGACCAGGTTAGACATTTTCTTGTGAGCATTTTCTTAAGTTCCAGCTATATGCGAAATATATACCACAAGCCACAGAGGTTTTCAAAACTAACCATGCCATCGATCAAACTCAGCATAAGACTTTTAGGACACGTTCTACCCAGAGAAGCTATGGTGAAAATTTCACAGATATCTCACAAAAAAGGAACCTAGGGATACTATGTATTGAAAATATGTATATAAAAAATAATTCTAACAGAAAAAAGAGCGCGGATTGTTATTGTTTTAAAAGACCTTTCAGACTCCAAACAAAATTTTTCAAATGTATTCAGTCCTTATGCTTCCGATCTAATTTCATCTGCCAATTTTATTGACCTTTTGTTCCCTTAACAAACCGAGAAATACATCACATATAGTTAGATTTTCCTAAAGGATCCAATTGTTGTTAATTTACAATATCTGCCACTAAAAATTGTACTCCCAAAACCAATTGATTAACTCCTAAGCAGATAATGCCATTGGCTATTGGCCATAAGCGCTATATCACTTTAGTTGCGTAATTCATTAATTTGTTGTAAGATTCTAAATTATTTCAATTTGAACAAGGAGGTTTTCGTGTTGCACTAATTATAGGTGATGTTGAATTACTTCCAAAATTAGGCAAAATATGGAAACCCTAACACAGGCTTTGCGATTGTATTTTATAATTCATATCTGCCTGTCTGTTTATTTTTAAAATTTTATAACAAATTCATCTTACCTTATCAGCATCATCATCCACCAGATGATGATGAATGTTGTCATTTGGTCATTTATTCTGGCTGTCTGTATGTCTGTCAATGTGGCTGTGTCTCAGTCTGTTTCAGTGTCTGTCACTGACAAGTTACTTTGTTCTAAAAGCCCGTTTCTCTTCTACTTTCCGTGATGATGATTGGAAAAATGCCAAAACGTGCTGAAAGCATATTTTTTTACGCTGTACAAGCTGTATTCGAAACAAAACAAATTCAACATCCTTAAAAAATTACAGTATTTGTCCTTGAAAACTTAATGTTGTAGTATCGTTTATAAGGAATTTCTTCTTGTTAGTTTGGCTACACACATTTTTTGTCTCTAGTTTGTGTTGAAGTTTAAGTTCAATTTACGAAAACTGTTCGACAAACAAAATAATTTTTATGCCGCATTAATTTGATGGTCAATGTTAAGCATTTACGGGCTTGTAATATTAAAAATATTTCGCAAATAATTTTTAATAACTTATCAAAAGTAAACAATTGAAAACAATTTTTCTACGAAATATTTAAAACAAAAAAAAGTAAAAAATGGGAAAATTTGATTTTTCTTGGCTTAAGCGTATGTCATCTGGAAGAGGATGCCATTTAAAGAATATTCCTTATAAGCACACAAAACAAAAAATTTGAAACCATAAAGAAAAGTTAAAAAAGTTTTCTCAGAGATTTTTAAATGGAAATTTCCATAGAATTTTAATATTTGCATGCAATTTAAGATTTCAGGGTGGCTCATTTAACAGTAATTATCTAATTCTATTGTGTTACAAAATTCAGTATATCATCTCCACTGGACGTAATGCATCGATTTACGTTTGAGCGACGTTTGGATTTATTCCGTTTTCGTTTCGCTCAATGGGCCAACGAGAAACTTCACGATGAAACCGATTTTGATAAAAAAAAAAAAATCTTTTCGAATGAAGCTCATTTTCACAGTATTTGGGACTTTGAAAATACACACGTGTTCTTACAGAAGCCAATGCGCCCAATATGAATGACTGTTTGGTGCACATTGTGGGACGGAGGCATTATTGGCCCATAGTTATTTGAAAATGAGACCGCCGCAGCCATTTCGGTAACCGATTCCGATTCGGATAACCGATTTATTTGTACCCGCTCTGAATGGTATTGAAATGAACGACGTTTGGTTTCGAAAGGATCGCGCAACTTGCCACACATGTCATGCCACACACGATTTATTGCTTCAAACGTTTAATAGCCTTATAAGTAGCTGAAATAGTAGCAATTTGACACCATTGGACTATTTTTGCGTAGCTCCGTTAAGCCAACAAACCGTAGACACTTGAGCATATGAAGGCGCAAACTTTCGTGATGCCATACGACCCCATACCCTCGAAAAAGTGCACGCAAATTGATCTGAACGCATGAAGTAAGTCGCGGCTGCAATATAAATGAAATAAAACTCCATTTCCAAACGGAACAATTGTACTTTACAACAGAAAATATATTCGGTTTGAAATTAACACCGTTTTGGTGGGATTTTCAAACTTACACTTTTAAATCGTCTACCCTATACAGAGATAATCATTCTGGGAAGTATAGGATTTTTGCCATTGCCAGTATTGACTCATAAACCTACCACCTGCGAAATAATCTATTTTGACTATCGTTTAGTCTCTGGTATATTCTGCTGTATATTGTAGGAAATTGGGTACACCGTTACAAGGAATTGCACAATAGCACGTAGATATTGTGGTTGGGAGCAAACGCAGCATCCACAATCTCCACTGAACAGTGTCAGATACTCATCGCTTCCCCAAACTGTTTTCTAGTGAACAATTTCACATTAATGTACGGCATCTTCTGTGCTTGAGTGGGCACAATGAAGTTCTGTAAACAATTTAAAGCCATTTGAACTGCTAGTGCAGGATTTCCATAGCTTCTGTTGAAAAGTTTTGCATTTTCAGACAAAAGACATTTAAAGTTTTGCTAAAAATTTTCTTAAATTAAGTTATCCAAAAATGCAAGAATATGAAATCAAAGTAAATCCAAATGCTCCTTCTATAACGCACTTTAAAGTTTTCGCAAACTTTTTTATGTAAATTAAGTTATCAGTCGTAATTCATTTTTGTTTTTTAAATATTTTTCGTAACGAACGTAACAAATGAAATGTTTAATTTAAACTGAAGCTCATTTTTTGCGAATTTAAATAAATAAATCCGCAACTGATAAGAAAAGTATTGTTAAACCCTTTTTGTTTTTTTCTCATCAAAAAAACAAAAAAAAAACAGAAATATTTCGAATGCCATTCAAAATGCGAACGTGATTTTCGTAAAACTAAAAAATGTACAGAGTGATCAGTAATTGTTTAAACAAAAGCTATCAAGACAATGTTTGTTAACCCATAAATTTGATTGCCAATAAGAGAAACACAGATGGCAGACTTCTAGCTGAACAATATAGAGAAAACAATACCAAATCAAACTGGTTAGCAAGTCTTTATCATCTACCATAGGAACCATCCAAATAACGGAACCAATGGTCAATTGTGAACTCACAAATCTATATCCAACTATAAGATTAAACACTCAATAATCCCGCCATGAAAGTAAATCTTACTTGTCCGTGCAGTTATTCTTATTTTGAAGATTTCACTCAAAGATCTTTTTGGTTACCCATCCACGAATAAGGATCGTTTAACAACCTACATACATACATGATTGGTCGTTACAACTTTTCAATCAGGCTTATTGACCTAGTTTCTCACACTACTTATGTTGTGTGTGTTAATTTTATACATAAGTAGCGGGACCTACAGTTTAAAATCGACTCCGAACAACAGATTTTCGAGAATTTTTTCATGGCAATTTTATTTACTCTCAGAGTTTCTGCCAGAAATCTGTTGAAAAGAAATTGTCGAAAAATTACTCTTATTTTGATGTCTGGTCTGGGACTCGAACCCTGGATTTACGTCTAATGAGCCAGCACATTACTAAACTACGGCGATCTCGTTTAACAACCTACAAAGGCGTAAATACAGTCAGAACTTATTGCAAATGTTCTTTATAAACCTAAAGTCAGGGTTATGATTAAGCTTTTCACACCAATTATGTTGTGTGTGTTAATTTCAAACATGAGTGGCAGGATCTACAGTTTTTTTCAAGGCAATTTCTATTTACTCTCACAGTTTTTATCAGAAATCCACTGAGAGAAAGTAGCTGAAGAAATATTTTTGTTTTACTTCATTTTGTTGCAGATATCTGAACTGATATTTAAAGCGTGGCTTTACCCCTAAGAAGCTATCACTACGGCGACTTTGTTTTAATAAAATAAATAAAGAAAGCGGGATAACAGGAATCTATTGATTCTACGGCTAGTCAAAAATTCTTCAAAGGATGAGCCGGGCATTGACACACAATATCAAAGATAGTCGTTTGATTCTTTTTAGATCTTTAAAATGCATTTTTAAAATTCTTTTCAATAGGGCAGTCAAGAGAATGCAAAGTTTGGCATGACTTTTAATAGTCCGTGGCGTATGAGATCCGGAATATTGCGACAGATAGCCATGCGATAATGACTATATAAAAAAGACAATCAATCTTATTCATATTCATGTAAGTACAGTAGAGCCTAGCATTATTACAACTATCCTCAGGTACTTATATATATCAACAAAGTAGAGCAGACGCATAAAACAATCAGAGAATGCCCAATCTAGCTGCACACGTAAATAAAAAGATTTTTTAAATAAGACCACAACCCTTACCTGGAAATAACTATGTAGGTTATTTGAAAATCTAATGTCAGAAGCCTTATTATGTACATCGCATATGATTTTGTATTGCATTTTAGATCCAAACAGTTCAAGGGTTCTACTGGGAACCTACAGATCGTCAGACCAGAAATCGTTAGTTGATATTATTGGCTGTATACGTGATTACAAAGGTTTTCCATACTACTGTCATCTACAGTAAAATCCATTAATACACTTAAGAACATTTTGACAACTATTATGAGCATAGTCCAGCATCCTAAGCAAAACAATATATTTGTGGCGACTTCCTCTTATCAAATTTTTGGAAAAAGTTCTGAGAGCGAAAAAAAATTACAGCGAAAATTTTCACAAATGTCTGTCGTTCGAAGTCGACTTTAAACTGTAAAACCTGCCGCACATGGGTTAAATTAACATGCACAACATGGATGGTGTGAGAAGCTAAGTTGTATTGACAAATTAAGTAATCTGAGGCTCTTCTGTGAATCACTGCAGGTAGATCGATATTAGTATTGCATAAAATTTATGTTTGTCTGTCCCTTTTATTACTCCTTACATGCTTAACAGGTATTTACGTTTGCTTAACCGATATATTTATCTGTTATTATTTAAATGCAACCTCTTACACACTCACAAATAAATTTTGAAATTACTTAAATAAGAATCAAATAATTTATCATTAATGTCTGTCGTCTGTCTAAATGGCCTCGAAACGCTTGTCTAACTGTCTACGCTTGTCTAAAATACTCTCATGCCTTTTGCCTGGCCAAACATAGAATGATGGCAATAAAGACAACGATGATGATGGTAATTGGTTTTAATGCTGATGCTTTAATTTTTAAAAGAGGAGAAAAAAAGTTTCGATTCTATCCACGAGTAAGTATTTAAATTCTTTTGTAGGCACTTATAACAGTCTACACATCCACTTGTTGTTAGATTTTGTTTGCATTGTTTTCATTTTTTCTATTTTATTCACTTTTCTTTGTTTTTTTTAAATTTATTTTATTTTTTCTATTTCTTTTGTTCCTCAGTTGTTGGGAAAATTGAGAACATTTTTGGATTTTCTGTATAAAAAAGAAAACAAGAATAAAAGAAATAGAACCGTAAAACCCTTTAAAAGTTTAATAGAAATATCTTTGAGGAGAATTTGATTTGGGTTAAAAAAAATTCTTATGCTGTCTACTTCCCCTTTAAGGGTTTTCAAGATTCTTTACTTTAAATTTCTTACAGAAAAAGACAGAAACTTATTATGCCATTAAGTTTGAAGATTAAATAAATTTCTGTTGAATTGGATCAGACAACAGGCCATTAAGGGGTTTGTATGTTTCATAATTTTCAAATTATCGATTTTTCTTTTTCACGGTTGTAATTATTTTAAAGCCATAGAATAGTAAATTTTCTTTTTTCTCATTTGCTGAAAATTTAGGACAATATTCATAAGATGTATAGTTTTAGTCCTAATATATTTTGGAATCGCCAATAACTAAAGATTTTATTAAACAATTAAATTAGAAAAATAGGCGAAAACAGAAAAAATTCATAATGCCGCCATTTTGTTATTTCTTAAGCTTTTCAAAATATCCTAGTTTAGACTATAATAGTCGGCACTATATATTTTTGATTGACTGACTCCACAAATTATGGTCTCCCTCTTCAGTAGTATCTTAAAACAATGAAATCGGAAAAATACCTTTGGGAAATGTACTAACCCCTTAACAGACTTAATAGTACATCAAAAGGCTTAACATGTCTAAAAAACATTCCTTGTTAACTATCAATACGTAGGTTTGAGTAAACCAGTACTCTTGAGACAAAAGAAGAGACAATTTAGAAACGTATTCCCGTATTTAAACCGTACATCACATGCATACATACATACATACATACGATCTATACTAGCGATAGATACTATTGCCAGTACCTACTGTGAATGTATGTTCGCATGGTTTAGATATTAAAGATTAGCATGAGAAGATAGGTCGTGGGTCTAACTGAAGGGTTGCAATGACCAATTATGTATATAATGAGCTATAGGAAAATTTTTCAAAAAGTAACACATAAAATTAAGAATAAAGCATGAAATCTTTATTTGAATCAATAGTACGGTCTAGGGATGCCAATCGGGAAATCCCGAATCTCGAAATCCCGGGATTCACAAAACCGGGATTTTTAAAAACTTGTCCCGGGATTTTTCGGGATTGTCAATCCATAGGTGTTTTGACCCTCTTAAAGGCCATGAAAACAAATCTATATCACTTGACTTCGATAATAGCATCTCAGAAAAGCAAAACCCTACTTCCATTGATAAAAAATTATTTGATAGCTTCGAAGAATGCAAAAGCCCTATACAACAAATTAATAGGGTAACTGATTTAGATACTCAACTGTCCAAAGAAATAGATTTATTTACATCAGGAGGTGGTAGAGGTGAATATTGATAAACTGCATACAGCTATCTTGGAACTATTTTACCAGCAAATGTTGACTGCGAGAAGTGTTTGTTAACGGCAGCGTATGTTGACAAAAAAAATTTGTTAAATCCTATCAGATCACATGTTAGATGCTTTAATCATTTGGTTGGAATCCAAATAATTTTCTTAAAACTTTTGTAACTTTTTGTCTTACTGTTTAAATATTTTATTTTTAATGACATTTAATTCTGATATACATACATAATTGGAATACAATTAATTTTGTTACCGAAATGTTTTTATTATTAAGAGAAAATCGCGATTTTTCTTGTGATTTTTCGGGATTTTTGAAATATCCCGGGATTTCGAGATCGGGATTTTGTAAATCCCGAATCCCGGGTTTTTTGAAAATCGATCCCGTTTAGCATCCCTAGTATTGTCCATATAATTTAATGTTTGAAGATTTTTTCATGCAAATGTTGACCGCGACTGCGCCTCAAATGGTCCATGCGCTTAGTCCAATTTTGGCATACTCTTTCCAACATTTCGGCCGGTATCCCACAAAAATTAGTCTAAAGGCGTTAAATCACACGATCTAGGCAGCCAATTGAACGGTCCTGAACGTGAAATCAAATGTATACCGAACTCTCCTCTCAATAAGTTCATTGTTATGCTTGTTGTGTGGCATGTGGCACCGTCTTTTTGACATCACATGTCATGCAAGTCAAGTTCTTGCATTTGGGGCAAAAAAAAGGTTTAATATCATCCCACAGTAGCGCTCACAAGTCACAATTATGTTACGATTCGCAGCACCTTTGAAAAATATCAGTCCAATGATGCCACCAGCCCATAAACCGCACACGAACTGTAACTTTTTCTGGATGCATTGGTAGCTTTTGCAATTCTTCTGGCTGATCTTCACTCAAAAATTGACAATTCTGCTTAGTTACGTATCCATTGAGCCAAAAATGTGCATCGTCGCTGAACACAACTTTCTCAATCAACTTTCTCAATCACCAAAAATTCTGCGTTGCGGTAGGTCGTTAGGCTTTAATTCTTGCACCAGCTGTATTTTTAAAGGCTTTACGCCTAAATCCTTCTCCAAAAAGTTTTTGAGTAACAGCGAACGGCGACGAATCGATAATTGATGGTCTTCATTAACCCTGACCGACACAGCTGCGATATTTTCTTCAGTTTGCACTCTACGTAAGCGTGTTGTGGGTTAATTTCAAACAATGTAAACTTGATGCAATAGCCCGAATAGCCGCTTCAGTGGGGCGATTAAACTACCATAAAATGGAAGAGGCGCACGATGAACTTTCTTAACAGAGCACGTTTTTTGATAATAAAATGCAATGCTTTGCAAGCGTTGTTCGGTTGTAAGACGATTCGTGGTTAAATTATAGACCAAACTAAGGATGTTTGGCAGTGAAACAAAACAAAAAACGGGCGTGGGCTGTTTAAACCTTACTTACTCACTTAATTGGCCATAACAATCTGATTAACGGATTTCGGACTGCCGCAAGACATCCTTCCAGGTGACTCTGCTTCTTGCGCGCCTACGCCAGTTGGTCACACCAATCGATGACGGGGCTTCCTCGACTTGAACCTTTTTACGGATACAAGATCGTCCTCTTCGCCGACTTCCGCAGATCCGCATCAAACACCCGTTTCGCCGGAGCATCTTCCTCCATTTGACATGGCCGAGCCAGCGTAGCCGCTAGATATTAATACGCTGCACAACGTCTATGTCGTTGATGAACTCATACAGCTCACTGTTAAATCGGATGCGGAAATCATCGCCAACTCGCACTAGACCGAAGATCTTACGTAGGACTTTCCTCTCGAATACTCAGTTCTTAACAAGGTCCATGCTTCTGAGCAATAAAGAAGCACGCGTAGGATGAGCATCTTGTAGAGTATTAGTTTCGTCTTACGAGAGCGGTCTTTGCTACTCAATTGCCTATTGAAACCATAGTAGCACCTGTTGGCAAAAGTAATCCTGCGCTTGATCTCCAGACTGACATCATTTTTGGTGGCAACGGCAGAGCCAAGATAAATAAATTCCTTGACTTTATCAAAATTATAGTTATCGGTCGTAATCTGAGAATCAATACGCCGCACGTCTCTACTTGTCGATAACATATACTTTGTTTTGCCCTCATTTACTGCCAGACCCATCTTCTTAGACTGCCGTTCAATAAACCAGTGTTGCCAAAAAGATAATAGTTAAAAAAATCACCCTTTACTTACATGTGCAAGGTAACAAAGCATCACTTAAAATTTTTTCATACCAGATTTGTTGATTAATTTCGCTCTGTTCTATGAATCATAGTGACACTGAAGAAATTATTGAACTTCAACTGGCTAGTTTCATAAAACGCATCAAAAATCTCAATTCCACTCTTACCCATTCAATAGCATTTGCCGGTCGGTTTTTTTGGTCAACAATAAATTCAACAAAAATTTTTGATATGAGTATTTGTCGTATTTTAAAAAAAAAAACACTTCAAAATGCTTTTTTCAACTTTATTTGTCGTATTTTTGATTTTGGTAAATAAATTCATTCGCAGACATATAGAGTATTACACCATGTGCTGTACATATAAGTGATTTAATGAATGTAAATAATGAATGAATGTATAAAGGACAATAGCAATGAATGAAGAGGATAAAAATATTTTTCATAACATCGCATAAGCAATCCTTCTTTTGTGATTTTTTTTATTCAACAAATATTTGTTGAAAAGGAAATCATTTCGAATTACTATCGCAGAAATTATATAGGCATCAAGCTTTCACTCCCAAATTTTAATAATTTAATAAGCCAACAACAACTGGTTATACAATAAAACCCTATGTATTCTATAATATGCTAAGTAGATACGTCTATTTCATATAAAAATAATGGACTTATCGCATGCAAACCTATTTGATTAATGGAAACCAATTTATAATAAAAAAATCCAAACAATTTCATGAAATCAATTCGATAAGCCTTAAAGACAAATCCTAAATGTTAACCGAAAATATTTAAAATAGTTAAATCCTTATAAGCATCTCTAATCATCTCTCTTTAGTTTTAAATTCATTCCCTAGTTAGTATTTCCAATACTCTAAAGCATTGTTTTAGGCAAAGAATTACAAGTAATAGCTAGAAAAGTCAAATTCATGGGATGGTATGGTTTAACAGCAAACAATAGAAATAAATAAAATGAACCAAAGTTTCAAAGCTACCAAGTAATTGCAATTTTATGTGATTGTGTGTTTCTGGTCTATTTGTCAACATCGTTAAATACAATCAAAAGTAAAGGAAACGAAGTAAAAGGTAATAAAACATTTTTAATGGCCAATTGAATGGTTGGTTGCAGGCTAGAATGGGTATCCTTTTCCTTCTCTCTCCATATGTCGTCAGAACTACGGGAAGATTTTCTTTAAGATTGTGGATAATCCCTCGCAGACTTAAGAATTTCACCGAAACAATTGTTGTCTTTCCCACAAATGTCAATAGAAATAAGGAAAAAAGTAAAGGGTACTTAATAATTGTGTGTAATTTTTAGAAAATCTTTTAGGAAGAATGAAAACAAGTAAATTACAGGCTTGAATTACGATAAAGCCTGAAATTTGAATCGAAATGACAAATTTCGTGGCAATTAATTTCCTCTCAAGGCTTATTAAAGAAGCTCACACATTATACCCAATCCTACCGCGATTAGATTGCCAGAAAAAATGTTCTGCAGGAAGAGCGTTTCACACTCGGATAGTTCGGCTAAATACAGAATTGTGCGATAGACTAACGGACTACGAATGCATGTGCTCTACGAGAAATACGTTTAGGTTAGAGTGAAACATAAATCACATTGTGACGACCAATACAGTTGGATACTCTATCGCCATTAATGAACCTTTTTGGCCCTTACGCCATATGAGCCATTTTCCGTGAGATATTAGTATAGGCTTTAATCAAGATCTTGGGCGTAGCAAAGCAATTGATGATCTTCTTAATCCTCATCGGCATGCTTCAATCGCTGTAATAAGGCCTATTGGCTTACTGCCTATAAGCCTATATAAGGCCTATTGCCTTACTAGAAACCTCACTCTGCTTTTATTTCTTGAAGAAAAATATAAGAAAATTTGGGCAACCGCTTCTGCTGCCAAAAGCTCATAAAGTAGCTAATGGAACTATGAAACAATGAACTAATGTTCGGCGTCCAAAAAGTCAAAACAGGTTTTGCCATAAATCTGTTGAAATATTTCTTCATATTTCGTTTTCTTCGCGATTACTCGATTGGATTATGAAACACGACCTCACATTTAAGCAGTCAACATTCTACCTGGTAGACTATGGTTACTTTTGCTCTCTAGAAATTATTTCTACATCTTGTACATACGAAATTGTATTTGGCAGCTCTATTAATGAATATAATTTTAGCTCAAAAAAATAATTGTCAGCATTAGAAAATATTGCACGACTATCCCTAAGTCGCCGTGGTCTAGTAGGTAGTGTGTTGGCTTAGTAGATGAAAGACCCGAGTTCGAATCCCAGGTCAGACATCAAAACGAAAATTTGAAAATAATTTTTCGGTGACTTACTCTCAGCTGATTTCTGGCAAAAATTGCCAAGGTATGCTTCTCAAAAAAAATGTGTCGTTAGGAGTCGACTTTAAAACTGTAGGTCCAGCCACTCATGTATAAAAATTAACGCCCACAACGTAAGTGGTGTGAGAAGCTAGGACGTAGTACAATAGGTCAATTCGACCACCGACAATTCTGACAAGTACACGTCCTCTAACCTAAACTAACCATCCCTAAGTTGCTTTCAAAGGGAATGGATACCATGTTCCATTTGGTTGCACTGTTATTCTAGTTACCTAAATCGCCTACAAGACCCCTGTTACAGTTAACAGTAAGGACTTTGGTCAGGTTTACGTACAATTATTCTCCGCTAGGGTGGTTGGTTGATTGGTTAGCGGGTAGCTTGTCGTTAATAGGTAAGCTCGCTCGGTGGCCCATAGAGCGCATTGTGATGCCCTCTGTCATGTTAGTGCTGGATTTGATCGGACCCGCGTTCCGGATGACACATACCAGCTCATCCAGTGACACGTGCGCCACCATGCTTAGATCTTTAAACACTCTTTGTAACCCAAATATTAGTGATGTCTGTTCTGAAGCGCATGGCAATTAAAGGTGTCGCATCGATACCGTTTCTTACACATCCTGGCAGTTTCTTCAGTAATCCTGGTGGGGAATACAGAGCTTGTCACCGAAACTGCCTATAGCTCAGTCTCCCGTTAGAATGCAAACCGTTCTGATGGCGGACTCAAGTAGTTCCCTGATTTTCAGGTTTGAAATTCGGCAATCTGGTATGTCAGACCACACCCATGGCTTTTTAAAATTCATACTACTTTTTCCAATTACAAAAAGTATCCCCGTAAAGGGACATGTGTTTCCTCTGTCGTCTCCTCAGAGATCTTCGATCCCTTCCCGGACATTTCGTATGCCCAGAACATCAAGAGCATCCGCCTTCCAAATATTTACATTATTAGGGATTCGAATGGCTGAGAAATATTTCCATTAGCTTTCACAATAGGGATCATATAACTGCGTGTTGTATGAGCATGTGGGTGGCAGAAATAACGTAAGGTTTGGCCCTTTGGAAAATATCTTTACATATTAGAAAAATAACTCTGTATTCGTATACATGCATACATTCAACCAGAAGACCATAATGCTGGAAGGAATAAAATAAAATAGAAATGAGAAGGCAAATGACTTAAAAAGATCAAATAATTGAAGAAATTCAAAACGGAAATGTTAGAACATTGTAAAGATTTATTTTATTGTATTGTGTATCGATGTGAGGCATTTTATTTAATTTTTTTTACTATTTATGGTACGAGCGCATGTATTTTGCCTTACAGAATAAAGGAAATTAAGGAAACAAAATGTAATGAAAAGAAAAACAAAAATAAGATTAAGAGTAAAAGAATTGATTTGTTTTTTGTATATTATTTTACAAATCCATTCAAATAGACAAATTCAATACAATAAATATAAAATATAATAATTCAATAAAAATGAAAACTGCCTTTTGTTTTGAAGGAAATCAAATGAATTTTATTTCTTTTATTCACATTTTTCATTCATTCATTCATTCATTCAAAAATAAAGCACAGCTTAAAGAGCAACGAAACGAACTGAATTAGTAGTACCATGGAGGTCATTCATTACGTACTACACAGTGTAGAATCAAATACTGAAGCGCTGAAGCATGATTTTATGTTTTAAGGGCATTTGGCAAATATTTTTCTGTTATGAATGTGCTGGAAATAATTTTATTGGTAGTAATTGCCTCCACTATGATTAAAATAAAATCCCCATATCGAATGCCAATAGGAAACTGTACTGAGTTGACTTATGCTGGTAATAAAAACAGAAACTAAAATTTCTTAGTTTTCTTATAGATTGATTACTTTGTTAATCGATATCCTACATTTTTTCCTTTTAGTTTACTTTAATACTTTACAGTCACCATTCAGGCTGTGTGTTCTAGTTTTATACATGAGAGACGGAAATTAGTTTAGTGTCGATTCCGAGGGATGGAATGCATGCAAACAAGGTAAAGTTTCTGACTGTGGCCAAGAAGGCAACCATCAGGACGATCCTTGTACTGCTGTATTCAAGCTGATGCGCAGTCTCCTCGTGGCCCCTCCTGGATGTTATTCTAGCACCCTCTTGATGTTAACTAATGCGTGCAGCGAGGTCCAGTCCCCTGGATATTAAATTCATGTTGTGCGTAGGGCTTGGAACCCACCACGTAAACCTTCCCATCCAATAGCCTCTATAAAGATCGCCTCTAAAATTCAAAACCACGGCAAACTTTTCAAGGACACGGAACGTCCGCACTCTTTACTGGGTATGTGCTTCCGCCCAACTGGCGCATGCCCTCATGAAATGTAGGACGGACATCACTGCCATACAGGAAATGCGATGGATAGGACAAGGTTGCAAAAGGTTAGCATTTTGCGATGTGTATTACAGCTGCCATGTTGATAAGAACGAATTTGGATGCGGATTTGTGGTTAATAAGAGACTTTGTAACCTTGTCTCTGGGTTCATGCCAGTGGACGAAAGAATAGCCACAATCCGCATCAGTGCGAGTTGGTGATGATTTCCGCATCCGATTCAACAGTGAGCTATATGAGCTCCTCAACGACATAGACATTGTACAGCGTATTAATATCCAGCGGTTGCGCTGGCTTGACCATGTCGTTCGAATGGAAGAGGATGCTGCGGTGAGACGGGTATTTGATGTGGTTTCTGCGGAAGTCGGAGAAGAGGATGACCTTGTATCCGTTGGAAGAACCAAATCGAGGCATCCCTGTCATCGATTGGTGTGACCAACTAGCGTAAGTGCGCAAAAAGCAGTGGCGTTTGGAAGTATGTGTTGCGGCAGGCCGAAATCCGTTAATCGGGTTGTTATGGCCAATTAAGAAAGTAAGTAAGTCGATTCCGAACGACAGATTTTTTGGGAAACCTTCCATGACAATTTTAGTTACTCTAAGAGTTTTTGCCAAAAATCTACTGATAAGATTTTGCGAAGAATTATTTTTTATATTTTTTTAAGTTGTAGATATCTGCCCTGGGGTTTGAACCCAAGCCTCATGCCTTATAAGCCAACACACTACCTACACATACATGATTGGCCACTACAACCCTTCAGTTAGGATAACGACCTAGCTTCTCACACCACTTATGTTGTGTGCGTTAATTTTATAAATGAGTGGCGGGACCGACTCCGAACGACAGATTTTTGAGAAGCTTTTCATGGCAACTTTATTTACTCTCAGAGTCTTTGCCAAAAATCTGCTGAGAGGAAGTCGCCGAAGAAATATTTTTTCGTTTTGATGTCTGATCTGGGATTCGTCATCCACTACCTATTAGGCTACGATAATTTCAGCTTTCAAAAATTTTTTTCCAATTATTGAAAATGTGCTGTTTTACCAATGAACGTTTTGGAACAGAGAAGAGTCAATGCCAATTTTTTTTTGAATAAAAAGTTACCTTCTTTACAGGTCGTTTCAATCCAAATGGCTTAGTGAATTCACAAAATGAAGTTGGGAAAATTTCCATGCAATCCATAACAAACAAATTCATTCACAAAAACCAACCGACAGGTCAAAAAATTCTCTTTTCAAGTATCCACCAAGACCAATCGATTTAAAGACGTTTTATTTTTACTTTGTGAATTCTTGAGTTCAAGTTAAACCTTCGGATGGTGAAATTAATTCAGCCGATATATAATGTACTGTTGTAAATGGGTTGAGTAATAAAGAAAAATTAATTTCGGTGTATTATCAAATAAAGAATTATAGCAGGTAAAAGGAAAGAGTTTTAATTTTTTGTTTTAAAATGAAAATTTCAAACTTAAATTTAAAATTTAAAAATATGGACACACCTCCGTAACCTTCGTAATTTTTAGCACATTTAATGTATTGGTTATAGTGTTAGGAACGTTTCCCAATTGAAATTCCTGCACATATTCTTCTACCAAATATTACTAATTTCAAAGCGAGTGAAACCAATAATTCAAAACTAATTTTTCATAACCAGGGGAAACATTTACCCTAACCAGCTATTAAATTTTTTTATACTCTTAATTTTTTAGGGTAAGAAAATTATGTATTGATTCTAAAAAAAAACCATTTAATAATGTCCTTTATTAGGATCTGTTTCATACACAGGATACAAAGAGGATATTTTTGTTCAAAATTGTTTGTTAATAAACCTTTTTGATGAAAACCGAATGAGGCTCTAGAAAACAGTTTCTTTCTTTCTTTTTTTTTAGTACCACTTAAAACCCTTACACACTTTAAGGACTATTTAAAGAGAGAAACTTACATTCAATCCTTTTCTCTATTGATTTACCATTGACAGGCCATAAATTATAAACCACTTATCCTTTGAGGGGTTTTAAAAATCCTTTTTAATGCTTCTTTTTCACATGTTTTGTTTGAATCATTCAGAAATTTTACACCACACACACGCACACACACGCAGACACACTTTATTTTAACGATTGTGAGTGAATATTATTTCACCATAATTGATAATGACTTTTTAAATAAAGTTCTCCACCAATGATGAAGGATATAAATATCCTTTTGCAATAAATCATATTCAATATGACGAGCGTTATTAGCAAAATCAACATTTCACCATGACAAATAAAACTGATGATAAAAATGATGTTAAAAAAAACAACAACAACAAAAGTGAGGATTAGTAAAGATAAGAATGAGAGTGAGAGAGAATGAGGACGATAATAAAGAAGGAAAATATATTGGCAATGGTATTTTGTGACTATAAAGTATTTTATGGACATCATAAAATCCTTTTCTTTCTTTTCTTTTCACTTGCAAATTTATTGTTTATCTACTGTCTTTAGTTGAGGTTGAGGTTAGAAGCTGTATTAAGTGCTAAGGGTTTGCATCTCTATTCTCTAATTCGAGGACTTTAATTCTGAAACATGTTTTGAAATTTTATACGAAATAAATTATTTTTTACCAAAAATCTGCTGAGAGGAAGTCACTGAAGAAATATTTTTTTTTTATATTTTCGTATCGATATCTGACACACTACCTACTAGACTATGGCGACTTTAATTTTAAAGCCTAGACTGTTTTCAAAAAAAAAAACTGCTTTAATTTATAAATCAATCGTAAAATGCTTCCTAAAGTGTACAGTGATGCTTTTAAAATCATTCTAAACTAGAAAATTGTTGATATTTAGTTCATTTGACTAGAAATCCACTACAGAACCATAAGTGTACATTATATACACTGAGAGAAATATAATCAAATCATATTTTTATTTCTTATTTACCAGCTCAAATGCAAATGTACAAAGCAAGATATAGGTTGGATGATTTAAAAGTTTAAATTTAAAAATCCAATAAAACAAAAAGGGTTTAAAAGATTGGCAAATTTATTTTTTTGTTGTGAAATACAATTGATCCGGTTAAAAATGGAATATGGCTCTTACCATATTCGATCGGACCAATTTTAAGGCACCTTATTCGAATTAATGGGGTCGTATCTTGGCAATGACATCAGGAATATTAATATTCAAATACTTGGTTTGTCGGCATAAGATTTTTCTTAAACGCCGCTCCGAAGAAAATAAATCAGAGGTGTCAAATCGCAGCTTCTTAGCAGCCAATTGACATTACCATTTTGGCAAATTAAACGGCTATCAAATATTTGATGTAATAAATCGATTTTTGAATCTGATATGTGGCAATTTGAACCATCCTGTTGAAATCAAACATCGTTGACTTCAAGCTGTAGGAGAATATATATGGATCAATGGTGTCTCCGCTCCACAAGCCTGACCAAATAGTCACTAGTAATGGATGCATGACCACACGTGGGATTTCTGTGCCCATAATAGGAAATTTGGCTTATTAACATACCCACTAGGTTCATTCAGAAAATAATTTTTTTTTGAAGCAATATGCAATTTCTCGTTTGCGCAATAAATTCCAATGTTACTTAAATGTAAATCGATTCATTACGTTCAATGAAGATAATATACTCGATTTTGTGGCAAAATAGAATGACATAAATATTTCCAGATTTAAATAAATCGGGATAGATGGTCATCATATATTTAATAACAACCTCCTCAAACGAATTATCGAACCTGTAAATTATTGGCAATTAAGGAAAGAGCTTTGAAAGTAGACGTGAGGTTACGGTTCAAACCCCAGATCAGACATCTCGAATGAAATATGAAAAAATATTTCTCAGAATCTTTCTTTCAATGGATATCTGGCAAAAGCTCTAAGAGTAAATAAAAAGTTGCCAAGTGAAGTTTCTCAAAAACATGACTTTAAACTGTAGATCCCGCCACTTATGAATAAAATTAACACACGCCACATAAATGGTGTGATGAGATGCTAGGTTTTAATCCTAACAGAAGGGTAGCAATCACCAATTATGTATGTATGTTTGTATGTATTTAAACAATGCTTACGAAGTTGACGTAGTCTAGTAAGTACTGTGTGCTTATTATCAGACGTCTCAAACGAAATGTGAAAAAATATTACTTAGACGACTTCCGCTCAGCAGCTTTCTTTCAAAAACTCTGAGAGTAAATAAAATTTCTACCAAAAATATTTCACAAATCAGTCTTTATGCCGCAGACCCAGCCACTTATAGATAAAATTAACACACACATCATTAGCGGTGTGGTAAGCTAAGTCGTAATAATGACTGAAGGATTGTAATAACTAATTAAGAAAGTTAGTATGCAATGCTGTGTTTCATTGCAAAGTACACAACTGAACATTATACCACAAATGCATTGTTTTCAAGTACGCTTTCCATGAGTTACACCATAAACCCAAATGCTCGGCATTGGAAACTAAAAGACTATCCATCAAAAGTAATAAATTTGATCAAATCGAATGAATTGCATAAATTGTTCACAGAGACATTACAAGTGAAATTATTGGTTAATCCAAGATGAAGACTTAAAATCAATAGATTTTAAAAACTTAGACTTCTCTACCGCACGATATAAATACCATATCAACCATCCCTATAGATGAGTCCTGTAGTGAATTGTCATTAAATTGTTGTGTCGCTACAGGCTTTTATGTATTAAACCTTTTTGTAAAGACTGAATAATTTTACTTGAATTAATTCATTATTTTCACTAACATTATTTTTCTTTAGTGTATGTTATTTTCTTTCTTTCTTGTTGCAATTTTTCTCTTTCATTTTTATTAACTCTCCCATTTTTTTCTTTTTGCTCTTCTGCATTGTCGTTGTCATAATGGTTCTCATAAAAATTGCTTTCAATGACTTTTCTCTGTTGTATTCTGTGCGATAATAGCGATATGCACTCTTAAACACACGAATTCTTTCATCAACTACTGGGATACATTCTGTTTCTGCTTTGAGTACATTTTGCTTATCGTGGCGTTTCATCAACTCCTTCAACAGCATGTTGGAATGATAAGTTTATTTGCAGCTGCTGCTCTTCACAGTCACAGCTACACAATTGTACGATTGTTGTATGCATGTCTTTTATTTTGTAATAGATGGTTGCATTCATCTATAACTGTGTTTTGCTTCTATTTCCTTTGTAAATAGTTGATGCTGTTGTATTAGTTTAAGTACATGTGGCTATGTGTATGTGTTAATATGTATTTTTTTTATTATATTGTATATGTAATCTGGTAATCTGCCATAATTTTCTAAATAGTTTTAATGCAATATTTTTGTGTTGTTGTTGTTTCTCTTCTTCATTCTTTTTTGTTTACAGACACACACACTCTATTCCCGTAGTGTTGCTTTTCTTGTGCTCATTAATTTGCTATTTTAAGTGAAAACTGCATATTTTTTTTGGTTTGTGTAACAGTATCAAGAAATTATTTTTGTATTTCTCTATCTCTTTTTTACTTTCTCTCTTGAGTGAGTGGGATGACCAAATGAGAGTATTTATAATTTTCACAGTATTTTGCTTCTAATGATCACAATTATTTGATTTTAAATTTTTATTACTCAAATTAATGGTCCTATTATAAACGTTTTATTACTAAAACGAAATATTTCCTACAGTCATACATAATTTTTATTTTATGGCGTATAACATGTAATCTGAATACAAATAATAATTTTGTTTATTTCAAAATTCTTATTAAAATTTATATCAAATAGTTTCTAAGTTCTCCATGCCGGATAGTTTTTTCAATACAAAAAATAAAAAGATTTGTGATATGTAGCAACGCCATAAGTGTCCAATAAGGCATATTATTAAACCAGATATACAACATCTAACGAACTAGGCTTGAAAAGCATTGAATTTTATTTTACAAAATTCGTACGCCTTCACAAATGGATTTCTATTCATAACTTATCTTTCACGACAATACTTATATTTGCCTTATTGAATAATTTACATACTACATACATAATTGGTCGCCAATTCCTTTTACCATTCCTACCATTTCTTTCCACTATGTTGTGCGTTTTAATTTTTTACATGAAATGGCTAAACCTACAGTTTAAAGACTGTAAAGACGACTTTGAGACGTTTTATTTGCTCTCGGAATTTTTGCCAAAAATATGCTGAAAGGATGGCGACCTACATAGAAATATATTTTCATATTGCATTTTGCTGGAGTTGTCTGACTTGGGCCTTGAACCGGGGCCACATTTTTAATAAGCTAACACATTACCTACTACACTACCATATCTACTAGGACTATCCATTTAGTGATTTCAAAATCGTTGGTACAGCTAAAATAATAGTTACTAATTCATTTACTGGGTAGCTTCTATATATATTCATTTAATTTATTTTCTTAATTTTATTGTTCAAAAGCAAAAAATGTTGGAAATAACATCAAATTTTAGAATCAGTTTAGATTTGTTCGAATTGGCCGCCTTTGGTACGAATTATGGCCTTCAAACGGCCAACAAATCCATCACAGGCTGCACAAAAGTGGCTCTGCGGTATTTTGGCCTATTCCCGGCGAAGTATCGTCTTGAGAAGATCGCCACTTTGGTATTTTTTAGTGAGAACATTACTCTCCAAAATTACCAAAATCAAATGAGATTTTGGTGGCCATTGTGCGGTAGAAATGAAGCGAGGAGCCTCCTTTTTAAGTCATTCTTGGTTGATGCGTGCTAAGTGCGGTGGTGCTGAGTCCTGTTGGAATGTTCATGGTCTGCGGCCAAAATGTTTGTCTGCTCAGGGCATCAATACTGTCTCTAAAACATTTTTCCGATAATATTCGGCATTTATTTTGACCCCACTGTCGATGAATACTAGTAAAGAGCAAGGAGCATCGGCTGTTACGGCGGCCATGCAATGGTGTCATCGGCGGCGCTTGAGTTCCAGTAGCCAATCGCAGGTGTAAATTTTCAACTGACATCTTTGGCAAGTAAACCCGATAATTTTGTTTGTTCACAAACTGCTCACTTTGTCACGGCTTCTCATCGGAGGAAACCAAATTCGGTAACAGCTCACTTTCGTGCAAGCGAATTAACTCCTTGGCTCTTTCCAGTCTAACTTTTTTTTGTCCATCGGTGAGCACTTGTACTTTTTGGAACATCAATGGCTTAAGTCCAATGACCAATTATGTATGTATGTATCCTTATACAGGTAGAACTTTACATATTGTGTAATTATTTATCAAATTGAATCGATTATTAACCGCAAGTTTTGCACGATACTTTATTCAATTGACTGTAACTATGTGCTTTTAAAACTTCACTCCCGTCATCCATGTATAAAATTTACACACACAACATATGTGAAGTGAGAATCTAGGTTTTAATCTTGACTGAAGGGTTGTAATGACCAGTTATGTATATATATATATAAATAGATAGCCCTATAAATTAGTTTACGATATCAACATTAACTAATTTATCCATCTTGCTTAACATCTATTAAACAAAATTGCATTATTTTGTGATCTATACAGTAGAGAAAACATTTAAGAGATAAGCTTCAAAGCTTAATACATTTTTCTTTGTTTATTTTCTTTTTAATTTAAACTATCATTGGGTCATAAACACATTGTTTCATTGTTTAATGGTACGCTAAATAAGTCTCTTACCTAATTACCAGGATAATCCACTTCATACTTAATTTATGAGTCTCTCTTAAAGTGATGCAATAATAACTTCACTTCACAATATTCAATGATTCTCTTAATTTTTCAAGAATTTTTCTATCCATAACCAGTATTTTTCTCCTCTTCTCATTTTGAGATAAATCGTAATCTATGCTCTCTTTACAAACATGCGCAATAATTAACAAGGAACTCTTTTATCATTAACTGTACTCAACCCTGATTATTGGTACTCTTTATCCGAATTGTGGTACTTTAAGTGTTCCCATAACAAAGTCATATGCTGACGATATAAGAAGTAAAATCACTACAATTTCTTGCAATAATTGTAGCCAATAAAACAAGCAAGAAAAGTTGCCTGACAGGCAGAGTTGAAAGTTGAAAGGGGTCAATTACCGTGTATATTGACAGTTTATGACAGTTTACAAAATATAATAAAAAAAAAACAAAAACAAAAGAAACTTGTTGCATGCAACTTAATAAAGAAAATTGGCTTTAAATTTAAACAAAAATTCAACATTTCAATCACTCTCTCTCTCTCTCTCTCTCCCTATCGCTTTATCTTTTTATGAATTTATTACTTTTACAAAGTTTATTGACTTTGAATATGATTTTCTTTTCCTTTTATTATTCCGTACAAGTACTTTTTGATTTTATCATTTGGGAATTTTTGTATTTGTAACTGAACAAGTGAAGAAACACAGAAATTTTTGCTACTTTTTCTTTATGAAACAAAAATCATAAATTAAAACAAAACAAAATAAAAACTCTGAATTTTTTCATTTGTTGTTTTTGGTCCTGTAGTTGTTGTCGAGATGATTGTATTATAATTTGTTAAATTTTCTTCGAAAACAGTACCATTTTGGGATTCTTTTCTTTTGAAAACAAAAAATCTCCATAGAACTGCAACTGTATGGGAAATAAGTTGACGTAAATTGTGTGAATGAATGAAAGAGAAATACGCAAATCGAAGGAAAGAGGAAAATGTTTCGCCAACGGTTATTAAACTTTTGCAAACAAGAAAATAATGTCATTAAATGTCTTTTTATACTCTAAAAATAAAAATTTTTGCAACACTTGAAATTCTAGAAATAAAGAAATCAATTGAGTAACTGAAGTGTTAATAATTCAAATGGCCAAAATTTAATTTTGTTAATTTTACAATTTAAAAACTGAAATTGAATATTTAAAATTCTAACATGTATTTAAATTTAGCAATGATATTTCAAGGTGCTTAAAGTGTGTTTTGAGAGAGAGAGAGAGAGAGAGAGAGAAAACAATGCCTGTTGGAGATTGAACTAGTATCTAACTAGCAAGAATGATAAACTAAAGATAACGCCATCACGCACACAAAATTGAAACTTTCTGCGCATATTGAATCAATGACGTCACGCAAATTGTGTTCTTATTGGCTAATGATAATGTAAGTTATATTGCAAGGCTGCCAACTACTTTCACGTAGTGCGCACATTTTTCAAAAGAACAACGGGAAATTATGCTCAAGGCGTAATCTTTAGTTTATCATTCTTGCTTAACTAGTACATAACTAGTACAAAAACCACCAGTAGTAGTACTCAACTGTCAACTTTTCTATACCATCTAAATGATCAAATTTGCATTGAGTGTGTTTGAAAAATTACTAGTACCATTGGTACTAGTTTCGTACTGGTATAATTACTAGTACCATTGGTTCCAGTTTGGTACTGGTATATTTCGTATAGGTGTAGTTTACAAAATCCGCCGTTTCGAATTTAAATTCCAGAGAAGATGAAAATTTATTTCACCTTAGTTCTCGAATTTTAATATTTTTAAATGATCCCTCTAAGAAGCTAATGATCTGCAGATCGAATAACATTAACAACGAATCTTATACAGTATTCCCTCGTTTTAAGTCGTCTCGATTTACGTCGTTTCGATTAACGTCGTCAAAAATTTTGTTCCCTTCAACTTCGATTTCCGTTGTCATTCGATTTACATCGCCTCTATTATTCATAAAAAAAAATCAGCGGAATTCTTTCTTTAAAAGAAATTCAATACATAGAATAAAAATGTAATTATTTTATTTTTTTATAAACGCATCTGATAGTATGAGTTCTTTGAAATTCGATTAACATCGTTTCGATTTACATCGCCTTTTTTCCGGAACATTCTACGACGTATATTGAGGGAATACTGTAAAGGCAGTGCTTTTGCTAAAGTACCACAACTAAAATTCCTTAAAACTACGTTCATTAAAACGACTCATTGTGTTTATGTCGAACACTATAGGCCACGCGAAATCAAATATTTTAAAACCTGCTAGCTTAGTTCAAAAGACTTGATTAAGGCAACTGAAACTAAGCAAAGAAATAATGAATGAGATTAGACAAATAGCTAGAGCTCAGAAAGGTAGGTAATTGTTTTAATAAAAGCATAAATACAAGCCAGTAGGATAAAAATGACATTAGTTCCTATGATCCAGATAATACAACAGGTAATCGAATACAATTTTGATTTCATTTATGCCAATACAATCATTTTTATGGCAACCCTTCAGTTTCGGTTAGAATTTAGCTTCTCTCACCATTAAGAACAAATATTATACAAGAGTGGCAAGACAACCGAACAACAGATTTTTGTAAAACTTCTCAGAAAGTTGGCAGAAATCTGCTGAGAGGAAGAATATTTTTTCATATACCGCACAACATGTCTAAATTGTAGCCTCAAGTGCAATAAGTCAACACACTGTCAACTAGACTATGGCAACTTACCGACCATCAAAATTCTAAGGTTAATCGGCTGCTAATGTTGTCTTCATTCATTCTAACTTAGTTTGAAAGGCTAACTGTAGAAAATATCAATAAAATATGGAACATTATTGAAAATGATAGCGATGTAAGCTATGTTTGACGCAAAGTAATTTAGAAAATTTCTTAACTTTACAATCGCTGATAAGTGATTTGATCTAAGTCCTACTAAGATTCTCATCCACAGACTTTATTGTATATCTGAGAGTTCTACGGTAACAGTTTACATACATAATTGACCTTTACAAACTTTCAGTTAGGATTACGGCCTAGCTCTTCACACCACTCAGGTTGTGTGTGTTACTTTTATACGTGACAGACAGATTTTTGAGAACATTTTTCATGGCAACTTTATTTATTCTCAGAGTTTTTGCAGAAATCTGCTGAGAGGAAATCACCGAAGAAACATTATTTTTTTTTAGATTTTCGTTTTGATGCTTAACTTGGGATAGCAAACCCAGGCTTTACGTCTAATAAGCCAACACACTCCTACTAGACTATGGCGACGGTTAAAATTTGCCTGACAATATTTTGTAAACATTTCGGCAGGGCTATGCCCAATCTATTTTAATTTTTTACCTAAACAATGACTTTTAAACCATACTTTCCTACATGCAAGTCATCATTGCATATTACAGAAAGAGTGGCGTTCTAAAGAACATGACCTGCTAATACAAGCTTCCACATAAAAACGGTTTCATATAAAACCATTTCACGGCAGCCAAAAAAAAAAAAGTTCGATATATAAAAACGGATGATCTACAAAACCCTCGATTTAATGACTTTAAATCTCCTAAATCGCCAGAGAGCTGGTAATCGTTACAGAGTAAACAGGATTATCATGAAATTTTCCTCAAAAATCTGTCGTTTGAAGTTGAGTTTAAATTGTAAGTCCCGACACTCATGCATAAAATTAACACACACCACATAAATAGTGTAAGAAACTAAATCGTAATCTTGACTGAAAGAATGTAGTAACCAGTTACATATGTAATCGCTACAGGCATCCACCAAAATTTATATTTTTCTGAAGTACATATACGGTAACGAAGATGAAGATATCAGTTCACGTTCTCGGCAAGCCAATTCTGTCGTTATGAAATAAAGGGTAGACATTGCAAATGTTAATTAAAATAAGATTAACAGTTAGAACGGTTTACTTTTTTTGTGTAATTGATAGGAAAAATCAATCACAAAACTGAAATAAACTAACTAAACTTCTAAATCGAGGTAGAACTGTCTACAGTTGAGTCGTGTGAAGGCAACTGGCATTCACCATCTTCCAAGTTTAGCCAATAAAATTTGATTTGTGTTCCATTATATCATACATACTACATACATACCTAATTGGTCATTACAACCCTTCAGTCAGGATTATTGACCTATTTTCTGACACTACTTATGTTGTGTGTGTTAATTATATACATAAGTGGCGGGACCTGCAATTTAAAGTCGACTCCGAACGACAGATTTTTTGAGAAACTTTTTCATGGCAATTTTATTTACTCTAAGAGTTTTTGCCAGAAATCTGCTGAGAAGAAATCGCCGAAAAATAGGTTTTTTATATTTTATTTTGATGTCTGGCCTGGGACTCGAACCCTGGCTTTATGTCTAATAAGTTAGCTCACTATATCATAACGATAATAATTCACAGCTTTGGCAAGTTAATGGGGAGTTTTTGTGACTCTACTTTATAGCCACGAACTGGTACCAAGGGTTGACTACTAACTAGTCTATATGGCTAATTATTGTAACTGAAAAACTGTGTTCAATATAAACTTATGATAAAATATAATCACACTCTAATGATAAAAATTCCATTTTAAATCTTAAATGTCTTTTAAAGAGGAAAGTCTTGAGAGTCATTGAACTTTATTCAAAACTTGTTTAAAAATCTGTCAATAAAAAGTATTTGCCATATAATCAAAAAGTTTGGTTTTTATGTCTTCTAATATTCTGACTTCATTTTCTGTGTGAATTTCTTCTCTTTTTAAATTCTTTGTGTTCAAATTATGTTTAAATTTTGCTTTAACCATAAGTAAATATAAATCACAACTGTTTTCTTTGTCTCTAAGGCTATAAAATAAATTAACACCTCATATAGAAACTAATTTACAAAATATTACACATGTTTTACATATATATATACCCTTATAAATACTCATATATACACACAGTGAGCCTCAAAAGAAAGTGTACACTATGAATAAAATTCTAACAATCATCAAACTAAAATTTTAACACTTAAGCAGAGTGCCCGAAAAAGATTGGCAATATTTCGAAATTTTTTGTAATTTTTTTTTTTTTTTGTTTCATTTTTAAAAACAGGCAATGAAATAATTTTAAAATAACAATAACGATAATTTATTAATTTATATATATTTTTTTAATGTACACTTCCCTTTGACGCTCAGTGTACATATGTGCATGTATATTGTTAAAACCTTTCTCATATTTTTATTCATTATCATACAAATAAAAGCCCATAATTTTTCAAGTGTTTTGCATGCAAATGTGTCTGCAGAATTGTGAAAGGGAACAGACTGAGTGAATGAATTTTGTCAAACCGACAAAAGAACACTAAAAGTAAATACTTTTATTGACCTACACTGTGATATGTGATAAGTAGTGGTTAGTATTTTTGGTTTGTGCTGATTTTAGTATATCTTTAATTGAATTCTCATCTAAACAAATTTAAGAATTATTCTGCAAAAAAAAATTATAATTTTTTTATACTAAGGAGTGCACACAAAAAAAACTGGACTTACACTTTTCGTTATAGAAATAAAACTAAGTGGCGGATTTTTTTCGTTTTATATTTCAATTAAAGTAAATAATTCTAATTAATTAATTAATAATTTTTTTGTGTATAAATCAATCATGCTACCCTCTGGAATACGGCAACTACTAACAACTCTGCAGGTCTATTATTACCAACTTCTTTTGGTATCAAGAGATATTCATGCGGTTTTATCCTGTTAAATTATTTCTTGTAGAGTTTCCTAAAACCGTAGGAGCTCCACATAGAGAATCAGTGATGAACATTTGAAGGAAATTACACTTCCCACAAATTTATTTATTTTTTATAAGCTCAACACTCAAGGGATGGAGCCTTATTATGCAGTACAATGAGTTGGAATTAGCAAAATATTATATTATGAATGGCAGACTCCTGCAGGTAGGGAGTTCCACTTATTGATAGCGCGGTTAAAGAACAAATTCTTTCTGTAAAGCAGTGTGCGATTCACTAACTAAATGACCACAAACGGATGAGTCCTGCGAAAAAGACGAGTGTAATAGAGCACTGAACACAATTAACATTGTGACGATGTTCCAATGAATCAATAGAGTTTGATAGCCTTATATTATTAATAAGATCAATAAGCTTTTAAATGTATAAAAATTTCGATGGTATTTGGAGGTTAAAATTTTGTAAAGATATATTTACGATAATCTTTTACTATTTCAGATTATTTCAGATTTTCCTAGGCATAAAAGGTTTTACCAGCATATGGTCCACATAAGTATAACTATTTATGTATACAAGTCGACTACTAATTTTGTAGGGTACAGCATTTAACTATTTTTATTTGTATTTATTGTAGCCTTCCAAAGCAACAGCATTATTATCATTGTCATTATTTTGTTCTATTTTTATGCTCCAATGAATGAATGAATGAATAAATGAACGAACAAATGAACACTTGAACATGAAAAAGTCAACCAACTAATTTAAAAGCCAACACCAAAAAAAAAGGGGCAAAATATTGCAAAAAAACAACGTCTCTTAAAGAGAAAAAATCTTTATAATGCTTCTAGACATTAAATGTTTGCCGTAAAAATAAATCAAAAGTTGTGGTGTGTGGTTTTTGGTGTTTTGTTTGTTTGTCATTGTATAGGCACAGTGAATCGAATTGTTCAGAGGACGCTTTCAACTAACTAAAAGTGCAGTGAGAGTGGTTGAATATTTAAGCTAAAAGATATTAATTTTTTTGTTACCACTGTACAGTCTAGTTAATGTTAGAGTATGCCCCATATTAACATTTCAGTGTTGCATCCACTAAATAGCATAAAATGTGTTTCACTGCAAAATTTATTACGAAAGTGTTTTTCATCGTGTGGTGGTACATTTAACCAAAATAGCACAAACAATTTGTGGGATGCTTAAGCATAAATTCGCTAAATTTATGAAAAAGCAAACATTTGAAGCGAAAGAAAGAAGAAAAAAAAGGCCAAAAATTTCTAAAAATATTATGTCCCTGGAAAATCTATTTCCTTTTTAAAGGTTTGAGTTTAAAATATTTGTTAAATACGTGTCCTGCACTAAGAGAACAACACATTGTCTTTGTTTAACGTGCTAGTTTTTTGCTACATTTTGTGGCAGCCGTATATTTTAATGAAACATTTTATTTGCCACATGTGGTTCTTATATTTAAAATATTTTTTTTTTGTATTTTTCATAAAGAAGATAACACAAAGACAACAAAGCCAACAAAGCCTTTCATAAAGATAAGAATTTTTACAGATTTTTTATTTGTTTTTTTCGTGGATTTTCGTAATAAACTGTTCAACATAGTCTGATCTTTTGTTCAAAAGGATTAAGTTTAAAGAATAAGTTAAAATAACTAAAATTAATAACTTTTGTAAGATTTTTATAACACTTTTCTAATACGCTTTTAACGTCTTCAATTTCATTTATCGGTATTATTTCGAACCATTGTTTGTCTCGAATTTGGAATCTGACTTGTGATCATAGCTGCCAGATTTGACGATTTATCGTAATGTTGACGATTTTTAAAAATTGAAAATTTACAATATTTTCTTTACTTCAGAGCATTAAAAGCCACTTTAAGCTTTGTATTTACTTTGCAGTTAATACTAATTCCAAATTTTTCTGTATCTTATGTCCTTAAAAGTCAAAAAACTACAATCTCTGCACAAGGGAGTTCCACATGAGAATAGTCCGACTTAAAACCGAATTTTGTCTGTAATGCAGTAAGCAATCCAGCGTAGGCATACATGATTTGCGATGACAAGTCCCTTATTTCGCTTGAACAAAATCCGTTAAAATATCGATACAACAGTAATACACTGCTCCAATGAATCCGCCGCTAACGGCCAACTTCACCCTTTCTTCTAAACGATCGAGAAGTCTCAAAATAGTCGTTGAGACACTGCCCTATACATGAGAGTTGGATTCCAGTCGATTTCGTATATAAGTGGGGTAAATAGTAAGAAGATCAGATGAAGTGAAGCATTTCTTACACTCTCTTAAGAATAAAACGCACTGAAAAATGTGCCACACTGAATTTTTGTAGCGATTTGTTTGACGATTTTGACAATTTGTTTTCTAATATTTGAAGATTTGATGCTTTATATATCTGGCAGCTATGGTTGTGACATTATATTCTGTGTCAAAATTCCGTATATTCTCTCCAATAAAAATAATGAATCGATTTACGCTTGAGTAACGTTGAGATTTATTGGACCTGCTCGATGACGTCGATGACGCTCACTTGAATCTCGGTGGTGATGGTAATAAGTAAAACTGCCGTATATGGGATTCAAAATATTAACACGTGAAGCCAAAGCATTATTACGGAGCGGAGACTTCATGACAACCGATTTTATGTATCTGATTTTAATGGCATTTATGTGAACGATATTTTCGCTTAAAACATTATTTTTTGCTTCCTAAAAAATAAAATAAAAAATATGAATGATCTATACCAACCAAACATCTTTGGCTTATTCCCTCACCAAGTAACAGCAAATTTTCATATTTAGCTGTTCAATAAATATTAAAGAATTTAAGATGAAACATAAAATTGACATGTAAATGGAAATTAAAAATTTAATATTAAAATCGTTATCCTTTAAAGTCATTTTGCTTAAAATTAATGTCATTCTTTGTGTGCATTTTAATGGCACTCCAGGTGGTATGGGTAATAAAAAAAATTATTTTATTAAGCAATCTGTCGCTCATACGCACCGGTGGACGACTTTATTATTCGGACAATGTATTAGTATTTCATGGTATTCTTTGTTTCTGTATATTTAAACATCACTATACTAAATGATGAAAGTATGTTGGGTTTATGCTCAAGTTTGTAACAATTTGCCTTTATTTGTTTAACAAGGGAACATACATTTTCTCGCCCATTATTTTCATATTTCAAAGCTAGAGCTAATCATATGATACTCTCGTTACGATTCCCTAAAAAAAATCAAGTGTCTTATAAAGAAAAATGTAAACTACTTAACTGAAGCGGAATAAAATACAAAAATATCTATGAAGTTTGGCAAAAATAATCGTATAGCGCTGTTTGAGCATATCATGTAAAAAACCTATCTGAATGATAGGGGTATTGATTGAATGATTTGAGGTATTTCCAAATTATTTATTATTTCATTATTTGTATGACATTCAGAATCACAGAGAGATATCCATAATAATAAATTCTGTAATTTCACATTTAAATTATAGGGGCCCCTAGTAGCAATACACAAGAGTCAAGTGATAGGAACAAAGATAGGAAAAAAGTAAAGCAATTAAAACAAACGATAGCAACACTTATGATACTTTATTTGGACATGAACAGAAGAGAGACACTGATACTGAAGAAGAAGCTCTCAATATATTCAATTAGTCTTTAAAGGCATATAGACAATACTATAAACAGGATTTATTATGATTTTTATATTCTTTCAAAGACAACAAATTTGATGATAAGAACAAACCCGCTAATGAAGAAATTTGCAGTAACTAGGCAAAGACTTCATTTAGACATAAAATTAACTTCTCAATAAGAGTGACTCAAGCAGTATTTTTTTATTTATTTAGAGTTTTGCGAAATAAACCTAAAGGAAGGACCAAATCGTAGAAGCCCTGTCATCGATTGGTGTGACCAACTGGTGAAGCAGAGGCGCCTGGAAGGATGTGTTGCGACAGGCCGAAATCCATTAATCGAGCTGTTATGGCCAATTAAGTAAAAGTAAGTAAGTAAGTATTGGCTTATTGGACGTAAGACCACGGTTTAAACCTTAGGTCAGACATCAACGAAGTTTGAAAAATGTTTCTTCGGAGATTTCCTCTTAGAAGATTTATGGGAAAAATTCTGACAGTAAATAAAATTGACATGAAAAGTTTTTCAAAAATTTGTCGTTCGAAATCGACTTTAAGCTGTAGATCCCGCCACACATGTATGAAATTAATGCACACAACATAAGTAAACATGTATGTATTCATTATTATTATAAAAAAAAGTTAAAATGAATGCATAAACCCAATATTTTCTGCTTGTTTTTTTTTTCTTTGCAGTAATTATACTTTTCGTTCATTAAATAACTGAGCCATTGACCTGAATGCTTATTTCATTTCGAAATTTATTAATATTCGCAAATTAACACAGCTGTTACACCATTCATACCTGCTCATACTTTTTCTTTTCAACATATTCTATGGCATAATTATTCAAATCTATTCTGTATTCTTGTTATTTACGAGGCTAAAACAATTAACCAGAAGACAATGGGAAATAGAAACAAAAGCACACAATTTTTTTATTATGATGCATGCAATACAAGCTTTAGTTATTAAAACTTATGCCCTTTTTACCCCCCCACCAACTCTGGTAAAAACAGTAGACTTTATAGTTGTTGCAGTTGGTTTTTTTCCTTCGCTATTTCTCACTGTCCACATTTTCTATGCAGAGATTAAATAAAGAAAAAGAAAAACTTTCCAGAAGATTTGTGATTTCATAACAAATAACAAACACAACACTGAACCCAACAACTTATAGGCCACGTTGATTGGTATGCGCATAGCTACGACCAGCAAGTACTTGGCTTATTCACACTCTATTGCGATAAATGGTAATGAGATACGGTTATGGGTAATGCGAGTAAGGATAACAAGTGTAATGATAATGATCATGATAATCTTAACAATATTGTTGTAAATTGTTGTCGGTATGAATTACTTTAACAACAAATAGTAGAAAAACTTTAAACATAAAAATTAATAAAAAAAAACGAAAAGGAAAACGAATTTAATAAAGAGATAAAATTTTTGAAAAGTGATTTTAAAGGAAATAGAAATGGAAAAAGACACTTTAAAAAGCCTACTGCTTTTGCAAAATCTTTGACAAGATTTGCATAAATATTGGAAAATTTGTAAAACTAAAGCCAAAGAACTTTTATGTGGCAGTTATAAAAGTTTTTAAACAAAAATATTAAATTTTATTCTATTGATTGAAATATTTTAAATCATATTGTATTTATTTATATGGGACAATAGAAATTGAGCAGAAAAATCCAGGGAAATTGTAAAATAGTTCTGCTTAAGATTACTTGATACAGTCTAGAAAACATTCTGGAATCAAGTCTTGGTCAATGTTTAATTGTCATTGTCGTTTCATAAAATATTAATTAAAAACAATGTGCAGAACATTTTAGAATCTCAGTGTCTTCTGTCTCTGTCTCAAAAAGGGAGACCCCGCGATGTGCGCCAACTACAAGCAATAAGGTTCTTACAAGCATATTGTGTGAACGAATGAAGCCACTTTAAACCTGGCAAGTCCACCATCGGCCAAATCTTCACACTACGCCAAATCCTACGAAAATCAAGTCGGCACACACCATCTTTTTGTCGACTATGGGGCTGCTTTCGATAGTCCCATAAGGAATCATGTTTTTGCCGCAATGTCTGAGCTCGGTATTCTTGCGAAGCTAATTAGGCTATGTAGACTGACGTTGAGCATTTCCTGCAGCTCCGTCAAGGTAGGAATGGACCTCTCCGAACCTTTTGATACCGTGCGAGGTTTCAGACAAGAAGATCCCTTTTCATACGACCTCTTCAACTTCGTCATGAAGAGTGTTCTGTGAAAGGCGGGTGTGCATCGCAATGGCACTATTTTTCAAAAAAGTGTCCAGTTGCTTGCGTATGCCGACGACATCGACATCAAAGGGCGTACCAAGCGAGATGTCACTGCTCCCTTTAATGCTATTGAATGTCTATGGGAGTCTAAGAAGATAAGTCTGACAGTAAATGAGGCCAAAACAAAGTATATTTTATCGACAAGTAGAGCCGTGCGGTGTATTGATGCTCAAATTATGGCCGATAACTATACTTTTGATACAGTCAAGGAATTCATTTTACTTGGCTACGCCATTACCACCGAAAATGATGTCAGTCTGAAGATCAAGCACAGGATTACTCTTGCCAACAGGAGCTACTATGGTTTCAATAGGCAATTGAGTAGCAGAGACCTCTCTCGTAAGACGAAACTAATACGCTCATCCTACCCGTCCTTCTTTATTGCGGAGAAACATGGACCCTATTAAGAACTAATGCACCTGCCTTGAGAGTATTCGTAAAGTTCTACGTAAGATCTTCGATCCAGTACAATTTGGCGATGATTTCTGCAGTATGGGCTCCTCAACGACATAGACGTTGTACAGCGTATTAAAATCCAGCGGCTGCGCTGCGGAGATCTGCGGAAGTCGGCAAAAGGACAACCCTGTATCCGTTGGAAGGACCAATTCAAGAAAGCTCTGTCATCAATTGGTGTGACCAAATCTCGTGGGCGCGCAAGAATCAGAGGCGCCTGGAGGGATGTGTTGTGGCAGGCCAAAATCCGTTAATAGGGTTGTTAATGGCCTATTAAGTATGTATGTAAGTAATATAATAACAAACACCAGCATAGAAAAAGGTTAAACAAGTAAACAAAAATACAACAGCAAACACCAGCATAAAACGGTGCGTTTGCAGAGCGTTATCGCAGTTTAAAGATCTCCGTTACAAATATCTGTCGAATAATTCTCCAGTACATAATTGTTATTGTTTATGCAAAGGGTATGAACAGAGGAACAAAGAATAAAGAAATCCAATTGTTGTTGTTGTTGTTTATATCATGTTCTGAACAGTGGCATCCAGAATGGTGTGAATAATTACGAATTTTAATTAAAACTAAACACTAAAAAGGTAAAACGTAACAATATATTACCTTCTCTAAAGTAAACATTAACCTTAGATATCTCTCCCCAATTTTATAGATCTGCTCAGTTTTGAGAAAATAAAAACAGTCTCTGCGATTATATCCATATAAAATTGCGACTGAAAAATAATAATAGAGCTGTTCTTGCTCACATAATGAACACTTATTAGTTATGTTATCGTAATACGAAAATGTGGAATTTTGTAAAATTTCTTACTAACGTCAAGTCACAGAGTCAATGTCAGATTTCTTAGAAGAAATAGTTTTAAAACCTCGATATTTGATAAAAAATTGTTTAATTGTTCTTTCAAGCTCTTTCCTTTCGCCTAAAAACTACCGCGTGCTAAAAAACAAGAAAATAGATGTTCATAGGTCTTATTATCAGAAAAACTTCCTACTTAATAGAATTTAATTACTCCTGCTCCATCACATCACTAACACTACTGTATTGAAATATCTATCTTGGAATACGAGCTGTCTAATGCCGAGAGACATTTTAATATTTTGGTATCTGGAAAGAATAAAACACAATTTTAGAATAGAAGGTGAAACTTCTTCAAATATAAAAGCCAGATAATAGCCGTATAGACCTATTTACGGTAAGTATAGAGTTACCGGCCATAGAAGAGATTTCCGAATAGCAACATCAGTAATTGATTAATACAGTCCAAAGAGATAAAAAGCAACTAAGCCATTAAACCGAGCCGAGTTCAGCATATTTGGGTCAATATATATGTGCGTTTCTATGAAAGCCTACTCATCGCAGAATAAATTGATTCTCTTCGACGGTATCACCTATAATAATACCCTTCCACTCTTCTAAATGATGTGATCAAAATAAACACTGAGTTTACTTTGGCATATACATACATAACTGGTAATTACAACCATTCAGTCAGGATTATTAACCTAGTTTCTCACACTACTAATGTTGTGTGTATTAATTTTATACATAAGTAGCGGGACCTACAGTTTAAAGCCGACTCCGAATGATTTTATTATTTTATTTACTCTCAGAGTTTTTGCCAGATATCTGCTGAGAAAAAATCGCCGAAAGAATACTTTTTGTATTTTATTTTGATGTCTGGCCTGAGACTCGGAACCTTGGCTTTACGTTTAATAAGCCAGCACACTACCTACCAGACCACGTCGACTTCTTTCGCATATAAGCTACTATAAAATTGAGAAAACTGCCTTATTTCCTCAATTAGCCTTTAGTCGGTTTACAACAGTTCTTGTGGAGTTGAAAGCAAGTGTGAGACAATAGAGTATCACGTCTATTTTTGTTTAGCGTGTGCAGAAGAAGGTTGTATAGCCTTGATTAGAGGTGTTTACAAGACATTCTGCTAGCTTACCCTTCACCGAATGCAATACTGTAGTGTACTCTTTTCTGTTACTCTTGATTTTACGAGTGCACTGAAATGTGTATTTCTCATTGTTCAATGTTCAATGTATACAACAGCACTCGTTTGCTTGTGTAGTAACGGAACTATGCTTTGTGTTGTAAGAGCGTATTTTACTACTGAAGCTACATTTTCAGTATTGCCATATGAATATCAGTAATGTAAAAAAAGTAGTAGTGTAAAAAAAGGTTATTCGCGTCGGCGAAGATGTTCGGTTGCCGAGAGCAAAAAAAGAAATGCATGTTGTGACTCTATTAAGAGTATAATATTTTTGTTACACTCTTCACACAACTCTATTTTATACCGTTGTACAATGCTTATTTATATTTGCAGCTGCAATCAATATTCGGTCTTGAGAAAAATGCAATTTGTGTGCAATTTTATATGGCTTGTGCACTCCTCTACCCTAGATTGATATTTTGATGATTTAAACTCTCTGTCGGGAGCCACATAATCTGATGCTCCTATGATTAAAATCTTATTAAGAGATGAGCTCTCATTCTATTGTTTCTTTTTACTTTCCCTCTTTCTTTTATCTCCCTATAGCCATTTTCTAGCTTCTTCTGTTTCTATTTCTTTTATAGGATTGATTCAGCTTATCCACCCTGTGAAACTACAGTTAATTTTTTTCATAATTTTTAATTCCAAGCTTAAACTTAAAAATTATGTTTCCATAACTAAAAGTGTACAATAGCAAAAACATTTTCCAAATTAATCCTCACTTTGTGTATCACACGTTCGTCATTATCCTTCTATTAAATTCAGCATTACATTGAATTTTTGTAACAAACTAGTATCAGCATTTGTTCTCTTTAGTGTTGCAACATCATCGTCTATTTATCAACACTACACTAACAAATATGCACCATTGTTGTCTCAATAATGAAAAATATGTTTTGTTATCTTTAAACAAAAAAAAAAAACTAAATAAACCATGTTCCCTTGACACATGGCTGGTTTAGATTCACACTTGCTGTCCCTATTTGCTTTGCTCTTTGGTTGTCACATGTCGAGATATTGTAGTTGTTTTCCTATTATTATAGATTTTTGATATGTACTTACGTTGGCTATTGAATTTTCACTACACTTCTTCTGAATAAAGGTTTTAAAGCAGCTTAGATTATTCACTGCATACTGTACAAGTGCAAGTCATATTTTGTAGTAGTTGTTTGGTGTTATAGTTGTTGCACTTTTATTATCAAAATTCTGACGCACAAACTTTTTACAATTTCAGCTGAATTTTCTATTGAAGCAGCTAGTCTCTTGGGTAAGGTGTTAGATGCTGAATGGCTTTTGTTTAAGCGTTGCTTTTTTTTCTTTTTGTTTTTTTTTTTTTGTTACCCAACCAAAGTTTTTTATAGTAAATTATGAAGAGCAAATTTATGCTGCGGCTTTTGCATCAAAGGGTTTTCAAAATTTTCTAACTATCTCTGAGAGCCTCAGGCTAATTCAATACAAATGCTGGACTCTATATTTTAATGTTATCAGTTGAATGTGATAATGAAAACTGTGGTGTATTGGCTTATTAGATGAGAGCCCGTGGTTCAAACTACAGCTTAAACATCACAAACAAATCGCGATATGAAAAAAGTATTTTATCGACGACTTCCTTTTAGTAAATTTCTAACAAAAACTTTGAAATCTGTCATTTGGAGTCGACGTTAAACTGTACTACTACTCATGGATCAAATTAGTACTTACATCAAAGGTGTTGTGAGAAACTAGGTTGTAATCTTGACTAAAAGGTTTTAATATCTGTTTAGTAGGTCTGCTTCCATTAGACTAGCTAAAAAAAAGTTAACCTTACATAGCTTACAAGCATCATGTGCTCAGTAGTTTGGAGGTCCACCAATGTACTTTAAAAAACCGTTTAAAATTTAGAATGACAAAAATTTCGCTGGTCTTTTTCGAACAATATTTCATTATGTCTGTCCTCTGCGAATGGTGATAATGGAGTATCATGTTTCTTTTTATCTGCTATTGTAACCAGAATTTTCATTAAATTTTTTGCTCTCTTTTTTGTCTTCTTCTTCTTTTGTTAATAACTTTATCAACTGTTTTGAAGTGCTTTCATTTAATGCATTTTCGCAAAAATTTTTCAACAATTTTTTTTCTACATTTCATTGCCTCCTTTTTTCAAATTTTCTTTGCCTGTCGTATATTGTGTACACTAAGTAGGAAGGATTACTTCTTTAAAAGATTTTTAGTTTTTTTTTTTTCTTTGGTTGGAAGCCACAAAAAGGTGAAAGTTATATCAGAGATTCTATTGTACTGTGAGATTGAAAGTGAAATTACTTGTATAAAGAAAAAGATCTGCAATTTATTATTGTGAACATAAGTGAGAAAAAAGTGGAGCTATGGTGTTTAAAGTTTTACTTGATGTATGTGACTAATTTTAGTAGGGATTTAGCTAAGCTGACCATACGTCCTCTTTTTTAGAGGACAATCATCTATTTTAACTGGTTGTCATCTATAATCGATCATCTAAATTTTTAAAACTTGATCAATATTTACTTTTGTAAATTAAATCATAATTTATTTTTTCTGTAAGTAATGTATTTATAAGTAAATCTAAATGTAAGTTTTAATATACATACATATCCTGAGATCAGCAATGAATCGTTTTATCGCTACTCATAAGTATTCATGCAATTTTGAGTATGAGTGAATCAACAAAATTGAAATTCAACTATTCTCAATTCATTCGTACTCGCTACAACATTGATTTATAAGTAGCAATGAGTATGTCATCAAACTCACAACATTCGAGATGTGTTTGATTCATACTGCCTACTCATTCTGCTCTATAAATTTAGAAAAATACTTATAAAACTTATAAGTGATTCGAGTGGCTTGAATCATTCATCAAAATTTACATCCTTTGTTGTTGTTGCATATACAAAAAAAGAAGAAAGGAAAGACAAACACAACAAGCAAAGCATGAACACAAATCTTCTTATGAGTATAAAAGTGTTCGTACGCGAATCATACTTATTTTGTGCTTCATGTAAATGTTAAGTAGAGACGAATCGAAAGTCAATAACATCATGTGTATTGTTAAGTACTGAATACGACGAGTACTTCCAACTTTGAGTATGAGTAAGTATGAGTATGATATCAAAATAAGTATGAATGCGTACAAGTATCTGAAATATGACTCGATCCTACTCATGGTTTTGAATACTTATTGCTGATCTCTGATACATATGTATATTATTATTTTTTTTTATTTTACATACATACACAAATTTTTCTGTAAACTATGCACAAAAATGTTGAATTCGAATAAATTGTTGACTTTTTTCTTTGTATCATCTATTTTCATTTCAAAAATCTGGTCGCCTTAGTTTAGCAGCAAATATTTTGTACAAATTGACTGTTACGTCGAATAGACTACAACTACATAATTTGATCGGGTTTGATGGTAAGGAAGAAAACTTACAAATTGTCGACCAACTGATTAATTGATGGTAATGAACATAAATATTAAACACAAGAAATAAGATTTTGAATTTTGGACAACATATGCAGCTTCATTTTACATTAGGGTATTCAAATAAAGCCATTGTTAGGCAATAGTACATTAGTTTGGAATGTAGAACTCCGTCTTTTTACTGGGGTAAAATAGAGCGTAGGAGAGTGTAGTCTTTATATATCAAAAAGAAAATCAAGTGAATTTCTCCGATCACTGAACAATCTTATAAATTTCCGAAAGCATTTTACATGAAATATTGGGGTGGATTCCGTTGTGAAAACTGTATACAAAATTTAAAGAATTTTACTAAGATATTTAAAATTTTATGCGTAAAAATCGATTTGGATCGTGGACAATTTCTTTAATTTAATTAGTAAAAGGCTTTGTCGAAGTCGCAGCAGTCTAATAGGTAGTATGTTGGCTTATTGGACGTGAACAAACTGCAATATAAATAAAAAATTTTTTAGTGACTTTCTCTCATTAGGTTTCTATCAAAAACTCTAAGAGTAAATAAAATTGCCATAAAAATTTTCACCAAAAAAATCTAAAATCTAAAAGTTAACTCCGAAACTTTGAGCTATAGATTGCCCCACTCCTATATAAAATGAGCACACACAACAAATAATGTGAGAAACTAGATTGTAATCCTGGCTAAATGGTTGTAATGACCAATTAAGTATGTAGTTGGATGGTCAGTGCTAAGTTTCAGCACTGCCCGGCAACCTAGTAATAATATACTCCACTAATAACAATAGTTTTATTGCAAAAATGATTTTCAAAAAAACATCATAATTTTAAGATTTCTTAAGAAATTATGATGTAACTGGTCACCAATATCATGCTATTGAACTTCCATCTGTATTCCAAGTGAAGCTTTTTCATGGCTATCTCATTTACTCTCAAAATTTTTACCAGAAATCTGCTGAGAGGAAGTCGCCGAAGAAATATTTTCATATTTTCGTTTTGATGTCTGACCTGGGTTAAAAACTCGGGCCTTTTGTCTAACAAGCAAACACTCTATCTACTAAGTACTAGACAGAAATTTCAAATCATAAAAATCAATCAAATCATAAAAGTCTATACTAGTCGCTGTAGTCTAGTAGGTAGTGT
Organism: Sarcophaga peregrina; assembly: GCA_014635995.1. Taxonomy (NCBI): domain Eukaryota; kingdom Metazoa; phylum Arthropoda; class Insecta; order Diptera; family Sarcophagidae; genus Sarcophaga; species Sarcophaga peregrina. Next base: position 42,594,451 of record CM025790.1, on the reverse strand, counting down.
GTTGGCTTATTAGACGTAAAAGCTATACGTATCTAGGCTATGCAACCTTTTTCTGCAAACGTCGAACAGAAATAGCCGTGATACTCTATTGTCTCACACAAGCTTTCAACTCCGCAAGAACTGCTGTATACCGACTGCAGGTTGATTGAGGAAATAAGGCAGTTTTCTCTATTTTATAGCAGCTTATATGTGAAAGAAGTCGCCGTGGTCTAGTAGGTAGTGTGTTGGCTTATTAGACGTAAAAGCCAGGGTTCGAGCCCCAGGCCAGACATCAAAATAAAATACAGAAAGTATTCCTTCGGTGATTTCCTCTCAGCAGATTTCTGGTAAAAACTCTGAGAGTAAATAAAATTGTCATGAAAAGTTTCTCAAAAGAAACAAAAAGAAAATCTATCGTTCGGAGTCGACTTTAAACTGTAGGTCCCGCCATTTATGTATAAAATTAACACACACAACATAAGTGGTGTGAGAAACTAGGTTAATAATTCTGACTGAAGGGTTGTAATGGCCAATTATGTATGTGTAGTCGCTGTAGTCTAGTAGGTAGTATGTTCGGTTCTCAGATGTGAGGCAACGGTTTAAACCTTAAGTCAGATATCTCCAACAAAACAAAATATGAAAGCATATTTCTTCGGCTATTTCCTTTTTAAAGATTTCTGGCAAACATACTACGAGTAAACAAAATTACCATGAGAAGTTTCTCAAAAAACTTTCATTCGGAGATGACTTTAAACCTTAGGTGCCGTCACTTAAGATATGAAATTAACACACACAACATAAATGGTAAGAGAAGCTAGGTTGTTATTCCTAACTTATATTCTAAAGCTTGTTGAAGAGCTGATATTGTTATAAAATTCAACAATTTATTGTTTTCTACATCGCATATAACTCAGCTATCCTCGTGTGCTTTTACGTAGGAATTCTTAATAAGAATATAAATTTCTCAACATACATGACAGTGTAGTGTACTGTATATACACATCATTTAGATGCATGGATACAACTTTTATGTTCCTAACAATTTATACTAAAGTAGTATTAATTTCCATGCATTGTAAACTGCTTTATTTTATAATTGATATGAATTTAACTCAATTTATGTCACAATTGTACCTCCTACAATTTATGCAATTCCTTCGTATGAATATTTTACAATCATTTCACATATTTTTTATATGCAAATATACGCAATCAAAACTATTTTACATTCAAACTGAATGAAGCCCTTCTTAATAAGCCATTGAAAATAAAATATGGTTTATTTTGTATTCCTTTTTTTTACTGTAACAAATAAATAATTGAGGAAGGCATTCAGGACAAGGAAGGGAAAATATTTTTCTCTATAGTCAATATGTATCAGTAATTGACTGAATAACCCAACGAACATTTATGCGTATCCGCTAAAGAAAAAAATAAAATCAAGAGGAGTCAATGGATCTTGATTAGATATACCACACAAAATAAATGTGCATGTTTTTGAGTAAAACAAGGGACCACAGAAAATGTTACAGAAGGATTAAGAAAACGATATTGTACGCACACGAAGTTGAAGCATCTGGTTGACTGTGTTATGGCAAGCCGAAAGTATTCGTTATTCGGGCCGTTAATGGCCGCTTAAGTAAGTACAGAAATTTCCGCCGTTACCATCAAAATTGGTGGCAGTCTGGAGATCAAGTGCAGGATCACTCTTGTCAACGTAAAATCAGGGTTCGAGTCACAGGCCAGATTTAGGTCCCGCCACTTCTGTATAAAATTAACACACATAACATAAGTGGTGTGCGAAACTGCGGGCTTCTTGGGGGCGATTGTTGTAGACTGTCTAATGGTGAAGCTATAGCACTGGCCATTTTATAGTCACCAGCAGCAACTCATTTCCTTAACGTTCGCATCTTCCCTCTTTCCAACTTTCCTAAACCTGCATAATGCACTGCATGAGTAGGGGTCATACCCTGAGTGCAGGCTTAATAAAAAAAAAAAAACAGGTGCTAATATAGTTCAACTAGCGAAGGCACACACGAAGCTGAGGCATCTGGTCGAATGTGTTAAGTTAGGCCGAAATCCGTTATTCGGACAGTTAATGGCCAATTAAGTAAGTAAGTTGATTCGATCTTCAGCGATCACTGCAAAAATGAGTAAAATGTTCAAAAAAAAGGGAAAGTTCTTGGAACATTCACCTTAAGGTGGAAATTAACACCAAGTGATACCAATTTACTGCTGTAAAAATGCGCCTGCATAGAAGCTTATGAAAAGTAATCAAAGTTGGACCACTTTTTCAAAAGGGGACGAATTTTATAAAGTCTTTAATGATAATGAAATCTAGTCTGGTAGTTAGTGCTCTGATTGATTAAAAGAGTGTCGGGTTCATTTGTCGATAAAATTAACACATTCAATTTGGGTGGCTTGTGAACCCTGACTAAACGATTCTAATGATTAATTAAGTAACTAAGATAATGGTAATTATAGATGCATAATATAATTTTCTTTTTTCATTGCATATGTAACCAAAAACCAGAGCATTTCAACATGCAAAATTAATGGATTCCATTTTATTTTATTCTTATTCTGTATATCCGTCACAAGATTTAAACACAAAACTTATACAACGTTAAGAAAAGAATTTCTTTATGTTTCAGTGATTTGGAAAATTCTATGAGTTTTGATTTCCTTAATGATTTTTAAGACGTTATCCATAAGGACACCATGAAAAATCTAACATCACAATGTCGTTGCATGCATTCCTCAAAAAAAAAAAAGAAAAAGTCTTTTGATATGAATTTCTTACCCTACATTCTCTTTAGTTTCTTTTTTTTCTGTCTTTATTCTATTCGCTCAGGAATGATTTTTCTTTCTATTCATGCTTTTCATATGTTGTTACACATTTTTTACAATTTCCTTTGACATGTTTTCCCACTTAAAATGTGTTCGTTGACTTGTCTTAGCTATTTTTCATTCAGTGACTACTGACTGTCTCAGTCACAGTCGTACCATTGCATTGCATTGTTCAGAAGCATTCAAATGATGTTGAATTGTTATTCCCATTCTGGTTTGTTATTGTTATTTCTGTTCCATTCATTGATGTCTTTTATTTCCCCCTTTATTTCTTTGTTTTTTTTTGCATTTTTATTCATAATTTGGTTGTGACACCATTTGATTGGCGTTGGTGTTAGTGCAGGTTTTTAGTTGATTTTATAATAGAAAACATATATTTTTTGCTTCCGTTTCCCACTACCGCCATTTTTTATTGGAACTTTTTATAATTTAACGAGTTTGTTTGTTTTTCTTTTTTTTAATGTAATATTGGTGATCTCTTAAATATATTCGCCGTAGTCTAGTAGGTAGTGTGTTGGATTATTTACCGTAAGGCCCGAATTCAAATCCCAGCTCATTAAAATATTTCTTCGGCGACCTCCTCTCAGCAGATTTCTGGCAAAAACAAAACAAAAGTGCCATCAGAAGCTTCTCAAAAATCAGTCATTCAGAGTCGACTTTAAACTGTAGGGCTCCCGCCACTTATGTATAAAAATAACGCACGCAATATGAATGGTGTGGGAAGCTAGACCGTAATCCTGAATAAAGGACTGTAGTGGTCAATTATATACGTAAATATATTAATTTGAGTTTGAAGAATCAAGCCGTTGAAACGTGAAGGGTAGTGTGTTACAAATGATGGAACAAAAACAATAACCAAATGTAAATTGACAAAGTTTATTTGAAAATGTAAAATTGGTTGCTTCAAATTATTTATCTTCTCAACCAAATGATCATCTTCTTTTGTCGGCGATGTCTAAGATTTGAAAGGTGGCCTCCTACCTATTAAGCCAACACTGTACTTACTAGACTACGTCAACTTCTACCAGTTTATTGCACAGAATTTCCACACATTCTTAGACCCAGACAGATTAAACTTGCCTTGTCAGTCCTATACTATTTTGAAGTCAATCTCATAGGCCCCAATCACGAACGGCGGCATAACTGTCAAATGATACTGGTAGAGACTCTTTTTAATCCAAACGTATTTAAGGAAATTCACAATTTGGTGGAGACCTAGTAGATACTAGACAGGAAGTTGTCAGTACTAACACCAGGAAATATTTTGAGACATTATAGGAACACGCCACATGTAAAATAGAGCGTTTGGATTCGTAGAACTTTTACATGATAATTATACTACGAGAAAATATAGCCACCTAATGTCAAATATTGGAGAAGGATCGATACTACTCAGGCGTACATTTCTACCGGCGACTATAGTATCCTCGTCTTTAATAAGAAAAATGAAGAGAAGGAAAATGTTAAACGTCTTTATTATATTTCAAGTCGTAATTTCTTACTATGCCAACAGCAACGACTTTCGGTATAACGAGAATTACTGCAATCGATTTTAGACCAAAAATCACTGCTCTCAAATCGAGTTTTTCAAAATTGAAAATCTCGACTCTGAAAATTAGTTCAGCTATGCCACTACCACGGTTGGAAAGAAGACTCTCTGGACTACTATATGCCATTAAGTTTGTATGGTGTACCGTTTCTTATATGTTCCAAAATGCCACTGATCTTCGAGAGTATTTTCATATACTTTTGGCCTAAAATCGATTTTTTCAAAATTGAAAATCTCGACTCTTAAAATTAGTTCAGCTATCCCACTACCACGGTTGGAAAAAGGACTTTCTGGACTACCATTTTTTATATAGTATGTATTGTGTACTATTCCTAATATACTCCCAAATCTCACTGATCTTTTTATATAATTTTAGCCAAAAATCGATTTTTTCCAAATTCAAAATCTCGACTTTCATAATTAGTTCAGCTATCCCACTACCATGGTTGGAAAGAGGACTTTCTGGACTGCCATTTACATGTAGTCTGTATGGTGTACTATTTCTTATATGCTCAAAATGACCACTAATCTTCTAAAGAATTTTCAATCAAAAAATTTATATTTTCAAACCCAATCCACTCAATACCATATAACTGCTGATTGTATTAAGAGGCCTTAAAACCTTCCTTTGAGTATGATACTGGCCTAGTATGTGCCTTAAAATTAGCTTCTAAACAAGTGACCTTGTTCAGATGGATCCTGTTAAAGAGTTAACAGTGCTCTGTTAACGTCAAATTTTGTTCTGTTAAAAGAAATTTTTGCACTGTTAACGTTAAATGTGGCACTGCTAAAATTTATGGCTTGTGCCTTGGATTTTCAAATTCGAATTTATATTCGCACACATGATGGTTTTCAAGTCTAGAATACCCTAGATAAGGTCCATTTAAACTGTAATATTAAAAATACCACACTCATATCCTTTAAAAGTACCCGTTTGTCTGAAAGTATGAGAGAACTAGAGATTTTAGTTGCAAATTACCCGTTTCGCCGGAGCATCCTCCTCCATTCGAACGACATGGCCGAGCCAGCGCAGCCGCTGGATATTAATACGCTGCACAACATCTATGTCGTTGAGGAGCTCATACAGCTCACTGTTAGATCGGATGCGGAAATCATCGCCAACTCGCACAGGACCGAAGATCTTACGTAGAACTTTCCTCTCGAATACCCTCAAGGCTGCTGCATCAGTTCTTAATAGGGTCCATGCCTCTGCGCCATAAAGAAGCACGGGTAAGATGAGCGTCTTGTAGAGTATTAATTTTGTCGCACGAGAGAGGTCTCTGCTACTCAATTGCCTATTGAGACCATAGTAGCACCTGTTGGCAAGAGTAATTCTGCGTTTGATCTCCAGACTGACATCATTTTTGGTGGTAACGGCGGAGCCAAGATAAATAAATTCCTTGACTGTATCAAAAGTATAGTTATCGGCCGTAATCTGAGAATCAATACGCCGCACGTCTCTACTTGTCGACAACATATACTTTGTTTTGCCCTCATTTACTGCCAGACCCATCTTCTTAGACTCCCGTTCAATAGCGCTAAAGGCAGCAGTAACATCTCGCTTGGTACGCCCTATGATGTCGATGTCGTCAGCGTACGCAAGCAATTGGACACTTTTTTGAAAGATAGTGCCATTGCGATGCACTCCTGCCTTTCGCAGAACACTCTCCATGACGAAGTTGAAGAGGTCGCATGATAAGGGGTCGCCTTGTCTGAAACCTCGCACGGTATCAAAAGGTTCGGAGAGGTCCATTCTTACCTTGACGGAGCTGCAGGAATTGCTCAACGTCATTCTGCATAGTCTTATCAGCTTCGCAGGTATACCGAGCTCAGACATTGCGGCATAAACACGATCCCTTATGGGGCTATCGAAGGCTGCCTTATAGTCGACAAAAAGATGGTGTGTGTCGACTTGTTTTTCGTGGGCCTTTTCCAGGATTTGGCGCAGTGTGAAGATCTGGTCTATGGTGGATTTGCCAGGTCTGAAGCCGCACTGATAAGGTCCAATCAGTGTTTTGACGAGTGGCTTCAGTCGTTCACACAATACGCCTGTAAGAACCTTATATGCGATAGGGAGAAGGCTAATACCCCTGTAGTTGGCGCAGATTGTGGGGTCTCCCTTTTTCAGGACAGGACAGAGGACACTGAGGTTCCAATCGTTGGGCATACTTTCTTCTAGCCATATTTTGTAGATGAGCTGGTGCATGCGCCCTACCAACTCATTACATCCGGTCCTAAACAATTCAGCGGGGAGGCCATCAGGACCTGCCGCTTTATTGTTTTTAAGACGCGTAATCGCGACTTTGACCTCTTCATAGCTAGGCGGCGGAATCTCCACGCCGTCATCATCGATCGGGTCCGGAACATCATCTCTAGAGGCGGTATTGGTGTCGTCATCGCCTTGTAGCAGAGTAGAGAAGTGTTTCCTCCACAACCTCAGCACCCCCTGCGGATCTGTAACCAGGTTTCCGTTCTCGTCCTTGCAAGAAGACGCTCCGGGTCTATAACCCTCGGTTAGACGCTTAACCTTCTGATAAAATTTTCTAGCGTCATTCCTACGTCTATGCATCTCGACTTCCTCACGCTCACGCCTTTCCTGCTCCCTTTTCTTGCGTCTGAAAAGGCGTCTCTCTTCCCTTCTCTTCTCTCTGTAGTTCTCGACAATGGCTCGCGTAGCAGCAGACTGCAACGTCTTCTTGTATGCGGCGTTTTTCGCTGCAGCTGCCTCGCGACACTCCTCATCGTACCATTGATTTCGTTGGGGTGGGCGCTCGAAACCAAGGACTGTTTCCGCAGTAGTGCGCAAGGAGTGGGAGATGTTGGCCCACAGTCCTCCAATGTCGTTGAGATTAGGTGGGAATCGACGGAGCTTATCCGAGAGTTGAGCGGAGAACGCCTCAACTGTCCCTTGTGATCGCAGCTTCCTGACATCCAGCTTCCGCAGTGTACTAGAGCGCGCCATCCTCGAGGCGCTAATGCGCAATCGAAACTTGGCTGCGACAAGGTAGTGGTCCGAGTCAACGTTCGGACCTCTAAATGTGCGCACATCTAGTACACTGGATACATGCCTTCCGTCAATCACAATATGATCGATCTGGTTGGAAGTTGATCGATCGGGGGACATCCAAGTGGCCTTGTGGATGTCGAGATGTTGAAACCTGGTGCTACATACTACCATGTTACGCGCCGCGGCGAAATCGATCAGCCTCATACCATTGGAGGTAGTGTTCGCGTGGAGGCTGAACTGTCCGACAGTGGGGCCAAAGATACCTTCCCGCCCGACCTTTGCATTAAAATCCCCGAGGACAATTTTTGCGTCATGGGCCGGGCACTTATCATATACGTCCTCGAGTTTAGCGTAGAAGGCATCCTTAACCACATCGTCCTTATCTTCCGTCGGGGCGTGAGCACAAATCAGGCTGATGTTGTAGAATTTTGCCCTGATGCGGATTGTGGCTATTCTTTCGTTCACAGGTGTGAACCCAGAGACAAGGTGGCGAAGTCTCTTATTAACCACAAATCCGCATCCAAATTCGTGCTTATCAACATGGCAGCTGTAGTACACATCGCAAGATGCTAGCCTTTTGCATCCTTGCCCTATCCATCGCATTTCCTGTATGGCAGTGATGTCAGTCCTACATTTCTTGAGGGCATCCGCCAGCTGGGCGGAAGCGCCCACCCTGTGAAGGGTGCGGACGTTCCAAGTGGCTATTCTTAAATCGTTGTCCTTTGAACGTTTGCCGTGGTCGTCAACTTTAAAGGGGATCTTTTTGGAATTATGTATATTAGTTTTCATTGGAGTAAAGTTTTTACGTGGTGGGTTCCAAGCCCTACGCACAACCCAAATTTAACGTCCAGGGGATTGGACTTCGCTGCACGCATTAGTTAACATCTAGCGGGTACTAGAATGCCATCCAGGAGGGGCCGCGAGGAGGCTGCGTGTCAACTTGAATACAGCAAGACAAGGATCGTCCTGGTGGTCGCCATGTTGGCCACAGTCAGAAACTTTACCTTGTTTGCATGCATCCCATCGCAAATTGATCGCTATAATTATAGCTAATGTAAAAATCTGATAAACAAGTCTGCAGACCTACTGCAACTAAGTACAGTCAACCCTCCTATAACGTGGTACTCTCAGAACGCAAATGCAACAGCCCTATTATAGTTCGATACTCTTGTAGTTCCATAAGTTCCTTCCGCACACCCTATGAAAGAATAGTAATTAAATATTGTAAGAGGGTTTTATTTTGCAAAACAATAGCAGTTGGATTTTCAATTTAAAAAAACAATGAAGTGAGGATAAATATTAAAAAATTACATTATTTTACAAGCCCTTCTTAATTTTGTTGAAAACCAGTCTTTAAGTTTAGTTTTTATTTAATTTTTGTATCAATCTTTGTATGAATTCTTGAGGTCGCCGTGGTCTAGTATAGTGGCCTAGTAATGTGCTGGCTTATTAGACGTAAAGTCAGGGTTCGAGTCCCAAGCCAGACATCAAAATAAAATGCAAAAAGTATTTTTTCGGTGATTTCTTCTCAGCAGATTTCTGGCAAAAACTCTGAGAGTGAATTAAATTGCCACGAAAAGCTTTTTTAAAAATCTGTCGTTCCAAATCGACTTTAAAACTGTAGGTCCCGCCACTTATGTATAAAATTAACACACACAACATAAGTAGTGTAAGAAACTAGGTCAATAATCTTGACTGAAGGGTTGTACTGACCAATTATGTATGTATATGAACTCTTGAATTCAATAAAAATAATTTATAATTTATTTTACCTTTTGTATTTCTTGTTCTCCATATAACTCGGTACGAATGATGTGATTTGTACTAATTCTGTGTTTCTTACGCTATGAATTAGCCTGGTTTGTATCTGAGATCTGAGTTTCTTATAGCGTGGTTTCCATACAACGCGGTACGCACTCACCGCGTTAAAGGAGGGTTGACTGTTAATAGCATGACCAATAGGCGAATTCAGAGTAGATTACATTCTGAAAGACAAGTATTTGACCTGGCATACCCCGCTTTGTAAGGGCTTAACGTGTACGCAATAATGCTTTTTTCTTAATTACTGTTGCAAAAAAAAAAGTATGGTTGGCACAGCGGTTTTAATTTTTTTTTTTTATAATAAAAATCTGCACTTATTTATAAAAACTTACCTGGTATAAAAAATTAAATAAATTATTGTATATTTTTTTTTTTTTAATAATTTGCCGAATAATGATTTTTTTTTTTGTTTTTTGTTTTTAATTTGTTATTGGCTTTTATATTTATTTTATTTATGTTTTCGTTTTAGTCATAATAAAAGCTGCGCTTTAATAAGATTTATTTTAATAAATTATTTTTTATTTGTTGTTTGTGTTTTTTTTATATTAGTTTTTCTTGTGTTTTATTATTATTTATTTATTGATTTAAGAAGTTGTGATATTTTGTCATGTTATTTGTTTTTTTTTTTTTATAATAAATAATTTTATTGTTTTTCTGTTCTGTTTTTGTTGTTGTTGTTTTGTTGATCTTAAATAAATTTACATGTTTTTAGCTTTGTTTGATATTTGTTTTATTGAGTTTTATACAATATTTTGTTTGTTTATTTTAAACTAAATTGAACAAAATTTATAAAATAATGTATCAATTGCAACAAATAATTTAATATATATTTTCTTTCCATTTAGAAATTTCAATTTCTTGCTACATATTCAATTATTTTCACTAATTTTTCGTTAATTATAATTTTTTATTTTTTTTTATATTTTTTGTATGTTCACGTAACTCAATCAAAGCTATAAAATACACATTTTTTAATAATAATAATAATAAATACTTATTTTTTGTTTAATATAAATATATTTATATATATTAATGTATATATATATATATATAGAATTTGTTTGTTTCATGTAATAAAGTGTATCTGTGTTATTTTTGTTTTATATGGCATATGAGCGTATCAAAAATTAATTTCATCTTCTTTTCCTTTTAAGCATTGTCGTCTTCTTTTTTTTTTATTTAAAATATGAAAAATAAGCTCTTTTTATAATGATTTTTTTATTTCTTTATTTTTTTCCTTTAATTATAATCGTATTTTAAATTTATTTCTTTTCATTTTTTCAATAAAATATTTTTATTGTTTTTAGTCTGTTTTCGAGAATTTTATAGAATTTGCTTTTTTATAATAAGAGTTCCATGTATGGATGTATGTACGTATGTATTGTATATAAAAAAAAACTTATAGGTGTGTTTCAATTGCAAATGATTGACTTTCTTGGTTGGTTGGCTGTTTTATTTTGTTATTGATTGCATTCGAAAAGAAATTATTTCGTTAATTTCAAAAATAATTCTTTTTTTTAATTTTAATTTTTTTCTTAAGATTGCATTAATGCTTCGTTTTTGCTTTTTATGTTTAATTATTAATTAAAGGGAGATTGTGTTTACTTAATAATTAAATGCTTTCATTGTTTAGCTAACTAATTACTGAAATATTTTTATTTTTATATTATTTTTCTCTATAATTTAATTAATAATGGCCACTAAAAGCTAAAAAAATATAATTGGAATGGCATTATTTAAATAAAAATTAAATGAAAAGATTTAACAAATTTGTCACAAAATGTTATTTTATAATAATATGTGTTACGTTGAATTGTGAATAACAAAAGTTCTTTAATTCAATTAGTATTTTAAATTACATTTGGAATTAAAATTTTTCTAATTGTCATCTAAACAACGAAAAAACTTTACTACTTAAGAAATGGTTCGCATTCTAACAAAATATTTAAGTGGACACTCAGTTTCACTAACATGTCTACAAGGGTTACTGCATAAGCTGTCATGATGTTGAGGAAACATAATCGGTGCAACACATTTACTGCGAATGCCCTACACTTCAGCACAGACGTCATCGAGAGATTGTTTGAAGATCTAAGCATGGTGGTGAAGGTGCCACAAAAGAAACTAATTTGTTTCATCCAAAGCTCGGATTTGTATGTAACACTATAGGCCACATGACCAAGTGAACTTGTCTGTTAATGGCAAAGTATCCACTTTCCTGAACCTTTAGATTTCCTCAATGCACTATTAAAATGTAGCCTATCGTATCTGAATCCTTTTTATAATTTTTTTCAAAGAAAAATAGATTCGCATACCACTTTAATTTTTAAATTTTTGATATTCTTCGTATTACAAAAACGTATTTCAATTGCTATTCGAAATTGATTAAATTATTTTGTGTGTTTGCTTCGGTATGCAAAAAAAAAAATTCTAATTTCGAAGTAAATCTTGTTCTTCGGCACTTTAATTAGAAATGAAAGTACACCAAGATATTAATCGCAAACAGGCAACTAATTAGTCATTTATGGATAGCAAACAAACTCCAATTGATTTGGCAATTGGCTAATAAAAAAATTTTTATTCATTTAAGAAATGTTCGACTTTTAAAACTTTTTCAATAAACCAAAGGCAACAAACAATTATTGATTATTGAAAGAACATTGCTTCATTAAGAGAAATCTAACGAGTGGACTTAGTCCAAATGATATTTTTTGGAAAAAAAAAATATTCGAAATTAAAATCAATTGTGACCATTGGTTCTGGACTTATCTATATAAGTAGAACTAGACTTCTTGTCCTAGCCCCTAAGGTGATTGTCTCTATGGCCAGCAGGTTTTATTAAAAAAAAATCAGAAATTATATGAAATTCTCTTTTTTCCCCTCTGATTTAAATAAATATAAGGAGTGCGCACAAAAAAAAAGATGGGCCTACTTTTAAGCTTATAACTTTTATCATAATTGAAAAAAATGAATAACGTTACATTGTTTTTGTTAGTCATCTGTTTCAAAATCCACGTGCTAAATATCATTGCAATAGCAAAATTGGTTTTTTGAAAATGGGCACCCAACAAGAATATCGTAAAAAAATAATTGAAATTTTCATTTTACAAAAAATTATTGCTAGGTTCGGCAGGTGTTAATCAAATAACAGTTTCTAAGGTAAGAATAAAACAATATAAGGAGTCTTTGGGTATTGAGAGATAGCGTGGAAGTGGAAGAAACTAAAACACCCTAAAATGTCTGGAAGAAAAGTGGCTCAAAAAGTTGGATGCTCTGAGACCTTGGTCATAGAAAAAATTTTATACACAAAATAATTCAAATATTATTTACTTTAATTGAAATATAAAACGAAAAAAAAAAAATCCGCCACATAGTTTTTTTTCTATAACGAAAAGTGAAAGTCCAGTTTTTTTTTTTGTGCGCACTCCTTAATTTACAGCTTCTGATAGTTCGTTTTCATCATCTATAACAAATTTTTTTTTTTGGTTGCTGTTATTCTTAATTTGAAACAAATAAATATTTTATGATTTATGTCCTTAATAAATTTATAAACGCCTATTTTGTTAGTCACGCACTTAAAGGTTTAATAGTTGAACATTTTATGAAATACTTTCAAGAATTTGAATTTTTATTTTAAAATATATGCCATGATAGAGGGAAAGTTATTTTGAACTTTTGTTATTCTTTTAATTTTGTTTAAGAACAAATTTGTAATTAGACAATAAATTTTTGGTATAAATATAGATAAATTAAAAAACAAAATAAAAAAAGTAAACTTTTTAACTTAAAAAACAAATTTATCATAAACGTTAAGTTTTATTTCCAATAATTTGTATATTAAAATATAATTCGTCTAAAAACAAACAAAAAAATGTTCAATTACAAGCAAATATATTAAATATATTAACTTTATATTGCTTTAAATAATAAATTCATACATTTCAATGATATATTGCAAAAAATATATAAAATATAAACAAAAATTTAAAAATTAAAAAAAAAAGATTATAAAACTTAAATATTTAAATAACAACTTAAAAAATGAGAATTTGTTTTATTGAACAAAATGGCACTAAATTTGTTTTTGTTTAAGTTTTTAAATATTTTCGTTAAGTGTTAAAACTAATAACATGCTTTAATTTATTAAGGTTTTTATCGTTTAGTTTTATAATTAATATTATTTCTGGTTTTTTTCTTTTTGTTTTTTTTTTTGTTTTGTTTTTTAATATGTAATAAGAAAAATGTGATAACAATTGGATGTTATTGGTTTGTTGTTGTTAAATTCTATAATTATTATATCGTATATTTTATAGTATATTTTAGCTAAATGCAATTCAATTTAGCAGCAGTTATTTTGAACAATTAATGAGTATTTTTATATATTTGCATTTTTCTTTTGAAAATCATATATTTACTTTTTATCTTAAAGAAAAAAAAATAATATTCTTTGATTTTATTTTAAAAAACATAAAATTTGTTCAGTCTTTCTTTTTTTTCGTTATAAAAGAAAAGAGTGTGTGTTTTTTTGTTCAGTTATTTGAGATATTTTCTATAAAAAGATTATTTTAAACATTTTTTTTCTTTTCATTTTAAATGAGAATTAAATTCAATTAAAAATAATCATTTAAAATTGTTTTATAAGCTTTAGCTTTTGAGCCAAAAATATCGTTTGTTTGCCTTTTTTGCTTAATTTAAAGCTTAAATAGTTTATTAAGAATTGATTGTTTTAGATGTATTTTAAATATATAATAACTCTAACTGCTGCTTGGGTTTTTTTTTAGATAATTAGTTGTGAAATTTATGTGAAATTATAAAATACAAATAATAAACATAATTAGAATATTAATAATTAGTTGAGTAATTAATACTAGGCGTTAATAATGATTAATTCATTAGAGGTCTTAAAGCTTAATAAAAATTATTACGCATTTATAAACTTTAATTTTAGATATAAATAGGTGTTTCCTGACCCGTCAGCAGGCGAAACATGGAAGTGGGCATAGTTTTCATTAGAATCTAGAAGAAAATTATTAAATATTAGCATTTAAAAAAGACTCAAAAACATTTTTTTTTTAAATTTTATATACATGGAAAGTATTCAAAGGATCAATGTTATATTAAATCCATCGTATTATCGTATTCATTGAAAGTATCATACTAGCATTGAGGTTGGAATATTTTTTTTTTTTTTTGTTGAATATGAACTAAGAATTTTCCACAAATATTGCAACACATTTTAAGTACCCACAATTTTTTAAAATCTGCGGTTAACAAATATACGGTCAAACTCGTTCATAACGAACTCAGTTATAACGAATTCTCGGTTATTACGTACATTTTTTCAAGTCCCAACGTTTTAATAACAATTTTCATAAAAAAAAATTCGTTTCTTACGAACTCGATTATAACGAATTTTCGGTTAAAAGGAACTACTTCAAATGGTCCTAGTAATTAAATTTCATACATTTTACCTTTTTTATAACGAACCCTCAGAAAAAACTTTGATGTGTGGCTATAGTCTTTACCTTTATTTAATATGCGCATACGTTATTGGCCATTACAACACTTCAGTCAGGATTACGACCTAGCTTCTCACGCCACTTATGTTGTGTGCGTTAATTTTATACAGGAGTGGTGGGACCTACAGGGTAAAGTCGACTCCGAACGACAGATTTTTGAGAAGCTTTTCATGGCAATTTTTACTCTCAGAGTCTTTGCCAGAAATCTGCTGAGAGGAAGTCGCCAAAGAAATATTTTTCGTTTTGATGTCTGACCTGGGATTCGAACCCGGGCCTTTTGTCTAATAAGCCAACACACTACCCACTAGACCACGGCGACTTCAAATAATAAATAAATTCAATATGGCAGCATTAAATTATAACTTAGAATCTTTAATCAGCTGTTAGATAAAATGAATTAAAACATATTTTTGGTTTAGAAAAAAAAATACATTTTGTTTTTAATAAATGAAAAAAATTCTTTGTATTTTATATTTTCTTCTGTGACATCACCCCGTTTATTACGAACTTTGCCTATAACGAACTATTTTCCACGGAGTTCGTTATAACCGGGTTTGACTCTAATTCGAATAATGGATTTTTTCAAGACATTCATCTTCTGGACCATAATTCTTTTACAGACCAGATTTTGCTGATATCATGAGTTAACAGAATTGACGTTTTCTAATATTCGAACTGTACGTGAACGACTTGACCGTTGTCGATCTATAATATCTCCATGGTGAGAATGGAAATAATTTAGAATTGCCGGTACAAAATTATGCTTTACAGACTATATTTCATAAAATAAATGCTAATAAGCTTAAGTTAAGTTAGGTAACAGTCCTCCTCGATGGAAAAAATCCCACTTAGGCCAGCACTTAGGCCCATTGTGATACAAGAACTTATTCTACTAAGGATCAACCATTCCCTAGGGAAAACCATGCTGAATCCAAAATAAATCTTGCTATTGCAACTATCTTTGTATTAGAGAGATCGATCAACAATGTCAGAAAATTAGAGGTCAGCATTCTCCCTCTCATTATACTCACAAGAGCAGACACTGACACTTCCACCTACTCAGACCCACTGCGCGTGCAGAAGTCATTAGTTGGAATGTCGACATGTCTACCTAAAGGACAATAGCCCGTACGGATCGCTAGTATGCGATGGATGGCCATAAAATTTAATGACAAAAGTGAGTCAGTCTTTTCCCTATCCTGGCAATATTGCAAATACCCTCCAGCTACCAACGAGATCGCGCCCCTTCGTAGATGGAGTGGTCAATATGCAAATTAATCAAAACAATAAATAGATACTAATAAGGTGGTATGATAAATTCTTCTATTAGAATAAATGTGTTCCATATTTTGATTGATGATTTCTCTCTGAACGCCAAAACTCTTAGTAAAATTGGAACGTGAAAAAAGTTGTTAAAAGCACAATCGATAAATATCAATATCTCCAATGAAATGTAAATATTTATAAATATTTCGGACACAATAAGTGTATCTGCGAAATAGATTTCAAAATTTTCTAAATTTTTTACAATAAAAACCCTCACAATCATGAAATTCACTAGCGACCAGGATTAAAATTGTTTACTAATAACGTTTAGGCGCCAAATTAAATTCTCAAATCAAAAAAAAATCTATAAAAAACACGTGGATTTTTAGCTTAGCAAACTTTTTTTTTAATTACCTCGCCCACTGACGATGATAGGAGTTTAACAATTGTATCATGCGGCACTGCCACTACGCTTTGATTGTTAATTTCAATAATGCGATGACCAACTCTTACACCACCACGTTCAGCAATACCACCACGTAATAAACTACAGATCTAAAGGAAAAAAAACACAATAACACTTACAAAAAGGAAATGCTTGCACTCGTATATCTTAATACTCACCACTCCATTTTGAACACTAAATCCCAATTGGAATAATGCTTTAGGACGCAATATTTTTACCTCAACCACTGGAGGACAGGGTACAACAGTAAACTTAACAGCAGTTTGATTTTTAGCATTTCGTATGTAATTCTGGCATGTTGACAACGGAAGACCCACCAAACTTAAGCCGTTTATGGCTATCAGCTGATCTCCTATGTTTAACTGACCACAACGAGCTGCCGCCCCACCTGACATTAGATTCGCTATAACAACAGTCGGCAGCATGGAACCCCAACCGGATTCAACAATTACAACACCAAGTATTTCGCCTTTGGCCTTGGGTACGACCACCTCTTTCTGGAGTTCTTTTTTAGCGAAAATTTCTAGTTCATCACCGAAAATCTCCTGACTATTGAGCACCTCTTGATAATCCATTTCTTTAGCTAAATTCTCATTTTCAATGCCATTGGCTTTAAGGAATTCCATATAGGCCACCTGAAAAGCTTGACCTATCGATTGAGCTATAAATTGAGCTTCATCACTTTCGAAGACGTGACAAATCATTTTTGGCGTACGATTCTGTTTGTTCGAGGCAGAAGTGGAACCATTTTCTTTCGAATCCTTTTCTTTAGCATTATTTGAGGCATCATTGTCTGCCGTTGGACAAGGATCGGAATGGACAAATCTTCTACGTGCCATTAATACAACTAAATCACCAATATCGGCAATATAGGAAATGGTACGTAAAGCATGATCCATCATGATCTCTTTAAGGTCCGTATTCAAAACCATAATCTTTTCAGTTGATATGAATAGATCCACTTCCGTAGATGGTTGATTTTCACCTTCGGGAGCCTAAAACACGAAAACGAAAGTTTATTGAGCATTTTAATTAACTTGAAAATAATTAAAAATGTTAAACAAAAAATGGCGAGAAAGGTTTGTTAACTTACCAAAGCCTAATTTAAGCGGTTTTTATTTATTAACATATTGTTTTTGTTTTTAATTTAAGCAGCATATAATAAAAGGGAAATGTTTCAAAGTTTTAGTTTAATGTGTAACAAACTGATATCTCTAGCAATATATGATGTATGTTTACGTTTAAATGGGGGTATGAGAAATGTTTTAAAAAAATAAATAAAACTCACTTTAATACGCGACACTGCCTCTTCAGCTTGCATCATACGTGTGGATTTTGTCGGTTGACCTTCACAAACCAATTGCGTTGAGCCCAAATATCGTGCACGAAAGAGCACACCCTCGATTAATACTGCCGGATCCAAAAATCCTATTGTATATTATAATAAAAAAAAGCATTAGCTTGGGAACACCCACCAATATTATTAAATCTTAAACTGTTAACCATACATAAAACACATATAACGTACACTCATTTCTTTCAAACATAAATTTAAGGTTAAGTCCTAATAATTAATTTGCTTAAAAATAATATAAAATCCTAAGTTTACTCCGATCGGTCATATCTAACAAAGCGAAATACATAACAAAATTTCTTGGGTGATTTCCTCTAAGCAGATTTCTAGCAAAAACTCTGGGCGTAAACAAAAATGCCATGAAAAGTTTATACAGTCATAGACATCTTTGGGTGGCATTTGGTTTGAAATCCGAAATTATTTCCCTTAAGCAATTGTCGTAACCGTTATTTATGTTTTTGGGCTTATTTTTATTATTAAAATAACAGCAATTACTATTCTATGTCTTCTGCCTTGTAAACCTGTTACTGTTTTCAAAACGACATTAATTTGAGCGCTGCAGTCAGTAAATTCATTAAGTCCATCAGTTTTTGGTGAAAGACTAAAATAAAGCATATGGAAACAGGTTCAGATAAACTGTTAAACAACGCGAAAAGGCGCTTAATTAATAATCCAAAGGACAATAATACAGTTTGAAAGATAGATAAGAAATTACATAAAATAAATAATGGAAATAAAATCGGCAGAAAGAAAAGATGCGACATGACCCCACCAAAAAATTGTTTATCATTTCGAGAAATAAAGTCAAAACTTAATATTCTATGTACTTAAATGTTACCCCTCAAGGCTTAAGTTTAAGTCACGATTAACTAAGGTATACAGTGAGAGGCTTCATAGATATGTACAAAGCCATTCTGTTCATGGTTCGTATAAAAAAACGCACGATTTTCTTTCAAAAATGGAAGTAAAACTTCTGTGGTCGGTTTGCATTCTCAATTGCAATCCCATTGAAAATGTATGGGTATTACTTTTAAGTCGCCATAGTCTAGTACGTAGTGTGTTGGCTTATTAAACGTAAAGTCCGGGTTCGTACCCCTAGGGCAGAAAGACATCAAAACGAAATATGAAAAAAAATATTTCTTCGGCGATTTTCTCTCTTAGCAGATTTCTGGGAAAAACTCTAAAATATTCTAAATAAACCTGTCACGAAAAAGTTGCCCAAAAAGCTGTCGTTCGAAGTCGACATTAAACTGTAGGTTTGAGAAACTAGGCTGTAATACTCACGGAAAGTATAGTAATGGTCAATTCTGTATGTACTTATGTGTGCTTGCAACGAAAGTTAACGAAAAGTTTAGTTTTCGATCGTAAATTATTTAAAAAGGAAGATTGTTTTGGGCAATTGAATTTCGAAAACTTCATGGCAAATATAATTATCTGTCATCAGTAATACCGGTGTCCCTACAAAATGTGAGGTATCAAGATTATTAAAACATATTAATATTTATTTGTTTTCTTTTTTTAATTAAAAAAACTGCAGTTAAAAGAACATCAATAACAGCAGTTTTAGTGACCATAGAAAATTAAATTAACGAAATACCTTAAAAATGTTTTTAAACAAAAATATTGAAACCAGTAAGAACACTTCACTACCGAAAATAATCGAACAAAGCTATTTTCATAGCCTAGACTTAGTTATCATAACTATTATTTCATAACTACGTCAAACACTTAATGAAAACAAATTAGGCTTTTAACTGCCTTAGGTTTGTAAATTAGTACCTCTGCTAACGAAATCACTCTATTTGTGACGGAAAACAACCTAATATATTATTTATTTCCCCTCAAGGTATCAAAAATAAATGTATAAGCAAAGTAATTTTAAATATTTCAATTTCTTGTTTGAATGGAATAAGTTTGAATGCAGCAAATACTATTATCAGAATTATTATAGCATTTATTTATTTTATTTTTATTTTTTTTCAAACGTCCCCGGCCACTTACTAACCCACACTCACCCGACCGCAGGAGGGTTCGTCCCCATTACATAGGGACACGTACACACGAGAACATAAAACAGCTACAGAACTTAATCACAAGCTGAATAAGGTAACAATAAAACGGAATAATCTAAGACAAGAAGGAAAATACATTTTTATATTATAATTTATAAACTAATGCCAGTATACAAGCCACGCTTTATTTTACAAACACTACAATTAAAATCTATAAAATCACAATGCAAGTTAAAATCATGATATAATCTACGAAAAGGAAAATTACATGCATAGTTCGTTCTATAGAAATCTAAAGAAAGAGGACGATAGTGCCGTGAAAATCTTGCTGAAATGCTAAAATTCAGTTTACAAAGCAAGAACTTAGAATCGATATCACCTTTAACCAGATTAAAAACAAAACAAAGTTGGAAATTTTATCAAAGCTACTCTATCCTCATACTGTGGAAGCCCATTGGCATAATCCCATCCTAAACCACGTAAACAGAATAATAAAAACGTGCAGAGGCAGTGACAACGATAGTATGGATTCCAAATAACAGACGCATACTCCAAAATAGGCCTAACAAGTGAAATGTACAGCAGTCTTGTTATATAAGGATCAATGAATTCCCTGGCCCATCTTTTCACAAAACCTACTTTTATAAAATCAAACTGAAAATAATAAATACACGATCTATCTTAAACAACAAGAGCTACAATGTTATACATTTAATTAATAATTTACTACGAAAACAAACATTATAAACAGATAGGTATAAATATTATTATAAACAGAAAATACTACACAATTATAATGGAAAAAAAAATAGAGACAAAACAATAAACATGTATGTATGTATATAAACGGTTTCCCTTTTTTAAACTTACATTATGTCAAGGATAAATTTTTTGTTTTACATTCATATGATAGAACACACAAATATGTTTTTTTTTTTTTTGTTTTATTATTTTGATAGTGAGTGCGTGCAGAAAAAGAGAGAGAGATTATAATAATAGACAGAAAGATAAAGAGTTTCACATTAAAACTATCGATTAAATGAATAGAAAAGAAACACAATAATTACTCACCCTCTTTATTACGCGATTTAGCTTTTTTATCACTATTAGCTGAATCTTTAAGGGACTTTATAGAGCCACTTGGGCTTTTAGTATACTGCAGTTTTTCTGGCGATGTAATCGCTACATCTGAGCCGCCTACAATTTGACAGCGGTCTGGTGAATTGGGGGTCAATGATGTACCAATGCCCTGGCGTATGGTAGCCGATGAAAATTGCTGAGGTTTTATGTGCATATTATTGGTAATATCCGATGATGTTGGGGAATTATTTGATGAATTTAAACCAGAGCCAATGCGTGATGTTTTAGGCCAAATTGTCTGTAAGGAAAATGTATTAAAAATATTTTCTGTTTGGTACTCAATTTACGTATACCTTGTCATCAAAAAAATCCTGATCGTCTGTTCTTTGTTGTCCCAACAGGCGGTCTGTTTCTAGATCGGTATCTTGCTCTTCTTCATCACAATGCAATTTATTCGAGGTATCCATATTAATGTTGTTACAATCAACATTATTTTTACGTGGCACCCATATGGGTGAATCTGGACCGGGAGGCAAAACTTCATCGCAAAATTTTAATTTCTCTGGCTGGGTTTTGGCTCTTTGTAAAGCCGAACGTATTTCTTTCATTGCCTCTTGGATTTCAACCGACTCAGCACGACCGGGATGTTTAATTCGAGATTGTTGTTGCTGTTGCTGCTGCTGCTGTTGTTGTTGTTGTTGTTGCTGCTGACGATGTGGCTGAGGAGCTGGTGGCGGTGGAGGTGATTGTTGCTGATGTTGATGCTGATGTTGATGCTCCGACTTTGGTTTCACCTGTTGTGGATGTTTATTAACTGTAGCATATATTGGCTCATAATTTGAAGAATCTTTGCTTAATTCGTTGACTGTATTTAGGGAAGCTAAATTATTGCAGCAACCATTATTATCAATATTCATAAAATCGTTACACTCATTCTGTTGATGCTGGTGAATCTGTTGCAGTTTACATGAATTCAATTCACTTACATCTATTAATCCGCCCATAACTATACCACTACCATCTCCCACTCGGACACTGTCATCAATGTTAACCAAATTTGTTATCAAATTATTTTCCAAACTGTAATTATTATCCATGCACTCTTGTGTCAAACTGTTATTGTATTTATTTTGTTCGAGCATTTCTTGTTGATGATGCTGATGTTGTTTCTCGTTTAAACCACCCTCACAACTGACATTATCATCGCCATTTGTTTCGTATTTATTTTGACAGTTGTTTTCAGTGTCCGATGCATGACCGCTTGATAAGCCGTCTTCTAGCACTGGCATGCTGGTGTACAATTTGCCGTAGTCTGTGGTACAATTAATATCGTTCGACAGACTATCCAAATCACCACAATTTGAATCGTAATCAGTTGTCTCTGGGGATAAAGTAAAATTACGCGAATGATGCCGTAAATTCGCCTCCAATTCTGTGTCAGCTAAATCACCACTACTGCGACTATTTGAATCGATATAAAGCTCAATATCGTTGTTGTCACTATACATTATACTATTATCACATTGCATTTGTTGCTGCTGCTGTTGCTGTGCTTGCTGCTGCTGCTGCTGATGATGATGATGATGGTGCAGTTGCTGTTGTTGTTGCTGTTGCTGTTGAGTTATTTGTTTCTATCAATATAGAACGATAAAAATAAATACAAAACAAACAACATTTATTGGTTTTTGTGGTCTATAAATATTGTATAAAAATAGTATTTTTCTCATTTACAGCTGTCGTTTCATTTGAGTTTTAAACGAAAAACAAGTCTCAAATGCGGTAAATAGAGAATAAAAAATGGAATTGATTTTTTAGATACTGCTTGTGTGATGATTTTGTTTATTTGACAATGAACTTAGAGGAAAACAGTACATACAAGGTTAGATTATCCATAAAAATTTAGGGCAAAGAGTGGCAAATTTCGAAAGGTAAACAAAATAAGAAAAATAACAAAATCAATACCTCAAGATAGTTTTATAATCTTGAACGAATTCAAGGTAATTTGTCAAATAAATCTACAACGTAACAGGTGCCCGATATTTCAATTGCAGAGAGCAACAATACCATATATTGGATATTACAACCATTTAGTCAAGATTAAGAACTAGCTTCTCACATCACTGATATTGTGTGCGTTAATTTTAGCGGGACTTGCAGTTCAAAGTCGATATTCTCAGAGTTTTTGCCAGAAATAGGCTGAATTTTCGTTTTGATGTCTGACCTGGGGTCGGAAGTTTAAACCGTGGCGTCAAGTCTACTGCCTACTACAATATCTGTAATAACTATTTAATTATAAAATTTGTTTATGTGGCACTTTCACAGTTTTGCTAGAAATCTGCTTCAAGGAAGTCGTAGAATAAATATTTTTTACATTTCGTTTTATTCGAGATGTCTGGCTTAAGGTCTGAACCAACTGCCTCACGTCTAATAAGCAAATGCAACACTACCTATTAGACTATTTCGACTAGACAAACATAAATAATGGAGAATTACAACCACCACGATAGGGGAGAATTTCATCTCTGAATTAAATTAAGCTCACCTGTTTTTTCGAAGGAGAACGATGTATCAAATATAATTCATCTTTTGGTATTCTAGCTAAACGTTGACCAATATAAGCCTGTTCGATATGTTTGTTTTCATCATCACGATGATGTAAATACTCATGATGGGTATCCTAGAATAGAAAATAAAATTTAATTTTTATTTTCTTCCTCTCTTAACACACATTAATTAAATACATACACAACTGCCCATATCATCACCGCTTTCAGTGAAATCTGTAAAACGTTTCTCATCGTCTGGATTTGCTTTAAAGAATTCTTCAAGAACTTTGCGAGTTTCCGAGAACTCATACAAATAATCAAATGTTGGAGTCTTAACTTTGTTGTTGCCCTGCGTTAAGTCATTACTATTATTTGAGGATTGCATTTGCTGTGCCGCTGAAATGGCCACATCATCATCGGCATCAATATCAATGAGATCTCCCACGGATTTATTATTTGTATCGTTATTATAGAGAGAAGAATTAGTACAACTGCCACTACTAGTGGCTTGAGCATAAAATTGATGTTGCTGTTGCATTTGTTGATGGCGTGCATGTGCCGCTTCTTGATGTTGCTGTTGTTGTTGTTGGGGCGTTAATGAAGTCATCGGTGAAACACGTTGTGGAAAGCCAGGTGGCCGTTTGGGCATCATGCCATTGCCTGCTGTTGATGAATTGGTTTTTACTGTTTGCGGTTGATTTCCAAAACGTCTTGGGGAGCCCTCATATTCAGCTATTGGTAATTGACCAATCATTTTGGTCACTTTTAATATATCCTCATTGCCATGATATGAATCTCTGGTGTGATTGGAATGATTTGATGAGTAAGAATTATTGGATTTATTCATCCAATTTGTATCGATATCATCGAAAACCACAATTTCACCATCACGTAAGCACTGACCATCAGCTTTGCCAACATCTGTAGGAGAACCTGGTGATGCCAGGCCCTGAAAAGAGCAATTAAATGATTTAATTATTGATTATAAACAAAAGGAATACGGTATATTAACAACAACCTGTGGCAGTATATTGTGTTGTTCAAACTGACTACCAGGACTACGGCCAACACGTATTTGTTGCAACTGTCTTTGATGAGGATGTATGCTGTACTGCATGTCTGTATTAAGATCTGGTGAATTAAGTACCGTACTGGCTGGTGTTACATTAGGGCTGCGCGCACGCATTTCCCATACATAACGTTCTTGTGGTTTAGAACCAATACCGCCCATACCAATACCACCAGTGCTGCCTATGGCAGCACCACAACTACTAACCATAAGGCCACTCAATGATGACGCTCCATTATTTATTGATTGCCTGTTATCATAATCATGCATACTAATACTACTGGCACTGCTATTACTAGTCGTTGTTGTTGCTGTTGTTGTTACTGCCGCCGCTGCAATGCTGTTGACATTACAAACAGAACCAACAGCACCACCAACACCAACTCCACCTATTCCTACATCAACTGTTGCTGTCATTTTACTACTGCTGCTACCATTTAAGCTGCCTGTGACAGTTGAGCCGGCATGATACAATTCACCCAATGTTGTTGGGTGTTGTGGTGGCACTGAAGCTGCTAGTGGCTGCAAAGAAGAACCGTAACTACTACTATTACGTTGTATGCTCGTTGTTGCATTAGTATGTGTTGCTGTAGATGTGCTATTGTTTTGGCTGTTTTTCAATTCGATTGCTGTTGTTGTTGCTTGAACTGGAATATCCGAACTACTATTCATGATGTTTGAAAGTATCCCACTAATCCTTATCTACTGAGTCTATTTTCTTAAAGTGATTGATTTAAATTGAATTTTTCTTTTGCAACTTTTTTTTTTCTTGTTATTTCTATGGCTGTACAAACAAAAGCATACATACATACATATATTGCTACTATTTCCACTTCCAACTATGCTATTATCATCAATATAGTAGTAGTATGGCTGAGTGTAGAAGAAAAAAGAGTATGGATTGGTTTGGTATTAAGAAGATTTTAGACTTTTTCTCAGTTTCTTGTTGTCATTGAAGACATATTTTCATTGTTTATTTACTATTTGAAATTCCAATATACTATGTAGCTTCCTTTTTATTCTCTTGTATTTTTATTTCACATTTGATTTGTTAATTGAATTTCATTGTTGAGTGGAATTAATCTCTTTTGTAAAGTCAACTGTAAGCTTTGTTTACTTTAATACGCTGGAAAAAAAAAGAGGAAAAGAAATTTTAATTAAAAACAGAATAATCAAAATAAAAAACGATACACTTTTAATAAGGAGAGAAGAAGATACATTGAACTTTAGAGCGGAAAATTAATAAAAAGTAAAATGATTCGCAATGTTATGTTAAATTGTAAAAAATAGATATTTTGAGGATTTTTTATGGATATTATGGATAGAGATGTACGCTAAATGGCAAACATTTTAAACAGACATAACAAATATTGTGTATTTGAATAATAGTAATAGAAATGGTGGGGCACACCTTGCCAGAGATCCTTACAAATTTACACCAATGGCTGCAAGTTAGATGGAACCGTTGGATATGAAATTTATTTTAAATCAATCGTAGTATACCGGTCTATCAGGCTACCCAATATCTACAACGCCTTTCAGGCGTAAGTGTCGGCAATAAGGGCTGCGGGGAAAATTATTGCAGCGAAAATGTTCCTAAGCCCAAAATTACCAGACTTTCCGATAGCCAGGTGGCTTTCAGAGCATTGGATTCTAATATAATGACCTCCAAAGAAGCATACAACTGTCGCAGATAGCTCATATAGACTGATACATAGATACCGGGATATACATAGATACATAACGAGCGGATGAAGTAGCCAGAAAGGGCAGAACCATCAAATTCTCTGATGAATCCCGGACATTGGAGATCTTTTTGGGTATATGCAGGCTTATAATTGACAATAGAATATTGTCAACAGTAGATGGGCAGATTTCGGACATGGGCAGAACGGCGTAAAAAAATCTGGCTAAGGCTGGATAGAAGGCGCGCGGCAGCTCTGCTTAAACTCCTAAGATGTAGTGCCAGCACTCTTGTCGAAGTTATTACGGGGCATTAACTTATAGGAAAGTATGTATGAAAGCGGTCTTGACATCTACCGCCGCTAGATTCAATTAACCTTATAGGAAAGTATGCGAGGCGTATTGGTCTTGGACGACTTACAAATGATTTCTGTGGAAGCTGTGGAGATGAAAGAGAATGTTCTTCACCTACTGTGCATATGCCCGGCACTTGATTGGAGGAAAAGGAGGCATCTGCATGATATTGGTTATCGAAGTCGCTTTAGCAGAAAGTCCGAGTGGTTCCTGGACTAGGAAAAAATAAGAAACTGTAGTATCACAATGGGACCTGTGAGCATTCTAAGTGTGTCCCCTTATAACTTTATTGAGGAGACAGCCATTTTAACCTACCTACGTAATAATACTTTATTTTAAAATAAAAAAACCGATAGTTTTAAAGTGTAATACGATAATTTAAATATTTTTTATTTGTCCTAAAGAATTAAGTTTAACTTTGAAACAATAAACTTAACGTGTTTAAACGATCTGAATTTTTATAAATAAAATTAAAAAGACATTTCAACATTTTGATATTTTTCCGAGTACATTAAGAAATATGAGTGCAGCAGAAAAAAATGCAATTCGATTGTTTTTAATGTTTAAATTCCAATTCAACAAAAGGGCTCAAATGAAAATATTTTAAATTATAAACAATAAAATATGTTGGCTTATAACATAAGCCCAAATCGAACCATCTATAATTCACACACACTGCACTTGTCGTTAATTTAAATTCCTAAAACCTGACTGGTGCGGCATACAAACAGTAATGCTCATCGTTCAATTAAATCCATTAAGGAACACACATTCATAATAACAACAAATTAACATTCATATCTTATGTCATTCATAATAGTCAAGTAACTTCTAATGCCTTTTATTACACTGTTTATAACTCAAACGTAATATGAATCATTGATTTTTTGTTGTTCAAACTATAAGTCTTTCCATACAAATGACTAAATGGCATATGAGTGCATGCACCAATACAGCATCGAATTATAACAAAAACGATTTTTGATTCATTAATAAAAACTGAAATGCCTTATGTATATATGTATGTATGAAAATAGATAATGTACATACATACATACATATGTATGTATATGTAGTTGAATGAGAGAAACTCGGGTCAACCTCCCCCCAAAGTCATTCGAAGATTAAGTCAAATGAAAAAACTAAACAAAACAAAATGAAAATAAACAGCAAGCCAAGCCGAGTCACAGGCTGTAAGAAAAGTCCTTGCAATCTAAAACCATCATTACCCCACACTTAATGTGTACTCTCACAACAGCAGTGCATAGAGTGTTACATTGACATCAGGCATGGATGGTAAAGTAGTCTGTCTACTATGCTTGTACTACCACTTGAGAATGCAGTCAGTCAATAATATTTCTCGTAAACTTGGCCTCGAAAAAAAAAATACAAACTGAATACAAAAAGTATTACAACAAAAGCAAGCACAGACTGTATATAGGAGATGAGGTTTTTGGATAATGCGAGTGTATGCACAAAAAGAAATTCCAAGCATTCATATTTTAATATTTGCAAAAAGGGTGTTCTACGTGAGACTGTAATTCTCAAATGTATGTGAAGTTAGCTATGTTAACAGTTAGCTATGTCAAATATAAGAATTTTTAGTGAATTGGATAGCTATTAGATCAAGGATTCCAAAACAGGTTTCCTTACTGTAGACTGACCGTTGGGACAGGAGCCAGCCAGCTAGCCAGCGAAACTTTATTTTTATTGAGGCGTAAAGGTGCCTTCCATAAATATATAAAAATTTAAAATATGTGGTTTTCGTACCTAGTGGGCTGCATAGTCCTAGTATTAAGGATTTCAAAACAGGTTTCCTTACGGTCGGGTATTACTTGGAGTCGGAGATGTAGGCGAAAATGTATCAAATTAGCAAAAAATTGTTCACCATATAAATCGCTCAAAATCGGAAAAAAAGACTTTTGGGGTAATGGACCTAATGGGCTAGATAGCTGTGGTATCAATGATTTCAAAAGTATGGTCGAGCTTTACTTGGGAACGAAGATATATATATCTGATAAAGTTAATTGATTTCTTTAAATGAGAAACAAAGAAACGTGCAAAATGCTCGCAATGCTTGTTGTTTGTCGATAACATGCGTTTTCTTCGATGTCTGCCATTTTGGGAGCCAATAACTTGCATTTTTTGGTCAAAAACATGACTTTTTCTGGTCGATGACTTGCATATTTTGGTCGATAACTTGCATATTTTGGTCGATAACTTGCATTTTTTTGTTTTTTTTTTTTGTCGATATCTTGTATTCTTTTGGTCGATGAATTTTATTTTTCTAATTTGCATTTTGTTGTGAACGACTTGATTGTTGGTGACTTGAATTTTTTTCCGATAATTTGCATTTAATGGTTGCCTGACTAGTATTGTTTGGTTGGATGATTTGCGTTTTTTAGTCGCTGATTGGTATTTTACATGTCAACATGCTCTGCAAGTCTACTTTTGACACTAAATAATTGGAGTTTGAATCTATTTCTAATATAATCAGCCAGTTTTCCATGGCAAGTTCGGAGGAATTAACTCCTGAAAGTTGCAATTCAATCGATCCTACGTATCACTCTTGTGAATGACATCGTTATTGCCCAATAAAACTTCTCCGATTAATAGTCATTTTCCATAAGATCTGTACGACTGCGGTTGATACAATTGAATACAAGTCAACTAATAACATCAAGGACGAGTGACATCAAATATGAAGTAAAAATATCGAAGAGGAACAATGCTTGAAAACGTTTTTACTTAACTTAGATAATGTTATGGCCTGTTGACACGAGAGGCAGATGGGTTCTTGGAATAAAATTGGTTGGGTTTTTACCATAGGCTTGTTTCGTTCCACACGTGCATCACAACGGCTAGGCAAATTGCAGGCAATGATATAAGATGTAGCATTAAACTGTTGTGTTGAAGTGGAAACATTTGTTTAGAACTGAATTTTCCACTCATGAAACTTTAAACCACTTTGCAGGTAATTTGTATTCAAAAAAACAGACCCTTTGGCAACCCCCTTTAGTTACATGAGACCGTATGATATGAATGATGCAGCATTAGCAAACGCAGCATCATTAAACGAACAGAAAGAAAGAAAGAAAAAAAAAAGAAATGGCAACAGTGAAGTTGAAGGTGGTTTAGGCTCATAAGGCTTATGTGAGGCTGAATGAAAAACTGGCTGGCTGGCTGGCTGGCTAACTAAGCCGACACTGGCTTCTGGTAAAATAAACAAAGAAGAGAACGACAAGAAGAAATGGATGGAAAACACTACAGCAGCGAAATCACTGTCGATATACACAAACAACAAAAGTACGCTGAAGAAGAAAAAAAAGTGCTGAGAAATCGGTTACAACAAATGACTGCAGCATATGCACAAATACAGAAACAACAACTACCTTTACTTTGCTGTTTGGAATTCATTCTGCAATTAACAAATATTTATCCCACCATCAGCATCCATCTACCTTCCCACCCCAAACTGGCAAAACGAAAAGGAAGAAATATTTGTTTTCTTTTTTCCCAAAGTCTGTAAAACATTGCAAATTTTTAAAGGGGGTTTGGGTGGGACAGTGTTTATGGATTGATGATAAAGGCACACATACACACATACACACACTCACACACACACACACTCACGTTAGTTCACTTGCCACATACTAAAACTGCCTCTTTTTGATCATCTTGCCGTCTGCTTTTTTTTGGTTTGCTTTTTTGCAATTTTATGTTTTTTTATGGAACACTTGTTAATTTTTATTTCTTTTCTTGTATTCAGCACACAACAATTGAAGAAAATGTATTTGGAAATTTATGAGTAAAGAAAAGAAATGAAAATTTCTTTTGAAAAAAATCAATAAATCACTACCGTTTTTACTTCCTTCCTGTCATCGTTGTTTTCACGTTTAAATTTGTATCTATTGCTTCACTTTTCTTATATTTTTTTTTTCTTTCCTTTTTCTCATGCAGCCCAATTCACACAGAAAATCTTAATCATTTAATTAAATTTGCTTACTTTTCATTATTATTTCTTTTTATTTCATGTAAACACTTCTCAAATGCATTCAAATTAATTACTATTTTATTGTTTTATCTCTTCTACAAATTTTCTAAAAGTTTTTTTTTTATAAATTTTTTATATTCGTTCCGCAAAATCAATTTTTCACAAAATTCCTGTCCGTCTTCTTCTCAACAAAAAGAGTGTTTGCCAAAACCAACAAGAAAAAACTTTATGATTTTCTCTTGCCTTTTTTTTTGTTTGGGGTTTCATTGTTGTTTTGTTATGGTCTGACGTTCGTAGTGGAGGTGTATATGTAGCAACAGCTGTTTAAATTCAACACACTTGTAGCGGGTGGTAAAGCAAACATAAAACAGGTACGTTATTTTTCATGCAATTCCAGTGTTGCCATATTGTTTATTTCAAATATGTATGAATTTGAAATATTTTCAGTAGGTTAGGTTAGAGGACATGCTACTGTCGGGCAAGACAAGCACAGTACCCGGAGGTTGAAATTAATCCATTGTACATTGTCCTTAAGGGAGGAAGGAAATAGAGGATATAGGAATGCAGGGAAGGGGAGGGAGAATGGGAAACGGAGGAATTACATTTAAAGAAACAGACACAAAACAAAAGAGGTTGAGAGTGCGACTACACTTATGAAGCCCTAGCACCTCTTCACCAGCCCAAGCTGCTAATGAATCTGAGGAGAGACTTGATGTCGGCTCTCGACACAGAACTCAAGCTCTCATAGAAAGCCCTGCCAAGGGTCCTCAACCTACCAAGGGCTGGGCAGTTGCAGAGAAGATGTTCGACAGTCTCCAACTCCTCCTCATTGCAATATACCCTGCAATAGTTCGGCTGGGACCTATTCCAAATCCCCGTCAGCGACCTAATCTCGCAGTCCCCCGTGATAAAACTGACAACCAACCTTAAGCTGGCCTTAACCAAGCCCAGCAGCCACTCTGTCCTCTTGCTGTCCATAGCAGGCCATAGACGCCTAGAAACAGAACAACCCGATCCGTTCCCCCAACGCCTCTGCTCTTCCCTCCTGACCCATCCATCGATGAGGCCATAGAGGTGGCGGACTGGGGGGGTCAGGACCAACTGTCAAATCGCCAGCCCGAAAGCGAACCTAACCTAGCGAGAGCATCCGCCGTCTCATTGACCAGTATTCCGCTGTGACCCGGAACCCAGCATAGACGGATAGGGTTCGGTCCAAAACTTCTTTAGTAAATATATAAAATATCTTGTCTCCTTGTAATTGTAAGATATTTAGTGTGGAGGAATAAAACGAAAGTAGTTTCTTAACGTCCAGGATCTCCTCACAGCAAGAATGTTCGACAGTTTTTAATTTCGCGTAGTATAGGTACAGTTAACAGAGAGGTTTAAATGATTAATTAAACATAGAAGTTTCGGAGTGGATACTGAATTAGGCCTAGGATGAAATAATTCTTTGGGAGAAGACCCATCATGATACTTCTAAAAATTATTTTATTTCAATTTCACAATTCTTAATTAAAACAAAATAAATTCACAAATTTTCAACATAGGTTGTTAGATAGGTCTCATGTCTATCGGTATGCAGCTATGAACTTACCCTTTGTGATAGCGATCATACTATCTAAAGGAAATTTATACACATTATGGCCTTCCAGTCCACTCTTCTGAGGTGTTGTAAGTTTGATTCAACTTCTTTGCCTAAAAGTTGAGATCTAAAGCTTTACTAAAATGATGCAAGTCTTACTAAAAAGTTATTTCACGTTATTAATGCTTGAATCTGATTTTCGCTAAATATCTGTAGAAGCTTCATGCACAAATCGTTTCTATCCGTCTTCCGTCCGTTCCCACACAAAACGATTAGTAACGGCTATATCAACTCAAGACTTGACAAGTTTTAATCAAAGCATAATAAATCGATCAATTTCAACACTGAATTTTTTTGAGTGTAGTTGCTATTAAACATCCATAAAAGGAAAATAAACAACAAGCATGTAACAGAATAACAATAGCAAAACAAAAAACAAAAGAAGAATGGCTCCACAAAAAAAAAAGCTGGCAACAAGCAAACTTAACCCCCCCATCATAAACAACAACAACAAAATAATGATTTCTTTATGAAGCGCAAACGCGGAGAGTGAGTAGCAATTATGAGAAAAAGTGAGAGAAGAAGAGAGTAAATTTAACGTAACGTTAGCCAACAACATTAACAGCACCAACAGTTAAACGGAGTAGCTCAAACGGTAGAGTTCGATAGAAAATATTAAAGCGCATTGAAAAGAACGGCATAAACAAGTTAAAACTGAAAAGCTGCTAACAATACAAACTTATTAAAGTATTTGTTAAACAAATAAATACTAATAACAACAACAACAATAAGAAAATTAATAAAGAATAAAAACAATTTCGGGCTGCTACAATAATTAAAAGCAAGTGAATAAAAGTGTTATAAAAAAAAAAATGGTGGAGTTTCTTTACACCTGTGTTTTAGGCGGCCGCATATATGTAGACGCCATGACAACAATGATATAAATTAGATTAATTGGAAGAATAGAAAGAAATAGAATGGATTTGCTAATCAAAATGGCAAGATTAAGATGTTGTTTGATAGACAAGGAGAATTTTAAATAGTTTCGGTCATAAGTTTGCAAGCGCCATTAGAAAAGTAAAAGCAGTTTTCTGTATAAAAAAAAAAACTCCACTTCTTGATTTTCTTTTTTGTTTTCGTTTGTTCTGTGTCTGTTCTTTTCGTGTTTATGTACCTATTCCAAAGATGATTCTGCCAAAATACAATATTTAAGGGTTGCTTGTGTTATTTTTTCTCCCTTTGACTTTTCAGGACAAATGACCTTTCTAAGCTATAAATGGTGTTTATGACTTTTTGACGTTTTACATTTAGCCTCTCTCTCTCTCTCAATTTCAATTTGGTTTTCAATTCCTAGTTGTTTTTTTTTATTTTCATTTAAGCATGCTTAAGAAAATTATTTGTTATTGCCGCTGCAACTAGCCTTTGGTATCCAACGGATACAAACAATAATTTGTTGTTTATAATGTTGTGTGTGTTATAAAAAATTTCGTAGGGTGCTTTACAGGCATTTTTCGTTTTATTCTGTTCTACATTCAATAAATAAAAAAAACATACAAAATATGCCCTAAAAATGCAAATATTTTAATAAAAAAAAATCAATAAATTGAAAAATGTTTAAATAAATTAATTTGCGTGTGTGTAAGTTTTTTAGCTAAAAAATAATAATAATAATAATAATCTATTCTACTGCGTCTCTAGAAGATTTATGTATCTATAAGAGATAAAAAAGTACCCTAATAAACCTACAATCAAATAAAATAAATCAATAATACAATTGAGTGCCAAAATTAAAAAAAAACAAAAAAAAAGTTTGTTGAAATAAAAAATAATTCCATTAATCTTTAAGAATTTTAATTAAAATTGCAAATACATTTTGTATCTATTTATGTTATAATTGCATCTCTATAAATTCATCTTTACTTAAAGGTAAGACGTTTTTTTTTTTACAGTAGCATTAACCGTTTTTCGAAACTCACAAAACCATAACGTTCACAAAAAAAAACAAAAAAAAAAAATTGAAAAATTATGATTTTCTTATTATAAAGCAAAAAAAAAATATATTTTTTACTTCATATAATTTATCATTTTAGGCTTTTCTTCTCAAGCAGCATTCCGTTTGGCTTGTGGATTTATTCCTACCATTCAGCCATTCCCTTGCTGCTTTTCTTTTACTATTTCTTCTTTCCTAGATTTTGTTTTAACCGTTCCAAGCGAATGCATCTGTTTGTAACGTTTAAATGCTAACTTTATGCGGTTTTAATTGCAAATGTTTAGGTTGCTGCTGTTGTTGTTGTTATTTTTATTATTTTTTTTAATTTTCTAAACAACAAATTGAGAACAGTGGTTTATAACGGTATAAAAGAAAAAGATTTTCAAATAATTTTTGACCTGATTTCAATTTACTTTTATTTCTGAACTTACAATATTGATACAATATTAGGAAACGTTAAAGGAACCATTTGTTTTCGGTCCAGGTAAATAAAAGATTTTACATTTTCCAGACAACCATCAGACAATATACAGTGCTATTCAATAATACAGATTCACAATGATCTAAATTCACAACCAAATCTATATTTGCAATTAATTAAAGAAGAGGGACTCTTCAAATTTTTGAAATATTAAGGAATTATATTCATAAGAGGTCAGCAAACAAAGTGCAGTTATATTTTTAAATAGCCTCCTTTGAATAAGAGCTTAAGATATAGTAAATCTTTCGGAGTGTAGAAGAATCTAATTTTTTGAAG
Organism: Sarcophaga peregrina; assembly: GCA_014635995.1. Lineage (NCBI taxonomy): Eukaryota > Metazoa > Arthropoda > Insecta > Diptera > Sarcophagidae > Sarcophaga > Sarcophaga peregrina. The sequence goes on along the minus strand of CM025790.1, from coordinate 42,559,573 downwards.
AGCACTGTATATGAGCGGTTAGATATTCCACGTATTGAAGTCGTCATAGTCTAGTAGGTAGTGTGTTGGCCTATTGGACGTAAGGCCACGGTTCGAACATCTCCAATAAACCAAAATTTGAAGAAATATTTCTTCGGCGACCGCCTCTAATCAAAAAGGTTTAAAAAAAATCTGTTGTTTAAAGTCGAGCTTAAGCTGTCGCCACAATTGTTTTAAATTAACACATATAAGATAAGTGGTGTGTGAAGCTGGGCCGTAAACCTGACTGAATGGTTGTAATGACCAAGTATGTATGCGTATGTATATTGTCAATCCCACTACAGAGGCCGACAATTCAACCATGCGTAGCTTTTCTTATATGCCCGAGGTATTATGCCCAAATGAAAATACGTTATTCCAGTATTCCATGGAACTATTCGTATATAGACCTTTACTGGTATAACCTCCTATGATAATATCATTTTTTCTAAAACCAATATTTACGGCAAACGAATCGTTGAGCTGGATCTCAAGTAATGCAAGACCGTTAGTATCTAAAAAAAGGCTCGTTAAAGATTGTATTATAATTTCACTCATACATCGCAGCGTCCTTCAGATAGCTTCGAATGTTAAGCGTAGTATAATAAATATAAAAAAATATTAAGCAGAGAAATGAACCAAAGTGCTCATTTTAAACAAATCGACAGTTCCTTCCTTCTTTTAGGGTATACGATGAACACAATCCCTAGTCCTCTTCATGCCATACATATATTTTTATATATTTTTTTTACTGTTTCTATCAGTTTAGAGAGTGGCTTTGCTTTGGCAATTGATTCCTATAAGAAATAAACAAAGAATACTCTGCTTGTACAATTCGTCCTTTAAACGCTTATTCAGTGCAAACTATTTATGAATATATGTTGATAATAAATCGTCCAAGTCCTTCAATTATGTATTACTTTTTATTATTATAATTGTGATGAAGAGGTGCTTTATTGTACTCCTATTACTTTTCAACTTTGTTCTATACATACATTCCACATGTAAACCGTTACTCCACAATAATTTGATTTTAGCATTCCACTGTATGTTTCCTGTATCCCCCTTACCGGTAATATATTTTCGTTAATTTTTATACTTTTTTTATATTTTTTTTCTTTAACAATTTGTTCCGTTTTCAAATTAAAATGCATTTCAAATTATACTGACTAAATAACTGCTTCGTTAGTTTCCCCATTTTAACACCATAATTGTGGCACTAAAAACAGGGAGAGAGAGAAAACAAGACAAATTTTACCGCTTTAAACATGACGTATACACTTCAAATATACATGCAACTGATGGATACCCAGTTGTGATGACACATTTACAATTTGTACGTTGTCATGTTAAATTGTCTCAATTTTTATTTTTTTTTTACAATAAAAAAAGAATTAAATGTAAAATAATTATGCACTTAAATTATGCAGGGTCATCAAAAATGAAAGAAAATTTTGCGAAACTCATAAAAGAAAATAATAAAAATTGGGTTATTTTAATTTTTTATTATTTTTCGCTTTTCTTTTCTTTTTGGGCAGAAGCAAAAAATAAAAAAAAGTTGAAAAAATTCTTCATTCAGCTTAAAAATTAATATGAGCCTGAAACCTGAACGAAGAAAACATATATTGCTTGTAAACATTTAAAGTTTTGCAACATGTTGCTATGAAAGTTACATTTTGTGAATATTTCGTCCCAGATTTATAATTTTTAATGTAGAAAACAAATACTTGATACAGTAGATAAGGACATATCGCTCCTTTATTGCAACTTAGTCATATCTCAAAAAATTAAAAACTGCTCTTTTTGACCTTCTGTACATGTTGAAAAAAAAATCAATTTTATATCCCAAGCCGAACCGAAGTTATAGGGAAAAGTGTTTGCTTAAATTGTAACCTAAATCGCATTTTGCCAAGTTCAAGTTTTTTTGAGATATGACTATGTTGCAATAAAGGAGCGATATTTTCTGAAATAAAATAGTTAAACATGCTGTTGTAAAAGTTTTCTTTAGTTTCTTTAAGAACTATAGCAGTGTCCCAAACCATCTGCAACATAGTTAGTTTCCATTATGCCATTGCTCATATAGTTTTACCAATTTAGAAGCCTCTTAATCTATAGTACCAAATGCTTGTATGTTAGTTTAATTTGTAATCTATCGTTGCTTGAGAATAACTATTCCAACTTAGACGCCTGTCTTGTAGTCAAGCACTTAATAACTACTTCAAGACAGTTTTAAGTCCATATACATACAGATATATATGTACATATAATTCATTTAACCCTTTAGCCAGTATTACGACCTAGTTTCTCACACCACTTATGCTGTGTGCTTTAATTTTATACATGAGAGGCGGGACCCCACAGTTTAAAGTCGACTACGACTGACAGAGTTTTGAGAAACATTTTATTTACTCTCAGACTTTTTGCCAGAAGTCTGATAAGAAGAAATCGCTGTGGATATATTTTTTCGTAATTCGTATTGTTGGTGATGTGTGACCTGGGGGGGCCTCACGTCTAATAAACCAAAAAATTTCCTACTAAACTACATTAAAACTAAGCTTTATTTCTGACAGCCTAATAGGTAATTCATTAATACGTAGGCCCAGACTTAAAGGTCGAAACTTGAGTTTTGGATTTTAGTTTCCCTTCATTATATCGACACCTCCGTTCTATAACAAAAGTGTGTTTTGAGTTATGAGCTCTCAAAGATATAATAAGAAAACCTATCCTAAGGCTTGTTCACCAAACAAACGACGTTGTGGTATATCACCTTACTTCGGTTCTTACAAAATTTGATTTTATTATGCTTTCACAAATAGGCATTTACATAAAATCTACGTCTTTGATAACATTGACGATTTGATATATCGTGACTTTTATTAGCAATGACTGAATACGGCAGCAATACTCTCCCTGATACGAAATGCATACGGTTTGGTAGTCTTATGCCTCCAGTGTAACTGCTGCTAAATTTGATCTCAACAGCTGGCTAATTAAGTGGATGATGTGATGGATTACGATGGTCATAAGCTGGAGCACGAATTCTAATTATAAACTCCAAACATTTCCTAGACTAATTTTATTTTTTGCCCTGAAAAAACTTAGCAAAAAACTATCCCGTTTTTTAAATTGTTTTTTGTGAATTCTTTAAACATCATTAATAATATAAAAGCAAAAGCCATAATAAAGTTTGGTGCTCCAAGAGGCAGCCTGAATTCATAACCATTTCCTATTATAACTGTTTATTTGCTATTAAAACAGTTGATTTGATTTGCTTACCTGTCATAGATTTGCTACTAACCTAACGAGATAAATTTTAATTAAAACAATTTATTTTCTTTTTTTTTATTATTATTATTATTACACATTCTATAGTAAACCAGAACTCAACGTTGATTACGAAGATTCTAATTAAAATAATCAAGAATCATTTAATACAATACAAAGAGTCAATTGCAATTATTAGCATGACCAGTTCAATTTCTAGTAAAATAGAATAAAAAGTAATAATAAATAGATAGATAGATAGATTAGTCATCTAAAAAATAATAAAAAAAACCGACTTGTCCAACAATTATAATTAAAAGCAGTTTAATAAAGGAAATGCTTGGAGTTAAGTGAAAGGTAAAGGAACTTTAAACTTTTTGAAATACTCGATAATTATCAGCGTAAATTGCTATACGATTAGCAAAAAAAAAATCAAATGGATATTAACAAATATGTTCGTAAAATGAATAATATAATGCAATATAATAATTCAATTACTGTGTTAAAAAGAAAAACAAATAAATATTAATTGTGAACAGAGTCACGTTTTATTTACAAAAAACTATTTCAATTATTTACACGTTTTATTAAAAGCACACAGTAAAATAATGTTACTTGATTTGAAATTTTTTTCAACTTTACTTAGATTAAAAGTAAAGTACGATTTGTTTTTTTTTCATATCTCTATTTCTAAATGTTAATGTGCTATTTAATAAAGTTCTAATTTTTTATTGAACCGCTAAATGTATACAAATTTCCTGGCAACATGTTGCGAAAAAAAATATAGAAGAAAACTATGCAATAATCAAAACTTATTCTATTTTGAATAAATAAATTTTAATAAGATTTAGGACATGGACATGAGCGCACTCCTTAGATGCAAACTTATCAAGAAACTGAGTAGTTCTAGCCTTTTAATGTAAAAAAAATGTTTCTTGTTTTATGAGAAGACGAAGACATTCATTCCAATGTGCTATCGCATAACAATATAACAACATTTTTCAATTAAAAAAATTTTAAAGATAAAATTGTAATTAAACTTTATTTATAATTTTTTTTTAATGTTTTTAATATTTTTTTTTTTTAACAAGAATCAATATTTTATTTTATGTTTCTTATTTTTTTTTTTTTTTTTATTATACACCCCAAGAAAATATTAGGGTTTGGTTTATCATCTTTAGTATTATACTGTAAGATTTTCTTTGAAAAATCAATTTTATTTAAACTTTATAAAAGCCACAAAGTTATTTCCTGTTTAATGTGGTTAAGAAATGATGGAAAAAAATATAATAAATAATAAAATAAAAAAAAAATAAATACTCATTATAATGAAGATGTGATTTTTTTCCATTAAAATACATTAACAATCCTTTGTTCTTAAACGCCTTCAACAAAGTGGATGTTTGGTTGAATACTTTTCCTCTTTTTTTCTCTACAACAAAACGATTGAATGATGAAAAAAAAAAAATAAACAATAAAAGCAAAAATAAAAACAATTTTCAAACTCGATTCAAAAATTCTTCAAACAATTTTTTCTTAATGCATCATCATCATCATCGTGGTGATGATGGCCAAACACATCGAACAAAAGAAAATCGAGGGAAAAAAGTTGTTCTACTGCTTTTGTAACCAAAAAAAAAAAAATTCCAACATTCGTAAGGCATCGGTATATTTGGTATATTAAATCCTATGTAACCTTTAAAATTTGAAAAAGAAAAAAATAAAAACATTTAAAGAAATTATGTTACAATAGGAAATCGATAAAGGCTAGTAGTTAGTGTGTTGGCTTATTAGACCTGAGGCCGCAATTCAAACCTTATGTCTGGTATCTCGAATAAAACGAAATACAGTCAAACTTCTATAAATTGAACTTCTATTACTTAAGTCTTCTATAAGTTGAAGCGCAGCAACAGCACCTTAAAGAGAAATTCTATCTAGTTTTGCTTCTTGAAGTTTCCATAAGTTGAAGTTTTTTTCTAGATAATGTTGATTCAATTTATAGAAGTTTAACTGTATGAAGAAATATTTCTTTGGCGATTTCCTTTCAGCAGATTTTCGTCAAAAGATCTGAAAATAAATAAAATTGCTTTGAAAAGTGTTTGAAAAATCTATCGTTCGAACTGTAGGTCCCACCATTCAAGTATAAAATTAACGCACACAACATAAGCGGTATGAGAAGCTAGGATGTAATCCAGATTGAAGAGTTATAGTGAACAAGTATGTACTACGTTGCAATACTTTTTATAGAGAAGAGATTAGTTTTTTGAAAGAGTTAAGCATAGGTTCTAGTACTAATATGCAGCGCCATCTAGGGTTTTTTTTTGGTTTTTTTGTTTTATTAGCCTAGGCTACTGCTAGGCTTTCAGATCTCTCATTATTTCGTTTGACCTTTTGCCGCAAGTATCAATTTCCACATTTGGAGAGTTTTTCTGCCGGTTTTCAGATGTGGTCACCTACATCGAATTAGCACAGACATCAACTACTTATAATCCAGTGTCGAAGCTTTGTATACAGAAAAGATTCTTGGCCAACATTATCTCAAAATTTATACATTAAAATTGACTTCATTCTTGATTCTAAAATTCGTAACATATTCGCCAAAACTGGTTTAGCCTAAGATTAGCCTCCGACTGATTAACATAATTTTGAGAGAGACAAATGCGTTTTAGCAAAGCCATGTAAATTATTCAGCAACTGCTGGATACGACTCCAGAATTTTTAACTCAAAGCATACTTAGCGGTTGAATCATTAATATGCAATGCAGCACATGTTTCAAAATCTGTTTTCTTGGGATTTTTCAAAGAATCTATATCCTCGATATCATGTAAAGAGGCCCTAACTAAAGTTTTTTTTAATTTGATTTTTTTGTGATTCCAATACATTTAACACAAATACATACGCCTACTCACAAAAATTTAATAAAAAAAAAATATATGGAAGTTAGGGCCTTTCTACATGAGACCAACAATATATTCATCTTGATACCTACTTTAAACGATTGTTCTTTGGGTCTAGACTACTCGGCCAGAAGAATGCCAGACTCAAATCCCCTCTCACTCACTTTAATTACCAAGCAAATGAGATGCCAGATTTTGAAATATTTAAAAATGAAATGCAAATTTTAAGATTGTTTAAGAAAGTTCATGCGTTTTATAAAGCTTATGATATATCATTTGCTCCATAAAGGGCATTTGATATTCGTTTACCGCTTTTGACAACATTTTTCAATTAAAGCGTTTTTACCATCTTTTGGGGGGTATGTGTATTAAGGATGATGATGAAAATGTTACTTTTGTTTCATTTTTTAACGTTTTTCAGATTCTTTTTTGTTGTGTTTGATTTTTTTGCTACCCAACTTCTTTGCAAAACTGACAAAAATCTTATGAATCACGTTTTTGTGCATTTCGTTTGTTTTTTCGCTTCCTCTACAACCCATACCCGTAAAGTGGTTGCCTCAAACAGAGTGCATCAGCATCAACAATAATAACAATAACAACAACAACAACAGCATCACTGTATGAACAAATGAATACCTTTTATTTTCATTCTACTTGAGATGTGGGTCTCTTTTAGTGTTAAGAGGGCTTTGACTTGTAATTCTTGTGCATCTTTCCATGTAATGGGATCCATGGCATGCCACGTAATGTGGCCTATTGTTGTTGTTGTTGACTTAAGTGCATGAAGTATTAGAGAGAACAAAGAATCTGTACGAATAAAGAAAAACAATAAACATTTAAGATACAATGTATATATGTACTAACATATATGTACATATGTATTGTTTGTCTGTCCATACCTGCAGCTTGTTTCTGTTTTTCGTCTAACTAAAGTTGTTGCTGCAGTTGAATGTAAAACGAAGAAAAAAATTCGCATTTGCAGAATTACAGGATGCAGTGGCATGCAGTGAACGTTATGTTGTACTTCCTGCTATAAATTCTTGAAAGCAAAAATCCAATTTTTTTTTTTTTACAAACTGACTGTTAACCTGGTAAAATTGTAAACGGATTACAAACCATTGATCACATGCACGTAGAATGTATGCAAATGTAATTCAGGAAGTTACAAAATCGTTTAACTTAAGTTTACATAGACGGTATTTGCAAATTATAAGGCTTTCAACATAGATTACATATTTGAAAAAATTAAATCAACATGTTGCCTGCAACATTTGCGAAATATGTTGAAGCAATAAGTTGCTGTCAGCATTCAATTTTCTTTAGTAGGTTTTAAGAGGAAAATTTGTAAAAATGAATTAAACAAATACAAATTTAGACATAAGCACTGAAAACTTAAATTTTTAATGATATTTCATATACATTATAAAAAGGTAAATCAAACGAATCAAAGGAATCATTAGTTGATGTCTTGGCTTTACCTTTTACAATAATACCTTGGCATCATCGATTCTTTTTAAAAAATAAAATTTAATTTTGCAGTATTTTTATTTAAATCAAGTGTGGATGCAATCTATTTTATGTGTCTTAACGTCAAAACATTAGCACAGCTAAAAGAAATTTAAAATTTCAATAAAACAAAAATGATTTAAAACTTTTCCCGCAGTTTCTGTGAGTTAATTTTGTACAGAAGTGGCGGGACCTAAAGTTTAAAATCGACTCCGAACGCTGTAATGGTAGCGCCCTCCTCATTTTCAAAGGAATATGGGCCATTGATGCCTCCGCTGCGGTAGCCGCAACAAACAGTCATTCGTAATGAGTGCTTAGGCTTCTGTAAGATTTACTGAGACACAAATATGATGAAAATGAACTTCATTTTTCGCAAAATCGACGACATCATTCTGTATCTCTTAAATCCCAAAGCTGTTCAAGCATAAATCGATTCACACTATATAAGTGTTGTAATATTGCAACTTTTGAAGAAATTAAATTTAGTTTTCTTCTTTTTTTTTTTAATAGGAGAATATTTAATTAAGACCCTCCAATGATTTGTGCTATAAAAATTTTTTTATTTTCTTTTATAATCTACAAGGCACTTAAATCATTATCATAATTTTAAAGAATAGCTTTTAAATTGTTTTTATAAATTAAAAGCACTTTGAAAATATTATTATTTTTTTTTTTATTATATTGAGTAAATTTCTTAAGCATTTTTAATTTGTATTCAGACTTTGGGTTAAGTGCAGTATTTCTTAACTTTTTTTTTTAACTATTTTGGAGGAAGAATTTTTATTGCCTTATTATATTAGAAGAATACAGTTATAATACTTAAGCACGACACTTGAGTATACATACTATGTACATATCTAACTAAGACCTTAAAGTTTAACATTCATTTCAGTAGGTTTAATACGTATTGTTTTCAAATTTAATACTCGTGAGTATTAAATCATAATAAAAATATTTTATTTTGTTTATTTTTTTTTTTTTTTTTTTTGTTTGTTGTATTATTTTATTTATTATTTGGCACGTTTTTCATTTGTTATTCATTTCATTTCGTATGTTTGTTTTTTATTATTGTAGTGCTAATTTTTTTGTTGGTTTTTTCTTCTAATTATTCATGTATAAAATCATTTTTTTTTAACCAAAAAATATAGGCCCTGACTTTAAATGGCGCAAATTTTTGGTACTTTTATTCGCGTTTTTTTTAAGGTGATGTTCCAAAGCATGAAAACCTTAAAAAGCCGTTAAAGATTCTACTCTTTAATTTACATTAAACAATACTTATCACTTATGCTTTGTCCAAGTGACTGTTATTTGGTGGGAATTTTAACAGTTTTTTTTTCATTTAATTTACGTCAAAAAAAAATTTATTTTATTTGTTAAATTTCAACACGTAACCTCCATTTAAGGTCATGTTTATTTATTAAAACTATAATTTAAACAAATATTTCCTCTTCAATTCATAATATTCAATTATAATACACATTAAAACAAGTGCATAAAAAATGTTTGTAGAAAAATAAAACTCGGTGAAGTACAAAAAGTGAGGCTTCTGACTGAAAGCATATGCAACTATGATTTAAAAAATCTTATAATAGGAAATATGTCACGTCATTAGTAGAATGATTTCCTCGAGGAGAGCAAATTTGTAGAGAGTGTGTTGAAATTGTTCAAAAGGCCGATAGATGCACCTCATTCTTAAAACAGTTTCTGTGACGTAGACCAAATGACTTTCTTCTTTATAGTTTATTCTCCCATACGATTCAATTAAATTCCGTTCCAGAAATCTCCAACTGAACGAAATTTGAAATAACATTTCTTCGTCGTGTTCCATTCAGAAGATTTCTGGTAAAAACTCTCAAAGTAAATAAAATTGGCTTAAAAAGTTTCTCAAAAAAATCTATTCTTCGGAGTCGACTTTAAACTGTAGGCCCCACCACTCTTTGATTAAATTGACACACACAACGTAAGAGTGAGAAGTTAGGTTGTAATCCTGACTGAATGGTTGTAATGACCAATGCTTCGACTGCATTTCTTCTTGGACTCTATAATGAAGAAAAATATATCATTCTGATCCAAGAACGGAAGTCACTGTAGTCTAGTAGGTAGTGTGTTGGCTTATTAGACGTAAAGCCAGGGTTCAAACCCTAGGCCAGAGAAAAAGTATTTCTTCGGTGATTTCCTCTCAGCAGATTTCTGGCAAAATCTCTGAGAGTAAATAAAAATGCCATGAAAAGTTTCTCAAAAAAAATCTGTCGTTCGGAGTCGACTTTAAACTGTAGTTCCCTGCACAATTTTATACATAATTGACACACGCAACATAAGTAGCGTGAGAAACTAGGTCAATAATCCTGACTGAAGGGTTGTAATGGCCAATTATGTATATATATGTACGTATGATCCAAGAACATGGTCCATATTTTGTTTGAAAATGAATACGGCTCAACCATTACGGCTAATAGACCTTGATAAGCAATTTTTGTTTGTAACCTTCCTTCATGGTATTGACGTCTTATGCCACAGTCGATTTATTGCATTAAACGTTTGTTGACCGTTTAGTAAATCGAAATGATAATGTTGATGAATTGGCCTCCAAGAAGCTGTGCTTTGACACCGTTAGACTAGTTCTGTGGAGCGCCGTTAAAAAAGTGTTATGGCGACAAGCCAGAAACAAATTCAGTATTTGGAGGTGAACATTCGTGATGCCATTGCAAAGATACGACCTTGTATTCGGCGGCAATATAAATGAAATAATATTCCATTTCTAAACGAAACAATTGTATCCCACAACAAAAGAATAAATTCGCCAAAAAGTGCAAAACGCTTTTGGTTTATTTTATTTTCAAATTTAAATTTTAAAATAATCCACCTTTCATGCATGAAGGGTTAATATTTCTGTGCTGATGAGACACCTTACACGAATATTGCATTTCATTGCTATAGTTTTGATTTCTTTCGTCACCGTTTTCCTAAGGCTATCTCTTTGAAGACTACAGTTCACTCAGGTTTCTGTGCATTTGTCACAGCATTTCGTTATTATCCTTATTGATGAACCCTATATTTTATATCTTTGCCTTAAATTTCTTTCCATTGTTCTAGAAGTGTTTTAAGTTTTACATTGTATTCATCTCTTTTAAGTAGGAAAGTTGTGTCAGCTGAACTATAATCAAAGTCAAATAACGAAGTAGTAGTAAACGCATGCTCTATTTTTCTGATATTAATATTGTCGGGATAATGATCCTCCAACAGAATATCCAGTTTTATATTGGAATTGTGTTTGGTATTGACTTTCAGGAAATAAATCTTACAGCAGATGCATTAATGGTAACTCCTATTGTTTGCTTAGCTTTGAAAGTTAGCAGATATGATTATTAGTGAAGACTAATTTCTCTAAACACTATGCGGTATGTAGTTTTCAAATAAATCAATACAGTTAAGAATTTAATTTGCATTTTGTTTATTTTTTTTTTGTTTTATATTTATTATGCCGATTAAGATTTAATGTCTTATTTTTATTATAATTTTTATTTTCAATTTGCGTCAGTTATTTAAGTGGCTTTCACTTTATGTGGTCTCTACCGCTCAGTTATCCATCATTCTATATTAGAAAAGCAAAAAATATTGAAAAAGTGGTCATATGTTTGGTTCTATTAAATGGCCATAAATCAATTTTGTAATTGTCTACGTCTTCCTGTCATCCCGTCTACTTCCCTTCCCTCCAGCAATTGTAGTCGTTTTGTTTTACTATATCTCGACAACTGAAATAAATTTCAATTTATCTTATCTGTATGCCTAAATAAACGTATCTCAAGTGTATTATTTTTTCTCTATGCCAGTGTTGAAAAGAATTTTCATCATAAAAAAAAAAAGATAATTTTTCGATTTCATTGAGGTGACTCAATTTCAAATATTGCAATACAATCTTTATTTGTAATAGATTTTAGAACTGTTTAACACAATTGTATTTGCTTGTAAAAAAATAATAATTTTTCTTTACAAACTTTATAAATAAATTAAAGTGACTATGATTCATACAAATAAGTGAAGTGTTTTAGCATTTTTGTGGTTTTAATTTATTTACAAGGGAAACTTTTTTACATTCAGCCATTCAACCAAGAAAGTTCAATGATTGTCAATTAAAAGTTTCCTTTCCCACAATTCAAATTCAAAAAATAATTTTAGGGAAGAAATTTAATTTTAATAAGAAAAACGTTGATAAAGACATATTGAAAAAATATACTTTTTAAAAATGTTTTCTAATGTTCTTTCAACTTATGGAGATTTTTTCCGTTAAAACCTAGTACTCTGTTCAAAAGTTCAAGTAGAATGCTGTTAAAATACATGTTAAAAAATCACATGAAATTTTCATGCATCAAATGAAATTTTCTGTTAATTTTGTGAAAAACATATGAAATGTCTCTGGCAACATCATTTTTTCACACCGAAATAATCAAAGTGACAATTGTTTCACGAGGAATTTTCAATAACAGCTGATTTTAAAATTTAAGTCTATCTGCTATTATTGTTTTCCTATTGAAAAAAATTATTTACTTACTACTTGGCTACACGTCAAATTTTCCGTATGAAATAATTAATGTTTCTCAACATTTTTCACAAATTTGTACAGGTATAACTATTCAGCAACATATTGACAGAAACATGTTGACAGCAACATTGTCTCTAATCCCAAAAAATGTATACAAACTAATTCATGTTTTTCAGTTAAAACTTTCTCAGTATAAAAGGAGATGCCTAACATGTTGCAAAAATGCTTTGCCATTTCACCTTGAAAGGCTTACCAGACAAACAATGTTTGCAAATCGTTGAATTATTTCATCGTGCACTGTGAGTGAAACGGAAAACAGGCTTCAGCGAAAAAATGCATTTTTGGAGTAATGGATGCGATTACAATCAGAATTATCAAATTAAGTGTGCACAGTGATGATAGTGTGCACAGTGATGATAGTGTATACAGTGATGATAGTGTTTAAAGTGATGCAGTTTAAAAACTGACAATGCACCATCAAAGATGTACTATTTTTTATTGCTTGTAACGTTGACCGCTTCATTGGACCGTGCATTTTCTAAAACAATGGAAATAGTAACGTTATAGATGACTCTTTTGCCCAAAATGGAAGAGTTGAGCAACTTGCCACATAAAATATAGTACGTAGATAAACGAAGCCACGGGCAATGATAGGCATTGAAATCGAAAACTTTACTAATTTTCTGTGTCTTTTCAATTTTCAAAGCCCATATGGTTAAAAAAAAATCTTTCGCTAACTTTTACGATCCAATTACCTTTTTGGCTTAACAAAATGTGTCAACATGTTATGTGTTATATTATGTTATGTTAGAGGACGAGTACTTGTCAACGGCGACAAGTACAGTTCCCGGAGGTCGAATTGATCCATTGTACAACGACCTAGCTTCTCACACCACTCGTGTTCTGTGCGTCAATTTTTATACATGTGTGGCGGAGTCGACTTTAAACTGCCAACATGTTGCTTAAAACACTTTCAAACCGTTTTATATTTAAACTTTATTACCTATTCCATGTTCATTACATTTTTATAAAATGTTTTAAAATATAAATACGAGATGAAGATAGTAAGTTCGTTACTTCTTTTATGTTGCTTCTGACAAGGACCACAGGACCTATTAGTTGAAACAAAACAAAATGTTGCATCATTTAGTTTGTGTTTAACAGCTACTGAGTGATTTGTAGATAAAACGTAAAAGTACTTAAAAGCATTAGATTCCGAAACGCTATTTTATCCGCCGCGTTCTCCAAGCCAATGCTAGGTTGTGATCCTGACTAAAAGGTTGTACTGACCAACTATGTATGTATGTATGTGTTCTTCAAATTAAACTAAAGTGGTTTTTTTTTAGAAAACCTATAACCGAAATCTAAATTAAGAAATAATCTTTCATCATAATTATTTCAAATTTTTAGCAATATTTGTTTAGCAACATATGTTTAGCAACATATGTTTAGCAACATTGAAATATTGTTGTGAAACAAGGTATTGAAATCTATAGATTTCTTTTTATTTTATATTTGCTAATGCAACATCTTTAATGCCAGCAACATTTTCTTTTTATGATGCTTATTTTACATACAAAAGTCAATCTACTGACAAATTTAATTTGTTGCAACAAACAGACACTGTTTTATGTAGACTATCCAACCACAAATTAACACATCAAAGTCGGCTTTTGTAATGTTTTTTTTTTTTATTTTCTTATTTTCATTTTGTATTATTATTTGTTTTTTGTAGTCTATTCGTATTAAGATGTCATAAATCACACTCAATACAATGCGCGTGTGTATAACAGAAATCTAGAGGAATACAAGCGATATTGTAATACAAATCAAAATATTTATGATTTAACAATTGAGCCCCAAAACGAATGTGGCAAAATAGTTTGCTTGCACGTACTAAAAAAAAAACAACAACAATAAAATCAAAAACAAAATTACAAACTATGATGCGATGGCAAATGATGACCTCTTTCACGTTTTCTAAGAGATCTGAAAAAAAAGAACAATAACACAGAAAAATAAGATGCAACACATGTAAAACATAAAAAGATTTAAAAGTTGAATAGATTTAAAAAAAATATAAAATTTATGATAGAACTGATCTTTCTAATACAATGTATTTCAAAACATGTATGGATTTGAATTGGAAAAAAACAAGATTAAATCAAATGCATTTCACTTGATCATATAATCATATGCTTAAATGTTTATGAATTAGAAAGAAATTAAATCAGATTGTAAATCCAACAGTACGGCATGGAATGTTGTGTTTTTTTTTAACAATCGTATACACAACTTATCAGACATTTCCTTAGAAAAATCTTTTGTTAGATACTGTAACCGCCTTATTGACTTTCTTTCGTTTCATTTCACATGATGCAAATTATAAATTTATTCAACATTTCTCATTATTTTATATCATTTTTATTTATTCGTTACATTTATTAAAAATTTCGTTGCCATTCTAAATTCTAAGAAACATTCATGTATACAAACACATGTTCTCGTATTCATGCATTTGTTCTCTCCAGCATTTTGTGGGTCAATGTCTCAATTTGTGGCCATTAAAAAATCTCAAAGAAAAAAAAAAAAGAAATTCGAAATAAATAAAAATGCTTCTGAATCATTAGAAAAACATTTTAAAATTTTACCTTGATAGCCAATTAAAGTTTTAACGCTTGCTGCTGTATACAATTGGTGAAAATTTACCACAAAAATTTACTTGATTGGGCTTGGTGGCCATTTTTTCATACGTAAATGTTAATTAAAAAATTTTAATAAATATTTACCGGTGGCCGTTTGGTCTCGGTAATTATCCCTATGGTGAGAAAATATAATTTTTTTTAAAAATAATGTGTTATTTTCAATAAATAGCGGTTTTCGATATTTATTTAGCCAAATATTGCCATTTAAAATACAAAATTGTAAAAAGTCTTCACCTTAACTTGAAGGTGTAACAGATTGGTACTTTTTTTTTAATGACCAATTTGTAATAAAAGTGCATGATAGGGTTTACATTACATTGTAGCATTGTATTCAGTTTTGATCTTTGCTCTCCATCCGTCATGTTTTAAAATAATTACGAAATTTTAGAAAATTAACACTTTAAAGCTGAAAATCATTACCATTAACGGCGCCACCTTAGAAGATAATGGTTCTCAAGAACATCAGGGGCATTGGAATGATATCGATTTCTTGTACTAATACAGTCAGTTCCAGGTATTTGGACAATTATAACACAAACCGGCATACATCCATTGAAAGGACTATTATGACAGATACTCATTGATTGCTATCTAATGCCTTGGGTCATTTTATTTAGTTAATTTATGCGTGATGCAATGATAATAGTTATCGACAATAAACCTGATTATTCCACATTGAAAACCCGGATAAAGTTTCAATTTTATTAAATTACAAGGCCTCTGTTTCCCTCTAGAAAAGATTAGGTAAACAAATTAACACCGAACACTAAACTACATCTAATACAGAAGAAATTTTTCTAGGCATCCAATCGACGCCTCCGTTCTATAACAGTTTTAAGTCGAAAAAGTGTGTTTTGAGTTCTGAACTCTCAAAGCTTTCACGCCCCATAAGACTATATGTGTATTCTAAGCAGATTTTTCCCTACAACTTCGGAATGGATGGGCGCATCTTTACAAAGTTTTGACAATATTTAAAACGTTCTAAGTGTACTTAGAACGTTATAGAATGGAGGCGTCGCAATACGCTATTATTGACGTCTCATCATAACTAAAATAGATTTTCGACTTGTCGAAAAACGATTTCGATTTGTAAACGTTTATGGTATCTCTACGTATGAAGCATTGCATCTTTCTTTACACAGAACTGGATGGCAAGACACTGCTTATGGCACTTTTGCTTATCCTATTTGGAAGTCGACGTAGACTAGTTGGTAGTGTGTTGGTTTATTAGAAAAATGTTTTTTCGGCGACTTTTCTTTCAACAGTTTTCTGGCAAAAAATCCGAAAGTAAATAAATTTTCAAAGAGAAGTCTCTCAAAAATAAAAAATCATTTATTAGCAGGCAACTTTTGATTGTAAGTCACGCCACTCCTATATAAAATTAGCACACACAACTTCAGTGGTGTGAAAAGCTAGACTGTTATCCTGACTGAAGAATTGTAGTGACCGATTATGCACATATGTATGTGTAGGTATGGTTCCGGGTTATGTTCCTTTGGAAGTGGGAACTGAAATTGGTTCTAATATTGCTGGCCTTAGCCGAATTGAACTGTTAAAAGATTATGTCCAACATAATTAACAAAATCACCAAAATATATTAAATTATGGCTATCATTTGCAGTCGCCGTTGTCTAATATGTAGTGTGCTGGATTATTAGACTGAAGGACCCGAGTTTAAATCCCAGGTCAGCCATTAAAAAGAAAATATGAAAATATTTCTTCGGCGACTTCCTCTCAGCAGATTTCTGGCAGAAACTCTGAGAGTAAATAAAATTGCCATGAGAAGCTTCAAAAATCCGTTTGGAGTTGACTTTAAACTGACTTAAACGTTGACTTTTAAACGTGTATAAAATTAAAGCATACATCATAAGTGGTGTCAGAAGTTAAGTCCTAATCCTGACTGCAGGTTTGTAATGACCAATTATTTGTATGTATGACTATCATTTGATATATGAATCGTTTTATTCGATATCTTGTTGGCATTTTAAAGGCAGTTGTATTAAAAAACTTTTACAATATTTCAAAGATATTCGTGAGACTGTTACTAATATCACAATATTTGGAAATTCCAATAGTGGTACTTTCAGAACTAATTTATTTAAAATATTCATTTCAAAAGTTTTAGTTGTTGATGCATCTATGTGGTCAACGTCGAAGATAATATCTTAAAATATCTAGAAAGAATATTGACATTATCTTCTCCTTTACGCATGATCGAGAAGATACAAAGAAAATTTCAAATCCATAGATCATTGTCATGGTGTAAAGGGCTTTCAAACAAATCAACATATAAAGATTTTGTGTAGATACACAGTAAACAAAATTACATAACAGCACATTTGTTAAATAATATAATTAAATTTATTATATGTCATCTATGTATGTAATACAACAAATAATTATTGAAAACTGAAACCTCATAATATTTCTGTTTTCTTATTGTTTTTTGTTTTTTTCATTGAAAGCGAAAGAAACAAAAAATCGCCTCAATAAATATGACATCAAGTCTTAATGTCGCCTTTGGCAACTAAAAATGTATAGTTTTTTTTTCATAGTGACAACAAGACGTGTATGGTTCGTTTCGTGGCTGGCTGAGTTTAATTATTATCGTAGTAATTATCACCATCATCTGTATAGCAACATCATAGTTTCTACTGCTGTATCTCAATACTGTAACCACTATAAAGTGAAAGAAAACCTTGATCTAAGTATTCTTATAAAATTAAAACAAAAAATAGTACTCGTACTACGTACATATTGTACGTATGTACATAGCAGAAGTATAATATCGTGTTTATATATGAGGCATAATTGAAATTTAATATGGCAAGAAATAAACACACAAAAAAGAATTCTTCTCTAAAGGTTACGGATGACACCATATAGATGTGGTTGGTTGCTTTGGTTTCTGGGATGCTTGTAAAAATTCTCAAAGACCTACAAAGACTGCAAGGCGTGCATATTAATCAAGAAATAAAAAAAAAAATTTTAAATCTTACCAATGCTTAAGAAATTTAAGCCTTAGTTTTGTATTTCTTTCTTTTAGTTTTTGCCAAGTTATTTGGTTTTTCTTATGTATTTGGTTTTGCATATTAAATTTCCAACTATGAAACGAATAATTGAATTGAATCTCGCCTTTATAACAGGGCTACTGCTGGCTGATTATTTAAACAAATTAAAATTTCAAACAAATTAAATAATAAATAATCGATATGGTAATACTGTTATGGTTTGATTATTTAATATTGTATGCATGTATGTATGTATGATTTCATCATTATTATGCACTATTTTATTTATAATGATTATGGTCGATTAGTTTTCTTAATCCACTTATATGTAATAGATATATCATGATGTTTCCAACCTGAACGATTTATTAAAAAAAAAACTTTTGGCTAATTTTAATTAATTTTTTTATTTATACGTTCGAAATCTTTCACTATTAAATTCTTTAACTCAGCTCGTCCAAATAAAATCCGTCCGTCTAGAAACAGAACAACCCGATCTGTTCCCCCAACGCCTCTGCTCTTTCTTTCTGACCCATTCATCGATGAGGCCATAGAGATGGCAGACTGGGTGATCAGGACCAAATATCAAATTGCCCCCTTAAGCGAACCTAACCTAGTCAACGCATCCGCCATCTTATTGCCCAGTATTCCGCTATGACCCGGAACCCAGCATAGACTGATATGGCTCAACGACTCATTGCACTCGTGAGCGAACCATGATTTGCACCAGCTCGACGCAATGGCCCTAAGGGCAGCCTGACTGTCAACGAAGATCATGTAAGATTCAAATTCCGAAGACGGGCCACTAGCTATGGCCTCAACAGCCTTCAGTATTGCGAAAATCTCAGCTGGAGTCATTGTGTTCAACCTGAAGTGGAGTGCAACACCGAATTCCCTACAGAAAACCCCAGCAGCTGCACATCCACCTAACTTAGACTCATCTGTAAAGATGGGTATACCACTCCATATGATGCTATATCTAAAAAAAAATCCAAAATACTCACCTACTCAAATGACAATTACAATATTTTAGTCAAGACAACGTCCTAGCTTTTAACATCACCCATTTCATGTCCATTTTTTTGTCACTCAAAGTTTTTGTGAAAGACTTGATCAAATATGTTCGAGCTAAGAATTCAACTCTCAACTAGCTATTAGCCAACATCGATTACTTGCCAGATTATGCAGATTTTTTAAACGTTTCATATTGAGCGACAATCCTTGTTTTGGAAGAAAACTACGGTCCTCTATCTTGATCCTTGAAATCATGAGAAACAGATCATTTATCCAGGCTAAAGGCGTTTGTTTATTGCAGTGGTTTTGTAAATACAGATCTGCTTTAAATTTTAAGAGGGACTGTATGAAAAAGAATAGAAGACAGTAGTTTTTTTTTTTGTTAAATTTTAAGTGGGCATGATTACTACACTTCTACGAAAACGTATTCTAAGTATACACAGAAAATAAAGTCAAACATGGAATCTTTTCGTAAGAAGCTAGGCCGTAATCCTGACTAAAGGATTGTAAGGACCAATTGTGTATGTGTTATGTATGGAATCTCTTCGAAACAGTTGAACCTTAAATTGTTTCGATTACTGTAGACCAATTTAGGTTATAATAATAACTGTAAATAGTGATTGATACGGCGGTGAGTTGGCTCATTAGAAGTGAGGCTACAGTTCAAAGGCCAGGTCAGAGATCATTAACAAAATGATATAGAAAAAATATTTTTCGACGACTTCCTCTCAGAAAATTTTTGGCAAAAATTTTACTTTGAGAGTAATTAAAATTACATACATATACATCCATAATTGGTCATTACAACCCTTCAGTCAGGATTATTAACCTAGTTTCTTACACTACTTATGTTGTGTGTGTTAATTTTATACATAAGTGGCGGGTTTGAGAGTAATTAAAATTGCCTTGAAAAATTCCGTAAAATTCGATCGTTCGGAGTCTACTTTAAGCCGTAGGTTCCGCCACCTCTTTCTGGAGACTTTTATTATTAAAATTACAATTACTAAGACTTTGATTGTGCCCTTAAGCGTAAAACTCAAACTCAAAACTTTTTAACAATTTGAAATTAAATTTCTTAAAGCAAGCAAACACTTAAATTCCATAACGTTTGCATTTTGAATATGCACCACAAATTCTTAAAAAGTTTAAACAGAAAGTTTTTAAATTGATTCTTCAATACCGCAGTTAAAATTTTACACGAAATTTCTTTTTCTTATGTAAACTCACTAGGACACGTTTTCAAAATTTGGCATTCAGCCAATGGATAAAATAAAACGAAACAAAAGAATAGAATTTTAACTGCGCTCTTATATTAAGTAAAAGTTCTTAAAGGGAAGAACAAATTTTCAAATATTATATCGAAATGGTCTTTGGTAAAACTAAACAATCAAGGACGAATGGTTTTTCTTGTATTTTTTTGTTAATTTTTTTTTTCGTTTATAAAAGGAACAAGCAAAAGTGTTGCCAAGATCACAAAAAAAAAAAAAATTATAAAACAAATATAAACATAAAGAACCAACCCGACTATCGATTTAAAATTAAAAACAAAAGTTAAATCACTTATAAAATAAATATTTGAACAAAAAGTCCAATTTAAAAACCCATTAAAAAAATTGTTCGAAAAATCTCAGGCATAAATTACGCACGACAAGACAAGACAAGGTTAAGGATGAGATGATATTCAGTAATTGAAGACGCACACTTAACACTTAACCGTGAACTTGATATTTAATTTTGAAGAAATTTATTCAATTAAAATTTATAAATTGAACTTCAAATAATTATGAATTATTGTGCAATATTATTTATAATTAAAGGTCAATTAACTGTTAAAGTCATGTAATTAGCAGCGGAATGTACAAGGAATTCATACGTTTTATGCAGCAAGCATAACATTTTTTTCGTTTCGATAATTATAATGATAATAATGATGATTATCATTAAAAATGGCAATGATGTAAAGTGAACAGGATTGTAAAGTAATGAATTCTTCTTTTTTTTTTCTTTTTGAACTTTATAACATAGTATCTTGTGGTTTAGTTTTCTTAGAACTTACATCTAGAATATCCAGTTATTTCTATGAAATTTATAGCCGAGAGTTGACAATATTTGAATGGCTACCAGAAATAACAATAGATGTGATTGATTTGCAATATCACTCTGGTAAAAAAATTTTGTTAGCTAATTTTGTTTAATGGAAAAGTAATATTTCAAGGCAAATATGAGTTCATAAGCAAGTGAGGGGGGAAAAAATGTAAATTTTCTTTGGCCTATTATTCAAAGTATAACCAACCATATCACAATATATTTTTACATACATATGTACATACATTTTAATTAAGTTGTCATCATAAACTAGTTTTCCATACCATCTAAGTTTGTATGTGGAAATGTTATCCTTGAATTGTGGGAATTGTGAATTCATGACAATTTTATTTACTCTCAAAGACCTCTAATGGGAAATTGTCGAAAGAAATATTTTTTTTCATATTTTCGTTTTGTTTGCGATGTCTGAGTCTGAAGAAGTAATACTTTCTTTGCTATAGCTATAGCTTGTTCTTATTTGTAACAATGTTGTCTGTATAGTAAAAAAAAGTGAAGTTAATCTAGGGATGCCAATCGGGAAATCCCGAATCTGAAAAAAAAACTTGTCCCGGTATTTTTCGGGATTTTCGGGATTGTGAATTCATATTTATTTCGAACCTGCAAAAGGTCCTGAAAAAAAATTCTTTATCACTTGACTTCGATAATAGTTTCTCAGATGAAGAAAACCCTACTTCCAGTGATAAAAAATTATTTGATGGCATCGAAGAATGAAAAAGCCCTATAAAACGAATAAAAAGGGTAACTGATTTAGATACTCAACAGTCCAAAGAAATAGATTTATTTAGATCAGGAGGTAGTAGAGGTGAAAATTTACAAGCTGGATACAGCTATCTTGGAGCTATTTTAACAACAAATGTTGATTGCGAGAAGTGTTTTTCAATGGCAGCGTATGTTGACTATCAGATCACATGTTAGATGCTTTAATCTTTTTGTTGGAATCCAAATAATTTTCTTAAAACTAATGCATTTGCATATGTATTAATAATTTTTATTTTTGTTAATTTAGGTTTATTATGTTACTTTTTGTCTTGCTTTTTTAATAATTGGAATACAAATGATCTTGTTAACGAAATATTTTAATTATTAAGATTTTAATTATTAGGATTTTTGGATCCTCAATTATCCCGGGATTTTGTAAAATCGATCCCGTTTAGCATCCCTAGTCTAGAAATTACTTTTTTTTTTTTAAAAACCAGGACTCATGGACCCTACTCATGCAGTGCATTGTACAGGTTTAGGAAAATAGGTTATAGAAATGTAAAAAGAGGGAATAGTGTTTGTGGACATTTGATTTAAACTTACCAATAACGTAATTGACGGGAAAAACTTTCGTAGGAAGATCATGAATTCTCCCTGTAATGCATTGTGCGGTTCACTGGACAATCAACCACAAAAGGATGTGATCTGCGTAAAAATATGTGATTAGTGGAAACAAAGCCCCTTATTATAGTACCGATAGAACAATGAGACACACGCTACATTGCAACGATGCTCCAACGAATAGAGTTGGAGACTCTACTGTCATTAATAAACACCTTCGCTCTCTCCTGTACGCGGTCGGTTGTGCTCCATCAGGGGTCAGATAAAGATCCTGTAAATAGTAAGAAAGTCGGACGGAGTGAAGTATTTTCTGCACCATTTCAAAAAAACCAAGGCACTTGAATGCTTCCTTCGTCACTCGAAAAATGTGATCGTTCCAACGAGCATCACAACTAATTCTCATGCCCAGAACATCAAGAGCATTCGCCTCCTCAATATTTACATTACCCATAGATACCGATGACAGAACACCAGCGCTTTAAAAAGTTTCACCGGTTCTGTTTGTGCTGTTTTTTTTTATATTTAAAAAAAGAATGAGTTACTTTAAGCTTCTGCAGGTATCTTCAATTGTTTGTTTTATAAACAATAATTGTATTGATAAAAATGTATGCTCTTTATTTTTTGTTTTTGTTGCTTTGCTTTTGTTTTATTAATAAGGAAATATAATTAATTATTTTGTTATATGTATAACAACAACAATAGCAACCAACTACTGTTGCAGCAGCAAAAACGAAACACCAACCAGCCAGTCAAGCAAACAATTAAACAATTTGAACATCGAGCAGCAAAAGCAGCAGCAGCAAACAGTCAACTATAACGGTCTATAACTTAATGGCTCATGGTATAATAAACACATACAGTATTCCCTCGATTTACGTTGTTTCACAAGAACGTCCAACAAAATGTTTTTTATCAAATGGCGAAAACTTTACCGATGAAATTTCTTCTGATGAAGTTATATGCTATTTCAACGTAATATGATGTTCAAAGACTAATGAGTATCTACGTTTTCCGATTGTTCTTTTTTTTCATTATGTTTTTTAATTAATTTTTTTAATAAAGTGTGAATGTTGATTTTGAGTTGTAAACGTACGTAAACGTAATTTAGTACCTATTTTATTCTGGAAAAAGTTTATTGGAACATAACCCTAAAATTTATGTGGAAGATAAGTCGTCTATAATGCGATTTACATAACGCGGAATTTTTCTGGAACGTAACCACCGCGTTATACGAGGAACACCTGTATATGTATAAAACAATACGTATGTATGTATGTGTGTATATGTATAATTTTTGTCCATGTCTATTGTGATGTTGCTGCTAGCAGATGGCAGCTGATTGCTGCTCTCTATTTTAATACAAATGATGTTGCTGTTGATGTTTGATTATTTGCTACCATGTCTACCATGTGCAATTTGGCAATTGAAGCAGAACGAACAACAAAATTTATTTATTTAAACACAATGTAATTTGATTTTATAAGAAATCCTATGATGGATGAAAAACAAAAGCCAAATTGCTCGCATTTTTAATTAAAAAATTCAAATTTATTGTAGCTGCTGCTGCTATTGTTTAAACATTTAATGTTTTTTGTGTTTCGTTTTTTGCATGCCATTATATGAATGAATGAGGATGTTGTTCTCTTTTGTTTTTAATATTTTTTTTTTTTGTTTTGTTTTGTTTGTTTTAATAAATTTATTTATAATGTTTCAATTATGTAAAGATAATTACGTACAAAAAAGATATTTTTTTTTTTTTTAATCATTGTCATATTGAATCATCATGTTGCTTAACTTTATTTGTATGCAAAACTATGCTCTTTCGATTGTACACATGCTTATAGTTGAAAATTAATCGTTTACATACGTACATACATATATCTTTAAAATGATACAATATGTACAACAAAATGTTTGTTTTAATCATAACAAAACCAAGTGTTCTATTAATTTAAGTTTTTAAATAAAAAAAAATCGTGCCAATTTTTAATCAAACTTTATTTTTAGTTTGAAAGAATTAAACTGTAGAAAGTTTTCTTTCTTTTTGCCTTTGTTTTAAGTCATTCAATATTTAACAAAAGTGTTTTATTAAAAAAATAACTAAAAAATAATAAGAACTTATAAAGAAAATCATGTGCCATTTTACTATTTAAAGAATACATATTTTCTATTGTCTTTGAACTTGTGTTCAAAAGGGTTTGTTGATACCTTTTTAAACAACTATTAGAATACAAAATATCATCACTATTAATTTAAAAACAAATAAAAACCATAAAAACGAAAGAAAAAGTAGATAAATTAGGGCTTTGCATATTAATGTGTATATAAACAAATTATAATCGGCCTAAAGTGAAAGAAAAAAGTATACTAAAGGGTCCGCCAAGTAACTTTTTTTTTTGAAAATACTTAAAAAAAAAAAACTACTGAATATTTTCTCAAATTTCTTTTTTATTTCAAAGTACAATCCTTCCGATTAATAATGAAAAATCATTTCATTCAAATGGCTGCCTCGACTGGCCATGCAGTAGCTTACACGATCGGTCAAATTTTTAAGTACATTATCGATAATGTGCAGATGTATTTTACCAATGGCTTCACGAATATTGTCCTTTAAAGCATCAATTGTTCCTGGCTTGTCGGCGTAATACTTACCTTTGACGGCACCCCACAAATAATAGTCCAACGGTGTCAAGTCCCAGCTCCGAGGTGCAGCTGTATCTCACCCATGCCTTCACGAATATTGTCCTTTAAAGCGTCAATTTTCTCTGACTTGTCGGCTTAGCACTTATCTTTGACGTCTCCCCACAAATAATAGTCCAACGGTGTCAAATCGTAGTTCCGAGTTGGCCAAACAACATGAGCTCTGCGGCTGATAATGCGATCTTCAAAAACAGGGCGCAAAACACCGAGTATAGCTTCGTATTGAAATCAAATGTTGCCAATATCCTCCTCTTTAATTTTTGTGAACAAAAATTCGTTCAACATGGCCCGATAACGATCGCCATCGACTGTAACGCCCATTCCTTGCTAATTTTCGAAGAAAATACTCCAATTATGCCTCTTGACCAGAATCCGCACCATACAGTGACTCGTTTTGGCTGCGTCGGCTTTTCAATGTAAGCGTGCCGGTTCTCTGTGCCCCAAATGCGACAATTTTGCTTGTTTGTATACTCGCCAAGATAAAATGAGCGTTAACTGAAAAGATGACTTTTTTTGCCAAATTCGCCATCTTCTGTAAGTCGATCGTAGGCCCACTTAGCAAAGCGAAAACTCGTATACACAACCATATTCGTTCAGCGGAAGGATAAAACTAATTAACTGTCAAATCAGACATGAGTTAAGTGTTACCATTTAGGAAATAAAAAAAAAATACTTTTTCTCTTCTTGTTTCTCAAAAATCTGTCGTCCCGCCACTTCTGCATAAAATTAACACAGAGAACATAAGTGGTGTGAGAAACTGCGCGCTTCTTGGGGACGATTGCTTTAGACTGTCTAATGGTGAAGGCAATGCACTGGCTTATTTTATAGTCACCAGCAGCAACTCGTTTCCTTACTGTTCGCATCCTCCCTCTCTCTTTCCACTTTTCCTAAAAAAAACCTGCACAATGCACTGCATGAGTAGGGGTCATCCCCTGAGTGCTGATTTAATAAAAAAAAAAAATATGCACTAGTTAAAAAAACTCTAAATGGCGGACCCATTATATACACCTTTGTATGTTAATTTGTATTTTTATTCTCAATAATATCTTTGTTATATATTTGTAAATGCCTTCTACAACGCTAGAACCTCTTTTTAAATTTAATAAAAAGGACTGGGAAGACGTTTTAAAGTATTATTTAAATGTATGTGCGTACATATTAGGTATCATCCGTCATTTGAAGTCTGAAACGCCATAGGAAATCTTTAAAAAGTGTACGTTAGAAGCAAATAACTTTCTAAAATCCGAAATAAAGTAAAAGTTCTACTTAATGCCTTTAGATATTTATTCATAGGTACTATTACTTTAGTTGTATAATTTTAAATTATGGTTACAACATGTATGTTGATACGATTTTAAACTTTTCTTGTTGCTCGCTACACTTAGGCATTTGTAGCAACCATTTGTTGAACCAATATTTGGAGCAAGTATAGTTTGAACCAATGCTTGAACTATAGTTTTAACTAATGTTTATAGAGGACACTATTGCTTCGTTCTCAAAAAAAGATTTTAAATTTTAAACTCCATGCTGACTCGGTCGAAAACAACTACGCATGGAATTTTAAAGTTTCCATAACTTCCTAGTTCTAGGAGACTAAAATGATGTGTGTGTTTTTACATGGGTACCTGTACAGGTGAACCTAATCCCATGGTGCTCTTCGCACTGCGTGAAAAATAATACGTAGATTAACGTCCCACTTTCTCTTTTTTTTTATTAAACCTGCACTCATGCAGTGCATTGTGCAGGTTTAGGAAAGGTGGAAAGAGGGAAGATGCCAACGGTAAGGAAACGAATTGTTGCTGGTGACTATAAAATGGCCAGTGCTATACCTTCACCATCCGACAGTCTACAGTAATCCTCCCCAAGAAGCTCGCAGTTTCTCACACCACTTATGTTGTGTTTGTTAATTTTATACAGAAGTGGCGGGACCTACAGTTTAAAGTCGACTCCGAACGAAAGATTTTTGAGAAACAAGAAGAGAAAGAGAAGAAATCGGCAAAAAAAATACTTTTTGTATTTTTTGTTATTTTTGATGCCTGGCCTGGCACTCGAACCCTGGCTGTACGTCTAATAAGCCAGCACACTACCTATTAGACCACGGCAACCCCTCAAACATGCTGTAAACACTGGCTACAGCCAGGAAGTAGGTACCAGTTTGGAGTTATGCTATTTGGGCATTTACACCCCTCTTGTTTAGGGGTCGGAGACCATCTAAACTCCTTCAAATACGTTAATAATGTACCGCCACACCGTACTCGCGCACTTCCCGCGATTTGAGTCTAAACCACAGCCACCACGTGCTCCCCTAGGAGACCTCACCATTGCTGGGCAGGGACAAGTCCCTGGGGCTCCCAGCTCCCGTGGTTCCAGATTAAGACCTCTGGTCAGGCTTCGCAGCCAAGTAAGACCAGTTGAACCCCAAACAGTTCCTGACTGGTAGCAGCACCCTTAGTCGCCTTTTACGACAAGTATGGTATTCTCTTCCCGCTACCACACGAGGATTCTAGGAGGGTACAGTAAGATGCATACGGACACTTTTCTCTTAGGCTTAACTGCATACATACATAATTGGTCAGGATTATAACTTCTCACACCACTTATGCTGTGTGAGTAAATTTTGAATGGTGGGACCTACAGTTTAAAGTCGATTCCGAACGAAGATTTTTGGAAAACTTTTTCATAGCAATTTATTCTCAGAGTTTTTGCCAGAAATCTGGTGAGAGGCAGTCGGCGAGAGTAAATGAAATTGGCATGAAAAATTTGGCCCAAATTTGTTGTTCAAAGTCGATTTTAAACTACAGGTTCCTGCCAGTCATGTATTAAATTAACAAATACAATATAAGTGGTATTAGAAGATAGATTATAATCCTGACTGAAGGGTTGTAAGTACTATGTATGTATGTATGAATATTAATAAAAGAAGTTTTTAGTAAGTTTGAATGAATCTTCTGAAAACTGTAAACGGTTGAAAGAAATTTTAAATTCCTAACATTCATTCCTAGCAATCTGTATTTATTTTAAAGCATTAATTCGATCCTTTCAAGTATTGTTAGCAATATCGTAGATAGCTCAAAATATTTTCTTTTTTATCTAAAAATTCATTCTCTATTCTATTTACATGCGGAAATCCAATAAACTCGTAAAAAAGTCTTTTATTGAGTTTCGTTTTTATAAACAGCATATGCTGGAGTATAATAGCTGTAATAAAACGACCATCTCCTTCTCGCCCCCTAAGATCTTTTTCTATTATATTTCGAATTGTATTTAGGTCACGAAACGACCTTCTAATTCAATCTCCAAAAAAACAACAAATAAAATATTCTCCATATTATTAATGTGATTACAATGGAAAGTGATTAGGCAAAATGACCAACCCACTTAGCCTTATATTGTGCTTTTAGCCAATATTTGTATGTATTTATTTACACAACGTCATATGTAAATAATGTCTTTTAAACATACAATCTATACATGCCTTCGTTTGGATCAATTCAAGCGGAAGTGTGCCAAAGAATTGGGGACACTGAAAATAAAAGAATGAAAGAACATCAAAAATAGAAGACGACAATACCACAAACTACAAAGGAAAGGCATACATATGTGTGTATGAATATATAGAACCTATGTATAAATGTGTTTAAAATTCTTTATAATTTTCTAATTAAAAACGTGGCTTTGCATGTTAAAAATGTATTTTTCCAATACGACTGAAAGTTGTTTCAACCAAAAAAAACAAAAGAAAATAGACGTCATCCAAAACAAGAACGCAACGTCAAATACGACCATATTGTGTTTTTGTTGAGGGTGGGGCTGGCATACAAACGCAGTTCTTTAGTCAAAAAGTTGTTGAAACATTAGGTTTTCGAGGGGATATTTTAAACTTTAGACAAATCAAATCATAAACGTTTAGATTGTGTAGTTTTTTTTTTCTATTATTTTTTTTATCAATTTCAATTAAGTTCCATATATTTTGTTGTTTCGAAATCTAAAAGCAACAAAAACAACAAAATTAAATACATAGTCAAACAAACAAGTCAGCACAGTCATTATGGTTTTTTTTACTATTTTTTTTTTTTCATATCACTTGGGTTCTCCTAATAAACCTATAAAGGCAAAGAAGGTATTAGATTAATTCGTGGCACGTTATTTCAAAAATATTTAAATACAGTCTTCTTCCATTATTACACCACGTACCGTTTCATTTTTTTTTCTATAGAATTAGTTGTAAATGTACGAATAGTAGCTATGTAGCTATGTTAAATGAAGGTGGCTTAAATGAAGTCAATTATTTTATTTTTTTTTTTTTATTTTTTATAGTTTACGCTCTGAGTACTATTTGAGCTCTGTTAGTTTTACGCATCTAAGATTTTTTAGCTTTGAAAGAAATAATAACATAAAGTTTAGAGATCAACTTACTTGATTTCCAAGCTTAATACTTTGATTAGGGGTAATCACAGCATATGATATAAATTATAAATTTCCTTTCCTTTTATATTATCACAGTGGATTTTATGTTATGCCATTAACAGACAGTAGCCGAAATTCAGATCGAAATCAGAATTTCGAGTGCTTTTCAGTAGGAGAAGTTTTTAAAGAAAATGTTATTAGAGGATACCCTTATTCTCGAGTCCTATTGTTAACTAGAAAGAATCCATTAAAGTCTTTACAAGCATAAATGCATTTGGTTGGGCATTATTCTACTGGCCACAAGCTATGTCTACTATGTCATACGTTGTTTTGTCATCCTTTAGAGCTTTTTATGGTGATGGATTGGGGAATACCGGAAAAGGCAATCATAATAAGTTCTGTCGATGACTTTGGCATACCTGATCAAGTAAAATATTTACAAGAACTCAGCATACTGCAAAAAAGGCCTTAAGTCTATGTTTGATATGAATTTGAATCTGGCAAATCAAAAGAGTTCACAACAAAGTTCAGAATAGTAAAGAAGTTGAACAAGGCCTGAATTTCAATTGCCATGCTTGTAAAAGTCAACAAAATTTGCAAACGCCTTGTGCAGAATACTTGGAAGAGGTCAGTTGACAGAGTGAAAAAATGTACCTGCTGTCTTCATAAATCCAACATAAGAATCAGAATAGCATAAGGTTCAGATTGTTAGAAGTTATATTGACGATTACTTAAAAAACTATGCTAGTCTATGCTTGAGATCAGCTTTCACCACTTCACATAATTGGTCATTACAACCCTTCAGTCAGGATTATTGACCTAGTTTCTCACACTACTTATGTTGTGTGTGTTAACTTTATACACAAGTGGCGGGGTCTACAATTTAAAGTCGACAGATTTTTCAGAAAGTTTTCATGGCAATTATATTTACTCTCAGAGTTTTTGTCAGAAATCTACTGAGAGGAAATCGCAGAAAAAAATTTTTTTTTTGTATTTTATTTTGATGTTTGGCCTGGGTGTCGAACACTGGCTTTTCGTCTAATAAACTCACACACTGCCTACTAGGCCACGGCGACTTCATAGCAATAAGAGCTGCAGAAATAATTAAACTTTGTCAGCTATCTGTAAATCTGTATCTGACAGACGGCAACCCATAGAATCCATCGTCATCATGTTGTAGTAGAGTAGCATCGACTCTGGTTCGAGTAGATAGTAGTGATGATGGCCTAAACTACATGGATTTGTAAAAAGTAAACTAAAGTTCCAAATATCATGTCGAAAATGCTGTAATAAAATGCTGTACATAAAGCTTAACATGGAAATGCTATGGAAGTACTGCTCCTATCGAAGAAATACTAAGACTTAAGCAGCATTTTCACTATTAAAGATAACATAGCTCAGCGAACAGTAGATCAAATCCAAAAACGATAATTCAGATCAAGTAAGAAAGGATATCAGAAACTGTTTATTGTGCAAGGTTATACAGTTTTGTGATTTTGGCGAAGTACTGTGCATAAAAACAATACCTCTGCACTACATAATGTAATTTGTTTAGTGATTCATAAATCTTGTTTCTGAATACCACTACTATTTAAGATTTTTTTTAATGATAGCGTATGTATGTACCTTGAAAGTGTTCATACATGTCTTAATAAAAACGAACTTCTGAAAGATGCCAACCGAGTTAATGGTGTTTATTTTCATGCCTTTACTTTACTTTTTACGCCATTGAATTTGTAAATATGCTTGCAGAGCATATTAAATTCCCTAATTTAACTGGTATAATGCGTGCAGACATTATCTCCTTTTCTCTCTCTCTCTTTTAATGTTTTCAAACTTTGTATTATTTGGTATTGTTTAAATAAAGTAAAATAAAATAAAATAAATAAAAATTAATAACATTATTCAAAACCAAGCCACAAAACTGTTTTGTTTTATGCCATGAAATTTGAGTAAAAGTTAAACATGCTTTCATAAATAATGTAAAATTTAATTGGAATACATAGTTTGTAATTTATTAAGCCAGAGTTTGTCTTAAAAAATTAAATTATACAACATTTTAAATTACAAATTAATAATAATAATAGATAACGAATAATGAATAATATATGCAATAAATAATTAATATAATATATTATTTTCACTATTTTCCATTGCAGATTCAATATACAAAACTACGTTTGTAAACTGGGTTTCATTCAAAATTTATTGAAATGTAAGAAAAATTTAAAAATTTATCGAATATTTGTTTTCAAATTATTTTCTTTATTTACAATTAAAAAAAAATCAAAATTAATGACATATAAATTATACCATTTCAATTGAATTCCTATTAAATTTAAAATTTCAAACATGTTCTTCGTGTAAGCAATTATTTTTAAATGTAAACAGTGCCCTGTAATTATTCCCCAGCTGTGTGCCGATAGTTATTACTTGACAAACTTCTCCCTTGTAGTGATATTAGGTGCTGCATTTTTAACGTAAACTTAAAAGCACTTACCGTTATAAATATTTAACAAACAGAACAGCTTTTATGAAAATTATTAACCACAACTTAAAACGCTTACAGAAATTACTTGAGAAAATCCAATGTGTTATCCAGTTAAACAACTGGGGTGCGATTATTGCATTCAATATTGAAATGTTAGAATACTTAATACATGACTTGAAAACTCAAGTATTTACTTGAGAATTCATTAGAAATACAATGTTTAATATTTAGTTTCAATGGAACTGCCCTTAAATTGCTTGTTAAAAGAAAATTAAATAAGCAGCAGAAATGATTTCATCAAAAAGCAAAAACAACTTGCCTTACAAATATAATTAAATTAAATTAAATAACATTCCCGATTGCATTCTTCATAATCCATTTTACTTACTACATCTTTATATACTGAATTGGCCATTACTTGGTCAGGATTACAATCTAGCTTCATAGCCCACTTGTGTTGAGTGTGTTTTACTTTGCATTGCAAAATTTATTTACTCTCAGATTTTTTGCAGGAAATCTGCTAAGTGGATGTCGCCAAAGATATATATTTTGTTCATATTTCGTTTTGTTAGAGATATCTGATACATTTTAGTCTCAAATAAATCTTCTCTACTATTTCTTTGTTAATTTTGTTTCCTTTCTTCATCTTTCCATATCTAATTATTATTTCTTTAAATTGCTTCAATTTATTAAGCTGGGTTTTCCAATTTTAAGAATATTTGATCCATTGTCAAAGTTTCTGGAATGGTAGGGTTGCTACCTTTAGTTTCCTTTAGGATGCTCTCTATGAACATGCACTGGTTTGTTAAACTGCAGTAGCTGTTAATTAAGTTCTACTCTTTACCAAGAAATGATTCTATCTTAACTTGCTACGAGGCTGTTAAAACTGAAGCAGAAATGCCCGTCGATATTTGATGAAAATTTCAATCCTCTAATGTTACCTTTTCCCATATTCTAAGCGGGATCGAAACTGACTTTAGACCCAAGCCAACGGGTTTGGGTCCACGAAATGTTATTTACCGCAATTCTTTAATAACGATAGTAGAATAGTTTGTGAGATCTAGGTCGCCGATATATATCCTAGTCAGAGATTTTAAAAAAATTTAACGTTAAGTTAAAAGTGTTACCACATTCACCAAAAAACAAGAAAAGGTGTGAAAAATTACCATATCAAGGAATTAAATATTTTTACTATTAACATATCAAAAAAGAAAGAAAAAAATCCAATAATGTATTTAAGTCAAGTAAAACAAAATATATAAATATAAATATCATATTTTATATACATTAAAAATTTATTGTATACAATATTAAAAACATATTTTCATATATTCTTACATACAAAAAACGGCGGCTGAATTTAAGCCGACTTAAGCCGAATAAATTTTCGGCGGCGGCGGCTTTTAAATTTTATCGGCGGCTCGGCTTAGCCGGCTGTCAGCCGATCTGCGCAGGTCTCGGGGTTTAGTACGCAAGAACTTAACGCCAATTATCTTCGGATTTAAGCAAATCTTGCATAGGCCTCCATGGAAATGTGTATACGGTAAGGATGCGTAATTTTAGCAATTAACATTGGTTTTTGTGGCAATGGTTTTTGTGCCAATGTGAATGGGTAAAATTACGCACTCTTGTCGTACAAAAAGCTATACGTTGGAATAACTTGATAACTTGGAATATGCACGCGATATCTGAATGTGAAGTGACAATAACAGCCAAAATAAAACAACTTTATGATCGTTCGCTACAAGATGTGCTTATGATCAGAAACAAAAAATTATGATGATGTGAATGAATGGAAACTTTAATAATTCGTTCATTATCTACAGAGACAGTGTCAATAAGTTATGCTATATTCACCGAAGAAATAATGTCAAGCGTACAATTAGAATGCTGAGTTATGCCCGGAACTTCAAATATGTTACACAATAGAATAAGTTCGCAAAATGTGATCTCAAATACAAAATCATTGGTGAATGCTTTGGCCAGCGATAATTCTCTCCAGGAAAATAACGCTTGAAATCAGGTGCCGAAAATTAATCTAGCTTGGAATAACATTGTGTAACCAACTACATGACTTGACAAAACTTGCATACTAAAGTTGAATTTTTAGTTCGCAAAAATTTCAGTTTGAAAATTCGGCAAAGTAGAGATATCCAAGTGCTTAATCTCAATGTCAATTTACCACGTTAGTAGCACTGCACTGCTTACCATAACGCAATTTAATCTTAATTTCTTAATTGTACTCTGCTTTTCGTGAATGCTTTAATTGACTTTATTCTACTTGTCTTAATTGTATAGTTATTTAAATATTACGTTCCCTCTCTATCTAATTACACTCCTGATTCTTCATCCTATTCTGCTATCCTTTATTTTATTTTATACAATTTTGTTCTACTTCGGAATCTCTCATGAATAAGGCATGACCTCTATTCATGTAGAACATTAAATTAGAACTAGAACAATGGGTTGCAGTTTATCTATTCAAATAACCCTTGAAATACTTTTGTTCAACAGGAAAAAAGAAAAATTCAAGAAAATTAATTTAATTTTTAATAACATTCCAGATCTCTAAGTTGTTTACCTCATAATAATAAATGATGCCAGTAAATACACAGGCAGACTGAACTACAGTACACATCAATTATTGAACTACAGTGTACTTAAAACAATTAACGTAATTAATAAAACGACAAATAATCACAGTGGGTGAATAATAAATGAAAATTGAAATTTAAATTTTTTTTTTTTACAATTTTAAACAATTGACTTAAACAGGCCCATACTATTTATAAGTTCATTAAATTATAAGGACACACACACCCAAATCTGTACACTATAGGGTACATTTTCGTTATTCATTACCGTTACGATATTAAAGAGCAGTTGAAATGCTTAATTTAACCGTTTAACAAAAGCAACAACTAAAATTTTGATTGTGGTGAAACTGTAATGGTTGCTAGAGCTATACACATTGTAATCTCTAAAGGGTTAATGTTCTCTGACATGCCAAGTATGTAATAATACAAATTACAAGGTTACATATTTATGCACATATGTATGTATGTGCCAGTGTGTGGGTGGTTGGTTATAATATGCAAATTTCTTGGTATATGGAACATATACATGCACTATGTTGCAGATAAATTCACATTTTAAAAGGAAAGTGAATGTAAATGTGAAAAAAAGATTAATTGGGGTTTTACCTTGATTTCATTTCTCCATTTCTACTCTTTTCCTGCTTTACTTTTCCTACTTGGCGATAGGCACGTGTTTGCATGTGGGAACTTCTCAGAATTGTAGAAAGTTTTTATACTCCAGACAGACGAAAGAAACCTTTTACGAAAATTGTAGTAAAATTATATTTAAATCAGTTGAAAAATTAATAGAAAAAGTACTTAAAATAAGAAATAAAATAGAAAACATTTCTCTTTGTGTTTATAAATTTCTTTTTTCATGAATTTACAGCCTACGAAGAAAATAATTGTGGACAAAAATGTCCCCAAGCGTAAAATTGACTTACTTTCCGGTAGTAAGGCTGCTATTAGACCACTGTATTCTAAAATACAGTCAAACTCGTTTATAACGCACTCGGTTATAACGAATTATCGGTTATTACGTACATTTTTTCAAGTCCCAACGTTTTAATAATAATTTTCATACAAAAAACTTCGTTTATTGCAAACTCGTTTATAACGAATTCTCGGTTAAAAGGAACTACTTTAAATGGTCCTAGTAATTAAATTTCATACATTTTACCTTTTTTTATAACGAACCCTCAGAAAAAACTTTGAAGTGTGGCAATAATCTTTACTTTTATTTAATATGGCAACATTAAATTATAACTTAGCATCTTTAATCAGCTGCTAGATAAAAAGAACTAACACATATTTTTAGTTTTTAATAAAAAAAATACTTTTTGTTTTTAATAAATGAAAAAAATTCTTTGTATTTTATATTTTCTTCTATGACTTCACTCCGTTTATTACGAACTTTGCCTATAGCAAACTATTTTTTCTGGTCCCACGGAGTTTGTTATTGCCGGGTTTGACTGTACCAAAAATTCAAGACGTTATACGACTGTCATAAATTTGTTTACGAGACAATTTATTGATATCATGTTTGTATCACATGCTTACGAGGCCATAGAGAGATTCAGGGTACCTTCAGAGCAAATTAACTGGCCAGATGGAGCACAGCAAGCAAAATCTCTGATGAATTCTCTACATTGAATATCCCTTTGAGAACCTGGAATCGTCAACAACAAATGGGCGGCCCGTATCCAAAGAGGGATAAATGTCGCACAAATGTTTTTGGTGGAAGATATGGAGATAGCAAGGAGAATGCGTCTGTTCTTTACCTACTGTGTACATGCCCAGTACTTTGTCGAAGGAGAAAAAGAGACATGAGTGCCTACTACAGGTATCCCTCGTATAACGCGGTGGTTATGTTCCAGGAAAATTCCGCGTTATGCAATTCGCGTATAGAAGACTTAGCTTTAATATAAATCCAGTAAACTTTTTTCAAAAAAAAAAAAGCAACTAAATTGAAGATGGATGCACGTTTACAACTTGAAATCAATATTCATACTTTATTTATAAAATATTCAAAAACATAATGAAAAAAAAATATCATATAACTTCATCAGAAGAAACTTCATCGGAAAAGTTTTCGTCATTTGATAAAAAACATTTTGCTGGACGTTCTTCCAGTGATTTTGCGGTTGTGAAATCAGTTATCGGCCTTTGTTTGCTTTTTTTTCTAACTGTTTTTCGATTTCGCAATAAGGCGCTAGTAATAAGGCGCGTTATACAAGTCAAAATTTCGCGTTGTAATGAAACTGTTTTTTTTTTCTAAATCGCGTTATATCGAAAACGCGTCATAGAAGTACCGCGTTATACGAAGGATACCTGTATATGGAACATCTTGATGATGTGTCATGCGTTGATATTGATAGTCTTGAGTTGCTTTAACGGAAACTCCGAATGGTTTCTGAAGAAGGGTAAAATGGGAAATGGCCCTGTTGTTGGCCTAAGTGTCTACGCTCATAACTCCTTGAGCGTGCAGCCTATTGTACTTATCAGGTGGAAAGTTTCAGCTACTTATGGCCAGACGTGGAATTATAATAATCAAATAAAATTAGCTTCCTACTAAAGTGCTGGCGTGTTGTAGAGTTTCAAACAAGAACAAACCGAAAAAATCCGGATCAGTCAATCAATATTCCTTAAAAATCCAAATACGAATTACCTTATAAATAAAGCTCATAGGAAGGCCAAGAAAAAGTTCTTTAACACTACAACCATCTAGGTATTATTAAGTGGACTAATCAGATTTGAGAGAAGAAAATTAAGGGAGTATACAATATAACAAAAAAAATTGAAATACCTCAACCACATACTTTATATAGTACTTAAATGCATACTATGTATGTATACTAAAACAAAAAGCAGTCAATCATTTGCAAAAGGCCTATCTTTGTTTCAATTTACATACAATGTTGGTTGCATTTTATAACTTCTTTCTTATGGCCAACAACATGTGATAACAACAGTTCCATTCAGATCCATTATTATTTATTCCAATACAGTTATCCCTCTTGTTACTTCACTTTTCAATAATATTTCCAACAGGGCATTATACAAAGTAAACAAAAAACAAAAAAAATTAAATCCAAAAAAAATTTTTAAATATTCAAAACACATAAATATTGTCTTAAAATCCTCGTCTTGAGTATGACTCATAATAAAATAATAATAATAAAAAAATCTTGATATTGTTTTTGTAGTTGTTGAAAAACATTCAGTATTTTAAACAAGTTGTACAAATTTCTTCTTCTGCTTCTTTTAGGCAAATTTAGTCATTAATATGACTAAGATACACCATCTTATTCTGTTTTATTCATTTAGATTTCTTTTTATTGTGGTTATAAATATTTCCTATTAGACCAGCAATAATTATAATTTATATAATGAGTGTGAATAAAAAAAAATATATAATTTAAGTTTATTGTTTTAAAATTGTAGATACGATGAAAAAACAAACAGAACAAATAATTTAAAGCACTATTTTGCTTTCCGCTCAGTTAATAAGAAGAGTTTGGAACATACGAAAAATAAAATAATATTTTTAGAATTCATGAAAAAAATAACAAGAGATGACTTTTAAGAAACCAGCTAAAAATTAAGTTATTCTCGGTCTCATATTTTCATATTCAGGATTTTAAGTTCGATTTACTCTTTAAACGTATTAATTAAATTAGAATTCGAAATATGTACAATGTTTTAGAACCGAATCGAGATAGATTAATAGATTTCTTGCAAAAACTCTGTTAGAAAACTAAATTCCCATGAAAAGTTCGGAATCGACTTTTGGGTCCCGTCACTCATGTATAAAATTAATATTTTATATTTTTTTTTATTAATTAATATGTCATATGTATGTACTAGGGATGCCAATCGGGAAATCCCGAATCACGTAATCCCGGGATTTTCGGTATTCACAAAATCCTGAATCCCGGGATTTTTAAAAACTTGTCCCGGGATTTTTCGGGATTGTGAATTTATAGGTATTTTGACCCTATTAAAGGTACTGTAAAAAAATTCTATATCACTTGACTTAGATAATAGCATCTCAGATGAGGAAAACCCTACTTCCATTGATAAAAAATTATTTGATGGCGTCGAAGAATGCAAAAGCCCTATAATTAATAGATTTATTTACTTCAGGAGGTGGTAGAGGTGAATATTGATAAGCTGCATACAGCTATCTTGGAACTATTTTACCAACAAATGTTAATTGCGAAAAGTGTTTTTCAACGGCAGCGTATGTTGACAACAAAATTCGTTCAAGCCTATCAGATCACATGTTAGATGCTTTAATCTTTTTGTTGGAATCCAAATAATTTCCTTAAAACTAATACATTTGCATACGTAGTATGAATAATTTTTATTTTTGTTAATTTACGTTCTTTTTGTCACGTTTTGTCTCGCTGTTTTAATATTTTATTTTTAATGATATATAATTCTCATATAATTGGAATACAAATGATTTTCTTAACGAAATAGTTTTGTTATTTAAAGAAAATCGTGATTTTTCGGGATTTTTGGATCCCGAATTATTCCGAAATATCCCGGGATTTCGGGATCCGGATTTACAAAATCCCGAATCCCGGGATTTTTAAAAATCGATCCCGTTTGGCATCTCTAGTATGTACATACGTATGTATTGCGGATCCTGTTTCTGAAACTGTTACAGGTTTCCATGCGCGTTATTGTGAGTTGAGACTTCACCTACAGATGTTTACACCTTATGCCTACAGCATCTGAAACAATGGAAAATCAAATCACATCATAATCATGATAGATTTAGATGAAACGTGCAGAGCGACAATTTGCTTCAATGGGTAACACGTCCTCCATTAAAGCTTCGGACTTCATTAGGAGAGTAGCAAACGTACTTAAGAACCAATTGACCATTTGGAAACAGTAGATCTTATTGGTCCTCGTATCCAAAGTGTACATCAATCAACAGCAACTCGATATCATATCAAAAATCTTTGGTTCAAACTGATTTTTAAATTAGAAACAGGAATTATGAGCACATCCAAATCAGGTTTACCTGATAAACAAATGTAGTGATTTTTAAATTTAAGGTGACTAAGATTACAGTAATGCTGTGTAATGATTGACGAACAATATTTTTCATCACAGTTTTTGAATATGAAAAATTTAAAGGTTTTAAACCCCTTTTATATAATGTATCCAGGTAATCCCTTAAATCCGCAAAAAAGGTTATATCAACATAAAAAAAAGGTTAGATGGTACCAAATATTAAAAAATTTAGAATTTAATCAGCAAAGAGTTCCTTACTTCTATACCCAATATATTTTCACTGAGAATCTTCATTCTAAGCAATAAAAATTTTCTTCGGGAGCATTGTTAGCAGACACAGACTTTTAATGAAGAATTTTTTTTCTCATAACAGAAGTAAGGATTAGGAACGAAAATGAATTGTAGTTGCTTGTAAAATTCATACAACGAGTTTAAATGCGGATAGTTTCCTTGGGTCACTATTAGTTTTTCCATACCGCATAGAATTTGAATAGAAAATTTTCTATGAAAAAAAGACCCGTAGGGTTTTTACAGCACTGTGTTAATAATGTGAACTAAACACACAGATATTGTATGGAGGGGTATTCATAATTCGCTTTTACTAATTGCAGAAGCTTATAACTGAATATTTAACATTCATTTGCTAATTTTTCAATAATAAAGTTCTTTGTTTTACGTTCGTTTTTTTTCACTTTTATTACTTTTTCTTACGTTATCTTACATCTTCTTCCATTTTGGTTAATTTTACTGTTTTTTTGTTTTACTGTTTTATTGAAAAAGTACAATGACTTTTGGCTTTTATTTTTATTTCTGTTTTTGTTCTCAGGCAAATATGAACGCATTCCCACTGTCTATAGGTGAAATTGAATATGACTAAACGAAGTAAAAAATGAGTAAAACGCTAAAATAAATTTGCAAATTATTTGTAACTGTTACTGGTTGTTTTAGCTTTAAAAATAAGCAAATACCATTAACTAACATCTATTATTATTTCCATTTCTTTAACTTCTCCCCTCATCTTTTGTCTCCCCAATTTGGCTACTTTGGTATGAGAAACTCATCTTCGGCGTAAATTGTTTTTAGTCTGCCGCTAATGTGTTAATCTTTAAAAGATGACATCAACTCGTGAAGTGTAAGTTGTTAAGAAGAGTACGTACATACATGTGTTTTGTCTATAAAAAAAGAAAAAATAAAACACCCACAGACATTTAAATATTCCCAAAAATAATATTGTATTCGGTATTACAATCAAAAAATGGAAGAAGAAAATACATTTGAATTCTCATTTACGACATATTCAGGCCGCTTGTATTTCAACGCCATATAATAAACACGTTGAAAGATATTTATGGGTTGTGTTTTTATAGAATTGTATATAAAACATTAATTTGTTATTAATCCTTGCATTTAAATTTAAAGCATCCGTAAGAAAA
Source organism: Sarcophaga peregrina (assembly GCA_014635995.1). NCBI lineage: Eukaryota > Metazoa > Arthropoda > Insecta > Diptera > Sarcophagidae > Sarcophaga > Sarcophaga peregrina. The sequence goes on along the minus strand of CM025790.1, from coordinate 42,518,553 downwards.
TGTACAAATGTATACGCAATCATAAATTGAGGTTAATTTTGTCAATTTAAATTTTATATTTTTGCTTTCTGTTGTTCTATAAATAATAAAATGTGTTAAATTTTATTTCCTGTTTGCCATAATTTACCAATAAAATTGCCTTTAATTATGATTATTTCAATTTCCTTAATTTGGTTTTATGTGTTATGAGTTTTTCGTAAAAGTGACAACAATCACCCAGTAAGCTACATTGTGTAGTTAATTTTATTGATTATGGTAGACCTTTCCAAAGGACTATATTTTTGCTTTGTGCGTTGGCGAATATTTAAGAAAAGATTTTGTAGCAAAGTATGTATGTATGAGGTTTGATATTTAAGTTTAAATATTCTTTAAAGACGTCCTGTCTAATGACGTTTTAAAACTGGCGCTGTCTGATCCTTCTTTTATGTTTTTTGTTGATACCAGTTTTTCACTTTTTCTAGGGATTCAGTGGATTACCTGGATAAGTTATTCAAAGAGATTCGAAAACTCTTTTAAAATTCTTTTTTTTTAAATTCGAAAACTAGAAGGAAAAAATTGTCTTTGTCCAACACTTAAATCACTACACAACGTTACCATCATTTTAGTTACTTATTTTAAATTTAGAAATGATTTCTTACATTTCTTTACAAGTTAGTGCTGATTTGAACGTTTTCGTAATTCCCATCTATAATTGAAAAATCAGTTCGAGCATAAACATCCAATATTTTGAATAAATATCGAGTTGTTGTTTGATTTAATTTTCCATTGCTTCTAATGCTGCAGGCATAATCTCTAAACACCTACAACCGTGATTGTCAGCCTATGTAACTGAGGTCTCAACCCACAATGTCCCTCATGGAAATCTGTTAGAATTTCAGATACGGCATCCAACATACATACGTATGTATAAACATACACAAAGGAAAGCATATAATTTTTAATGAATTATAATCACCAATTCATTGCTTTTGGGAAAGATACATACATACGTAATTGGTTATTACAACCCTTATGTCAGTTCTCACATGACAATTTTGTTTATTCCCAGAGTTTTTGATATCTGCTGAGAGCTAGTCGCAGAATAAATATTTTTTATATTGTCTGATCTGGCGTTAATCCATTTTAGTTCACGTAATTTAACTTTGCACTAGTTTACTCTCCTCTGAATAAATTTTCGTAAATTTTCCGTTTCAAATTACTTTTTCTTTGATATGGTTCAGTTTCATTAAACTGATTTTACTAACTTTTCACGTGTTTACCACATTGTCAATGGTTATGGAATGATAGGGTTGCCATCTTTAATTTTCTAACACACTATCTACTAGACTAAGGTGACTCATTCTTTTATGCAGATACTTTATTTTTATTCCTCCTTGAGGCGGGTGGATACAGTTTTTACGATTATTCTGTTTCCTACACTAGTCACCATTAACTAGGAGCATAATATCTAAGCAAGACGAGGGTCTTCCTGATTGCAGGTATTACCACCTAAATCGTTAAAACACTGATGTTTCCCCTTTCACTGGAACCAATCTCATCATAATTTGATGAATCGTCCATCAAACCAAAATTTGTTAAAATGTGTCTCCTTAAGCATACAAACTTTAGGACATAAACAGATTATTACAGCTCAATAAAGTGTGAACTTTCAGTGCAATTTGTTCAATTCAATTTGTGAACTTCTAAGCAAACTTGATTCCAATAAATTATTTACCAATTTAAACCATAACATTCAAGATATTACTTTTTGTAATTTTTTGTTTAATTTTTACAAAAATATTGCTGTCTTAAATGACTTGAAAACAAATTAAAACGGCTATGAGTTCTTCGTATAATAGAAAATGAAATCAAATAAAAGAATTTTTAAAATCTCAGCAAAAATTGAATAAGAACCCAAGCAACCACTCTATTGTAGGATCTTAAATAAATGGAACACTAAAAATAGAACTTCATTTTCGTTTTTCTTTTTTGAAAACTAAACGTCATATATCTCTCATAAGTGCGAAAAGAGGCGTTTGTTGACTTCTGGTTTTCAGTTTGTTTTTTTTTTTGCAATTTTTAATACGCTTTTGTTGCATATTTTCATTTTCTTCCAACGGAAATTCATTTATTCCCCATACAGCCTCATCTGCACGTACTTTATAAGAGGCAAACAAACAAACAAAAAATGTTTTGTAAACGCGTGACTATTTTTGCTCTAAAAGCTTATGTTGCAATTTCCATAAAAAAATGAAAACAGAAAAAGAAAAAAATAACAACACAATGAAAAATTTGTATTTTGTTGCAGATACGTGGGTGTTTTTTGCCAACAGTACTGGTGTTAGGAGAAGCAATTCTTTTGTAGCATATAAATCTCAAAGAGACACATTTCATTCACTTCATTCATATGAATTCCATACGGAAATTATTATCTTTTATTTTGTTGTTATTGTTGCTGTTTCTAATTCAAAAATGAAAATATGGTTGTAATATCATAAAAAAATCTACAATAATAGCGTAAAATTTATTTTGTAAGTTTCAAAAAACCATTAAAATTTCCCAATGCAATATTTCACCATTAGCTTTATAACTCACCTAATTTTGTATGATGATTGTAATCATGTAATCAATAATATTTTTTTTTTAGTATTTGTAAAACTACCATAATTCAAGGTGTGAATGAAGTACGATAAATGAAGTCATATTTTGTTTATTTCACATTCAGTCTTTTACAGCAATTTGGTATTTTTATGTTGATTAGCAGTATGTTACTCATGAATATGTTATAAATTTTGTTCAAAGCCATATGTGAAGCAAGTAAAATTTTTTATATCTACTTACTAGGGATGGCAAACGGGATAGATTTTTAAAAATTCCGTGATTCGGGATAATTCGGGATCCTAAAACACCGAAAAATCACGGGAAAAATAGCGATTTTCTCTTAATAATGAAAATATTTTGTTAACAGAATCATTTATATTCCAATTATATATATCATTAAAAACAAAATATAAAAACAGACAAACCGACAAAATGTAACAAAAAAGCGTAAATTAACAAAAATAAAAATGATTAATACATATGCAAATGCATTAGTTTTAAGAAAATTGTTTAGATTGCAACAAAAAGATTAAAGCATCTAACATGTGATCTGATAGGTTTAAACTAATTTTGTTGTCAAGATAACCTGTCGTTGAAAAAAACTTCTAGCAACAACATTAATCAGCTTGTAAATATTCACCTCTACCACCTCCTGATGTAAATAAATCTATTTCTTTGGACAGTTGAGTATCTAAATCAGTTACCCTTTTAATTCGTTTTCTAGGGCTTTTGCATTCTTCGATGCGATCAAACAATTTTTTATCCATGGAAGTAGAGTTTTCCTCATCTGAGATGGTCAAAATACATATGAATTCACAATCCCGAAATCCCGAAAAATCCCGGGACAAGTTTTTAAAAATTCACAAAATCCCGTAAATTCCGGAATTTTGTGATTCGGGATTTCCCGATTGGCATCCCTACTACTTACCCATGAATTTCATTTACCACAAAAAAAAATAAGAATAATTTCAATAGTTTTCGGTGATGCTAATGATAATTGGATTAGTCTTAAAAAACTTAACAGATTAATTACTAAATTATGACTGAATTGTACAAAATTGTTTAATAAATCCAATTCATTACTTCCGTGAACAATAAAGAAACCAAAATATTATCTTCTCATTGATGTAATCCAGAATAAAAGGTCTTGAAATATGGAGCCCATAATTCAGGTAAAATAAAAATATAAAAAATTTAACTGAAACCTCATTTTTATGAGCATAGCGCGTTTATGGTCCATTTAATTAAGCTCAATATTGGTTTTAATTGATTTTGTTACAGTAATTTTATTAAACTTCATACATACATACATAATTGGTCATTACAACCCTTCAGTCAGGATTACGGCCTAACTTCTCACACCTGCTTTAATTTTATACGTAAGTGGCAAGACCTACAGTTTAACGTCAACTCCGAACAACAGGTTTTTGAAAAACTTTTTCATAGCAAGTTTATTTACTCCAAAAGTTTTTGCCAGAAATCTGCTGAGAGGAAATTGCCGAAAAAACACTTTTTTTATATTTCGTTTTGATGCCTGATCTGGGACGCGAACCCTTTACGTCTAATAAGCTAACACACTACCTACTAGACTACGGCGACTTCAACTGCTTCATGGCAACGAAAATGAACCAATTTATGAAGCGAATTATTCCTATCATTACTGGACATTATTAAGTAAAATTGGTAGTAACTAGGCTTATTGTTTTTACCGTTTGGATATTAAAAATTGAGAAGAACAAAGGAAAAGTATGAAATTAAATGAAATATTTACTGGAGTCATTAAATTAGTTTTTAAGATTAATTTCTGTAAACATGAAGGTTGTTCATCCGTGATTGTTCATCCAATTTTGTTTATCCGTGATTATCCATCCGAGAGCTGAAATTTTGTAATCCTCTTTTCTTTATTTCGTTCAATACATTACCAATGGTAACTTTGTCTTGTTTTCGACATTTGAAATTGTGGTTGGCTTGTTCCCTTGACTTCATGTATCCATACAAAAAAATAGTTCACTATGGTCAAACTCACCTCTTAATAGGTTCACTGTATAAGATAACAGTATCATATGCTATTTAGGTTACTAAACATCACACATTCCTTTGCTTAATTTATTATAACGTTGGCATTTAGATAGTTTTGAAGAAGTATAGTTCAATGATCACGTCGGTCTACAAACCGTACATCTTTTCAGGTTCACTAGCAGCTCTAGAACTGCTTCTAGGTGTTCTTCAAACCTAATTCGGTAATTATATTAATTAATTAGGCACTAATCCTCAGTGCAACTCTCAGGTCAGACATACCCAAAACGAAATTTGATGTTCACCGAATACTTCTTCGGCGACTTCCTCTCAGCAGATTTCTGGCAAAAACTCTCAAAATAATTTAAATTTTCATGAAAAGTTTCTCAAAAATTTGTCGTTCAGTGTCGAGTTTAAACTGTAGATCCAGCCACTGTTGTTTAAAATTAACGCACATAAAATAGGTGTGTGGGAAGCTTGGTGGTAATCCTGACTGATCAATTATTAATGAATGAATGAATTACGCCAAGAATGTGTTCCGTCGCTGAAGACAATTTTTTGATAGAAGAACATTTTTCATCCCATTTTGTTAACATTGTTCTATTCATGATCAATATGATAAACCTTTCAGACAGCTTTTGACATTTTCGCTCGTCCCGAATCTTGTTTAATACTGTAATTTTTCAGTCAAAACTTTTATATTTTGCAAAATGAAGTTGTTAATAATTTGTAAGAAATACTTTGCTTATCTCACTGCACTAACCATGCTACTTTATTACTTTAAGTTGACTATACAATAGGGTACAGATGCAATGCATTGTCTAGTATTGCTTTGTTCTACTGCTTCTACAAAGGAAAGGAATTTATTTTTCTTAAATTGTATGGCATCCCATTCCTAAAAATGCCAGACCAGAGATCAGCAATGAATCGTTTTTCCGCTATTCATAAGCACTCATGCACTCAATTTTGAGTATGAATGAATCAACAGAATTGAAATTCAACTACTCTAATTCATTCGTACTCGCTACAACATTGATTTATAAGTATAAGAGTAGCAATGAGTATGAGTACAACGTTGGCATCAAACTCACAACATTCGAAATATGTTTGATTCATACGCCTACTCATTCTGATTTATAAATTTAAAAAAAATACTTATAATACTTATAAGTCATACGAGTGGTACGAATCATTCATTAAAATTTACAGTCTTTGTTGTTGTTGCATATACAAACAAAGAAGAAAGGAAAGACAAAGACAACAAGCAAAGTATACACACAATCTTCTTGTGAGCATAGTAGTGTTCCGTACGCGAATCATACTTATTTTGAGCTTCGTGTAAATGTTAAGTACAGACGAGTCGAAGTCAATAACATTATGTGTATTGTTAAGTATGAGTACGATGAGTACTTGCAACTTTGAGTATGAATAGTTTGAGCATGATATCAAAATAAGTATGAAGGCGTATAAGTATCTGAAAGTATAAGTATGACTCGAACCTACTTATCGTTTTGTATACTTATTACTGATCTCTGTTCCAGACTTAACACTTTCTAATAATTTGTTCAAAAAGTCTTACATAGTATTACATGGATAAGAGTCAAGTGAATAAAAATTAAAATAGAATTTGGTTCTCATACTATATATGCGGTTATCTTTTCTCTAATATCTGCACGAATATAACAAATATTAGGTTAGGTCAAATGATCAAATAATATTTTACACCCAATATTGCAACATAAACAACATAAATTTGTAAGACTTATTTGTTATCATTTTATTTGTGTTTAATAACGATCTGCTATCACTCGATATTATTGTTCAAATCTTAAAAAAAAATCTTCTTATGCTTTATTATTTAACATTGACCCCATTTCTTAAAGCATCAATAAAATTGACTGTATTTCATCAAACTTTTATTTCAAATCAATGAAATGACAGCATTTGATGTATTTTAAGATTTTATAAAATCAATAAAAACGAAAAGACAAGAAGGAAAATAAAAACCATATGAATGACAATCATTTCGTTTTGAAATAAAAAATTCATCTCGTATTGTTATGGATTGAGACAACTTTTGAAGCAAAGAAAAAATAATAATAATAATAAAAGAAATACATAACACACCATTTTATCGATCATTTATTAAATGTGAATAATAAATAAAATAACAAAATTTTAATTTCTTAATAAATACAAACAAATTTTTAAATACACGGTTTTAACAAACGAAAATTTCATGCCATATTTCCCTTTTTAATTAACTACATCTGTGTACATAGTTTGAAATAAAAAACCATTTAAAACAAAACTTTTTTAAACAAAAGTTTTTTTTTTTTTTTGAAATATGAAACATCAATTAATTATAATACATTTCAGCAGCATACATACATACATACATATAATTTCTTTATTATTTTTCATTTTCAATTAATTATTTAAAATAATATTTTGTTAACCTCACAGCAAAATTTCTAAATACACGTGCTTTACATAAACAAAAATAATAAATTTTGAAACCGCAAAATAAATTTTTAAAATCACACAAAATTAAATAAACAATAATCTCCAGTTTAATATTTAAAGATCAATGAACTTCACATATCTCATAAACAAAGTACATACAAAGTCTAGCAATTGATGAAAGACATCCTCGACTGCAGACGTTAATGATCACATATTTACGTATGTGGCGGTACCTATAGTTTAAACTAGATTCTAAATGACAGATTTTTGTGAAACTTTCTCATTGCAATTCTATTTACTCTCAGAGTTTTTGCTAGAAGACCGCAAAGAGGAGATCTCAGAAAGCAATTTTTTTAATTATTTCCTTTTGTCCTAACGAAATACGGACATCACCAATACGGCTAATTAAACGGGCATCAAACGTTTGACGCAATTAATCGATTGTGACATGATATGTGTGGCAAGGTACGTATCAATACCATGAAGACCAGGAACAAAAAATGCGGTTATCGTAATGCAATAGTTCTTTCCATTGACCGTTATGGTTCTGTAGTCCTCATTTTAAAGGAAATATGGACCTTTGATGCCTCCGCTCCACAAGCCGCACCAAAGAGTCGCTCGTAATGAGTATAAGACCACATGTGGATTCTCTGAGACCAAAATACGGTAAATTTTCTTATTAACTTGCTGACCAAGACAGAAATAAACTCCCTTCGAAAAGATGATTTTTTTTTTTGCAATCATTGTACATTTTCGCGTTGTTCCATGTATTCCAATAAATCCCAACATTGCTCAAGCCTAAATCAATTAATTAAATATGTTCAGTGGAGATAATAAGCTGAATTTTGTGACAGAATAAATAATATATGCATTGCCAGACTCGAAATGACCTATAGTTCAAATTTAAACCGATATATGGCCCACCCGATACTTAAAAATTATATTTTACTAGTACGAGCTGAATAACATAGATCTTATCCTCGATGTAGTATACCAAACCAGAGTCTTTGATGGGAATCGAATCCGTGACCCTTACGGCAATAGTGTAGCACACTACCCATAAGACTACCAGTTCACCCAGGTTTGCCTATATTATAGACAATTAAGATATTGAAAAACTTTGATGACTATGAATCACAACTCGGCTGCTGTTTGTTATTATCACATTCAGAAATAACTGAAATTAACTGAAAACTGTAGTGATTCAGCTACAACTAGAAATTCGGGCAAGAGTCTTTTCAATAGTTTTCTTCTAAGCGAATTTGCTTCTTGAGAAGCAATGCTTCCGTTAAGATCGGACAATACAATTTTCAATATTTTATTGACTGATAGATCCGATATTTACATTCAACTCCACGCAAATTTTACTTTCTGTCACCTGATTCGATTCGTTTTTACTTGTATCGATGAATACTCGTGTATAACATTAGTAATGACATTCACGAATCGTTTTACTTTCTTTATTTTTTAATTTTATTTTCTAACAATTTCGTTGGTAATCACGTTTAATATTCTTATTCGTTTAGAATAAAAAACGGCCTTCTTTTTAAATTAATATTTCAATTCGTAAAAAAGTCAACCACTCCTTAAAAATTTTATGCGCAAAAAGAATTAATTAGTCTTTCTTATGCCAACAATCTAAAGTATGTACATACGAAATATTATTAATTTCCTGAAAAATGTTAGGACAGGCAGATACAGTCCATATCAGGGGAAATTGTGTGTAAATTTCTTTGGCCTATTAACAGTGAACTTGAAATTTCAACAGAAATTCATGCATTTGCGAGTGTTTTTGTTTTCTTTCATTAGATTGTTATTGCAAAACTATAAACATGAGAATATTAAGGTCATTGGCTATGTTCGTTCCCCAAAGAGTTTTTAATATAATTAAAATGTGGGGACAGTCACCATAAAATGAATATTAATGAGAATAGAGTTTCACTTGTAATGAAAATGTGCGAGGGTTGAGTCTGAAGGTAAAGATTTACTTTTAAACAATGTTCTAATTTTAAAATTAACTTTCTAATTGCATGGATTGGAGCATCTATCGGTTTAAATTTGAACCATAGGTTATTTAGAAGCTGACAATACTTAAGTCATTCTATTCTTTCGAAAAATTCATTACGTCTACGTTTACAAGACGTTGCAAGACCTCTTCTACATTTTTTATATTCTGTATTAACACAACTGAACTATACAAAATTAACTCATGTGCCCAAGTGATCATTTGAAACTTAAATATTTTAGCCATGTGAGGTGTCTTTGGCTTGCTCAAATTCATAAAATCTCCAATTGACCAATACTATACCGTGAATTTTTTTATAGGGTGAGCGATCTATCGATTTAAATTTGAACCATATATTATTTCGAATCTGACAATACTTAGAGCATTCTTTCACAAAATTCAGTATATTACCACCACTAAACAGAATCGATTTACGTTTGAGCAATGTTGGAATTTATTGATCCAATGCGAAACTGACGTCGTCAACGTCGATTTTGTAAACAAGATCACCTTGATATAGATCTTAACAAGCCAAATTGCCTAATTTGGGGCTAGGAAAACCCACACGTGGTCTTACAGAAGTCAAGGCACCCATTACGAGTGAATGTTTTGTGCGGCTTGTGGAGCGGAGGCATCAATGGCCCATATTTACTTAAAAATTGCATCACGATAACCGAATTTTTTGTACCTGGTCTTCATGGTATTGACACGTACCTTGCCACACATATCATGTCACAATTTTTATGTAAGCCACTTTTGTATCAACGGGATGGTGTAACTTGCCACAACCGATTTATTGCGCCAAACTATTGAATATTGTTTAATTAGCTTAAATGGTGATATCAATTGGCCTTACGTCTAATTAGCCAACACGCTACCTACTAGACTACGGCCACATCACTTCTAAAATTCTTTCATGTCTTTAAAATGTCTATAATGCAGTAACTAGAGAAAAAGCTCAGACGTTTCATGTCACCCTATACAAATAATTGTCTTGCACATATTGTTGAATCCTATATCCATCCATGGCAATTCAATAAATTAGATTTAACAAGAAAAACAACTAATTTGTCAGATATAGCTCCAACAAGATGGCCATTATCAACAAAAGTTGACAAAGTTTGGAAATCCCTGTTGATAAACCCGATATTATGCCTGTAAACAGCTATTAACTTACCGATAACCAACAGGGTGAAATTGCCGTATTGACAATGAAACGTAATTTATTATCCCGTGCCATACCTTTCAAATAAACCCTGAAGTATTCAAGGTTAAAGCCACTATAAAAATAACAGTTCTTTTATCACCAGGAAGAAACGTAAAATATTTTTTACGAATATTTTTAGCACGAAACTGTACAATGACAACGTCATCAATGGGCGCCCAGAAAACTTTAAAATAGCAAGTAAACTGACAGTTTTTATACTTCCTAATGTGGAAACTGTCAAATACAATATTTATCACCCACAAGGTACAAAAATGTGTTTGCAAATTAAAGTGATAAACTAAAACGCAGTTGACCGAATTCTTTTAAACACAAAATTTAAGTCATTAAAGCCTTAATTGAAATGAGTGCTTAGCCGACCATATAAATTCATTGTCTTTCATTTATTTTTTTTTATGAAAAAAAAAACGAAACGAAATTTCAATTTCCTTTTTAAATAAAATAACCATGACTTTTTGAAAAAATTTTTAAATTTTCTTTTAAATTTTATTTAAATCATTAAATCCCATAACAGTTGTTATTGCGTTTTACTTAATTCCTTTAGTTTTTTTTTCCCCTTTTTTTTTAATTTACATCATTAACACAACAATAACAACAACTTAATGAATCATTTGTTGTAAAAAAAAATAAAAACAAAAACATTTCTCAACAGTTGTGTGAATCAGTTAATAATTGTTTTATTTTTGTTTTTTTTCTGTTGTTGTTTTTGTTGTAAAAATATAATTAACAATTCATTTTGTTAACGTTCGCTTGTACTTCACCCAAAAGGGAGAATATTTCTCTTTTTCTTTTCTTTTAACTATTTATTTAATTACTTATAGAAACTTTGTGGTTGTAAACGTATAAGCTGGTCGGTCATTCGTTTAAATATTTTTAGAATGTTTAAAATAAAGAAAAAATAATTTTCTTCAAGTTTTAAATTGTTGTTGAGTTTTCTTACGGTCACCTAATGAAATAATTTTATTTTAAAACTAAATGCCCTTTCGTTATGCTTTTGAATTTATATGCGAGTATCACTGCTGGAGAGCAAATAAAACGGAAGCGGCTGATAATGAAAAATTATTTAAAAAATATTTGGTAATTATCAACCTACATTAACTATCAGTGTATTAAGTTCTACGGACACTGTCATGGAATGACAATAACTAACTTCTCTACAACAAAGGAGCGAGTCAAGCTTCCATCAGTGCGAAAACAAAAAGCTTCAACAAGAAATTTTCATCTTTCTCTGTATTGACAATAAACTTCAATTTCCATCCAATAATTCTTATTATCTGAAAGATCATTCAACTGCTTTTAGAGCCATACATTGCCGCAACAGCTGCGATGGGCCCATTCCAACGCTATTCTATTTGTATTTAAAATGGATTTTCTTTCGATACCTGAAGAGAAATTGTTCTTCATTAGCTAGTCGTCACAAGTTTGCATAGTTTGTGGCCAAAATAATTGTAAATATTTCACAGTGTTCAATCGCCATAGTCTAGAAGGTAGGTTATTAGTTTATTAGAAGCGAAACAGCAACAAGAAAAGAAATATGAAAAAATATTTTTTCGGTGACTTTCTCTCAGTAGATTTATGGCAAAAGCTGTGAGAATAAATATAGAATTGCTATGAAAAATTTTCTCAAAATCTGTCGTTCGGAGTTGTCTTTAGGTCCCTTCACTCATTTTTAAAAATTAGCACACATAACGTACGTGGTAGTGATGCCAATCGGGAAATTTCGAATTCCGAAATCCCGGGATTTTCGGGATTCACTAAATCCCGAATCCCGGGATTTTTAGAAACTTGTCCCGGGATTTTCGGGATTGTGATCTCATATGTATTTTGAGCATACAAAAGGTTCTGAAAAAATATTCTATATCACTTGACTTCGATAATAGCTCCTCAGATGAGGAAAACTCCACTTCCATTTATAAAAAGTTATTTGATGCCTATCGAAGAATGAAAAAGTTCCATAAAACGAATTAATAGAGTAACTGATTTAGATATTCAACTGTGCAAAGAAATAGATTTATTTACATGAGGAGGTGGTAGAGGTGAATATTTACAAACTGCATACAGCTATCTTGGAACTATTTTACAAACAAATGTTGATTGCAAGAAGTGTTTTTCAACGGCAGGGTATGTTGAAAATGAAATTCGTTCAAGCCTATAAGATCACATGTTAGATGCTTTAATCCTTTTTTGGAATCCAAATAATTTTCTTAACACTAATGCATTTGCATATGTATTAATAATTTTTATTTTTGTTAATTTACGCTTTTTTGTTACTTTTTGTCTTGTATATAATTCTGATATACATACATACATAATTGGAATACAAATGAATTTGTTAACGAAATATTTTTATTATTAAGAGAAAATCGCGATTTTTCCCGTGATTTTTCGGGATTTTTGGATCCCGAAATATCCCAGGAATTTCGGGATCGGGATTTACAAAATTCCAAATCCCGGGATTTTTAAAAATCGATTTCGTTTGGCATCCCTAGTACATGGTGTGGAAACTAGGTTGTTAACCTGACTGAATCGATATCTCATTTGAATGCGGTGTTTAAGTATTAGCCCTTAACTCACTTTACAATGTCTGTTCAATATATTACAATTTATACCAATATGTAATTAGCTAGCATAATGCATTTTAGCTAAATGAAATGCTATTAGTAAGCCTTGTTAGTGCCTTTTTTTCAGCGAGTTTCAGATCGATTTTTTAAAGCAAATTGACGCGGGGTGGTATGTTTAATGGAGCCACAATTGAAATTCAATGTCGCATTGAGCACTACAAGTAAAATATTGCTTGACTTATCTAATATTGCTTGGTCAAACTCGTTTATAACGAACCCGGTTATAACGAATTCTTGGTTATTACGTCCATATTTTCAAGTCCCAACGTTTTAATGTCAATTTTCATACAAAAAACTTCGTTTATTACGAACTCGTTTATAACGAATTCTCGGTTAAAAGGAACTACTTTAAATGGTCCCAGTAATTAAATTTCATTCATTTTACCTTTTTTATAACGAACCTTCAGAAATAACTTTGAAGTGTGGCAATAGTCTTTTCTTTTATTTAATATGGCAGGATTAAATTATAACTCAGCATATTTAATCAGCTCATAGATGGAAAGAATTAACAAATATTTTTAGTTTTTAACCAAAAAAAAATACTGTTTTGTTTTTAATAAATGAAAAAAATTCTTTGTATTTTATATTTTCTTCTATGACTTCACCCCGTTTATTACAAACTTTGCCTATAGCGAACTATTTTTCGGGTCCCACGGAGTTCGTTATAACCGAGTTTGACTGTACATGAGATATATCTTGCAGACAGCAGTGAATGCAATATTAAGATTCTCTTTTCTGCTTTCATAATTCAGGGTATCTTACTACATCTTAATCTGTAGCTAATTCGTTTTTATTTTCTTAATATGACGTATTTGTATTTTGCTATCTTCGTACATCTTAGTCTTTGTTATCTTAAGCATTAAGGCTAAAGACCTAGTTTTTCCTCACATCACTTATGTTGTGAATGTTCATTTGAAACATGAGTGGCAGGAATTACATGGCAAAATTTTTTGACTCAAAGATTTTTGCAGGAATCTACTTAGAGGCAGCATTTCGCCTAATAAAGTAACACATTACGTAATAGGCTATGAGGACCAGAAAGACCTAATTAAAATTAATTTTACTTGTAAAATATAATTTATATACAATTCAATATCCATGTAATTTAGAATAAAAAATGTTATATCTCAAATCCTTTAAATAAATTTGCTGTGAATCAGTACCATTTATAATTTAATTACAATATATGGTATGCTGTGCTGTTAATATAATTAAACTTGTTTAATTATTTAACCCCTTTAAAAACTCTGCTATAAGTCTGGAAATTAGTAAAAACCTAAAATTAAAAAAACGTGTGCTAGCCCGTACATAAATTATTTCAAATTGTTTTAAAACAAGTATTTAAAAACAAATATTTTTTGCAATATTGCAACATACTAAACCATTTCTAAAAACGAACTCGTCGTATTGAATAAGCATTACTAGACTCTAACTATTCATTAAAGTTATATGCACTCCTTGTTTGTATTATATGTATGACTACATACGTATCTATGTATGTAAGAAAAATTTTAATTACAATTTTAGTTGCTTGTTTTTAAACCCAACATATGTTAAAAAATAATTATTAATTTTAAAAATATTTTACAATTTTTTTTTCTTTTTTCATATTTTCAGATCAATGTCAACCAGTTAAACATTTTTAATACGTAATCAAAAAAAAAAGGAATTTTCTGTCTGTAAAACAAGAGAAAAAGGGCAGAGTTTTTTGGAGATTTTAAAGGTAAATACAAAGATGGCATAAGTAACTTATTGTAAATTAAAACTTAGTATTTCATTATATGATGTTTTTTCCATTTTATTTTATACATACTAGAGGTGTGCTCTAGACATTCTACAAGCTTACCCTTCATCGAATGCAAAACTGTAGTGTACTCTTTTCTGTTGATCTTGATTTTACAAGGGCATTTAAATGAGTATTTCTCATTTATTAAATGTTACAACAGTACTCGTTTGCCTGTGTAGTAAACGGAACTATGCTTTAGGTTGTAAGAGCATATTTTACTACTAAAACTACATTTTAAGTATTGCCATACGAATATCAGTAGTGTAAAAAAAGTAGTAGTTTAAAAAAGGTTTTTCTCAAGAAATAAAAAGTTAAATGGCAATGCTGGCTTGTTGCATATGAGTCGACGGAGGTTGATGCGATTAATTTCCGATAGAAATTAATTAGAAATTTTACTGAAAATTATTGAAACTAAAAGACAAGCAATTGGTCGACCTACCCCTCAAGCACGGAAGAAAAAAGCATTACGATCCTCAGAATCAGATGAGCATTGAGACTGGAAAATCTTCAAGTATATTCTGCTGAGACCAGTACTCTTGAACCACTTGAACAACAAGAAGTGAGATTAGAAACTGATCAAACGCGTACTACTCAGACCCGTTCATCTGAATCATTAGGACAACGGGAAACAAAATCAATAAAATGATTCAAAATTAATGTGGACATTAATCCCTTTCCTTCAAATTTATTTCAGTAGGTGGCGCAGCTAAAAGCGCAGGGTACAGCTAGTACAATATATAACATTCTCAAAGTATTGTTTAATTATATAAGCAAATATTAAAAAAAATAAAAAAGACTTCCTATCCTTTGTGGCTTGGCATACAAAATAAACGAAATCATAACAATTATAAATCATGGGAAATTGTTATAATTATTGGAAACAAAAATTTCCTAAATTAAAGCAAATAATAAATAACACATACAAACAAATATACTAAATAATTCACCTCAAGGTCAGCACCATAAAACACTAAAACGGAGCTTAGACAGTCGCAAACATATTTTAAACTATAAAATCGTGACATGGTGAATGCAAAAAAAAAACAATAAAATCGAATTTTAAAAAATGGATAAAACTAAAACCACTTTAGAATATAAATGAAAACAAAAAAAAACTACAAATAATAAAACGGCCTGAAAACTGTCTGGTTTTTTGGATCAAATAACATTAAAATTAAACTGCATAAAATACAATTTGAAACCACCAGCATCGGCATGTTACTATTACCAGCATTAGAAATTTTTGAAAAGAGGGACAGAGGGAATATAATAAAAATAAAAACTAACAATAGACAACAAAATAAAAAAAAATAAAACGAAACTAAATTAAAAGTGGAACAAGTGCACCAAAAATATATACTACAACCTGCAATTAAACTAAAAACAAAAACAACAAAGTAAAGGAAAATAAAAACGAAATGTACTACAAAGTAAACTTTTTCAAATAGTCATGAGAAATGGTACCTTTTCCCTTTAATGCCAACCATAGGCATAGAGAATTGCTACGGAAGCAGGCATTTTTGTATATACAATCAGCAGAAGACAATAAAAATTCCAATACTTTTAACCTAAAGAATATAGAAATGACCACTCCCACAAAGATAAAATAGCCAACAACTTTTTAGTTTCTGTTTTTGAAAACATTACTTACTAGTCTAAAAGAGCCATGCCCAATCATTATTCCTTGACCAAAAAACTGATAAAATAGCAGTCGTATCACGCGTAGTTTCGTAACCCTATACGAAATTTAAATTAACACCATTCAGAGAATTCTGCACATAGTAAAATAAATAATTACCAGAACCTGGAAAGGCCTAGATATCGGGTGCCATACATTAAATCCCCCTGTGTTCCGGCCGCTTTGTCAAAGATGTGCGTACTCTTGCAATGTCATGATGAAAGACAACAATTTTCCTATTGCTAAATTTTGGTTGCTTTTATTAAATTTTTTGTATCAGTCTCGTCAATGCTTAGCTGTAGAAATCAGAATATATCGTTTGGACGGGTTAAAAAATGGCCTTCCAATTGCACACACAGCCTTTATCTTTTTTATTTTCAACCCTATCTTCGCCAAAGTCTGCGCAGGTTTTTCATGCCTTGTATACTATCTTTTTGGCAAATTATTAATCGTGATCTATTTTTTTATGATTTGTAATCATTCGATTCAGAAATGATTCGATTTCAATCGGTTTATATTGAAATTTGATCCATTATAGGTTTTACTGTTAAGTGATATAGGAAGTTGATGTCTTTGTGTATCATTATTGGTTATTACAATCCAACAAGATTTCAACATAGCTTCTTACACAATTTATGTTTTGTAACATAATCTTAACCTGAATGACGGGACTTACACTTTAAAATCGATTCCAAACCACCGAATTTTGAGAAATTTTTCATAGCAATTTTATGTATTCTCAGAGTTTTTTCTAGCAATCTGCTGAAAAACAGATATTTTTCATGGTTCTTTTTGCATGAGACGTCTGACTTGGGATTTGAACTTTAGCCGCGCATCTTATAAGCCAACATACTACCTATCTACCTACTAGACTATGGCGACTTCTTTGTGTATCTAGCCTTCTTTAAATGATTGATAACCATTTGGTAACGAATGCAATGTCCAGAACGCTTATCTGCCGGCTTATTAAGTTTTTACCATGATTTCATTGTCCTTTTTAGCAATTAGTGGGTTAGAGAGAGCTGCATCTTTAAAATTAACAGGTGGACAGCGACAACAAAAGCTCTCAAGATATGAAAATACTAGCCCTCTACAGTGTCTCTTCCTGCTGTTATCTCATTTTAATTATTGCTTTCGTATTTCCTATGGATAATATGGATAAAGATAACTCCACTCTATGGATATTAAATCTAAATTTTAGGATCAAGCCTGAGAAGCCATAAGAAGTAACCGGGTCAGTATTAAAAAAAAAACAACCAACAAAGACATTTTCCCTATAGAGTATTTTAATTAAAAATAAAAAACGAAATGAAAAATTGTTAATAGAAGGTCTTATGGAAACCATCTGAGATATTTCATACAGAAGTACATACTTACATATAAACAATCATTAACAAACTATACATTTCTTCATTCATTTATTTGCTTAGGAAAAATAAAACATAATGAATGTACGAATGAATATTTGCTCATAAAAGAAATACAATTATATGAATATTGTATTGTATTGTATTTCGCGCAATACGACTCAACTCATACTTACTATTTAAATTATAATAAAATCGTGTATAACACTAGTTAACAAGTTCATAACGTACAATAAAAGTACATACCAAGTAAGTACATATGAACAATATATTTATATGTATATTATACACATAATTATTGCTATATATATATGTACCTTATTGACCAGAGCTGTCCAACCCATATTAAAGGGAAGGTCTTGTATAAGATTTTGTAAAAAAAATTGTTTGTAACCTTAACTATGTTGAATTATCCTTGACATACTGGCTAAACTTGAGTCAGTTTTCCTATAAGAATTTCAATATCCTTCGGGGTGAACATCATTTAGCAGGTGCCAATTAATTAAAGGTAGTGTTAGATAGATACTTTACAAACATCATTGTTAGACTACACTTTCGAGGCAGGTATGGACGTTTCAGACTTTTTACCCACTTGGTATGGCTGCCAACCAAGAGATCACTTAAAACTCACCACCAATAACTTAATCTAATATTTCTCAAAAAAGACTTCAATGGATTCCTTGATAGTCTATTGGATAGAATTCTAGACTATTAGTGTGAAGGTCGTGGATTCGATTATCCACATATGGTCCATGTTACTCAGCATATAAACTGGTGCTTTAGAATGGTGAACTCTGCTTAAACATTTTCTAGACGACATGCAAACTCTGTAGGTATGAGTATGTTAATTATAGAATAAGTTTTTGTTTTTTTTTTCTGTCAACAAATGCCAACAAGCAAAACAAAAGATATTCCCACCCAATGTCACTTTCTACTAAATGAAGGGTCTTATTGCTGCTAGCGCAGCTGACATTTTTTTCTTTTTTTTATTTTATTTTCCATACTCATCTTGTTTTTATGGTAAAAGGCACGCGAGCAACTTGAAATACCGCCTTTACTAATTATTAACATGTCCATAGAAAACTTTGAATAGAGAAAAAAAAAGAAAGACGCAAAAGAAAATCTAATTTTCCTTTCTAAAGAAAACTTTACTACCAAGATTAGATATACACATACGTACTGCACTGTGACGTTTGGCTGGGAAAAAAACGAAATATGGTAAGAAATTATTAAAAAAAAAAAAAAGACAAACGTGTTAAAAGATATGTTATCTAACGATGTAACTATTTCACCTACTAATGATTATGAGTACATTTTAAAGTTGAAATCTTTTCAAACTCTTACTTCATATGGATATTTCTGTCAAGTTGAGATTACTTTATTTTCCAAAAGCACAACCGAAAAGTAATAAAATTTACCAAAAGAAATTCAATTGCAATAAATTAAAGACAAATTTCATAAACTATTGAAAATGTATAAAAAAATAATCCCACAATTTCAATTTAACAGTAAAGCAATAGACATTTCCATAAGGTGATTGAAACAAACAAAAGCAAAAAACCTAGTATGTAGCGAAATTTATACACCCTTCATCTAGTTCAATGTATAAGATTCAAGTAAAGAGGAAATTCTATACAAAAATAACACATTAGTAGGGATAAAGTTGGAAAGAATGGGCAGAATCTGAAAAGACTTTGTATTATCATTAATATCCATTAGGTGTACTTCGGTAACTGTTTCTCAGCTGATTTCTGGTCAAAACACTGATAGTAATTGAAATTGCCATTAAAAGTTTTTCGAACAAAATCTTTCGTTCGAAATCGGCATTAAACTTTAGATCCCGCCACTTATCTAGAAAATTAACACACAAAATAAGTAGCATAGGAAGCTAGGTCGTTATCCTGACTTTAGGTTTGTAATAACCAATTATGTATGTATCTGTTCATGAGGTGGTTATTCTGGTTCATTCTAAAAAAAATCCTAACAATGAGCCGACTAAGCTGTTCACATCCCTGGCTCTAATATGAATAGAGTGGGGCTATTATTAAGCATTGCTCCGTTATTAATCTGAAATTGTGTTTGACTTTCATTAATCAAGTTTTTCTAACCAAGTAGATGATAAATCTAGGTTCTAGTATGATTCTTCTGTGAACGCGTATTGCATGTAGTATTGGTGAGTAGTCGTTGGAGACGTAGTATTGTGCTGGTTTTTTAGACATTAGACAACCATTCATACCATTCAGGTTAGACATCTCCAATAAGACGGATTAAAAAAATAAACCTGAGTAACTTTCCTTCAGCAGATTTCCGGCAAAAAAAAAATAAAATTAACACACATAACATAAGCTAGGGCAGCTAGCTAGCAACGAGCAGCTAGGTCCTCACCCTGACTAAAGCTTGTAATGATCAATCATTGTATGCAAGTCGTTACAAGACGGTAATAATGTTCACAGTTGACATCATCCTCTCTAGAAAAAATATCAGAAGACCTTGATTTTAAAAATTCACTAAACAATATTAATTTTACGCATAAGTGGACATACAGTTTAAAATCTACTCCGAACGACAGATGCTTGAGAAACTTTTTCATGGCAATTTTTAAAGAGGAAGTCGCTCTTTTAATACTAAAATTTCGTTTTGGTGGGTTTGAACCGTGGCCTCACGTCTCATATGACAACACACTGCCGGGTGGACTACGGCGACTTCGATGTATATGTTTAGTATTTTAACTACACCACCTCTTCACGAAATCTTTCAAACCAAACTTGTTGATAATCCTCCCAACAATTTTTTTTTTCGGGAGAAGAAAATCGGCTTAGATAACAAACATTTCAAGCCTGTAAGGGATTACTTAATACCAACCGCGTACTTAAAGCCAAGCTAATGTTAAAAAGAACGTTGTCGACTGTGCAGACTGCTATTATATTAGAAAAAAAATCCAATTTGTGTAAAAAAGGAGCCTATTTGACAATGATTGTTTAAAGCTAGTGAAATCGCTTTACTTGGGCAGATATCGCAGTCTGTTTTTATTGAATTGATATGTTGGAAACATATTAAATCATTGAATATAACCGTTATTGATTGGCATTTGCAATTTATAAACTAGTTGAACCCGAAAATAAAAAAGAAATTAATTTTTGGCAAACAATTTTTTTAGTCTTCCATTCATCATGATTTTATTATTTGTAATCAAAACAAAATTAAAAAAATAAAAAAAAAATAATGTTATTTAATGTACGAGAGTATGTACATATGATATGGTTTCTACCCTTTTGTTTAAGATACATTTCGTTTACATTTTCCCTTTCTTTGTGTTGTGAGTCTTGGCTTCTTTTGATGATTTTGTAATTGATTTTGTCTTTCAACAGAAACAAAGACAAAAATCGTCTTTTTTTTTATAAAAATGAAAGAAAATGAAAATCTTTTGCTTGCTCAAGAAGACGAAAACATGCGATTTTTCTACACAATTGCTATTGAAAATAGTTGACAATTTTATTTTTTTTATTTTCATTTTATTTTTATTATGTTTTTACTTTCTTTTTTCATTAAAAAAAGAAAAAATGCTTTCTTGTTACACTTATTTAGGGTTTATTGAAATTGATTGTAGTTGATATTGTTTTTTTTTTTTTTGTTTTGTATTAAAAAGTGAAATTTCTGTTATAATAAATATTATTTAATCAAAATTTAGAGGTAATTTTTCAATAATTGCAAAGTATCATTAACTTAAAAAAAAACGATAACAAAGCCTTACTCAATTAGTTGAACGTTGACTCCTTTAAACTCTACAAAGAAATTTCAAAATCTATAAAGATGGTCTTCTTTCTACCTTTAAACATTAAATAGATTTTTTTATGTTGCTTACATGCATACATACATACATAATTGGTCACTACAACCCTTCAATATATAGCTTCTCACACTACTTATAGTGTACGTGTGAATTTATATACATGAGTGCCAGGATCTGTATCTCTTGTTATCATTTGGGTCATTTGACTTCCTTTGTTAGGAATAGGAATACATGAAGTATCGATAGGTTTAGTGTCAATAGGTAATACACAACCTACCAGATTTCAGCGACTCCGAGTACATTTTACGTTTCTTAATCTTATTAAAAATATGTAATCATTGAGTGCTCTGACATGACTGAGTATTTTACCAAAGATTTTTAAATTACTGCATCCCTTTTAAATCCGATATAATAACGCTGTGTTACATTCGAATACTAACTTCTTGTAAGAGTTGTATACTCGGCACAAATAGGCCTCTATATTCTGTGATGTTATCTGGCTATTTTCTTAAACACCACCACAATATTGTTCTTCAACAGCCTTCTTCGTGTCCTTAATTTTTTCTATCTGCAATATTGAATTATGATGTAATTTGGAAGTACGTCCCCGGTCTCACACTAACCCACCTTCACCCGACCGCGGAGGGCTCATCTCATTTACGTAGGGTAATACTGTTTCGTGTAAGGGAAAAGTAATGGTAACAACAACATAAATCAGCTACAGAACTTAATCACAAACTGAATAAAGTAACAATAAACCGGAACTAGCTAAGACAAGAACGAGAATACATTTTTATATAATAATTTACAAATTAATGGCAGCAGATAAGCTATGTTTTATATTACAAACACTACAATTAAAATCAATAAAATCATAATATAAGTTAAAATCATTACATAATCTACGAAAAGAATAATTTCATCCATAGTTCGTTCTATAAAAATATTAAGAAAGAGGACAATAGTGCCGTAAAAATCTTGCTGGAATACTTAAATTCAGGTTACAAAGCAAAAACTCGAGAATCGATATCACCTTTAACCAGATTAAAAACAAAACAAACCCCTAATACAGACCTTCTACGATTTTAAGCTTGATACACTTTCAAAAGCATTTGATTTAAGTGAGACGTCTTACAAACCTAACTTTAAAAGTTAACGGTGTCTTTAGCTTAACGCTCACTTCTACCATATTGTCCACTTATAATAATGAAAAACAATTTATCTGCTTGTTAAAATCCTCCCTTTAGTCAACGGCTAATTGTATAAATGGCCTTTAGTCATCAAACTTTGTCGGAAGTTTGGTGGTCGCCGTGGTCTAGTAGGTAGTGTGCTGGCTTATTAGACGTAAAGCCAGGGTTCGACTCCCAGGCCAGACATCCAAAATAAAAAAAAATACAAAAAGTATTTTTTGACGATTTCTTCTCTTTCTCTTCTTGTTTCTTCTTCAAAAATCTGCCGTTCGGAGTCGACTTTAAACTGTAGGTCCCGCCACTTCTGCGTAAAATTGACACACACAACATAAGTGGTGTGAGAAACTGCGAGCTTCTTGGGAACGATTGCTGTAGACTGTTTAATGGTGAAGGTATAGCACTGGACATTTTATAGTCACCAGCAGCAACTCGTTTCCTTACCGTTCGCATCTTCCCTCTCTCTTTCCACCTTTCCTAAAAAAGCCTGTACAATGCACTTCATCAGTAGGGGTCATCCCCTGAGTGCTGGTTTTATAACAAAAAAAAAAAAAAAACAAATTGAGTCTACGATATTTCGTTACATATTCCAAATAAATGAACTTCCTAAATCTATAGGACGAACACTTTCAAACAAAATCTTTCAAAGAAAATACCAGAACTACCATCCGTAAATAACAAAAAAAAGCGTAATTATTGCCCCACTATGGGCGTGGCATATCGAAATGAGATAAATTTAAATTTGAAATAAAAATTTCAATTTAAATTTAAATTTGAAATAAAAATTTCAATTTATACAAATAAATTATTAAGTTATGTACCCATTTTCAATGGCATCCTAAGATTAAATTAATTCAAGAAAAAATAAAGGGTTGGTAGGGTATACTCGTAAATAAAATATATGGTCAGAATTATGTTGAACCACACACACACAACCTAAACAAAATTTAAACAATGGAGGCATGAAATTATACAATGAGAACATTTTCTGTTAAACAATAAAAAAAAATTTTTAAACAAAAAAAAATGTGGGTGTCACGTCATCACAATAAAATTGACGGACTTTTTTTAAATTGATATTCTTTATGTGAAAAGAACATGTACAAGTGTTGCGGTTTCTGAATACAACTCGATTTCGGTTAAATTAAGATTTTAAATATTTAAACAATAGCTTAACCTTTTAGAGGTATTTTCAAACAAAAAAAAAACATCAACTTTGAATTAAGAAAGAGTTAAAAATATTTTAGCGAAACTTAAATATAAATTGTAACTAATTTTATGTTTTTGAGCTGCCGTATACCGATTAATTAAGCAATTCATAAAATGAATTCAAAATATATATAATTTTACATTCAATCTTTACTATTAATTTGTAATTAAAGTATGCTTCATGCACATTTAGTTTTGAGAACTAAAAACGATAATTAATCGAATGGCGGCAGCTATTAAATGCCATTTTTTTATATTTTTTTTTTCTTGAAACTGATACATATGCATATGCACATATATTTACTGAGGCATAGTATTCTCTAAATTAATTCTAAAAGCATATATACTTACAAACCCATTGCTATCGATTAAAATTAATTCCCACGTAAATTAATTCTATTTTGATAATTAATTTCCTGTGAACACAGACAGATATTCTTTGCATAATTTAACCAATTAAATATTTTTTTTTCTTAATCACATACTACGTTTTATTTAAAAAAAAATGTTTAAAGTGGAACAATCATTTTTCAGTTGAATTCTTATTTTAAATATGTACATCAGCTCAGTGTTTTTATAGAAAAACGTTAATAAATTTCACAATTTTATTACAATTGGAATATATAGAATGGTTCTGTCTTAATCAGAATTCCAAATACCGGATGGATCATCTATCGGTTTAAATTTTAACCATTGGATGTTTCGAATCTGGCAATACTTGTGCCATTCTATTCTGTCACAAAATTCAATGTATTAACTCCACTGGACGTAATGAATCGATTTGCGGCTAAGCAACGTTGGGATTGACTTGCTCAACGAGAAAGTATATAAGGAGTGCGCACAAAAAAACTGGACTTTCACTTTTCGTTATAGAAATAAAACAAGTCCTTTTATATTTCAATTAAAGTAAATAGTATTTGAATTCTTTTGTGTATAAAATTTTTCTCTGAGCATCCAACTTTTTGAGCCCGTTTTCTTCCAGACATTTTAGGGTGTTTTAGAAAAATACGTATTATTTTACTTCCTTTGTTTTGGTCGGCAAATCCTTTTTTTTTTCTTCCACTTCCACGCTTTTTCTCAATACTCAAAGACTCCTTATATTGTTTTATTCTTACCTTACCTTAGAAACTGTTTTTTCGTTAACACCTCCAAGCCAAGGAATCGTTTTTTGTAAGCGGCGCGATTTTTCATTGAAATTTTAAATTATTTTTTAACGGCATTCTTGTTGGGTGTCCATTTTCAAAAAACTAATTTTCCTATTGCAATGAAATTTAGTACGTGGATTTTAAAACAGATGACTAACAAAAACAATGCAACGGTATTCATTTTTTTCAATTATGATAAAAGTTATAAGTAGGCCCATTTTTTTTTGTGCGCACTCCTTATTATATATTATATTCACGATGAACATATATATTATATACACTGAACGTAATGAATCGATTTACGTTTGGTCACCGTTGGGATTTATTAGAAATTTATTTCCAAACCAAAGACAATTGATCGGAGATTACACGAAAATGTTGATGCTGAGAGTGGGTATCTATCATCGTTCTCATGAGCATTTCACGCACCAGTTTACTTCAAATTTTACGAAAAGATCTCGATACGACGCCTAACAAAATTCAATTGGATCAAGAGTGGAAGCTGGTTGATCATTCGCTTCGCTAGATGGACCAATTAGAAACTGAACGACGATGTTGAATTGTCAATGCCAAAAAAATCATCTTTTCGGTTGAAGTTCATTTTCATCTTGGTGGGTACGTTAATAAGCAAAATTGCCTTATTTGAAACTCAGAAAATCCACAAGAGGTCATAAAGAAGCCTATGCTATCATAACGAGTGACTGCGACGGTGCGGCTAGTGAGCCCATATTTCTTTGAAAATGAGAACAGTGCAACCATTACGATCAATGGATCGTACCCGTTCTTTATGGTATTGATGTGAGCGATGTTTGGTTCCAACGGGATGGTGCAATTGCCACACTTCTCATGATACAATCGATTTATTGCTTAAAAAGTTTGATAAACGTTTAATAAGCCAACACAACATACTAGGGATGCCTAAAGGGATCGATTTTTAAAAATCCAAAAATCCCGAAAAATCACAGAAAATTGCTCTTAATAATAAAAATATTTCGTTAACAGAATCATTTGTATTCCAATTATGTATATCAGAATTATTTATTATTAAAAATAAAATATGAAAACAGCAAGATAAAAAGTCACCAAAAAAACCGTAAATTAACAAATAAAAAAATTGTTTGGATTCGAACAAAAAGATTAAAGCATCTAACATGTGATGTGATAGACTTGAACATATTTTGTTGTCAACATAACCTACCGTTGAAAAACACTTCTTGCAATCAACATTGGTATGCAGCTGTATGCAGCTTGTAAATATTCCCCTCTACCAACTACAGTTGAGTACCAACGGACAGTTGAGTATCTAAATCAGTTACCCTTTTAATTTTTTTTTTTTGCATTCTTCGATGTCATCAAATAATTTTGTATCACTGGAAATAGGGTTTTTCTCATCTGAGATGCTATTATCGAAGTCAAGTGATATAGAATTTATTTTTTTAGGACCTTTTGTAGGGTGAAAATACATATGAATTCATAATCCCGAAAATCCTGAAAAATCCCGGGACAAGATTTTTAAAATCCCGGGTTTCGGGATTTCCCGATTGGCATCCCTACTACCTACTTGACTAAGGCAACATTACTTTCCCATTCACACCGATTCTAAAAATCTGGCATGTTTTTAAAATGTTCATAATGTAGTAAGTAAGGAAGAGTGTACTACAAGCATATTGAAAATGAAAAATGAAGAATTAAATCCTAAATATGACATAATTAGTATTAATACCCAATGTCTTTAGTCTTAGGCTTTTGTATTTTGAAATTATACAGTATTTTCCATGAATTTTACTAAAAAAAAAAATTAAAAAACAAAAAAACAATTTTATTAACAATATGCGAAACTAGTTTTTTTTTTATTGGCAATTCAAAGTCTTGCGTTATAATTCACACACTTTTGAATCTTTTTTTTTTTTCTTTTATTGCCAAAATCACATTTGATTGTTAACAGCTGTTGGTTTAAATCCGTATTTCATGAATGAGCATTGTTTTGTTTATTTTATAAATAAATTTATATAATTTAACAATACATAATATGTATGTACATAATATGT
The DNA here is from genome assembly GCA_014635995.1 of Sarcophaga peregrina. Lineage (NCBI taxonomy): Eukaryota > Metazoa > Arthropoda > Insecta > Diptera > Sarcophagidae > Sarcophaga > Sarcophaga peregrina. The sequence continues at coordinate 42,491,430 of CM025790.1, read as the reverse complement.
ATGTAAATTCATGATTATATGTGTCGATTTTAATCTGACACTAAAAAGAAACTGTGAATGCCTGAGTTTCGTTATAAGCAATTATAAACATTTAAATTAAAACAACAAAAAAAATAAATATTTTCAATGGATAAAAAGCAAGTGCTTGTCGTTAATATTTGCGATTTGAAAACAAAATAATACTATTTTGCTTATTTTGGATAAATTTCAATCAAAATTCCCACAATATGATTTACCAATTAATTAAAATGATATTAAAATAAAAACCAATTTATTAATTGAAGAATGAATAAAATAGAATATTGGGGGTCAGCCGTGGTCTATTAGGTAGTGTGCTGGCTTATTATACGTAAAGCCAGTGTTCGAGTACCCATGCCAGACAATCAAAAATAAAAAAAAAATACAAAAAGTATTTTTTCAGCGATTTCTTCTCTTTCTCTTCTTGAAAAGTTTCTCAAAAATCTGTCGTTCGGAGTCAACTTTAAACTGTAGGGGTCCCGCCACTTCTGTATAAAATTAACACACACAACATCACATAAGTGGTGTGAAAAACTGTAGGTCCCACCTACTAGTCCGGAGATCTGCGTTGACATCGTAAGGTTTTCTTCTCCTGATTTATAATAAAGGGAAAGGATTTCGTCTGTTTTCCAAATTCGTTCAGTACATACTTTGACTGCTTTCAGAACGACTCCATCAAACCATATTGTCTAACTGTTGGGTTTTACATTTTCGTATAAAAAATACCAGCACCATTCTTGATACTAACTTGTCTAGTTCTGTTTACGATTCTTTGCAATGCTGAATAACTTATAGCTCAAGATCGTTTAACTACTTTAACTACTGGCTTATTATACGTAAAACCAGAGTCCGAGTCCCATGCCAGACATCAAAAATAAAAAAAAAAATACAAAAAGTATTTTTTCAGCGATTTCTTCTCTTTCTCTTCTTGAAAAGTTTCTCAAAAATCAGTCGTTCGGAGTCGACTTTAAACTGTAGGGGTCCCACCACTTCTATATAAAATTAAAAACTGCGGGCTTCTTGGGGACGATTGCTGTAGACTATCTAATGGTGAAGGTATAGCACTGTCCAGTTTATAGTCACCAGCAGCAACTCGTTTCCTTACCGTTCGCATCTTCCCTCTTTCCACCTTTAATAAACCTGCACAATGCACTGCATGAGTATGGGTCATCCCCTGAGTACGTACGTAATTGGCCATTACAACCCTTCAGTCAGGATTACGACCTAGCTTCTCACACCACTTATGTTGTGTGCGTTATTTTTATACATGAGTGGCGACTTTATACAGTTTTAAAGTCGACTCCGAACGACAGATTTTTGAGAAGCTTTTCATGGCAATTTTTACTCTCAGAGTCTTTGCCAGAAATCTGCTGAGAGGAAGTCGCCGAAGAAAAATTTTTCGTTTTGATGTCTGACTTGGGATTCGAACCCGGGCCTTTTGTCTAATAAGCCGACACACTACCCACTAGACCACGGCGACTTCCCCTGAGTACAGGTTTAATAATAAAAAAAAATGTTGTTGATATGACAACCTGTCCTATTTGCTGAAAATATTTTTCATTAGAGATGCAAGAACCATAAAATGTTTTTACAATGTGGACTGATCACATACTTCTTGCATACTTCTTGTTAAATGGTTGTAACTTTTAGACACTTCTTCTTTGTTATCTACGTTATTGGGGTAACAGATTCTAGTGGCATTAAAGTCAAAGTTTAGAGAAACTAAATGTCGGCATTTTAAGCCTAATTTTGTTGGTCAAAATATTGATACCGTGGTAAAATAGTTGAACATAAAGAATGGTTAGAGATTAAAGTCAATAATTTAGACAGGCTATCTTTGTAAACAAGTGCTATCTGGGGTACAACTCTCATGTATGGGCCGGTGCTTCATAGTCTATTTTGAAGCTTCTCGACCGCGTACAGGAGAGGGTGCTTATTAATGACAGTAGGGTATCCAACTCTATTGATTCGTTGAAGCATCGTCGCAATGTGGCGTCTGTTTCATTGTTCTATCGGTACTATAATGGGAGGTGTTCTCGAGAGATAAGGGGCTTGGTGCTCGATAATCACATATTTTTACGTGGTACTCGAGCTTCTCGCAGAGTATATCCTTCTGTGGTTGATTGCCCAGTGAACCGCACAATGCATTACAGGAAGAATTCATTTTTAGCCCGCACTGCTCGCTTGTGGAATGATCTTCCTACGAAGGTTTTTCCCATCAATTAGGATATTGGTAAGTTTAAAGCAAATGTCCACCAACACTACTCCCTCTTTCCACCTTCCTACAATCTATTTTCCTAAACTTGCACATCCCCTAAGTGTTGGTTTATATAAAAAAAAAAATCTTACGGTATTTTCGTGTCAACGGTTTTTATTACACTAGGTAGTGTTAGGATTTCTGAGTATCCGTAAATTAAAACCACTAATTAACTTGACCAGTTGATTACCCAGGCTGTATTTTTGGCAGAGTTATTTACATGTACATACTTACCTATTTCACGAAAAGCAGGCAACCATTGTCGACCGCTAACTTTGCCGACGATACGCTCAGATAATAGAGGCCTTACTGATCCAACAATCATTCTTTTATATACATATCTATATAAATTATACAGAGAGATTTTTTAATTGAAGATTGATCGACCGAACTGAACTGTCTATGTCTATTCAAAACGGGTCTTATGAATACGATCTATACCAACACGCAAAAATCTCACAAACGTGAAGTTGATGGTGCTTGGAAATTCATGAAGTCCTAACAATGCGAAATATAAGACAACGCCATCTAAGAGACACCGCACAAACAATATTTTCTCATTTCCATAGGACGCCTTTTGGGGTCTTTTTCTACGTTTTTTTTTTTGAATCATAAGACAACCCTTTAGTCAGTGGTATTACCTAGATTCTCACACCACTTATGTTGTGTGTGTTAATTTTATACATAAATGGCGGGACCTACAGTTTAAAGTCGACTACGAACGACAAATTTTTGCGGAACTTTTTAATGGAAATTTTATTTTACTCTTAGAGTTTTTGACAAAAATCTGTTGAGAGGATGTCGCCAAAGATTTATATTTTCTTTTATATTGTTGACGCCTCAGCTAGAGTTTGATTTGAGTAATTATTATTATTGCTGAGCAAGACTTATTTAGTATGTGGATTGTATTAATATGAGTACTGGTATCCCTCGTATAACGCGGTACTTCTGCAACGCGTTTTCGATGACGGAAACTTCCGATAAAATTTCTTCTGATGATGTTATACGCTCACTATTTCGACGTAATATGATGTTCGTAGTAAGTCACACATACTCTTGAATATTTATGTTTTCCAATTGTTTTTTTACTATGTTTTTTAATTTTTTTTTTTAAACAAAGTATGAACGTACATCCATCTTTAATTTAAAGTCTTCTATAACGCGAATTACATAACGCAGGATTTTCCTGGAACGTAACTACCGCGTTATACGAGGGACACCTGTATAACATGTTGCCTTTTAATATATAATTTTATGACCTTCACATAATAATGACAATAATTATGATAATGTTGACGACACAATAATCCCTCATATTTATAATACAAAAAAATATAAAACAATGCGTTACACACAATGCACAATATACTGAAAAATTAAAAAGTAGAAAAAATCATTGCTAATACAACATTTGCATAATTACTAGCGTAACACAACCAAAAAATCCCCATAAACATCAGCACTCCGTCAAATTTGAAATGATAACTTGAATTCGTAATCTTTTTATAGGCACTACCATAATCCATTTGAATAAATTTTTATAAGATACAGTCAACTCTCCTATAAAGCGGTTTCCATATAACGCGGGGCTGAAATTGCGAAAGCCCTCCTATAACGCGATACTCTTATAGTTTCATAAGTTCCTTACGCACAGCCTAAGAATGAAGAGCAACTAGATATTGTAAGAGGGTTTAATATAAGTTTTATTTGCGACGCAAAAACTCAGCCGAGATACAGTACCGTACAAAACAATAGCAGTTGGATTTTCAATTTAAATTAAGTGAGAATAAATATTAAAAAATTGCATTATTTTACAAGTCTTTTTTAATTTTATTGGAATTCAGTCTTCTAGTTTAGGTTTTATATAATTTTTTTATCAATCCTTATATGAATTCTTGAATTCAATAAAAATAATTTTTAATTTATCTTGCTTTTTGTATTTCTTGGTCTCCATATAACGCGGTACGAATGATGTAATTTATACTAATTCTGTGTTTCTTATAGAGCGATTTCCATACAACACGGTAGACAGTTTTCATAGAACGCGCTACGAATTTGCCTAATTTGTACCTGAAAACCGTGTTCCTTATAGCGCGGTTTCCATTAATGCGTTCATCGCGTTATAGGAGGGTTAACTGTATTTGCGACATATTGATTTACACCTCAGTACGTGTGAGTGAATGAATAATGAATGAGCCACTAAATGCAAATGACTTAAATGCACATCAAACATAATGTACTTGTGAAAAGGGTATTCGCATATTGCATCTACCTTTACTGTTAAATTTATCTATCAAATATTCCAAAAACATATTCTATTTTAGATGAATACGGTCAACATGAAAAAAAACTCCAACTAAACAATGTCAAAAGAATATCGCACACTAGTCGTCTTTGCCAAATAAATGATGATAAACGTTTAAAGTATTGTTACTATTATGAAAACACCCTGCTGTAAATGTTGACTTAAACTTTAAATTCAATTAAATTTTTTTAATATTTATTATTGTAAACAACGTTAAAACGTTGAGGCTGTCATTGGCTAAAAAAATAACAATATATTGCACATACCTTTCTACTGCCAACAATTTTGAGTCTCCCTCTAAAAACGAGCATGGAATACATATTCTAACTGAGAAAATTGAAATATCCATGTCTTGTTAAATGTCAAAGATATGCTGGCCAGTTTTCAGCAATGCATGATGTGACAATCTCTATTTCCTGAAACCTATATATGACCTACACGTTTATGTGTAGAACAGCTTCTCTGGTCATTCGAAAATTCTTTTGAAAATGGAAAAACAAACACAAACAAAAAAATTAACAATATCTTTGGTAGGATGAGCGATATTGTCGAAAAACTGGGACTTGATGCAGCTATTGAGATCGCCATGGTCTAGTAGGTAGTGTGCTGGCTTATTAGACGTAAAGCCAGAGTTCGAGCCCCAGGCTGGACATAAAAATAAAATACAAAAAGTATTTTTTTTTTTTGGCAAAAACTCGGAGAAAAAATATAAAATTGCCATGAAAAGTTTCTTAAAAATCTGTCGTTCGGAGGTGACTTTAAATTGTAGGTCACGTCACTTATGTATAAAACTAACACACACAACATAAGTAGTGTGAGAAACTAGGTCAATAATCCTAGCTGAAGGGTTGTAATGGCCAATTATATATGCATGTATGTGATGCAGCTATCCCACAATATTCAAATTGCAAGCAAAGGCATCGTATGTCCCAAATAATTTTGAAATTTGATAAGTCGTACTTGAAAAATTAACTCTGTTAAGAGTATCTGGGTAAGTTTCTTGATACAGTGGAAAAATAGGCCTTGCTTTAGGTATCCCATTTTATATTCATAGTACCAAAGATTAGGAAACAGGAGGTAGTTACTTATGTATATCTCACCAATTTTGTTGGGGTACAATTGTTTTCCGAGAAAGCTGAAAATGTGACAACGACAAACTCACAGTTTTTATCAGTTTTTAACGGAGTAATTTCACCATTCATGGTTCACCATTTCTTCGAATTAAATGAAATGTTATTCATCCCATTGTGCAGTACTATTACTTTATTATAAAAAAAAAAATGCAGTTTATTTCGATAACAAGTATTTTGTTTAGGCTTGTGTTTTATGTTGATGATGATAGTATTGACTACCCAAAAAAAAAAAAAAAACTTTAAAACATTTTTAACGATGATGTAATTGCAAATCTCTAAGTAAATTTAATTTCATCAATGCAATTAAATTAATGATTCATTTTTGACATTTTCTCAATATCTCAATCTTTGTAGTTTTTTCAACATTGAAGTCATCATCCAACAAATTGCATCATGACCTTCTACTGGTGGTCACATTGGTTTTGGATAACATTGTTGTGCAGTGAGTAAATAAAAATTGTTTATATTCTTTTCTACCTATTATATTTGTAAAATTTGTAAAACTATTCTAATCACTTAACAGATCTCATCTTGCCTCAAATTGTGATCGTTCACACATATCCCAGTCAAGAATCCATTCAGGAGTACAATCATAATCAAGAAAACAATTCTAAAAATGTGGTTACAAAACTGCATCACAGCTCAACTGTTCTGTCATGGACAACAGAGTCTTCAATTTCAACGAAAAATTCTACAACAAAGGACACCCTAATTCATGATGGAACTGAGCAGGATAGTTCCGCATCGCTGTTATCCAATAATGAGGCTGAAGAAGAATACTACTATGATGAGGATACTACAGAAGATGTTATAAATCAGAGGATAAACTTAGAACAAGTGGATGCTGAGTTAAAGAACAAGGAGAATACAAAAGATATAAGCGAAAATGATGTTAAAAGATCGGCTGAAATTATAAATAAAGCCACCTTAGGAAGCAAAATTGAAAATGAAGAATCGGTAACTCCTGCTACACCTGCTCCAGTGATAGCGGAGGCCAACAATTATACAAATTTTACGGAACAAACACTTGCACTCAGTACAAATACTACTACAACTACTGCTACAACAGCATTAAATACAACAACAAGAACTACAACAATCACCACCAATAATACCAATAATACTAGTGATACTAGCAGTGATAATAAAACACCAACAACAACACAAATAGCAACACATGAATCGGGCATAGTTAATGATACCACAACCCTATTGCCTCAAGCTCCGGCAAGCCCAAGAATTGTGAAAGCTCAAACGGGTAAATCGGATTGGTTAAATACAGCCCAATTCCCACCAGCCCATTTAACCACCGACGACGGTACACATGATTATCCAGAAGATGATCATAAAATACCATTTACTTTGGAGAATGTCAGCGAGCATCGTTCACGTAAATCAAAAGTATTATCGGCCGATTACAAAGTCAATCGTTATATAAATTATTCAACAGATTCGAAAAATCATTTAACTAGATCGACCACTGAGTTCGAAGAACCAAATATATCATCAGAAAGGCTCTCGGTACAGGTAAATTTATCTCAATTCTAATTTCAAATTTATCTTTTATTTCTTTTCTGCCATGATCCCGGAAGTGTTGCTTTTTAGATAATTTTTTTTTTTCAAAACTATATTTTAAAGGGGTATGACTGGAAATAACAAAAATGCGAAGATGACCAAAACACTTTTATCCTTAAATCACACACTAGCGTTTCTTACCTTACACTGTATTTTTGCTAGGCATACCAAAAGACTTAAAATTGTGCCAAATAACTTCTACAAAAGCTGTGATGCTGGGGAGGAGGAGCAGGCCTTTTATCCTATGTGTTAGTGATCTACTTTTTTGGCTTTTAACTTTTTGACATTCTAGCCCAACCTCTCTGTTTGGTTTAAACTAGGGATTGTATAATCCCTTAGTTGAATATTAATTGCGGTATCGGAATGGTCCTGAAGTCGTCGTAGGCTAGCGGATAGTATGTTAACTGTTTAGACGTGAAGCTACGGCTCAAACTCTCAGCAGATTTCTGGCAAAAACTCTGAAAATAAATATAATTGCCATGTAAAGGTTCTCACAAAACCTGTCGTTCGGAGTCGACTTTAAACTGTAGGTCCCACCACTAGTCCGGATTTGTGCTAACATCCTAAGGTTGGCTTGTCCTACGAACGACTCCATCAAGCCATATTGTCTAACTGCTGAATTTTACATTTTCGTGTAAAAAATAACATCACCATTCTTGAGATCACCTTGTCTAGTTCTGTTTACGATTCTTTGCAATGCAGAATAATTAATAATAATTATAATAATAATTATAATATTTAATAATAATAATATAGTAATAATTTTACTAATATTACCGGTTTTCTATTTTTCATTTATTTTTTTGTCACAGCCCACATATTTCAAGGACGTGGGTGCAATATCAGCGATTTGTTTTACAGTATTCGGCATTTGCTGTACCGTGGGCACCGTCGGCATTGTACTATATCGTCGTCGATTTTTAAACAAGCCGCAGGCATTAAGCGAACCGGACTCCAGTGTTTATATCGATGATAGCACAATGCGCGTTAGTGTAAGTACTGTAAGGAAAATCACTAATTTTTTATCAAATCTCATATATAATATTTTAAATCAAATTTTTAAAATTTTTTTGGTGTTTTTTGTGTTTTTTTAATGTTTCTTATGCAGGATAATTCCGATGAAATGTATAGCCTGGATAATGATTCCTTTCTGAATTCGTTAGAGGCAATGACAATACAAAACTATTGGACCGATACTGTTAAACATACAAAGCTTTAAACTAAAATGCAAATTAATTTATAAATTTATTTCATTATATTTTTAAATTTAAATTTTAATTAACAATAAGTTAAATTTAATGATACGTTAGGTTAACTAATAACATACACTCACAAAAATGTTGTAAACAAAAATATTGTTTTAATTTATAATTTATTAAAAAATTTAAAAAAAAAAAAAATATTAATAATATTTAACCAAATCATTCCTTCCAAATGAAAGGCATTATATATAATACAAATACATACAATTTAACACTAACAAACTAATTGCAAAAAAATAGAAGAAAAATTGATTTTAAATATAAAAAATAAAATCTAAATCTTATACTCGTAATGTGTAGATCAATAAAATAAAAATAAAAACATTAGTATTAAAAAAAAAAAACAAAAAAGAAACATTAACAAATCATAGAGAAGAAAACAATTTCCACTAAAACAAATTCTCAAAACTGTGTTACAAACAAATTAATTTATATTAAAATTACAAAGAAAACCATAAAAAAAAAATTATTTTCAAAAAAAAAAATATTGTAATACAATTTAACTAAAACCCATCCGTTCGTTCATTCAGTAAAAACAAAAATTATAAATTAATTATTATAAAAAAAAACTAAATTGTTTAAGTAAATCCTAAGAAATAATTTTTTAAAACATTAAATGACGTTAAAAAAGAATTCTTTCGAAATTTCTTTTATTCAAATTGAACTTAGTTTATTGTTTTATTAAAGTTTTCTTTATTAGCTATTGTTTTATTTTTATATTATTAAATCAGGTTTTATTATAATTGTTATTTATAAAGGCAAAACAAACAAACAAACAAACAAAAAAATAATGTTAAAATCTAAGAGATTTTATTAGTTACTTAATTTGTTAATTTATTTTATATTATTATTGTATCTAACATATATTGTAATTGTACACAAAATTATATTGTAATTAAAAAATGAAAATTATTAAAAACAAAATCATAAAACAAGAAATTTTCATATTTTAAATTTGTAAAACAAAAAAACAAAAAAAAAGTTATAATAATAAACAAAAAAAAATCATTTCAGTAGTGCAAATAAAAAACGTAATATTAGTAAACAACACTACTATTTAACATCACAAATTTCAACAATAAAAAAAGCATCTTTTCTTAAAAATAAAAAAAAGAATTCGTAACAAAAATTTTTTGAGTTTTTTTTCGGTAAATTTAAGGCCAAGGTATTTAATCCAAACATTACATATATTTTGTGATTTTTATTATATCTTAGTTCCCAAACAACAATTGCCCAATTAAACTAAAAGGACATTTATTGATTGTCCCCACAATAGTGTAAAAGTGATATGTGACTCAAACGACCATAGAAGAGTTTACTCAGTGTGTTGGTTGAGAAAATCAAATATTTATTCCGATATTCAAACTATATTCACTAATCCAATTTACATTGTTAAGCTTTTAGTTGACTTTTTGCAAAATAATTCTACAAAAACAAATGGGGCTTATGCCCTATCAAACATCTTCCTTATCTGCGAATTCCGTAAATTGACTGTTACCTCATTTGAATCTAATCTTGATACGAGATTTCATACTAAAATTCCCTGCTGGGAAATTAAGTCCTTTTACATAACCATCTTCGGGGTGAAAGTCCTCCTTCTTCGAACGAACGAGATATTAAGACGTCCCTTTGCCTACCAAGCTACTCCTGTGTGCTTCAGGCGGTTGAAATGGCCATTATTCACGTTAAGCAATTGATCATAAGTAATCGATCTTCTGTGATGGCAAAGCGGCAATCTAAACGGATTGGTATTGTATTCTCGTAATGACGGGGCTGATAAACTTACAGTGGCAGGCAAAAGCCATATGATACCGATCCTCATATGAAAATATCTATAAGTTGTGTATGTCTTCTGACTAATCAGCAGGCCTTAATTGGATAGGAAGCGCACAAGTCCAGTCTTTGATCTGAACTATGGAGATTCTATCACTCTATTTCGCGAGTCATTGTGTAATGACATATAGAGAGACTTTAACAGCTTTAAATTCTGTAGAGCTAGGAGACCGGTTGAAGGGGAAGAGAGTACTGTACACAGCTAGACGCAGCCTTCACTCCTAGTGCATCATATATTAAATCGATCGCTTGATGTATTAAATTTTTATGCAGGTTTTCAGCTTAATGCTAAGAGCGTCAGGATTAAATGCGAAACCCTATTGCTGTTTGCGCAAATCTGATCTTGTCAGTAGCTGTAGTGCAATTGTCTGTTCAATTAGTCTCCGTTAATCAGCTGATATTCTCTACGAAAGCAGGATATGTGCCTTGTACATGTAAATACTCGAAAAATTGGCTGCGTGCTGAGGACTCAGCTTGCGCCAATATTTATCCATTGCACTGGAAGATTACTAATACATCACCAATTGTGTTTAGCAAACATTCTTAATTTATATTAATAATTTTGGGAAGTGTCCTATAGTTCCCTTAACTATTGCTTTTGAGTTTGTGTTGAGAATTCTCGCAAATCGTATAAAAATAAATTGTATAAGCTGTCGTAATCGAAAAGTTCAGTACGTTTTAGGGATAGCAGAAGTTCATATTCTACTTCCATTGCTAGACGTGAACTTCTAAATGATCTTGGCTTTATATTTTTTAATCTACTTGCTGGAAATAATAAATGTACTTCCATATACAGGCTGGTGTTTCAAAGCTAAATTAATAACTTTCGGACAAGTGCAATACAGGACAAATATACTTCTGAATGTGAAAAAGGCATTCAAACTCTATTGACGCAATCGAACAGTTGTGATACTCGTAAAGTCATTTCACTTGTAATAGATTATCTACGTCTCAAGCCGTAATTTCTACTGTGTCTATTTGTCCCAGTACCAACAGAATGAGTATTCCTAATAGAACAAGAACGAAAATATTTGTTTATCTTTTTTATCATAGGGTCATAATTTCAAATTGTATCATTTATTGTTTTTAATTTGGGGAAAGAAAAAATTTATAATTTATAGTATCAGATTATCACATATCATCACCACTACTCCTACTACGTTGACTTAAGACAGATGAACGGCTACGTCTTTTACGCATAGACTCCATAGATTGTGTTCGTTTCTTACGTGATATTTCCTCTTCATTAAGAGCACGACAAATTTCTATAAAAGCACACAATTCTTGGCTTTTCAAACGTTCAGCAATGGCAAAGGCCTCATCTAAGGCCTCTTTGCAACGTTCGATTTTATGTAAAACCGCATGAGATTTAACAATTAACATGCAACTGAGGAATTGCCAAAGAATATTGTTCCCGCTTTTAGTTACTAAAAGAAAACAAAAATAAAATGTTGTTATTGAAATAAAAATAATAATTTCAATAAACAATATGTAGGTCACACACTTACCTTCCATAGCCTTTCGAGCCCAAGAACAACATTCATCAAAACGACTCTGATTTAAGTGGGCCCTAGCAATTTCATGTAATAAATAACACTTTTCTACGCTGTATCTGGCAAAGATCATACGTTTTTCCAAACGTGCCAAAAATTTTCTACAAAGAAACATTAATTAAAATGTTTAAAAAGGTTCCCATGACAATTAATTATAGAATTTCGTTATTACTTGTAAGCAATTAATACGTAATCAGGTGCATCTGGTTCTTGATAAGTTGATTTGTCGCCAAAAACAAATTGTACAACATCCTTGTATTTATCCGTAGGCATTCTGAGTAAAATTAATAGACGTTCTTTTTCTCTAGATATCATTATATCTTCAATAATAGTAAAGCGATCGGTATAAGCCAAAGCCAATGTATTGTAGACTTCGTTCATATATTCGAATTTCCATGGCATAACCCGATGAGTTTTCAATACCACATAATCACCCATTACGCTTTCCACATATTGTGACAGTTTCTGCAATAAATTTAAATTTTCTATGGAATTAAGATTTATGCTGAAATATTTAAAAACACAAATTTACCTCAATATCACCCTTCTCACGTAGATTTCTAATTTCACGCAAATGTGCCAACATGGTACGACGTGTTTGGTATTGTACACGATTTAAATGGGCTTCGCGATGCAAATTAAATACTCTCTCATCCGGACACCTACGCATCTGTTCATTGTACAATGGACTTCTGGCTTGTAACATTTTCTAAAAAAAAACAAAGCTCTTCCAACATTAGTAAATGCTTGCTTGTAATATAAAGCCTGTTTAGCTTACCAAAAACTTGATTACAATATCGTACTTTGTGTTAGTCAGTTGACGTAAGAGAGGCGCAGAAACTTTCGACTGTGGCAGCAACAGGTTTTTGTTTGCCCTCAAGTGCTTTAAAAAGATAACATCGATCCAACTTTTATTGAAATAAATTTGATTGAAAACTTTAAATGCTCGTCGACGTCGTGCCACTTCTCGGGGAGATAACAAAAGTTCCTAAATGTTGATAAAATATGTAAGCGTTAATACAGGCATAAAAGCTTTGATTGAAACTCAAATTTTAATTGGTTTCAATTACTGTTTTGTAAGAAATATCAACTAACCTCCTTTTCTAATATACTGAGTACATCGCATTTCTGTTGTTCTTTGAGAATTTTCCATAATGGCCTAGTGTCAACATATTTTGCACGCTCAATTTTCTCTAAAACCGCGGCGAAATGTTTTTCATTTTTCAAAATGAAGGGTCCCAAATTTTCTCCCAACGAATCGTTAAAATTCTCATCAACCTAAAAAACAATTGCAAATTTGTTTATTAACACTCTATTCGTTAGACTTTCAACATGCTCCTCTAGCTGCTACTCACCGTTACTAAACGCTTTAGGAAATGTACAACTTTTTTGCCAATAAATTTTCTGGTATTATCGTGCAATTCCACTTTACAATCTTCGAATCTGTTTAACTCATACAAGGCTTCACAAATTTCCAAATTAATTGGTGCACTATTGTCATCGATAGCTGAAATTGTGATTATGTACATATAGATTATGATTAGAAAAACACAACAAGTCAACAACTTTTGTCATCGAACTTACCAGATGCTGCAATGCCATCTTCTAATGCCCCTTCGGTCTGGGCAATATTACGTTTGCATCTACTACGGAAATAAAGTGCTCGCGGATCATCCGACTTTAGGTTCAATGACTTGTTATAATAATGTACTGCTATATCCAGCTGTTGTTTGCTGGTATAGAAAAGGCCCCAGTCACGCCAGATTATTTGTTCACGTTCCGGACTCCAAGCAATGCGTTCCCATGGCTGTAACGCTGGTGCTGTCATGTTTGTTTAATTTTTTCTTTCTTTTATTCTTATACACAAGCAAAACAAAATAGTAGAGCGAAAAAATTTCTAAAATTAATATTCAAAATAAAAGTATTTTTCGTTATGATTTACAAATTATTTAAAAACCAATCACTGCTACGAAACAATCAAATTTTAAATACACAATTTTCCATAGTTTATCGATTTTCAAGGAAAATGTAATACAATTATTCTGAATTGGTATATAAAGTAGAAATATTTTTTTTAATAAATTACGGACCTTCCTACCAATAAGTAAATAACCTCTTTAATTAAGTTAATTGAATTAAACTTTATTAAAAAACGGGTTTCTTTTTAGATTATTTATACCTCATAATCAAAAGAAAACATAAATGTTCTCTTTAGAAACAATATAAAGTCATTATAATAATATATTCCTTAAAAAAAAAAAAAGCAAAATACTTAATGTTTACAGTACTAAAAAATTATTTTGTTTTGAATTAATATTCTGCTATCATATATTTTTTACAATAATTAAATAATTAATTATTATTCTCAATACAAAATAGGATTACAAGTTTATTATTGCTAAAGAATTGAAAATAAAAGCATGCATTGAAATGAAAAATGCCGTTTTCCATACAAAATTAAAAAGAATGGTTTTCAAATTGCAGTTGACTTTCGCCTTGACAAAGCTGGATAGTATAAATACATTGTAAATCGATAAATAGGTTTGTCAGTCATAGGTTTGTAAGAGCGGATATTTATGAGTCAAAATTTTAAAGGTATGAGCGGAAATGTAGCGTTTTGAAAACCTATGGATTATGTTATGAATAGCAAAGAAATTTTAGCTGCATTTCCAAGTGACAAGTAAAAATTTGTAATAGCCAAAAAAAAAAAAATATCTTCACAATAGAAACTAACTAAAAAATATTATACAACTGATGGAAGGATTTTAATTAGAATATAACAGAAATTTTGTATTTTTGAATTAAAATAAAGGCATTTAGGTATTCCATTATGGCGTCCTCAAAAATAAATGCGCTCCAATTGGCCTAAAACTTGGAACAAATTTTCGTTAAAGTTCTATTTAGTGGAATTATTTCGATAGGTGCGTGCCATTTCTTTGCTGTTGCTACTGCATTACCGCTTGTTTTATATCCTCAAACCTTTCTAAAGATATTGAGTACCATTTGTCGTAAGAGATCGACTTTTTTGTGTCTACTTGTTTGTAATTTTCAATTGGTCCATTTGGTGAATTTTATCGAATTTTTCAGTAGCCCATCTTAGTTGGAAAACAACGTATATTGCTTATAAGACGATCGGTTTAAATCATTTTAATTTCAAGTGGAATAAATTTTGAAAAGTATTTGAGTGTTTACATCGTAAAGCTATAAAGCTAAACTGAATTCAAACAACGCAAACCTTTCCAAGTATACGATTGAAATCAGAACGATTTTAATCATTCAATTATATTCCCATTATTTGTGGTGTTGCATTGTATTACTCATGTTGTACTCATTTTATTGTGGTTTCTAATTTGATCTTAAATAATGGATTTCATTAATTTGAATTGAATAAATACCGCATTCATAATATGTATTACTCCATCTCTTGTTATTTCGGTATTTCGCTTCGTCAAATATAGCAGGCATTTACCTTATATGTACGTGCTATGCACTATAAAATCTGTACTTATGTATATTTTCATTACAATTTTCTCTGTTTGATTATATGTTTAAAAAATCTTATATGTACTATAAAAAAATGTATAATGCAACAATGTATATATGTGATTGTGTTTTTTTTTTCTTTTTTTCTTTAAAATAAAAAAGAATATATATATTTTTAAAACTATTTGGAACTACATTTGAATACAAGTTTTATTTAAAATATTGGTAGAATAATGTTTAAATTTGTGTAAAAAATATGGAGGAAGATAATTCGAACATTTTATTTTAAGCACATGACAGTTTAACGATTATAAACGAGTAAATATAATAGAAAAGAAATTAAAATTTAATGAAATTATTAGCAGAAGCATAAACCAAATGTAATGAAATAAGATCGTTAAAAAGAAGGGATAATAATTAAAAATAATATCAAAGAAATAATTATAAATCGAAAAACTTATTTGTAAATAAATGTTTAAAATCATAGTAAACAAATCTTAATTTGAGTTTCTCTATAATATAGTACGTTTCAATCTGAAGCTGAGACATTTAACAATGATAAACTATTGTTAGATGCATTAGAAGGTGACACAGATGAAGTTGAGAGCGGACTGCTGTCTAGACGTTCACGATAGGCACTAAATAGACCTCGTAATTTATTAAGCGGTGTAAGAGGCCTTTGATTTTGTAACTGCTGTTGTATTGGCAGCTTTCCAGTAACCACTGCATTTGATGTTGCAAAATCATTTGTGCTACTTGAAATACTATTGCTTTCTGTTTTCTCGGCATGTTCATCACTAATAGCATTTGTTTTGCTAATGTTGTTATCTATTCTATCGGCAGTCGTTGATTTAGGCTTTCCTGGTGACATAAATAAACGTTTTGCGGTTGGCAGTTGCAATATAGGCTCCCTTATAATGCCTCTTGTTGATGTTGTAGGCGTTGTTGAGAACGATTGTGTTGGAGAGTTAATGATCGATGAACTTGATGAACATATAAACGAGTTAGTTCTCTGTAAAGAGCCTGATGTTTGTGTCTGTGTACTTGCTACCATAAATGAATGAGATTTCTTAACAATTCTTGGCGAAGGAAAACTATAACAAAAAAATTCAAATAAATTTAATTCAATTACTTAAGACCTAATAATATAACTTACTAGTCCATTTCCTCGTTAGGATAACGCATTAATGTTGATTTCCAGGAATGAATATTTGGATATAAAGTCTTATCAATCTCAATATGGAATATGGCATTTAATACATCTAAATCACGTTTAGTAGGTTCATTGCTAAGAAAATAAATACATTTTTTCTATATTAATTTTAAATTATATTCGAGAATAAATAACTGTATTTACCCATAAATAAATATTTTATCGCTATCATCCTCTATATCATCCACTAAACTTAAACGCGATAGTGTTTCGGGCGGTGTAAAAAATACGTCATCGTCTTCACTTTCAGAACCACCAAAATCAGACTAAAACAAGTTATTTAGATAAAATTAGTATTAAGAAATTTAATTGTGTATAAATGTAATAAAATATTAACCCAAAATACTTCTTCACTGGCAGAATTTGCATCGCG
This sequence comes from Sarcophaga peregrina, assembly GCA_014635995.1. NCBI lineage: Eukaryota > Metazoa > Arthropoda > Insecta > Diptera > Sarcophagidae > Sarcophaga > Sarcophaga peregrina. Next base: position 42,474,425 of record CM025790.1, on the reverse strand, counting down.
CCATTCATCGTTATCGATTAGTTTATGATCTTGTCCTTCCTCTTGTTTTTGCTCTTTTTCATGATGTTTGAGACGTTGATGATTCTTATAACGAGCCTCCATGCGATTACGACGACTTGTTTTACGACTTAGATTACTTTCCCATTGGCAATCACAATCAGCTTCTTGAGACCAAACCTTCGAGCACGTTTCTTCTGTTTTTAAATTTTCCGGCGGAATTTGTTCATCTTTCAAAATAAAAACGAAAAATTAAATTTAAACTAATTCGAAGCCATATATACTTATGCACATAAGAACATTACACTTACTTGGTTGTTCTAACGTATAAAAGATACGAGAACACACACATTCCATGTGTTCGCGCCGCTCGCCTGAAGTTTGCATAAGATTATTTAATACTGTTAATATTTTATCTTTGAGTTGGGTTGACACCTCTTGGGAATTATCCAAAAACATGGAAACTAAATTGCCAATACGTGAATGTACCTTTTGGAAATTAACGTTTACATAACAAGCATCCTCTTTGAAAGAGTAAATTAGAGATTTTACTCTTCGCAATTCCAGGAGCAAGGCATCGTTGATCGATACCACATTATCAATGTTGTTTAGAATTGTTTTAGTCATACGCCTTGCATGCACCTGTAACGATTTTTCTACATACGTATAGGGTGTTGTAGATTGCATTGTTGTTGAAACAGCCGAAGTTGGTGCTGTGGCAGCCATCGAAGTGGTGGAATTTCTGAAAACATTTTCTAGAGCATTGCAAACATCATCGAGTATATCGGTTTTGTCAATAGTTTTTGATACATTGTTGCGCTGATCCTGTTCTTTCTGGCGTTGGGCGAGATAATTTTCAAGTTTCTTTAAACCCGGAATTGAAGCAATGTCTACAAATTCATCTAGAAAATCCCAATATTCACGCCATTCAATGTTTTCTACCTTAGCCAATTCGCGGCCAATACATTCAATGCCTTTTTCAAAATCCGAGTTTTTAACGTGACGTTCTTTGAATCCAGGACTATCATAAATATCTGATATATTAAATAAGGAATCATTAATTTCATCAACCCCCGCTATGGAGCCTACCATGGGAGACATTATAGTTTGGTCGCGATAGTTTAAAAATGCATCTTTCTTAAATTTAAAGAGGGGAGTACGTGGACACAATGCCGTTTTTAAAATATGATTCTGAGGTTTTATCACCATCGCCGTTTGATTGTTGTTATTATTAGCCTCCTCAAATTCGTCGACTGTTTTCTCGTGATTACCATTCTGTTTGTCATCAAAAAAGGAATCATCATCAAATTTTGATTTATCAAATCCATTCAAGATCAAAACTTCATTATTTTCATTTTGATTTGAACTTGAATTGAAAAGAGTACGCCTTTGTAAAGTGGCAGTGGGTGTATCTATTCTCCTTGGAGTTTTGATAGGCGTACTATTCTGTGGTTTTCTTGGAGATATATAGGGATTGTTAGCAATGGGTGAAGACACCTGGCTGCCCAATCTAGGAGGAGTCTTCCAACGGCGATAGAATTTCTAAAAAAGAAAAAATAAATTTATAACGTAGAATAAGTTTCAACATCTGGAAAATTAGAAATAATTTCGAGCAAATGATGCTTACCAAAGCTTCGTCTTTTTTCATAGGGCCAGCCAAAGCTTTAATTTTCATTTCAGGGCTAAGGGGATCACAGTTTAACGTCTAGCGAATTATAAAATAATAAATTTAATAATTTTTGAAATTTAAAAAAAAAAAAATGTTATACATACAGGTGGATCGCTAGCACAAAATGGTTCACCAATCTGTCCAGGTATAGCGCTGTCAATGCTACGTAAAACAGGCACATAATAACGTTCATCTAAAAGTTTGTATATTCTCTTTGGGTTATCATTGCTTTTAGATGGTGTTAGGCGTGAGAATAATATCTACAATAAAAATTAAACCATATCATATGGAAAGGTTAAAATGTTACTATAATTTCGCTTACATCTATTGGCAGACGTAAATCTTTGTTCCAGGTCATTTTACATTCTGGATACGACGTTAGCACTTCAACCATGCCGAGGGAACCATTTTTAGCAGCAATATGTAAGGGAGTCTCACTCCTACCCTTTTCCGGCAAATTCAAATAATAGTCCAATAGTTTTGCAGCCATTTCTTTGCAGATTTTTTCATCAGCATTTTTACCCAGCAAAAGATCGACAAATTTTATGTCGGATACAGTTTGTAGTATTAATTCAGCAATTTGCGGTCGTTCAGACATTGCACATACATGCATGGCATTATAGCGATAGCCTTCTTTTAATGTTGTTGGCGTATCGCCTGAACTAACTAAATATCGAGGATTCTCCCATATTAATTTTTTGACAAGATCATAAGAGCCTCCTTCAATCAAATGACGGAATCGTACGAGTTCCTGTCTTGTAGGTGCTCTAAATGCGGCTTTCTCTAACGATGAGCTTGGAGCTGTTAAAAAAATTATTGAATCAATCTAAATACTGTAAACAACACGATTAGTACTTACTCTTGGCATCATTGTATTTCGTTTGGACAACTTCAAAACCAGTTTCGGCATATTTAATAGCATCTTCTTCGTTAGGAAATTCTTTAACCCGAGCATCTTTATGTTGCTTGAGAACAAACAAAGCTTCTGATTTTTTAAGGAAGACATTGGATGATTTTGCTGTAATTAAATTATAAAAAATAAACGTTGACAAACATAATTAGGTCAATTAAAAATCATGTACTTATTTGTAAAGTAAAATGAATAGGCAGTAGTAGTCCGTCTCGATAAACCATATTATAAATGAAGAATTTAATTCACAAGGTATGTTAAAAATGAAAAAAATAAATCGGCGTATTATTAAATAATTTGGCAAGCGAACAAAAATTATGAATGCTGTAATACCACACGATAATACATATTTCTTAAAACGAAATAATTAAATTGTCTATAGACTTGACAAAGTACGTATTTATGATTACAAAATTCTTTTAAATTCATTTCATTTTGGGATGGGCTGCTTAAAGTTCAGTGTTCTTTAGCACACTTTTGCTATTTTTGTTTTTATCGAGTACTACCGCGTACTGGTAGGTAAATAAAAAGAAAGACAACAGAAACAGATAATGAATGAAAACAAATATAAATTTTACTAATAGTACTTAATTATAAACAAACGTGCAAGAAAAATAAAAATAAAACCAAAAAACAAATTAAGAAATACGTAGCAAAACAAAAAATTCACAAAACATCGTTTTTTTCTGTTTCTTTCTTTTCAGAAATTTATTTTGTATACATTTGTTAGAAGAGAATATAGAAAAGGGGATCGATGGTGTGTTTAAGGCAGGGGAGTGCTTACAAATTTCATTAAGATCTTTTCGGTGAGGTTCTAGCCATTTTATCCATTTGAAAAAGGTCTAAAATAATGCACAGGGCATTTCTTTCTTTGTCTATTTAAAATTAAATAACTTGTTAATGTACTCACGACATTTTCTTGTTAAAGATTTTAATTTTGGCTATTATTTAAAATGAATTTAATTGGAAAATTATATTTATTTTCTTAATATGAATAAGAATAATATGTAAACAATACGATATATGTATATATTTATATTTATAAAATAAATACGAAATTAAAATTTGTTAAGCATTCCATGTGAAACAAAAAGGTTTAAAGTTACGTCTTAAATAAGATTGATTCATAAATATATGAATAAGTTTAATAACAAAATTATTCGGAATAAAGTGATGAATTAAGTTAAATTATAAACAAACAAAAAAGTTATAAATAAAATTCTCTAATGTAATTTCAATTATTATAAAATAATTATTATTAATGCAAAGTATTAAAACTAATTTATTTAAATTATTAAATAATTATTCATAATATTACAAAGAATAAAACGTAATTTATAAGAATAATATTAAGAATAAAACATTGATTCTTCGGTAAATAATTTGTAGGGGATTTTTTTATTAAGATAGACTAAAGTTTGTTGCACTTATAATTTTAAAATAAAAATATTTAAAGAATAAAATATACGCACAAAAATGCAAACAAGAAAATTAACAGACTTGCGATAAATCAAATAAAAGATGATATTTACACCCATAGAAAAATTCAAATTAAATATATTCTTCTAATCTATCATTAAAAACAAACATACGGCATAATTATATTTTTAGAAAACGTCACTGTTGCGCTTTATCAGTGGTCAGTGCCACTAACCATTTGTGTGTCATGTTATTTTTAAATCTATGATATTAAAATTGTACAATAATAATAATATATTGCAATAGTTCTTTAAAAAATTTTTTGCTTAATTATTCTTATTGTAACTAACATAACATGAACATTAATCAATAATAAGACAAGCCACTATTTCTATATTTTAAAGCCACTTTTCAACAAATATTGCAATACAAAGAAAGCAATATTTTCGATAAATATTAAATCTAAATATTTAAATTTTCATTGTCCCTCCTAAAAATTATAATGAGATAGGTAATAAATGGCGAATAATTAGCTGTCAATGTAATACACGACAATTGAAATTAAGGTGTGTTGTATTTTCAAATTTCTATTATAATTGAATGTAACAAACATTTACAACAATATAAAATAAAAATAAGTATACTTATATTATTTTTATAACAAAAATAAAATTAAAAGCTTGTATATTTCATGCAAAGAAAGAACTAACATTAGAATCCACAGTATATATTAACAAGAGCTATCTGGTTCCCGTGAATTGAACCAACTTTTAATATTGGATAAGAATGTTAGTAAACTTATCATGAGCATAATTTTGAAAACAACCTATGTACACTTTGCTATAGGTAATCAACCTATACTAACAATTCACAAAGTGTCTCGTATCTTCTGTTATCTCCAAATTAAGGTTTTAGTGACTGTCTTACCATTTGCCATAAGGATCCGTATAAAGTGTGTCTAAATATACATGAGTGTTTGGCAATAAGAAATAAAATATAACTACTAGCAAATGCATTGTATACCGGAATATAAGCCGGCTTAACGGTCAGGAAGAATGTGAGAAAAAGAAATTATACTCCAACAGGGACAACGTCAAATCGAAAATTGCAGATTTTTCAAATGCCCCTATTAGTATCTAATGAATTTCATCACATCGCAAATCACTACTGCGTCATCGAAAATTATTCATTTTATAGTCGAAGAACATTGTGGCACCACCCTGTATAAACAAACAATACCATGAGATTGGGTATAATGCACTTTTGAGTGTCAGTGTATTTGAAGAAAAAATAATCACACACACACTTCATCATCACAATCATCATCATCATCATCATCGTGAAGTCGTACGATATAACTGAACACACAAAATAAGAGGAATATGATAAACAACAACAATGAAAATAAGAACAAGAAAAACAAGAATTCTAACCTTTAAAATCCAATATAACCAATAAATAGAGCAATAATTACACAAAATTTAACAATAAATAAATTAAAAACAAGTTTTTTCACTATAAAATCAGTGCTTACCGGTCTCATTATCCTTCTTTTCGTCGTTGCCAGAGCCAGCCGATGATGATGAGTTATTGCTAGCATTTGTTGCATTGACTCCAGCCGTATCGCCACTGCTACCACCCTTAGCGGGTATGTAAAGACCATAATAAGGCATTTTATCGGAGGTTTTAGATGAACTCTAAAAAACTTTTAATAAGTGCTTTCAAAACATAAAAACCAGCATACAAATTCCCAGGCTGTGGCTATTTTTACTCTCTTTGGTAAAACAATACAATGAATGCGACAAATTAAGTTTTTTCATTAACACAATTTTATTTTCTTTTTCGATTTTCTGTTGTTTCCAATTTTATCCACAAATTTTTCACAGCAAAGTTTGATTTCTATCACTTTTTTAAAATATTTAAATATTTCTTATAGGTATTTTTTATGTTTTAACATTTCCTTTTTTTTGTTTGTTGAATTTAACCTACTGCTTAAATCATTTTTCTTTATAAATATTCCTCGTCGCAGCTTGTGTTTATTTGCCGTTAATATTTTGTGATTTCGTTTTAAGCTTCATTCTCTTTGTGCGCTTTTTCGCAATTCTTAAAATTCAAAGTACATTAAGATAACAATTAACGGCGTCATAACCAACAACAGGGTGTCACATATCACAACAGTATGTTGAACGTTTTAGAGAAGAAATCATTATTTATGACCAAAACAGTTTTTGTTAATTTAATCTGTATTGTAATCTTCTTTGACAACTTAAAAAAACACTTGCGCATAATACCTAACTTGAACTTAACTTTTTATAAATATCGGTCTTGACGTTTTCCTGTAATTAATTAATTTATAATGTTGTAGCCACTGTTAGATGTCAAAACAAAATATTTGCATAATAAATTAATAACTTACAGTGGCTCTTACTTAACGGGGAAATAGTGTAAAAAAGTGCACAATTATACTTTAGATTAATGTTTTGTGCTTTGTGTTTCTGTAAAACTGTAAAATGGATGATCAAGATTTGTTAGAATGTCCTTATGATAAACACCATCGTATTTTAAAGCATCGTATGCAATTGCACTTGATAAAATGTAGACGCAATCATCCTAATGTAAACAAAGTAATCTGTCCTTTCAATGTCACACATGTCTTAAATGAGCCGGAGTTAAAGGTAGGCATAACCTATTTAACACAAATTATTGTTGGACAACATTAAAATTCCGTTCTTTTGTGTCCGTTATAGATTCACGTTCGAGAATGTCCGGAACGTAAAACGTTTGAATCGTTCGTTAACGTCGTTCAACCTATAACAAGTCCAACAGTACCTCCACCAATGCCCGAGGCTTATAGCGAAGAAAACTGGGATAACGAAGATTCACCCACGTATAATCCACTTGCTTATGTTGCCCAAGCACCCGTGATACGAAATCCTCAAGGTGTTTCGCCTGCCGAAAGGAAACAATTTCGACGACAGGAACGATTACGTTTCCTAGATAGTCAAGACTAAGTTTTAAAATTAATGTTTTTCAATTACAATTCTAAGTGTTAACTGACGTAACTAGTTATCATGTTCTATATTTTTTTTTTAATGTTAAAGTCTCATACTAATAGGCCGATATAAAGTTAATCAATGTATTAGCGTTTAAGTTTTTATATATTTTCAACGAAGGTAAACGATCCATTTTAATTAAGTTTTAATAACAATATGTTTGTAAAGATTTTGATACATAAGCCGTAAATTTATAACAAATCTTAATAAAGAGTATATATGCATCTATGATTGTGAGAAATCTCTTTTTTTATTTCAAAAAAGAAACGAAAAATATCTATACTAAGATTTCAAATCTATCTTATTTGAAAATTGAACGCTTAAAGAAGAAACATTTGTTTTAGTTTTGATAACTATTGAAACATGGAAAATATGAATTTAATTAAATTAAGGCATACATTCTACCCACAAGCACAATTAAAAAATTTAAACTGCACCCTCAAAAATATTTGAGAAAATGTTCTTTTTGAATAAAGATTTTAAATCTAAATATATTCCATTTGAATTTATCTATCAAAGACAACAACGCTTTTACAATTTTAAAACAATATAAAATTCGTTTCCATCTCAGTTTTCCATAGAACAAAATACAAAATGAACGATTTCCAACTATCCAACTGATCCAACTACAAAAAATTGTCAGAAGAAAACTTTTAATCAAGTTTAAAACTTAACACTAATTTACACTTAATTTTGCATTCCTAAAAGTAAAGAAAATTGAAAATAATAAAAAGTCATAATATTCCGGCATATTACTTAAGACTGTTTATAACTCATTAATCAGATGATAAATTTGAATATTTTGAAGTTAAATATGAACGCGGCGCCGGATAAGATATTATTGGAGGTGGTGGAGTTCGAGGCATAGGTGGATCGCTTTCTGTATCTGAGTCTGAGCGATCATTACGGGCAATATTATTAGAATCCTCGCCTCTATCACCTTTATAGTAAGGAATTTGATATGAATTATAATTGCGACGTAGTGAATCCCGTGAACTTCCCAGTTGTGGTGAATGATCCCTATAAGATCTATAACAACCAGGCGAGCGTGAACGATCTCGCCTTAATTTGTGTGGAGCAGATGGTGATCTTGAGCGCCCAGTACGGTTCGAATTATAACTTCTTGAGCCTTGATATTTACTATCAGTACTATCACCTCGTTTTAAACTTGTTGGAAGTTGTGATTTCCGTATCCCGTTGTCACTTTTATTGCTTTCGCCATCAGAACTGTCATCGCCATCACCTAAACGTTTCCGTTCTTTTTTAATAAATTCTTTACGTTCAGAAGGATTTGCACCATCTGGTTTTCGTATAACATTGGCATTTTCTAAATATTTTTGTGGATTATAATCATTTACTTCTGTGTCATCCCAGTCTTCATCACATTCAATAGGATCATGTTTTGGTATCTCCTCTTCTTTCGGTTCTGGAGCATCATACTTGTATTGGGTAATTAGCTTACGATCGGGACAATTGGTGGCATGATGCTGAAGTAGAATAAATAATTATTTAAATAACAAATTAATTCACCGCATAGCATAAATACCGCAAATTCTGGTTCTGGTATTAGATGTGTAGTATTAAATGGACATTTTCTTAATTCCACATCTGGATATTGAAGGCGGCATTTGTGTAAATGTGTTTGTAGACGACGTCTCAACATTCGATGCGTTTTATTATAGGGACACTCTACCATATCATCGTCACTCAAAAACATTTCTTGCAATTTAACAATTTCAGTGATAAAAGATTATATTGGAACAATAAGACTTATTTTAAATCTGATGATTTTTATTTATCTTTTTGTGTTATTATTTGATTAAATTTGGTAAGATTAGCAACTTGTCCTTTTGTTTTAATGTGAAATTGCTTCCTTTTTAATCCAGCTATTCACTGCAGTTTAATAACAACAAAGCGCTGCCACTTTTTAAATGTATTGAAGTGTTAATTTTAGAAGCAATGTGTAAAAAGTTTGGTGGATTGCTTAAGATATTAAAATTAAATTTTTTCCCACTTCTGATGCATTTAATCAAATCTTTGAATTCAATTTAAAGTCACACATTGCATATCGTTATCTAAATTACTTTAAATATTTATGTAAAATATTGCACACGAAATGTATTCTCAATATTTTTTTTAAGACGATGGTATCACTGCTTTATTAAAGTTTAAGAAGCACTATTATTTTGCTATCGTTTACAGTTAACTTTTATACAAAATAATTGAAAGTTAAGTACGCTTTATTATATTTCCATAAATTAAAGGGAATAATTAAAGAGATAATGGCTAAGCCTGCAAGTGCTATTGGTTCGGAAACAGATTTACTAGTCTGTCCATACGATAAATCCCATTTGATAATGCGTAAACGTTTTCAAGTTCATTTGGTGCGCTGTCGCCGTTCCCATCCAAATGCGGACAAAATCACCTGTCCATTTAACGTGACGCATCGTCTTAACAAAGCTGAGTTGGAGGTAATTTGTACAGCATTTTGATTTTTTTTTATTTATTTTCAATTCAAACGCTCTGTATATTTTTATAGTGGCATGTTTCGTGTTGTCCTGACAGGCAATTATTTGAGAATTTTCGCCATCAAGATGCACCTATTAAAGGCATGAGTTCTACCACAAATACCACATTTTCTGCTAGCGACACTAATACAACATTGTTCAATACTTCAACTTTTCATGGTGGTGAATATGTAGAGTCTTCGGAGTCTTGGGATGATTTACCTGATCATCCTGGTTACAATCCCAGAGCACAAATTGAAAAGCTTGAAGTTCTACGTCTGCCTGTTGGTCTGACTCCCTCTGAACGCAACGCTTTTCGTTTAGCGGAACGTAAACGTTTACAAGCCATTACTAAACATAATAATTAATTATCAAACCATAAATTTTTTTAAGTTCCTTACAATGAATTTTTATACTTTAAGAAGAGGAATATTTGTTTTAGTTACATTTATTAAATTGTTTATTATTTTTAATAAAATGAAATAACTTTTTTTAATCTAAATCTACTACTGTCTACAAAAGAGTTAAAATTACAAGGCTATTTAAATTCATCAGAAGGTTGTTAATTATTAGGTTTACAGAGTACCACCCATTGAACCAAAAATATCCCTAACGTACAATGGCACCATGATCACAATTTCAGTGATAAAAGATTACATTAGAAATAATAAGAATTATTACAAATCTGTTGATTTGTTTTTTCATCTTATTGTTTTATTATTTCATTATATTTGCTAAGATAGGAAACTTGTCTTTTTATTTAAATGTGAAATTTTAATTCCTTTTTAATCCAGCTATTCACTGTAGTTTAATAACAACAAAGAGTTGCCACTTTTTAAATGTATTGAAATGTTAATTTTAGAACCAATGTGTAAAAAGTTTAGTGCGTTGTTAGAGAATAATAATAAGATATTAAAATTGATTTTCATTTCTGATGCGTTTAATCAAATGTTTGAATTCAGTTTAAAGTCACATATTGCAAATAGTTATCGTCATCTAAATTACTTCCAATATTTACGAAAACATTGCATACGAAAAATATTCTCAAAATTATTTCGGCACGACGGTATCAATGTTTTATTACAGTTTACGAAGCACCAGTGTTGAAGAATTCAGTACTTTTGTATATTTTCGGTACTTTTTGATTTCAAAATATCGGAGTACCTCCGCCAAGCCATCAGTACCTTTTTCCGCAAATTCGTTTTGTTCGTTCAAGAAATATATATTTTAATAAAAATAATTCACACATTCTGTTTCCGTTTCGGGGTTATGTGTGGTCTGTCTGTCTAATAATTAGTTACAAGTTAAATGCCTTACTAGACGCCCAAATGCCACTGTTCAACCCCAGTTTTGGACAAAACATAAAACAACAGTGTTGTTGTAGTGTTTTTTGTTTGTTTGCTGCTGGTTGGAAAGAAAAGCAAACAAATTTAATTTTTTTGTTTGCAGTGTGGTGAGTTTTTACAAAATGTGGTGTATTTATCAGGTGTGGTGAGTAAAATCGAAATTTACCAAAGTGCAGTTATTCGAAATGGTAATGTACTATCATAGATCTTTGTACTGTATGTATATCGATGCGTGTTTAGAATAACTAATATTCACATCTGTTAGTGGAACCATTCACCGATATGTATGGTATGGAAGGATCTAAACAATGTTGTCATTATGTCAATTCTATTTAAAATTCTAAAAAATTAAAGTTAGAAAACTGCGTACAACAAATAATTAAATTTAAATTATTTTGTAAATGAATTTTTGAATAATTTCTTACTTTCCCAAAATACTTGCAAATTGGAAATTTTTTGTCCGAATTTTTTGATGAACCATAATCGGGACCTATATTAAAATTGATATACGAAACTGAAACAATCAATGCCCTCTATGAATCAATTATTGTACTATAAACTATATGGCGAAGTTAGTCGCAACTAGAATTTATTCGCTTGACAGTTGTCATAATTAATTTACTTAAGTTGGCTGCACTTCGATCTGTCATTTTTTCTCTCTTTCTTTTGCGGTCTTTCGATCCAAGATGGTAGGAAATTGTTTTAACTCGAGTGAATTTTTTTAAATCTTTAAATTTCTAAACCATCTTAACTAAAAATTATGAAAAAACTCTAAATAACATGAAAATGAACGATAAATTTTTAGAAAGTAAAAGTGTTTCGAGCAGACATTTGTGATAATGTTAATAAAATCAGTGATAATTGTGTTTGAGTGTTTACAGTTCAAAGCATTAAAATGGTGGTTTAAAGTTGAAAAGATTTAAAAAATGAAGCAAACTATTTATAAATCAGTTAAATGAACAAACTTTTGCTAATCATGTGTTGAATTTAACATTTTACAGACGAAAGGTACATCCAGCTTTGGTAAACGCCATAATAAGACGCACACTTTGTGCCGTCGTTGTGGACGTTCTTCATATCACATTCAAAAATCCACTTGTGCTCAATGTGGCTACCCAGCAGCTAAATTGCGTTCCTGTAAGTACTGTTCCCCTTTTCATTTTTTCTTTTTCACATTTTTCATTTGCTACAAAATCATGCTTGGAACGTCTGTGTTTTTGAGGTCCTTAGTTTTTTTTTGCCATGACTATGTGTCCCAAGCACGCAGATAGACTAAATTATAAAGCTTGCAAGTAATCGGTTATTGGGTCTTATATGCTTTCAAACCATTTTGTTTGTATTATTACATTTTTGCATTTCATTTATTGCTTATCGAAAACACGGTGAATATTAAAATCAATTCGTTCTCTTTTTCTTTCGTTTAACCAACATAGACAACTGGTCCATTAAGGCCAAGAGGAGGAAGACCACTGGTACCGGCCGCATGCGTCACTTGAAGGTTGTCAGACGCCGTTTCCGTAATGGTTTCCGCGAAGGCACCCAAGCTAAACCCAGAAAGACTGTCCAAACTAAATAGATGCTGTGTATCTATAAATAATTAGTGCAGAAGTTTGTTCTAGTGGGTGTTTAGCCATGCCTTTGTATATTTTTTTGTTCTATAAATACTAATTTTGTACGTCTAACGATATGGACATGTTGAAAAGTTGAATAAAAATCTACAGATTAAAAAAAATTGCGAAGGTAAATTGTAACGTGAGTTTTCATTCTTGGATCGCTCTTAATTACTGCAAGATTACCGCCGAATTTAGGGTAATCATGAAAGGAGAAAGTATTTCCGATTTACTGGTGATATGAATGAAGATATGCCTTTGGATTGTGGAAATAGAGTTCTTGAATCTTGTGTGCATTAATTGTATCCAAATGTGGAATGATTTGAAGTTCAACGTCGAATCTGAACAGAACAGGTACCTTTTTGGTAACTAGTATGTTCCTACTTTTAACTAGTAGTTTGCTGATAGGCTTGTGTAGTAAAACTAATTGTAGAACTCAATATTTAAAAATTTTAACATAAAATTTTGGAAACAGTTTTCCATTTTGGATTATTGAAAAGAACCAGGTCCTTTCGTAACTAAACATTCTACAACTTGCTCACTTTTTTAAAGGTTATTTTTTAATGGGAAGGTTCATATATAAATAAGTCTAAAATCGTTGGAATAAGATCGATTTGAATATGAAATGGGTATTTCCTTTATTGACAAGTTAAGTGATTAGAGATGATTCACTTTTTATGTACTTTAGAGCCTTTTCGATAGTTATATTTAAAAGTTTGTTTTCGGTATATTTAATTTTTGTTATTGTATTTAACATATAATCTTTGTTATTAAAAATCTTTTAGTTAGGATTATGGCCTGGATTTGTTACACCATTTATGTGCAGTTGATATTTAAAGTTATGTAAAATATCTTTTTTTGTGTCTGAAACTGGTTTTTTATCGTAATAATTCGAAACCACTGGAAAAGGTGTCTTTGTACAAAAAAAATTTTAAAGTTAGGTGATTTTACAACCGTTAGCTATTCTGAATTTCTAATTATTTGGTAATATTTGTAGGCAGTGAAATAAAACATCCTAAATAATAGAAACATACAAATCGAAATTTTCATTGGCAGATGTTCAAGAACGGAAAATACACACGTAAAAAAGGACATTATCTACCAGAGGACATTATCTTCTAAAAAAAACCGAGCGTCCTTAAATTGAACGCATATAGAAATTAATTCCTGTTGTATTTTGAGATAAAAGTATGTTCTGTCTATTCTGTCTAATACTTCATTTGTTTGTTTATTTGTATAAGCAATTTATTAAATAGGTCTTCAGTAGCAAAAATTTAGAAAATTATATAAATTTCATTAAAAAATGTTCTTTTTATAATTACGCACATATTTACAAAACAGAAATCTTATTGCTTTTGAAATCAGGAAGAATTATTCATTTATTCTACATTTAATTTAAAGATGTTTCATTTTAAAAATGAGTTTTTCGTTTATTTTATTTTTATACAAGTTTAAATTCAAATTAAATCTTATTTAGACCAATACTAAATTAAATTGCTACATTTAATTACATACAATTATTGAATAGTTGAAATGTTTATATAAATTCTTTTGAACATTTATGGCTTAAATAATATACTAACAATTAAATTTTATACATTATATAAGTAAAATAATAATGAAATAAAGAAACATAAAAAGTGACTAAGAAGTTTGGCTTCCAAATATATAAATAAGCAAAGTGGAATAATGCATAAAAAAAGCTATTTCGTTAAATTAATTTTTAACGATAAAAAACACACTTGAAAGAATTTTTAAAAATCCTAGAAGTATGCCATGCATTTAAAAAAAAAAACAATTCGACAGTTAAGATTGGATTCGAATTAAAGCTGCGAATACCATTAAATTTTTTTATCATTACATACTATGTACAGGAAAAAAAGCTAAAGTAAAAGTCTTAAATTAATTCAATTAAATAAATTTAAAACTACTAAATACAATATGTACAATAAAGAAAACTTTAATCAGAGTGCAGGTGTGTCAACGGCTTCACAGAGCCGTTCATCGTTTTAACATCACAGGAATCAATTGTGCTAGAGCTGGTGCTGTTGCCGGTACAACTTTCGTTGTTTGAAACTTTAGCAACAGCTGGTGACGGACGCTTCAGTATAAGTTTCTTGATATTTTGGAATGGAGCATCGAACAGAACTGTTAATGCCACCGAAGCCAAGAATATGCATATATATTCATTGGTATCCAACTGAAAGTGAGTGTAATAAGAGAATCTTAATTATTATGCTTATGAATTGCTTAGTTTAACTTACAATTGTGGATACAAAATTGTAATAATGATGTATATGACGACGACGCCCTACATTATAAAAGAATATGGGAAATTGTGTTAAATATATGGCATATGAAAGCTTTGTGGAGACCTGGAAACCTTTCCACGAAAATAAATTTGTTACGCTATCTGAAATTCAATAAAATTATTCATTAATTTAAGTTAATTTCGAAAAAATGCAATATTAATCGTTTTTACTTTTATAACCATTGTGTGAAACAAATACCACCCAACTGAAGAATATACACCATGCTATGGGTGCAAAAGCAGCGTATATAGCAGCATGTGTTGAGTTGTAAGTGTAGCTGATATCACCCATAGGAGCGGGACCCAAAAGTGAAGCTAGCAAGCATAAAGTGGCTACAAACCAACCTAATCTCAATTGAGATTTGCTAAGGCTTATACCACGGAATTGACGTAAACCATAACCCAAAAATATGCCCATAATATACACAGTCGAACGCATGGGAGGGAATGAATACATATAATCAGCTGTACGGAAAAGTCTTTGGATGCTAGACAAAACAAATTGGTAACAATAAGACGAGTTATGACGAGCATATGATCATATTTAACAAAAGTGTACTTACTTTGTGCCAAAGTAAATGTAATTGGACAATTCATTAACTACAGTCGTATAGTAACGGGCAGCCGTACCAATAAAACATAATGCCAAAAGAGCTGTCATGCCTTTGCGAGGCCATTTCCACATGGCCAATATCATGATAGGTGCTACGGCAAATAATTCAGTATCGATACCCAAATGATGAGTGTGGGTCAAACACATTTCGCTAAATCCAAAATAATTGTGTATGAAAAGTAAATTGCGCCACCAATTCTTCTTGCATATGTCTGCATGATGTCCAACAACTAAATTCCATTGGGGTCCAGAACCCCACATAGGTAAAATGTACGTACAGAATAGAATTAAAGCAGCTAGTGGTGGAACAATGCTGTAAAATTAATTTAAATTATTAGTAATTAAATGACTATGTGTACATACATATTCCAGTCTCAATAATTTAACCATTTGTATAAAATACAAACTTAAGTTCCGTAATCTAGTACATAGGTATGTAGTTTTTTTCTTTATGATCTTTGTTAAGAATGATTATCATTATCTGATTATGGGTTTTGTTTTTAACATTTAGCCCTCAAAACTAAGGCACAGAGAAGAATTAAAAAATTAATTACAGTAATAAACTTTATGGTATAAAATTAACACGCGCGTGATTAAATGTAGAGGTTTAAAAACTAATTGCTTTTAATTTCTGCATAAAAATGAAACTGATGGCTAAATCTTTTTAATCCAATATTTTATATACGGTTGTTAAGACAAATTCAATGTGGTTACTTACCGTATTAAACGACTAATGTATTCATTCTTCAGTCTGATGGACTGACCTTTATTTAGACGACCAAAAAATGAATAGGCAGTCAACATACCACTGAATAACAAAAATGGATCAGTATACAAAGAAGCTGCACGGCCAATAACAGTCCAGGAACGACCTAAACTCTACAGTAAATATAAGTAAATTTAAAAAAATACAAATTGGTATAAAATTTCTATTTAATGTAATACCTCTGCCATTTCGGTACGATTGTTGTAAGGATTGAAAAACATGGCCATAGATTTGTGCGAGAATAACAGCATTATAGCATTAAGTAGTCTCAAACCGTGAACAGTCTGTATATCATCGGGAGATGCTGAAGTACTAAATAGCCAACTAAGATTTTTTTCCAATGAAAACACACATAACCATGGATCTGTAAACAATATTAACATCAAAATTTAAACGATAATAAGATAACTTAAACATTAAGACAACTTACTCGATGGTTTATCTTTAGTACAATGATGGTAAATTGTTGATAAAATCGTTATGGATAAAACGGTTACAAAGAAACGTCTGTAATAAAATAATAGCAAAGAAAATATAAAATAAATTTATTTCATGGTTTATTAGTAATTAAGTATGTTTTTGCTACTTACACAGCCCATGTTGTATTACGATCCCAAGGTTTATTATCTTTATATTGGCACATTTGTGGTTCTACACGCACTTTAAAAGATATGCCTGTTGAAGCTGTCATATTATTGAGTATTTCCTTAACACTGTATTCGACGTCCTTATTCGTACACGATGCTGGCACACAAATGCCCCAGTTGACCAAAGAGTACCGGGGTACACGATGACCAGGCTATAAATAAAAATTTAAATTGGTTTTAATTTTCTAATGTTTATTTCTTAATTGAAATCTAGTACCAAAGTTACTGTCCTCTACACCATGATGTTGTACGCACTTGTTTTATTAAATTGTAACTTGAAATTGTTAAATACATGTCTGTATATAATATTATATTTTATGCACTTGTCTGCTAATCAATTAACACTCAATGTTGTTCCATTAAGTAATTAAACTTTACAATATTATACCATTTGTTGTGAAAGTAATTAAATTTTGCTTTGTATATAAGTTTTTAATATGTTGTATTTTTTATTTTTATTTTTATAAAAGCAGCACAGTAGCATTCGGATTTAACAAACCTAATTGTCAGAGCTGTTCGTTAAATCGTATTGATTGTTCTTGCAAAAAAAAAGTGCTTCAAATTAATCGGTCAAATCGGATAAATAATAGAAAGAAGGGGGTAACCGACCTAGTAGTCTGCCATAGTCTTGATATCAAGGATTCCAAAGCAGTTTTTATTATGGTCGGGCATTACTTACGACCAGAAATAACGGCTCTCTCTTAGGTTCTTTTTGTCTGATTTTGCCCGAGTTATATAGAGAAGTTGCTAATTTGAAAACAAGAATATCGCCATTTGAAATCTAAGATCTGAAAACAACGCATTTTAATTTATTTGATAGAAATACTTGGCTTTTCAACTTTATTATCTTCAATAAGCAAATATCTTTCTTTTAAAGGTTTAGCTTCGTCTTTCTTTTATTTTTATTCTAATCTATCACACTTTTTGTGATTTTTAATAGATGTTCTTTCGTCATTCAACCAAATTTTTCAAATATGTTAAATTAACAGTTTCTGTTAACTTAGCTTACACTGTAAAAAAAAAAGAATTCAACTTTTGTGGCTAACTTCACACAAATTAAATTTAAGCTACTGATTTCGTTTTGTTGAACCTATGAAATCTTTAATGACATATTTGTGTATTATTTTAAGCTCTTGAATTTAATTTCGAACCAGTTCTACGTCTTTGTTTAGTTCTTTTTAAATTTTTGTTCGTCATATCAGGTACTCAGTAGAAAGAGTTTTTGGATAGCTATTGTATTTACTGATGACGTTGAAACTGCTACTGTTAATACAGTAATTAGCAGCATCTTTCACGCCGCTACTACTGCCATAAACGTATTAAGTTTAAAATTTGCAATAGAGTTCATTGAACTTTAATTCATTAGTGTTAACAAAATATATTTTATTATTGTTTCATTAATTTATTAAATAGTTTTGTTATATGAATAACCGTTAGCTTTAAAAACCTTTTGTTTTAATTTAAAACAACGGTGATGCACATTAGCATACTAATATGGAATTTTTAATAATAGCTCAACTATATTTTTATAAATGAACGAAATCTGTGCCAAAGGCAAATCAAAAATACAAACATTCATTCAAAATAAAGATGTCACCTCTTTTTTTTTTAGCGAATATAACAATATGTGTGACTCTCTTATTTATTATGATTAAAAATGTAAACTATAAATATTAAATAGGTTGAACTTGCCAAAACTATATCTAATTAATTTCAGTTACTTAGATGAGATTCAATTGCCATCTGCTTTATACATAGCTCCCATAGGTGCTATCAGGTTTTGTAAATTTTGCTTCACAAATTTTTAAATTTTAAACGCCAATAAACTTTCCCAAACGGAAAAAACAAAAACGTGCTAAGGTCACTCTTCCTCCGCGTCATAGTTTAATATACATAAGACTGTCATTATGATTGTCGTTAGGTTCCTAAAATTAAATTTGGATTTCTGCGCATATTAAGAATGGGCCAGTTTTTTTAAATAAGAGGGTTCATTTCCCCTACTTTTTTTTGGTAATGAGTTAGTTTTTACGATTTGTAACGATAATTACTTTGCTTTCGCCGTGATTTTTCTTCTTCTGGGTAACTTATATTCACGTCGGTAACCGGGTTTTTGACAGAGCAGCGTAGACTCAGGGTATACTAAGTACTGGGAACTTTCAGGACAAAGCACCTGGATGCATATCAAGTGTTAGAGAAATGACATTACAGATACCGAGAAACAATCTGAAATTTCTCAGGACAATAGATTCGGAGGAAACTTTAAAAGGATCGTGTATTCGCAGTTCCTCACGATTATGAAAATAATATGTACATACATACATAATTGGCCATTACAATCTTTCAGTCAGGATTACGACCTAGCTACTCACACCACTTTTGCTGTGTGCGTTAATTTTATACATGAGTAGCGGGACCTACAGTTTAAAGTCCACTCCGAACGACAGATTTTTGAGAAGTTTTTCATGGCAATTTTTACTCTCAGAGTATTTGCCAGAAATCTGCTGAAAGGAAGTCGCCGAAGTAATATTTTTTCGTTTTGACGTCAGACCTGGGATTCGAACCCGGGCCTTTTGTCTAATAAACCAACACACTACCCACTAGACCACGGCGAAAATAATATATGGAATGTTTAAAAAAACCTCAAAAAGAAACAGCTTGAAAAAACAATTTAAACACTTTTAAAAAAATACTAATGAGAACTTTTCATCTGTGGCACCAGTTTAGGAGAAACGTGAGAAAGTAAAGTATGTATTCACATTTCAGATTATATTTTCGATAAATTCTTCATGATGCTAATAATCTTCAGCAATCTTTCAATATTTTAAAGAAATATTTTTAAAGTGGCTTTAAAAAATATTACTTAACAATAATGGTGACGACCTTTTAACCAAACTTTAACAATTTTCTACAAAATTTCTCTGGTATCTACAAGGTACTTGTGCTATTGTTTGTATTTTTTTAATTAAAAGATGAAATCACAGATAAGATTTACAAAAACAAAAATAGTATTATCTAACACTTTTATTTTAATTTTACTTATGTTAAATGTTTTATGAATAAATGGACATATTTTTTTAGAAATTAAATTCAAATAATTTTATATATCACGTAATAGTTAACTGCCTGTTAAATTGTTGGATTTACATAATAAATACATAAACAATTAACAACTTGTTGTTTGTAATACAATTAATAAAAATACAAAAAAATAAGAAGTACATTACATTGTGTAATTCAAATTTATTCGAATTTATGTTAAATAAAATATTCAATCGATCGGCTTTCTCGGTAGATAAATATTTTAAAAATATGAGTTATATTCTTAGAAAGCTAATAGAGGATAAGAAATAATGACTGAGATACGTAGTTGGAAGTCACTACTAGTCGTACGGCTCCTTCCTTTTTTTAATATTTTAATTTGGGATGGTCCTCAGGGAACGGCATAGAGCCATTAAGAAAAATACTGAAAATAATTTGGTAGTCGTACGACTCTCTATGTTTTTTGAGATTTTTAGAAAAACTATTATACTTCATTTTGGTGTTTTATTAACCGTGTAAACTCATAACTACTTACAGAATAAAACAATTTTTTTTCCCAAAGGAAATATGACTCCAAGAAGTATGAAGTCATGGCTTATTAAATTCTTAACATTATCGAGTACTGATTTTCTTTTTAAATCGATTAGAGTTTATTATTTAAAAGATTTTGAAATATACCATAAAAGGATCTTAAAATTTGTCTTTTAATAACCCTATACTTGTATATTTTATTATTTCTTATGTTACTTATTTCTCTTTTCGTACCCGTCATTTGTAACCAAAGTAAAAAATTTTTTTACAAAATAACTTAAAATCTTTTAGAAATTTTGGCGAAATCTGTTTATAATGATTTTTATGTCAAAGAAATGTTAATGAGTTATAAAATTAAAAAAAAAAGATATGAAAATGATACCGACAAATCTTTTGTTTCTAATTCTTAGCAATACTATACGAATGTACGTACTTAAATTTTTCCTTAAAAAATTTGCATCAAATTTAAAATGTGTTACTAATTAATTAAATAAAACACATACATATGTATGTATGTATATACTCTGCGCTACAAACGTTTTATTGGTTAAAACTATAAAAACTAGTTTATTGTATAAATTTTATGTCAGTTTTCAAATTTCTTTTTCTTTGTTTATAAAATTTGCAAATTATTGTTTGCAAAATTCGCCTAGATCAAAAACTAGGTTTCTTAAGCTTCTATTTATAAGTAAACTTTCATTTTGGCAAATATATTATCTCTTTATTTCGCTATATTTTAATAAATTAGTTATTTATTCTATTACGACTTTAAAAGCCAGAAAAACATAAAATCTTGCAAAATTGATATCAGTTTTAGAACATTTTTATGTCAAAGATATATTTGATTTTTTTTTCAGTTTCAAATTAAATATCAAATTTAAACAGCAGAATAATATAATCCAATTAATATGTAAATTGATTAAAAACGTATACGTCTGAAGTCTGTTATGATTAAATTTCTTCTATTGCCCTTTTGGTGAACTATCGCAATCGATTTCGATACATAGTCCTTTGCTGATATATTTATATATTTGAGCCTAACCAAATAAGTTTGGTCATAATTCTTAGGTCATCATGTGTCTATAAATGTTCTTTAATCCATTTCGTTAAGGCTTCCATCTGATGATAAAGGCGATGCCCCTAGGTTTTCATTACTTTACATTGTCTTTGTTTCCTTTGATTAATTCAGTTTACTGCCGTTCCTTTATTATCTTAAGACTTTTATCTGACAACATAAGCCGATCCATTTCAATTGATTTCTTTTCTTATAGGTTCAATATGAACTAAGTTTCAGTGCAGTGGTAATTAGACATTAGATTCCTCACTTCAAGGTATTGTAAGATTAAAAAAAAATTTCTAGAACTTTTTATTTTCCTGTTAACTTCGAAGCTATTTTTCAACACATTTTTTCTATTCTTAAGCGTATTTTTAGAGTCGTTGTAAACCAATCATGATTAACCAGGTTTTTTTTTCTATTAATTAACTTCAACTATATGTTAAATATTAAATACAGGTCATTAAGCTTGTTAGCTTAGGTCTCACGACAGTTATAAAAAGATAATTATTTAAACATTTTCTTGAATGAATTTGTGAATTGCTACAAATCATTCAATAAGTTAATAAACTGTAGAACGTGAAAAATTAAAAAGCAAAACGTTTTTATCGTTTAAAATCAAGTAAAGCGGCAATTCACGCTTAAAACAATTCAAATTATGACTAAGAAAACAAGAATTTCATGAATATGCAAAAAAAAAAAATCGTGAATGTTTGTAAAATCTTAATGGATAAAATTAAATAATAAATAATCGATAACAAAAGCTAATAAATTAATACAAAAAGTTAATTTTATTCATAGTATTTTTGCAAACTTTTATATTTTTTAAATATTATTAAAAGATTGTAGGCTTTTAAGGTATAATTATGTAAATAAATATTGTAAAATTGGCAAAGTTCTGAATATTTGTCATTAAAACACAGACAAAATAAAAGAATAAGAAAGAGAATTATCAAAAGGTCAATAAACCCAAATGTAAAGAAAAGGCTTCATAAAAGGAGAAAAAAAAAAGAAGAATAAAACAGAAGCGCCTATTTTGGCATATTAATTATTAGTTACGAATAAATATGTTACAAAACTTTGTATCTTTTTTATTCATCATTGTCTCAAGTTTTTTTTTTCATTAAACTGGTCCTAATAATTTAATGACTTTTATTTTTTTATCTTAATTGAATGGTAGTTTTTCACAAAAGCATTTTTAGAAAAATTGTATGGTTTTAGATTCTTGGTTTCTTGACATATTTTTTGAACTTAAGGTTAAGCTGTGAACATGAAGACTTCTGTTTTACAACAATTTATTTTTTCTCTTGTTATGAATGAGAATAATGTTCAAAGTTCAATATTGGTTTTAAAAGTGAATAACAAAAGCATACAAAAGAAAGGTTGTTAAATAAAACCATGGTCACACATTAAATTAACTCCCCAAAAAATACCCAGAAATACTTTTGATTCTTACAACACGCACTACATTTTACTATCTAATAGCCAAGACAGGAGATATTATTTTATTCAGTTCTTAAAATCTTCCCGGTTTCGATGGGCAATATATTGTGCCTGAAAAACTTTGAATTATTTTTTTTCTCAGGATTATTAGGATATGTTTTTAAATATTACAAAGAAAAATAATTAAAAGTACTTGTTTGAAATTGGCCCAGTAAATACAAATAAGAAATTCAAGGCATTTCGAATCAATTCATATGAAGGACATAATAAATCTTAATTATTTTACAGTCCTTGACTTTTAGAATGCAACAATTAAATCCTCATGAAATTATAATTTTAATAACAGCAACCAGACATGCAATTTATTTTAATTAAAAAAAAAATTTGTATCAAAATCTACACTTCAGTTTCACACCCATTTTTAATCGTTTTAATTATTTTCTGTCATTAAAAAATGTGATAAAAATCTTAAATGTTAATTATAACTTTTTATTGCCTTATTTAAAAAAAGGTTTTTAATTCACAAAAATTTGGAAAAAAAATATATATTTAAATTATTTATAAAAAAAAATTTTTTTTAAATTTTTACTTGTATTATTTTTATAATTTGATATAAAAACAAAAAGGATTCTTAATTTATTAATATTTAATGAATATGTCTAATTTAATAATTAATTTAATTGTTAATAATTAAAAAGCCTATACAAATAAATAAGAAATTAATTTTCATAATAAATTTAAGAAATTAATTTCTTTAATTAAATTTACCAACAAATTTATTCGTGATTACTAAGCTGTAATACAGATAACTAACATGACACAACGTTTATGATATTACTTACTGGTTAGGTTAGGTTAGGTCGGAGTGGTAGGTCTGATATTACAAAGCTCACTTGAGCACGCATAGCGGCCCGTTGTGATGCCACGGGTGAACGTAGTCCCTGTATTAACCAAGTTCCACTGAAATCAGGGAAAAGGAAGATGTTGGTCAGCACAAGGGCTGCATGACAGAAGCACGACTACCCCGCATTGGAAAACCAACCAGAAAGTTTGATGAACGAAGTTATATCTTTGATGTGAATAGATGATAGCTAAGCCATTAAGGAATGAGGAGCCAAATAACCTATATTTATACCTAGAAAACTATAAAAATATTTTGTAAAATATGCTAAATAAGCCTTTTTAGGTTAGGTTAGAGGACCTGCACCTGTCGTTCAAGACAAGTACAGTACCCGGAGGTCGAAATTGATCCATTGTACAGCCTTTCTAACATTGTCTACTTCGAAATTTTTCATATTTTATCATTCTGGAATAAATTCTATATTAAGAGTCTTCTTTGTTCGGGCTAAAGGCACATTTTAGTGAAAAAAAATGCTTAGAAATCGTGTTTGTAGGCTGATAGGGCCGAAAGTGTAACTTTTAAATGAACAAATTTATATTGGAGATCAAATTTTTCGCCAGATTCATACCTAAGAGCTGTAAAAACCATTAATCATCTTATTCTTCGTTATAAATTTCAGAAGATTGCTTGAGTCATACATTAGGAGTCGCCGTGGTCCAGTAGGTAGTGTGCTGGCTTATTAGACGTAAATCCAGGGTTCGAGCGCCAGGTCAGACATCAAAATAAAAAAAAAAATACAAAAAGTATTTTTTTTGGCGATTTCTTCTCTATCTATTCTTAAAAAGTTTCTCGTTCGGAGTTGACTTTAAACTGTAGGTTTCGCCACTTCTGTATAAAATTAACACACACAACATAAGTGATGTGAGAAACTACGGGCCTTTTGGGGACGATTACTGTAGACTGTCTAATGCTGAAGGTATAGAACTGACCATTTTATAGTCACCAGCAGCAACTCGTTTCCTTACGGTTCGCATCTTCCCTCTTTCCACCTTTCCTAAACCTGCAAAATGCACTGTATGAGTAGGGGCCATCCCCTGAGTGCTGGTTTTATAAAAACAAAAAAACCAAAATAACTGGAATGTTTGAAGATCAAAAGCCATTGATGGATTATAGTCCGGAAACCCAGGAGTAAAACATAAATGATTTTAATTGTTCCAAGTTGTAAATACTACATTGCCATGTAACATTTTCTTATTTGAAATTTGGCTAAATTTCTAAACTTCTTTTGGCGATTTCAGAAGCGTACAGTAACTGTTATGATAACATCCAGTTTAAATTGTTAACCGTTAGTATATCTTCATTGAGATTTGTAGAAAAACATTTACCACAAATTGTTCTCCCAGAACCAAACTTTTATCTCATATCTATACCATCAACAGAGCAAAGGAAATTATTTCCCATTTATTCAATAAACTCACTTCTAATGGCATTTAGATGTCTTTCTTTTTTATAATAATTAATATATTCTCTCAATTATACAGTAATCACACTTATAATTTTCATTCTAAATAGTCAATTTGTATTCTTAAACAAGTCATGAATTCCTACATGCTCATGTGACATAAATAACAGTATAAATTACAAACCAATTATGAATGAAATGTGCAAAATTTCTCAGTGTATTATCTTTTGTAAAATAATCAAAAATTACAACTACAACAGCAAAAAAGAAAAGCTATTTATGTACACAATATATTTTCACATATATTTGATTGTGATGATCATATTATTATTATTTTAATTTGTACTTACATCATCGAATTCGCTACGAAACGGTCCATGGGATTGTAATAATTTGAAAAATGATTGTAAACGTTTTGATTTGTGTGGCAAGACCGGTTGAGCATATGCCAAACAATATTGTCCCTTGATTTCATCATAAACACTTGCTTCATCGTCATCATTATTATCATCAACAGCATTGGGATCAGCAGCGGTGGCAGAGCTATCACTATTCCCAGTTTTACCAGCTTTCAATTGGTATTTGATTCCCATGCATTGATCAAAATCACCGGGTTGATGTATGTTGCCATTAATTATGCCTGATGTAAGCTTACCAGTGGAATCGTGCACTAAAGTTATAAAGAAAATTATTTTATTACAACGAGTTAAATATTAAAGAAATTGAAATCTATAGGAAAGTAATAAACTCTTAAGACTCTGCTGTACGTATATACAAAGCTATTAACATAATTTAGCAATCAGATATTTGTAATGAAAATGAATTGTTTTTTACTTTTCTGCATTGTAAGTAAAAAATGCTGACAAACTATACGTGTCTTATCTTAAGTTTTTTGATTGAATGCACTAGTTTAAGCATTGGCTCAAACAAAAGACTTAAACAGCAAACTTTATTTTTCCACTACGATACGTAAATTGAAGAAAAAAATAAAATACAAAAGCCGACACTTAATTTGGCCTCAGTTTGTTTTCATTTCTATTCGAAAAATGGAAAACAAATAATAAAAGCTAAAATAAAAGAGCTCATCACACAAAGCAGTCGTCTACATATTAATTTCTATGTTAATCAGTTTATTTAAAGCCAGGCCCTTTTTCCACTTGATTAACACAACACAATCAATGTTTTTCAGTGGAGCCTATAGTATTATTTACATTTTATACATTTAAAATTTTATAATTTTTTGTTTTTTTTTTCATTTCAAACCCAACAACTACTCTTTCAATTCAAGTGTAACCATGTGAAAATAAAATAAACAAAAATTGAAAATTTTATTTTTTTTTTCTTTATTTTGACTGCAAAGATAGTCGTGATACTGCCAATGTCAGGGTCATTATCATCAGCTAACATTTTTGAAAACGTTTCCGTTTTGTTTCTGCTAAATGAGCAGGTGTCTCTAGTGAACTGTGTAACTGTTAATATTACTGACTGTCACATTTAATTGGCTTAAAAGTGTGAAACGTTAGTATAAATACCATTTGAATGATGAGGCTATGACGTAAAAATTAAATAAGAAAATAAAATGCCATTGTAATAAAAAAATTACAGTTTCATTAGATTTTATTTCAAATTTATATAAAATTTATAGGCATTTTAATGGTATTTTACATTTTTTAACTAGGTTATCAACATATGTGGGTCAGTACGTGGCTCAATAGGTAATTGATTTATTAAGTTGAGGGATTATTTTTATGTAAATATATTCGTAAATATATGAAAAGTAATGTGGGACAGTAGATAATTGTTATTTTAAATTGGTCACTGAAGGCTAGACTTTCTTTCTAGCCTTTGGGTTTTTAGAATTAACAAAAAAGAAACTCTGTCTTTTTTAAATTAATTCTGATATTTTTTATTTAAGCTTCTTGCTTTCTTGAAGTTCAATCTTAGACTTAAAACTAAAATGACCAGAAGGTCCTCAATAAGTATAATCAAAAGAAAAGAGATTAAATTAATTACTCAAAGATAATAAAAGAGATTAAATTAACTATTCCGTTATAATACAAAAAACTCAAATTAGGAACTTCATTATTAAAGTAAAAGATAAATAAAATTAGAGTGTCTCTTTACACTAAAGAAAAAGAATATATAAAAGAAATTAAATAAAAATAATAATACTCAAATATATGTAAAAGAAAGTAAATAGAAATAATAATAGGTGAATATATATATATAAAAAATTAAATAGAAATAAAGTTGAAGTCGCTTCAACATACTCCCCCCCGAGAGTGGCAAGAGCATCCTCTCCATACTCCAGACACTATCCATCCGAAGGTAGATGCTTGGGCTATTGGGACATCGAGGGACGACTGCTCAATGTCTGGTTTCAAAATTCTTCGAGCGACGTCATTACCCAACACACCGTCAATCTGCTTACATGAATCAAAAAATGGATGCGCTAGGGGATTGTATTGTCTGAAGTGCTGAAGCAATGAAGCATCTAAAATTGGATCCGACATGTCAGCATCCAGTTGTTCCTGTATGAGTAAGTCCATCACAAACGAATCTTCTTTTTCGTGGGGAAAACTAGGCTCTAAGATGAAACGACCATATACTTCGCCTCGAGATTTGATCGGCTTAAATTCGGGAAGCATTTTGGCCACATTCCACAGGATATAGGAGCGCTCGGCTTGCCTATCTAACAAAAATAATGTGAACATTTTCGCACCCGCAAAGTTAAGGTTCACTCTCACGATAGGCTTAATTGGCCAAGATGTCGTGATTGATGTTTGGGTGGACACGTCTTCCTTAACTGGGGTTGAAGCGGTTTGCTCGTGGTGGAGTTTGGGTAGCCTGGTTGACTAGATTTCTGTTTGGATGAGTCGGAGTCTCGGTTGCAGCGTTGACAAATACCTTTTTTACAGCCCCTTGTGAAATTAATTTTTTGATAATTATCGTCTCTTCAAGGTGAAGTTCATCGGCCAGAGTTGCCAATTTTGTGTCCTCTGGGTGAGGGGTCGCGGCTTGCGGTGTTGCCACTGGTGTTGCTGGTGAATTAATTGCAGAATCGGCCGCAGGTTTCTCAGGGAGAGGTTCAGCGGGCACGTCATTTTTCTTCTCTTCTGGGTGTAAGAGAGTGTGATGAAAAGCATTACAAGGCTGCCCATCAACTATCGCTGCACACCGTTTTGTCGAAGGACACTCCTTTCGAAAGTGATTATAGGCGAGGCAATTAAGGCAAAAACCTTTGGCTCGTGCCGATTTCCAACGCAAACCAACGCTGAGGTCTCTAAAAGGCTTGCAGTACTGCAGAGGGTGGTTCACATGACAAATGTGACAACGTGGGCGCTTGTTCATCTCCATCTAGGTTGATAATAAAAGAAAGAAATACATACAGTGTTAATAATACCTAGTGCGACTGAGTTTTCTAATTTTCTATTTTCGTTTGGGAATTTGATACGTTATTCAATAGATTTTGGTGGGAGTTTACTTTCAGTATTGTCTGTCGGTAGCAAACACAATTTCACAACTGGACGTAAAATTTTACCATTCTTTGTGAGAACTTCAGCAACTCGTATTTTGTTATCTTGACCATAGATAACGTTTGTAACGCGACCAAGGAGCCACTCGGTAGGTGGTAGAAGCTCTTCTTTGACTATCACAATATCGTTTGGTTTGAGGTTGTCGCGTTCCTTTTGCCATTTAAAACGTTTCTGGAGCTCGGTGATATATTCAGACTTCCAACGTCGAGCAAAAATATGTTGGAGTGCTTTCAATCTTTCCCAACGTTTTAGGAATGGAACATCCTTGAGCGGAGGTTCAGCAGGTGCTTCAGGTAGTGCTGTAATCGGAGCACCTCGAAGTAAATGTCCTGGGGTCAGAGGTAAAATCTCGTTCGGGTTTTCGGTTAGAGGAGAAAGAGGTCGTGAATTTAAAACAGCTTCGATACGAACTAGAAGCGTATTGAATTCTTCGAAGGTGAATGACAAGTTGTTGGTCACTTTCTTCAGATGAGACTTCATGCTCTTTACTGCTGCCTCCCAAAGGCCACCCATATGAGGTGCATATGGAGGTATAAAAGACCAATTAAAGCCCAATGTAGTATACTTTTCAATTAAAGCCTTTTCAGTGGATTTTAGAAATTCATTATGGTTTTTTAGAAGAGCGTAGCTTGCTCCGAGGAAGTTTCGACCGTTGTCCGAAAACATTGTCTTAGGTAGACCTCTGCGCCCAGTGAATCTATCAAAGCAGGCTAAAAAGGCGTCAGTTGAGAGATCTGAACAAACTTCTAAATGTACGGCTCGAGTAGAGAAACACACGAATACCGCAGCATAACCTTTAAGGATTTTCGCATTTCTTAGTGTAGAAGATTTAATGTTGAATGGACCAGCGAAATCGACTCCTGTATATGTGAATGGCAAGGAAAAGTTCACACGTTCTGGGGGCAGTGCGGCCATGATTTGATGCTGGACTTTATGTTTATAGATTGTACACGTCTTACATTCTCGTATGCATTTTCGAACAAGATTTTTTAATCTCGGGATGTAAAATCCTTGACGAATCGCACGTAGCATTATGTGATGTTCAGAGTGAAGCAAAATGCGATGTGTGAAATTAACTAAAAGTTTCGCTAGATGAGACCTTTCTGGAACAATGACTGGATGACGTTCCTCGTAGCTTAAACCTGAGTTATTAAGTCTGCCGCCAACTCGTAGAAGGTCGTCCTTATCAATAAAAGGATTTAAGTTGAGTAACCTGCTTTTACGGCTTAACGGTTTCTTTTCTTTGAGACAATCATATTCACGGTAAAAGTACCTCTTCTGAGCAATAGAAATAAGTCGTGTTTTCAGTGAGCTGATTTCTTCAGCCGTAATAAACTTTTCGGTTGAAAATGGTTTCTTTAGGACTCGATTGATAAATCGAAGTCGATAACAAATAACTCGCAATGCTCTTGGAAATGATGAAAACTCTTCTAGTACATCTGTGCACTTATCTTCAAGGTGTAGGTTGATGATAGACTTCTTCGTCTCCAAATCGACTGGATCAAAAGTCCGAGGAGTTGGCCACAGTGGAGTAGGGAGGTGTAGCCAAGTAGGACCATGCCACCAGAGTTGATTTTCTGCGAGTTCCTGAGGGGAGCAGCCACGCGTGCCTATATCTGCAGGATTTTCTTCAGTTTTGACATGTTTCCAATTCTGAGCGCTGGCGATACTAATTATCCGAGCCACACGATTTGCGACATACGTTTTTAACGTACAAGGAGGTTTTTGTAACCAACCCAATACTATCGACGAGTCTGTCCATAAAAAAAGTTCATATGAGAACTGGCTGTTCGTGGCTAAATTACGAACGAGCTTAGCAAGTAATAGAGCTCCACACAATTCAAGTTTCGGAACGGTAGTCCGTTTGATTGGAGCCACTTTCGTTTTTGCAACTAATAAATGACTCTTTATTTGACCTTCTGAGTCTTCTGTTCGAATGTATACAGATCCACAATATGCCTTCTCTGAGGCGTCACAGAAGCCATGTAACTGAATTTTATGTCTAGGGGAGAAATCTACCCATCTAGGTATCTTAATAGTTGAAACAAAGGGCAAGTTTTTCACGAATAAGTTCCATTTCAGGAGTATGTGTGGAGGTACCCCTTCATCCCAATCGGACTTTTCTTCCCATAATTCTTGCATCAAAGTTTTAGCAATAATAACAACTGGGCCTAGCCAACCTAGAGGGTCAAATAGTCTTGCGATGACCGATAAGATTTTTCGTTTTGTTGCGGATGGTGTACTTTCGATTGGCTCTACAGCATAGTAGAATATATCAGTTAACGCATTCCAGCGTATTCCTAAAGTTTTTGTAGAGCTGGAGTCATCAAACTTCAAGAAATCTTCATCTAGAAGATCCTCCCGGCACAAACTTTCGAGTAGAAACTGGTTATTTGCAGTCATCTTTTTAAGGGGAAATCCAGCAGATTTCAAAGCTTTAATAAGCTCATCTTGTTTCAATTTAGCTTCTTCAAGCGTATGTCCTCCCGAGAGTATGTCGTCGACATAAACCTCGTTTTTCAAAATAACCGATGCTTTCGGATATATGTGTCTGCAATCTTGACCTAACTCAAGTAGAGTCCTGATCGCCAAAAAGGGGGCGCAATTGACGCCAAACGTAACCGTTTTAAGTTGAAAAGAATTCACATGTCCATCAGCTTTATCACGGAATAATATCTGTTGATAGGATCGGTCTGCTTCATGTATCAAAATTTGCCTATACATCTTCTGTATGTCTCCTGTGAATACGTATTTGTAATTCCGCCATCGTAAAACAAGCTGCATTAAATCCGCTTGAAGCGTTGGGCCTTGGTAGAGCACATCGTTCAAGGAAAACCCGCTTCCTGTCTTCTTTGAGGCATTAAATACTACTCGAACCTTGGTGGTTTTACTCTCTGGTTTGACAACCGCGTGGTGGGGTAGAAAGAACGAAGAAACCTTTTCAGCTTTGGGTTCAAAATTCACAACTGATTCCATATGTTCCAAATCTATGTATTCTTGTAGAACTTCCGCGTACTGCGCTTTTAAAACTGGAGTTCTATCAAGCATTTTTTCCATTCTGTGGTACTGTGCTAGAGCCATATTTCGAGAAGGACCCAAAAAAATCTCATTAGGAAATTGTTCTTTAAAAGGGAGTCGCACTACGTAACGTCCATCAGGTTGTCGAACTGTAGTACGTTTAAAAAAATTTTCACAATAAATGTCGCTTTCCGACTGAATATCTTCTTTTTCAACCTCTTCTATCTCCCAAAACTTCTTTAGCTGCTCATGTAGGACCAGATCGCTACAAGGGGAAACTAATGTATGAAACGATTGGATTTTTGTGTCTGGTTCAGGGCCTAATAAATACCACCCGAAGTGAGATTCTCGAGCTTCAAGATAGTTCCCAATATTCATCTTCACGCCGTTCAAATTTATAAAGGGCAAATAATCGCTACCAATAATCATTTCTATTGCAGCAGGTTTGTAAAAATAGGGATCTGCAAGTTGTAAACCTTTTATATCGTCTAAGTTTTGCATTAAAATCGGTCGTGAAGGCATAAAATGTGCCAATGTTGAAACCACAATCGCTTGGATTTTGATTTTAAAATCCGATACACGAGATTTAACAGTAACATAGCACCTTCCCTTCGAACTTCCCACCACCGTGTCACCGAATCCTGATATTTCGCTACGATGGGGTTCGAGAGGTATCGATAAATTTCGCTGAACACGTTTTAGTATAAAACTCCTAGTTGACCCTGTATCAATTAACGCTCGAACAGTGAATTTTTCTCCTAAATGTTCCACATGGACCAAAGCTGTTGGTAAAATAGTAGTACCGCTGTGTTGAGATAAATTAACTTGAATTGACTCTATTTCATTTGTATTAGAAATAGCGGATTGAGAATTGGACGGCTTCGTTTTGTTCCAAATATACGACATAGTAGGTCTTTCATCGTCCTGACTATTCTGTTGAGATGATGTCCTTGGACCTGGAAATTTTTTCGACTTATCTTCATCAATATGTAGCATAGTATGGTGTCTTTTATTACAAATTGTGCAGCTACTTGCACTCTGACAATTCGTCTTAAAATGAGTGGGTGAAAAACAATTCGCACAAAATTTGTTCGTATATACATATTTTATTCTATCTTTGACTGACAAGCCCTTAAAATATTTGCAAAATCTTAACGCATGATTCTGTTTGCATTTCTTGCAACTAAATTTATTTCTTTCGGTTTCAGTACTAGAATAAAAAACTTGAGATTTGGAGGTATTATTGTCTCTGCCGGACGTCTTCCTCAAATTTGTAAGAGTTTCCAGCGTTTCAATTCGTTCTGTCAGAAATTGGCTAAGTTGTGGCCAAGTAGGCAATTCCTTGTGGTTACTCAAGGAGTCTTCCCATGCGCGTGAAGTTTCTTCTGGAAGCTTTGAAGTGCAAATGTGCATAAGGAAGGGGTCATTATTTCCTACTTCAACTTGGAAAGATTTAATAACTGACAAACCATCGTTGACCGTATTTTGAAGAAGCCTTAAAAACTTTAAAGTCTCACACTGAGGGGCCTGGATGCCATATATCTTCCTGATTTGATTGTTAATTAAAATTCGCTTATTTTCGTAGCGATTTTTCAAAGCCTGCCACGCTAATTCGAAATTAGAATCCACCAACTCATAATCTTTTATGAGCTGGTAGGCCTCCCCCCTCGTTTTGCCAAGCAAATAATATAATTTCTGAGCCGGGGATACAGAAGGCTCATTTCCAACTACTGCCATGAAGATATCTCTAAATGCAGGCCACTTGTTGAAACCTCCTTCAAATGTTTGGATTTCGACTGCTGGTAGCTTTAGCGACGACTGACGAACGGTTGTTCCTTTAGGTTCCGGTGCTTTAGATTTTACCATTTCCATTATTTTCGCCTTCAAAATCTGATATTGCTCACACGCCTCTTCGTATTTCAAACAAACCTCGTCCTGAAAATCATCATCTTCTTCCTTCACCTTTTCTTCGCTTATGAGAAAGTCTTCAAACGTGTCTACCATCTTCAACCACCTTCTCTCCAATTCGGCCTGCTTTACTTCTAATAGTGAAATCGTCAAAGTTCCGGGATCGATTTTTTCAAAAGTAGAGCAGAAAACAGCTACTTGCTGAATATCGTATTTACATTTCCTTTTAGAAACCATTTTCCAAATTGTAAATCGAAAACCTCAAAATAATCTGTACCTCTCCGAATTTCCTTGAAAAACAACTGACTTTGTAGACCAAATTTAAAAAATATTCGCGAAGAATGAAAGCGATGACAAAAAAGTTCAAAAAACCGCGTAAAATTCGAAACAACTTTTATCAGATGATAATAGCGGAATTATTTTATTTTCCTTTTTTTAAATTTATACATTTATAAATTCCAATTTAAACCACCTTGAATTTATTTTCAAATTTATCCAAAAAAAGAAATTTTGTAAAATTTTAAATTCCTCCGAAAAAATCGCAAAATTTTTCATAAAATTTTATTGCTACTGTGCTTTAAAATAAATTCTCCACAAATTACTCACTCTTTTCTCCAAACAAATTTTCCAAAAAAATCGAACTCTTTTAATCACCTTATTCTTTTTAAAATTCAAGTCTGAGCAATCATTTATTTTAAAAATGCTTTCTCAAATATTTTTTTTACCGCATAAGGGCCATCGTGTAAAATTTTCCAAAAAACACTTCTTTTCGATACACCTTTTAATTTCAAAAAACCGTTTTAGAAAAATTGTATTTTCTACACGTATAAAAAATTACCGACTCCTCTACAAATCACTTTTTCCGTTATTTAAAATCCCAACGTATCAAATTTTCCCGAAACATGTATATTTTAAATAATTAAATTCCATAAACTCACCGTTTCCCCGCAAAAATTTCTTATAGCCTCTACTTTTTGTCTTGTTGCTTGCTGTTACTCTGAGACAGCCTCTTCTTATTGTGTTGTTGTTGTCGAGACACCACTTTTTCTAATTTGTTGTTGTTATTGCTGAATGCAAATTATTTTTTTTCAAAAGTGAAGATATATATTAATGTCACAGTTTTATTTTCTGAAGAAATTCAGTGTTTTTGTTCTTTGTAAATGTATTTATTAATTTTAACACTTTCCTTTTCTTTTCTCCTTCAGAACTTCAGTTTTTATTTTTTATTTCCTTATTTCAACTTCACTTTTTATTATTATTTTATTATTTTACCAAATATAAAATTATTTTACTTAGCACTGTTCTGTTCACTTCTTTTCTTTTGTTTAAATATGCCGCTATAAATTGAATTGTTCATAAGAAGTAAGAGAAACGGTTGGAATGAAACACTTGTTAACAAGTGTGAAGAGTATGACTATTACAAAATTAGCCACTGCGCATGTCATACGACAATCCGTTATTTTTATTTACCAGTGTTGGTACTTTTCAATTGTGATGGTACATATGGGATTTTTGATAATGATTAAGGGATTTAATTAAATTTGGAGGTTATGTTCGATTTTTTGTTTGAATATGATTGTGAAGTAATTTTAATTTAATTTTTTAAGCACTTTTCAACGAATTTAAATAGAAAACAATCGCACTAAATATAAATTAATCACTGTACATACCCAATCAATTCCTTTAATGTATCCTGATGATTTTTCGCCTCAAGAACTAATTTTTCCGAGAGACACTTTTTCCTTCTTGGAATGGCCAACAACGTCTGGGAGATTTCTTCTTTGGTTGAACGGGATACAAACCAAAGACTGTTGTGTAATCAGTCCTCTTGACTGTTGTGTAAGCAGTCCTCTTGACTGCTGTTGATGCTTTAGTTGTTGCGATAGAACAACTGTTGTAAGCACTTCAACAATTTTGCCGGAGTTGTTGCGATGGAACAACTGTTAAGGGCAATCAGTGGACAGGTTTGCCACTAGTCAATCCAATCCTAGCTCCTCTAGGATTTCTCGAAGGACCAAATGAAGGCTAGACTTTCTTTCTAGCCTTTGGGTTTTTAGAATTAACAAAAAAGAAACTCTGTCTTTTTTAAATTAATTCTGATATTTTTTATTTAAGCTTCTTGCTTTCTTGAAGTTCAATCTTAGACTTAAAACTAAAATGACCAGAAGGTCCTCAATAAGTATAATCAAAAGAAAAGAGATTAAATTAATTACTCAAAGATAATAAAAGAGATTAAATTAACTATTCCGTTATAATACAAAAAACTCAAATTAGGAACTTCATTATTAAAGTAAAAGATAAATAAAATTAGAGTGTCTCTTTACACTAAAGAAAAAGAATATATAAAAGAAATTAAATAAAAATAATAATACTCAAATATATGTAAAAGAAAGTAAATAGAAATAATAATAGGTGAATATATATATATAAAAAATTAAATAGAAATAAAGTTGAAGTCGCTTCAACAGTCACAAAGAAAACCTTTGATTTTGGAAAGGCTGTGTGATCCATAAAATTTTAATTTTTATTCAAATATACAGATAAAAATGTTGATTTCAATTTTTATCACTTAACATATAAAGCTTTTACTGTTATTATTTTTTTTTATTACAATTAATTTCTTATTAGTCTCATTATCTAACTTTTTGTATTATTGGTTAAAAATCATGAGGCATTTGAAACTGGCATTTAAAAACGGTGTTTATGTACTGCATCAAAACAGTTGAGGTTTGTCTATTGTGTTTGGTTCGGTTTTCGGCTACACTATGAATCTGATCTAAATGTGTGTTTACGAACAACGTAAATAAATAATACAACAATAAACTAACTGACATGGATATGCTTTCTTCATCTAAACTCATCGCAAGCCTAAGTTAGGTTAGGCCGTAGTCTAGCAAGTGGTGTATTGGCTTATTAGACGTGAGGCCACGGTTCAAACCCAAGGTCCACCATCTTTAACAAAATGAAATCGGAAAAAATATTTCAAAAACTATTTAAGATGATTCTTTCGGCATCGGTGTTGTCACTAAAAGTACTTAATTTGAATTTCGGTGTCTCCAGAAAAGTCGTAATAATTGGTGCAAACCTAAATTCTGCAAGTTTAGTAGATTGCGTGTTGGCTTATTAGACCCTTTATTTAACCACTGATCCAGCCGTCTCAAACAAAACGAAATATAAATAAATATTGCTTCGGTGACTTAGAACGCTTCTCGCAAAAACTCTGAGAATAAATTTAATTGTTTTGAAGAGTTTCTCAAAAATATGTCGTTCGAAGAAGACTTAAAACTTAGGGGTCCCGGTACTCATTGGTAAAATTGACACATACAGGTGGTGTGAGAAGCTACTAACTAATGGTTGTAATCGTCAGATAAGCACGGATAGTCAAAGAGATGGAAGCAAAGGTAACTACGTGGCAATACTTGCCATCAGCTGTCCAGACAATCAAAGTTTTCGAGTTGTAATGCTCTAGAGAAGCTTTTTTGAGAATATACGAAATGATGTTTCTATTAATCGTTAATTATTATGGGTTTATTTTTATTTATCTGTGAGCTAATATTCTTAAACCGAAAAATATTATTTAAACTTCTTTGAAATACAGTATTGTTGAATATTATTGGTTAAAAATCATGAGGCATTTGAAACTGGCATTTAAAAACGGTGTTTATGTACTGCATCAAAACAGTTGAGGTTTGTCTATTGTGTTTGGTTCGGTTTTCGGCTACACTATGAATCTGATCTAAATGTGTGTTTACGAACAACGTAAATAAATAATACAACAATAAACTAACTGACATGGATATGCTTTCTTCATCTAAACTCATCGCAAGCCTAAGTTAGGTTAGGCCGTAGTCTAGCAAGTGGTGTATTGGCTTATTAGACGTGAGGCCACGGTTCAAACCCAAGGTCCACCATCTTTAACAAAATGAAATCGGAAAAAATATTTCAAAAACTATTTAAGATGATTCTTTCGGCATCGGTGTTGTCACTAAAAGTACTTAATTTGAATTTCGGTGTCTCCAGAAAAGTCGTAATAATTGGTGCAAACCTAAATTCTGCAAGTTTAGTAGATTGCGTGTTGGCTTATTAGACCCTTTATTTAACCACTGATCCAGCCGTCTCAAACAAAACGAAATATAAATAAATATTGCTTCGGTGACTTAGAACGCTTCTCGCAAAAACTCTGAGAATAAATTTAATTGTTTTGAAGAGTTTCTCAAAAATATGTCGTTCGAAGAAGACTTAAAACTTAGGGGTCCCGGTACTCATTGGTAAAATTGACACATACAGGTGGTGTGAGAAGCTACTAACTAATGGTTGTAATCGTCAGATAAGCACGGATAGTCAAAGAGATGGAAGCAAAGGTAACTACGTGCAATACTTGCCATCAGCTGTCCAGACAATCAAAGTTTCGAGTTGTAATGCCTAGAGAAGCTTTTTGAGAATATACGAAATGATGTTTCTATAATCGTTAATTATATGGGTTTAATTTTTATTTATCTGTGAGATAATATTCTTAAAAGAAAAATATTTATTTAAACTTCTTTGAAATAATTACAGGTATATGGTATTTACATGTTGAAAATTATTTATTATTTTGTTTTGATTAAATGCATCATAATTTCAAACTAAACATTTATTTACGCCTATTTGATTTGATTGGCCTTGAAGCAAGTTGAACATAAATATTGAATTTTTTTTTTTTATAAAAGTTCGGTCCGAACACAATTCAACCTTGATCATGAGTTTTTTAAATTGTACAACACGAATCTATAATTTTTTTTTAAGTTTTTAGTTTTTTGCAACACAATTGGAAAAAATGTTCTTTCCAAGCAAAAAATAGAAAAAAAAATCTAAGCTGTGGTTGATCAGCAACCAAAACCAAATAATCAACCGCTCATATTTACTTCATCTAACATGAGAACTTCGAATTTCGAACATGAGTACACATACTTTGACTTGGTATATGAATTAAATAAGAATCAACCACATCACATACTAAGCAGTGCAACAGTGCATTCATTACATACTCTAACAATTTCAAGTTTAACAAAATATTGAATGGATTTGATGAAATACTTCTATGAAATGTCGATAACTTGTGGCATAAAGGCAGCAGTAACTACAGAAATACGATTTATTGATCGTGTTGCCTCAATTAACAAGTTCCACTTGAATTTTACAAACTGAAGTTATTAGAGAACATTTGTGTGTGAGCGTGTGAGTTTTTGACTGTTTTGAGACAATGTTAGGGTTACTTTACGGGTCAAGAGAACTGTTGCCTGACTAACATAAGTTTGATAATGTGTGTATGTTATGTCAGGTTTTCAAAGTCCATAAAAATAGTTGTCATTGCATGCAACAATGAAATGTAGTGGTAATAGTAGTGGTTATAGTAGTGGTTATATTATGCTTTTTGAATTTCGAACAGCCATGTGGCTAAAGTTGGCATGCGGTTTACAAACAGAAAAAAAATCTAAAATTTAAAATCTACAAAATTTGCTGCACTTGCATTTTCAATAGTTTGCTTGTTTTTTTTTTTGTTTGTTTATAAAGCGAAGCAAAAACAATCTCATTTGGCTTTTTTTCGTTTTTGCTTTTTAGAATACCTGAGCTGGCAAAAATTTTGTAAAGTATATTTAAGTAAAATTGTTTTGCTAAAGTTCATTAAATTGACCTTCACTAGAGTTAGACTTGCTTTTTAAAAGAATTTTATTAAGAGCTGCAGTATTAAAAGCTTTTACCTTTTGTTTCAAAATTTGCTTTTAATTTTGACTTTGACTTTTAAAAGCATGTAAACATTTTCAAGTTCTTTTCAATTTTTTATAATTTGTTTGAGATTTGTAGATCATTGATTAACATTTAAGATATATAAAGAGAGTTTAAAAGTAATTTTAAAATATTGTTTATAACTATTCATGCTATATTTTCTTTTCATGTGTTTAAATTAAATACACCTACACAAGGGTTTTAATAAAAAGTAGATGGAAAATTTTTAAAATTTTAATTTATAATAAAGAGGAGTTGGTGTTTTAGGTCATATTTTCGATTCAATCATTTCTAATTAAGTGTTTGAACTAAGACAGATTGCTGAGTCCAAAATTCTGAAGAAGACGTGAGGCTACGGGTCAAATGCCAGGTCAAACATTAAAAATCTGAAAAAATATTTCTTTGGCGTTTTCCTGACAATAAATACTATGAGAGCAAATAAAATTGTCAGGAAAAGTTTCGCAAAAAATATATCGTTCGGAGTCAACTTTAAACAGTATGTACATAAGTCGTAGTCTTGACTAAAGGGTTATAATGGCCATTTATGTATGTCTGTATGTAAAGTTTTACAGGTCGATTAATAAATTTTTTCATGTAAAGAATTCGTTGGGCCCATTATTCATGTACGTTTTTAAGATTTTTAAAAAATAGAAAACTAAAAATAGAGAGTTTTAACTCAATCTTTTTTTAAGCCCACTATTATAATAACAATCGATTATTTAATAAATAATTCAGTAACATTTCAAAACGATCTTCAGTAGGCGTAATAAATAAAATAGGAATCTGAATGAAATATTTAAGAAATAACTATTTATAGTTTATATGTTCAAAGTCTTTTGAAACTCAAATTGTGTTGTGATTTCACAATTAACTAATTTCATGAGGAAATAATGCACCCAAAATTCATTTTGTATTCAGCTTCATTTAAATGTCTCAAAAATATTTTTACCACCAATATTTACGTTTAGACCGGACTCAATTACTAATTTTATTTTATTAGACAATTAAACGCCTGGAGTGTAATATATCTTTGACATAGATATTTACATACTCCGTAGCCTTGGCGTTCACAAAAATACGCTTTAAAATTAAACGCTAACAAAGTCCTATTTGTAAAATATCACATTTTAATAGAAGCTAAATATAACCTTTGAAGTTAATAAGAGTTCAAAATACCATAGCAAATCAATGTTAAATTTAAATAAACATTCAATCATATTTAAATAAATAAATTAAATATAAATAAATAATTTAAACATTATATTATAATTTTTAAAAATTACAAATAAATAAATTAAAAATAATAATAATTAAACAAAAAATTCAAATATAATAAAATTTCATCTCTTGCTTAGTTTAAATAGTACTGCTGCACAGCCACGCCTACTTTAAATAGCTCAACTAATATTAAAATTTCATAGTTGCCATAGTTGTTGTGTAAAACAAAATACTTATGCATATGCACCAGATAGACTTGTGCTTGACATACATAGTATTATTCAATGTTAAATAAATAAAACAATATTGAAATTATCTTACATAATTTATATAAAATAGATAAGTATAATTAATGGAAAAATACTCAAAATATTTTCTATTTCTTTTATAAAAACAGGATATGTAAATTACACTTGAATAGTGTAAAAGATTTTTGGTTGAGTTCAAGCCACTTCGGTACACTAATCTACCAGTACGTTAGCAGAGTATGTTGTGTAGGAATATAAAAATCAGTACTCAATTAAATGAAGGGGCATAAGAAGAACCATTTAGTGATTAAAGTAGTTGACTACAAACCGAGATTATAAGAGTCAAGCCTCGAAAAGTTAAAAATCTTTTATCACGTCCACCACCAAATTTAGTTCATAAAAGAAGCTTCTTAGCAGATGCTATCTGTTGAGAAAGAATAGGCTCCTAGTAGCTACGCTCAAGACATATGCAAAGAAAATATTATTTTTAGACAACGACATACACCAAACTGTCATTCTTGGGTCCTCTACAGTAAACCAGTCACCTGCTTAACTGGAAAGCAGGAAGTAATAACTGTCTGTGGCTGTAAATTCCTTCAAAAATTAACATTCAAAATTAATACTATAATCATCAAAAACGTGCTACCTATCAAGTGATATCTACCTATACTGAAACTCAGAGAGAGGTCTTTGAAGATTTTGATTTAAATCTGCTTCCAGAGATGACTAACCTGTCATCAACAAAAATGCTATCTCAGTCTTTACAGACGCAGATATTATTTTTGAACTTCTTTGAGTCTTGGAATCAATTAGAGTACGTAATTTCTGTTCTATGAACTCTAATATATTGTTCTAGTAATGACTCGGGTCGATCATTCTGTTAGTGTTTCTATTAGTATTTTATAGGTTTCTTGTTGCCTTAGGCATTGCGGGGAGCAGTTTGAGTGTCACAGGCACAGCTTTTGTTTCCAGGGTTTGTGTAAATGTGGAAGAGCCAGATACTTTCGACAACATTCTATGCCTCTACTTTGTCGTAGGAAGGTAAAGAATCAGTGTACGTTAGTGGGTTTTCTGTAATAGTTTGGGGGAGGTTGATCTATTATTATTAAGATTGTAGTTCTTTAATATTTTTTTATTTGTGTTATTTATCTGTTTATACTTTTTAAATTTTTTTTTTCGTTGTTTTTTATTTTTGATTTAATGTGTAATATTAAAGAATTTTTTGGATCTCTGGCTGGGGTATATTTTCCTTTTTTGGTCACATTTTGTTTCTTATAGTTGTTACACTTTAGAACCAACCTCTTAGTCAGCCATAATTGTTTTCGTTTACTCTCTACTAAAATGTCATTTGTATGCAAAACCTTAAACAGTTTAGTAAAATTTTATAAAAATTCGCAAATTGTGCTTGAAAGAAATGATACAAGTTTTTTTTCTAGAATAATTTCAAGAGATTTTTATCATTTCTTTTTTTCTTTTATGACTTTCAATTTCATAGTAAAAAAAATGTGCTAATATATGTATGTGAGTATAATATTAAATAAGAGTGAGTGGTAAAACGATAACGATCTGTATTATAAACACAAATTATAAGGATTTTTTAAATTAAATTTCAAAGAATTTAATTTTATTATGAGTGATAAAATAAAATAATAAAAGTACCCTGTTGAGATGGACGATTTTTCA
The DNA here is from genome assembly GCA_014635995.1 of Sarcophaga peregrina. Taxonomy (NCBI): domain Eukaryota; kingdom Metazoa; phylum Arthropoda; class Insecta; order Diptera; family Sarcophagidae; genus Sarcophaga; species Sarcophaga peregrina. The sequence continues at coordinate 42,431,830 of CM025790.1, read as the reverse complement.
TATTAAGCTCTAATGATGTTGAATAAAAATGTTATAAATTTTTAAAAACCTATTAAAACTAAAAGCGATTCGGCTAAAAATAATTTCATTATATTTTTTTACTTTATAAATAAAACAATAAGAAGTTTGAAATGCAAAAAAAAGTATCACAACCACTTAAATTTCAAACTCTAGTTTCAAAATATTTTTACTTCAACACGAAAGTGTATATGAAGTTTAACACTAAACTTACTGATACTTCATATATTCCTATTCCTACCAAAGAGGGTCAAATGATCTTTTGCGATATTTAAGGTAGTTTATATATATTTCTCGGTAAAAAAAATTAACAAGATAGGAGTAAATCTTGGAAAACACATTCGATGTATTTTGTAATAAAAGTCGTAAAGGCAAATGGCGATGTGATAATGTTAATTTCAAGAAATTCTGACATAAAGTTTAAAATGGCTCAATTGCCCCGTCCATGGTAGGTTTAGTGTTAAGAAATAATCGACAGTTTAACACTCTTTCAAATGTAGTAACTAATTATTGAAATACACAATGCATTTGAAATAAACAAATAAACAGTTAAGCAATATTTGAATGCACAAAACAAATGAAGTGATAAATTGTCTGCATTACATGGAACCACTGCAATTCTTGGCTAAAAGCGTAAAGAGCCTCTAACTTATTGACTGTACAACAATAGAGTACATATTAAGTAAATTTACGTAAAACATAAATAAATATGCAGATAATATAACACGCACTGTATGGAATACGAGTGCAAAATTAAATCAATTTTTTAAGGTTTACAGTTAGGGTTTTGAGTTTGTTGTGCAACATTTATTTACGAGCTCGTCTTAGTGATGACCAAATAATTGGTTAAACTTATTCTATATAAATATTGGCTTTTGTTAAACATTTAATAGTTAAATAAAGTGCTTAAACATTTAATGCCAAAAGAAGTAAATATTTTCTTCTTATGCCAATTAGTTACGATTACTATACGTGTACTACATGTACTTGTTACAATATGACCTTGAAAATTTCTACGAGTTTGAATTTTGGGGTTTTTTTACAAGCCTAATTAATATTCACATACATACATATTCATTTTATTTTATTTTGTCTGTATGAATGCTAAATTCTGAAAAAATAGTATATATTTAGCGCCAAACGAAAAAAATACGTGAAAGGTGGCACGTTTTAATGTAGTTTTAATAGGCAAACATTAATTTAAAATCCATTAATTTTAATTAAAACCGTGTTAATAATTAAATCTTTATATTTATCTGATTTTATTTAAGCAGGTTTGCTTTTTCAGTAAGCTTTTAAATCATATTTAATTTGGGTGTTTTCTTTCACGTAGTTTTTACAAACACAATTATTTTACTTCTTCTTCAATAATATAGCTAATGGGATAGTATAGCTTGTTTATAGCTTTAGCAACCCCCATTAAAGAAACTCGTTCTGCTCAACATATTATACTTTCTTCGATATACAATTCAACAGAAATTGCCGAAGTCTAGTAGATAGTGTGTTGACTTATTAGACGAAAGGTCAGATAACAAAAAAAATTTTTTTCCCAGCAGAAGATTCTGTCAAAAACTCGAAGAGTAATAAAATTGCCATGAAAATGCTGCTCAAAAATCTGTCACTCAGAGTCGACTTTAAACTGTACGTCTCGCCCCTCATGTATAAAATTGGCCTACACAACATAAGTGGTATGAGAATCTAGGTCGTAATCCTGACTAAAGGGTTGTTATGGCCAATTATGTACAATTAAAATTTTCTTAATATATAATTCTGTATATGCTTGGAAAGTGTTGCTTAGTCTTAATACATTAACACTGCGACTGTGGTGATAAATTTGTCAGCGTAGTATTCAACTCACTCACTTAAGCCTTAAGTGGCATCAAAATTGTTCATGCAAAATTTGTGATATTTTCATTAGACATACGTGTGCCGGTGATATTATTCTTGGATAATATTGTTGAATTAAGAAAAATATTCTGACGATAAATAGGCAAGTAAGTAAAAATTAATTTTTAACGAAAATGGAACGCCCTTAAACAAACTTTTTGCTTTAATGGATTGGATCTTTTTTTCAGCAAAATTGTATTCCTTTATTTAAAGAGACTATGTCGTAAATTTTCATCCTTAGCTTTGCTACTTACTTTTTAATGCCCATAAATCAAAGTTTTGCAATGCATCCAAATATTTCCGGGTATGCAAGCGGCATAATTCCGAAGCATAAGGATTTCTGGAAGGATCAAATGGTTTAGCTAAAGATATAAAGCGATGACCAATGTTGTAGATGTATTCTGTAAAGAAAAATATAAAAAAAGAATTAAATAAAATATTTTTATTTAATCATTTATAAAATATTTCTTTAAAATGAATTAACAATTCATGTAATTTTTTAATCTAGTTATTTAATAAATAAAGTTAATAAACTTTGAGATGTGTGACATTGACGGAACTGGGTAACCGCAGTCTATTGGAATTTGCCATACATTAAACGTTTTTTAAATTGTTAATATCATAAATTGTTGTTATTGTTAATTTTTTAAACAAAGTCTCTGTTACGCTTTCATAAACTATAAATTTATAAGAATATAAAATATTAGTTTAGGTCAAGAACGTCTACTTCTATACTAAGCAGGTTTATTCTAAGAATATTTAACAAGGATTGGAATGAATAAACTTGATACTGATGTGATAGCATGCATAATAAAATTTATTTTATTGGAGTAAAAATCAAAAGTACTATTAACAGTTACAATGTAATAAATAACAACAAAAAGATTAAATATGGTGTTTGAAAAAGTTCAGTTTCTAGTTGATGGCAGGCAAATGGCTCTAATTACATCAGGCCAAACTGTTGCTATAGAAAATTCAGAATAATTGGTACAGACAACGTCCATTGACTTATTAGACGTGATATGAGGGTTCAAACCCCAGGTCAGACATTACCAATAAAACGAAACATAAAAAATATTTCTCCGGTGACTTTCTTTTAATAGATTTGTGGCAAAAACTCTAAGGGTAAATAAAATTTTCTCAAAAATCTGTTATTTGGAATTTATTTTAAACTTAAGGTCCTGCCACTCTTGTATAATATTAACATACACAATATAAGTGGTGTGATAAGCTAGGTTATAATCATGATAATGACCAACAATGTATGCACATGTAAAACTGTAGCTTATTTTAAGCTTCACTTTGATGTAAAATGTTATTAATATGATACTATTCTGTTGTTTATGTTCAAAAGTTAGCAAAAATATGAATTAAAAACAATTTAACTGACAAAATTATTGTATGTTTTTAAATACAGTGAGCGTCAAGAGCAACTGCACGCTAAGGATAAAATTCTAACAATCACCAAAGTTAACTTTTACCACTTAAGGAGAGTGCCCGAAAAAATTTGTCAATATATTTATTTTTTGTATTTTTTTTTTTGTTTCAATTTTAAAAACTAGCAAGGAAACAATTTTAAAATAAAAATAATGGTAATTTATTAATATATATATATTTTTTTAATTTACAGTTTGTTTTGACGCTCACTGTATATCGAGGGTTACTATATATGCAGCATTGACCATGTATAGTCTGTTAATAATTTTATAATTATTTCTAAAATTTAAATATTTTTTTTCTTTTAAACAAGAAAAAACATTTCAAATTGTTTATTGTTTCTATCTTATCTTCCTATACATGAAGGAAAAAAATAATTTAAATGTTGCATAATTCTATTGAGACATTTATGGAGGAGGCATTCAATGTACAATTCAAAATCATACAAAATATGAATAAATTTTAAAAATTGTGATCGATAATGATTTTTAACACGTAGAAACTGTCATTATATGTGTATATACACAACTACAGTAGACCAGCAAGTACTATGAATTTAAGAAAAATAAAAAAAATTTAATTAAAATATTGTATGTACTCTAAAGTTTACCACAATGCGAAGGTATTGTTTTAAATCACTTAGTATTTCACAAATGGTGAAAGTTATTTGTTTTGTCATTAATTATATGCCATTTTAGTTAAATATATCAATAATTTAAATTTGTTTTCGCTTGTTTAAGAATTTCAACTTAAGCACTTTTTACCGTTGAATGTTTAACATTTTGATTGTTAAACATTTTTGTATAAAATTTTTTTTCTTTTGTTTTCTTTGAATTTTATTAACATGCCACAAACATTTTGTGTTCAGTACTGTTTATAATTTGAAAAAAAAAAACCAAAAAATTTAATAGTCCACACACCTTTAAGTTTGCACAAAAAAGTTCCCCAAAAAAATTTGTCAAAGTTTTGTTTAATAAATTTTTCTTAAAGTACTTGACTGAAGAAGCAAATAATGTGTCATAATTTGCCATACATATAATAAATTAAAAATTAAACGTTTATTGAATTGTTGGTATAGCGTTAAATATACGTGAGTTTATTAAACGTATGAATAAATTTAACAGCTGACAGAAACCGAATGAAAAAAAAGAAATTTTGATCTGCTTTGATGATACCCTACATATGATTAAATTTGCGTCATTTGATGACTCATTAAAAGCTTATTTACATCATTTTGTAAAATAAATAGTCTTTATTTATCTCTATTTATATTACTCATAAGTAATGCAAATATATGACTTAAATTTGAAGAGATCATGACTACAATATCTTACTCTGATATAGCGACATAAACTTTTAGGACAAAGTTTTTTAGGTCATATCATTACCTACATACTTTCATTTGTGATGTCTATAATGGAAAATGTTCTATTTGCAGCTGACCAGGCGACTTACAGACATAATTTATTTTTACTCTCTTATTTCATTAGTAAATTCGTTTTAAATTTTGTTAACCATTTGCTATTTCAGTTGAATATTTTTGAATGAAAATTCGGAACATTACCGTAATATTTTGTTTTTATGTTCTAGAAAATTTAATGCATTGCGGAAAAAACTTGTAAAGTTTACGTAGCCACTGTGTTAACTAGAAAAGAAGCAACTAAATGATTTCCTTGTAGTCGTAGTGAAGTAATGCCAAAAATTGAGGAAGACCAGCATGTATGCAGCATTGATATTTCTAGTCAGATAGATATTCTTCAACAAACAGTTATCTAATACTTTGGGGAAGTGCTTGATGTTTGGGTACCATACATCAGAAAAATTAAATGAAATTAAATCATTTCTGTAACGAAGGATTACAGCCTCTGAAAACTGGATAATGTATGGAAGTAATAGGCAAAGAACATTAGACAAGGCCAGATCACACATATCTTTAATGACTTCCAAAACGGGCAAAATATTATTGATCAACCTATCACAAAACGCCAATTAAGCTAATTTTATTCTTTTATTTTTTGTCAATTTTATAATCAGAATTTTTGAGACAATCAATAAGATTTGGCCAATCGGGCAGGATTGGCTTTTCTAAATCGTGTCTGAAACTGCCTGAAAGCTTGTTAGGGAGGTTTATATTTGTCCATTTCATATTTCCCCGATGTGTTACATTCTATGGCGAATAATTTTGATGGCGCAAGTACACCTTCATATTCATAAAAGGAACCTAATGAAAATCTATTGTCTGTTTGTTTGTCAACTGGAAAACAAGAGCAAATAACAAAAAAGGGTATAATCCTTGAAATTGGTGGTGAACAAAACTCTGTTTAACCAGAAAAGAATCATTATACAGTCAAACCCAGTTATAACGAACTCCGTGGGACCAGAAAAAATAGTTCTTTATAGGCAAAGTTCGTAATAAACGTGGTGAAGTCATAGAAGAAAATATAAAATACTAAGAATTTTTTTCATTTATTAAACACAAAAAGTATTTTTTTTTATTAAAAACCAAAAAAAAAAACCATGTGTTAATTCTTTTTATCTAGCAGCTAATTAAAGATATTGTTTTCAATCTTAGATTTCATTGTCCCACTGTACAATGTGTGTATTTCATATCGGTTATTATACAAAGTAGTTTTTACTCTTCGTTAAGTTTTCTCAATCCCATCTGGATTTATTTTTTTAAATATACATCCACTTTGCATTATTATTATTAAATTTCGTAGTTCCTTGTCTTTAAGAAACGTGTAATAAGCTTTCAAATATATTCTCTCTTCTCCCAGCCTGAATATTTTTTTGTTGTATCCAGTTTAACTTTTTCAAAAAGCGAGAATTCTAATTCATGGCAGGTAGTATTTAAGCACTGGCCGCAAATTTTTAATACAATATCAGGCATATTGATTGAAAAAAAAATATTTTTTTCTTTTAAACACAACGCGTCTGATCTTATTTGATATGCCAACAACGTATTATTATTTTTAATTTTATTTTTAATTTTTGCATAATAAATAAAAAAAAAAGAATTTTAAACTATATGTACACACCATTACAGACGCTGACATTCTCCTGCTACGGATTTGGAGCTCTGTTGATCATAGTAGTGCTGATAATTTACATTGTAAATTATTCGAATTCGATTTCGAAATGTTAAAAAAAGGAAATGTTTTTAGAATGCATTACAATACGTTTTAAAATAAATTCAAGCGACTACAAATTATAGTAGAGACTTTTTTGTAAGACTATATGGATTTTTACGGGATAGCTTATGAGTTATTTAACAATTTATTAAGGGAGATAAACATAACATATATATTTTTATGGTAAGTTAAAGAACTAGATGTTTGTAAAAATTTAAATTTCAATTAATAAATTAATATCGCAAGTAATTTGATACTCCTCAATTAGGTTTAATGAACTTAAGGTTCAACTATTCATTTCACATTTTTTTTAAATACTTTTAATTATTTTGAACTTATTGTTTTGCAAAAGCAAAACGAATAAATGTATTTCTTTAAACATTCATCGATTGAATTCTAAATCTTTCAAACAGTTTAATAAGATTTGAAACGCTTGTTAGCTTTACTTAATATATTTGAAAAGCGTGTTGCGATCAAAAAAAAAAATTTTAATTTTAATTGCAAGTGTTTACAGAAGCAGGTTTCGCATCATTTTATAATTTATTTTATTATAATTACTTATCGAATATTAACGACAGAAGCGCCTCGATATGGAGTATTTAAATTTTTTTTTGTCAGTCAGCAAATAAGATGTTTAAGTATAATTGATTTCGGTAGCTACAAAATGTATCGGTAATGAAAACATCATTGAAGAAATATTATAAAATTTCCATGTAAAAATTCTTTAGGGTTTACGTGCCCTTAGCCAGCATCCTAATTAAGACAGTTAAGTATGTCATTATAGTTGACTGACTGATTAACGTTCGAAAAACAAAATTTTCATTGCATTTTTAAAAGATTTTTGTTATTTTTTTCTAACAAGTGGAGGAGGTCTACGCATGACAGCGCATTGTATTGAGATTAAAAAAATAGAATATAAAAAAGGAAAATGGAGCAGTGTTTATGGACGTTAAATCTATGCTATCATTGAAGAAAGTAAGTCTATAGTAAGTCTGTGGTTTCTTAGGGGATTCACAAGCTAGTCGGCTACGATCAGACGTGTTCTACAAAAAGTCAAGTACTATGTGTGTTGGCTTATTAGACGTAAAGCCAGGGTTCGAGCCCCAGGCCAGACATCAAAACAAAATACAAAAAGTATTTCTAAATTCCTACGAAAAGTTTCTCAAAACAATCTGTCGTTCGGAGTTAACTTTAAACTGTAGGTACTGCCACTTATGCATAAAATTAAGACACACAATATAAGTGACGTAAGAACCTAGGTCAATAATCCTGACTGGAAGGTTTATAATGGCCAATTATGTATGTATGTAAAGATATGTGATTTTTTTTTTTATTAGAGCACGAATTGATGTGTCATCCAAGTCTAGTAGGTAGTGTGTTGGCTTATAAGACGTGAGGCCACGGATTAAACATCAGATATAAAATTAACACAAACAATTTAAGTGTTGTGAGAAGCTAGGTCGTAATCCTAACTAAACGGTTGTAGCGACAAATTATGCAGTTGTAGAATCGAAACAACATAGAAACACAAACCACTTTGCGCACTCTCTTAATTAGTGGAAAAACTTCGGTTCATATATAACAGTATTCTATTTTTGTTGTGTAAATGGCAATGATATTAAATATAGTGATATATTTATTTTTGTTAAAAAAAATTAAGGGACTTGAATGCTGCCTTTCAAATGTGTTACTTCCAGCCAACATTGAACTCTCACGCTCAGAACACATAGTGCTTTGGAACATCTGCTATCAGAGCGTTATAGGCAATTCTTAAATAAATTTTTCTGTAAGTTTTCGAAATGAGCCTCGAGGATTGTAGGTTCGAATAGAGAACAGCAGCTATACATCTCTATACACATTTTCAGTTCGAATAGTTATTTGATGTTATAAAGTCAATTTTGTACAACTTTGTCTAAGTGGAAAAAACTACTTTTTTCTTATGATCTTATTATCTGTGAACTATATTTATACCAAATACCATCCGCCTTCTTTGTTTATTTAACTTGGTTAGATTTCTTGGACAGAAAGCCAAAATTCATTTGAATAAAGTTCTGTTTCTGTTTAGATACTTTTCGCTACCTATAATTTATAAGCATTTTTTTTGTAGTTTTATCTTGGACGTAAATTATTTTGGAAAGGTGCATAAAATAATTCAACAATAATTCTTAGAAATTAAAATTATTTAAACAGTAACTTTAACTGAATGTAATTCGTAAAATTATTCTTGAATAATAATAATAAAAAAATTGTTTAACTTTTCTATTAACAATCACAAATACAAACCGAAGTATTTTATAGAAAACACAAAATTAGGTTTTCGTGTTTCTGTTTTATTTTGGTTTTCTTTTGCCCATGCTATTAAACCAACGTATATCAAGTCCATCTCTGTTAGACTCTAACTATTTAAGTAAATATTCGACTCAATTGTAGTTTTATTATCAATTTAAAAAAAAATATTCTTTTGCATGTTTTCTTTTTATTTTTTGTTAGTGATTGTTTATGAATTCAAGTTCAAATTTATAAAAAAAGTCTTTTCATTATTTCTTATGTCATTTCTGGAATTATAACGCTATTTGCCTATTTGCAATTATGTTTTATTGAAAAAAACAATATTTCTGTTTAACTATTATTTAGTAGGTCTGCTTAAAACAGTCTCAAGATTATATTTTTTTTTGTTTAGACAAAGTATCGCATTTCAATAATGCTAAGGATGAGTCAATAATATTTTTATTCTTTCATTATTATCCCTCTTTCTCTACACCTACTGAAATGTAAATTTAGTCGTATCATCATTATAATTCATGTTGTTTGGACTATTTAATATTCTATATATTCTGTTTTTATGCTAATTTATTAAATACATACATATGTATATACAAATATACATATTAAATTGCGTTTTGATGAGAATATTTTCGTATTTTTTATTTCAAAGAAATGCTTTACAAGCCGCTGTTTCGGGGTTTTTTTTCTCATTACTAAGTTTGTTGATCTGTGACTTACAAATATTTGTTTTGATTTCTTTGAGACATTCTTTCTTTCTACTGATTATAATGTTTACATAATAGAATGAACTACCAAAACAAATTTGGCTTAGAAAATGTTTTTAAATGTATAACACAAATATGTTCATATTTTAAATTAAAAATTCTTAAACAATCAACATCTTAATAGTTAAATAAAAATTATTTAATATAGGAATACAATTTATGTATTCGAATTGAATTCGTAATTCGTAAATCTCATATTTCGATATATTCAAAGTTATAAATTATTGAATTTTTTTTTAAATTGCCTCTTATTCTAATAAAATTCTTTCTATTTGATAGTTTGTTTTTATATCTATACAAAACATGTGGTTTTTTAGAAAAACAAAATTAAGAAATTATAATGTATTCATATAAAATATATTTAAATACACGAGTTTGATAAAATTATAAAAAACATTGATACAAATTTTCATAAAATTAATTAGAAATTAAATTTTAACTTAATTTTATCTATGTATTTATTCAGAAGCCTTTAGAAATTACGTCAATTATTTCCATCAAGTTATTTCTTTTAAAGTGAAAGAAAGATATTTTAAATAATTTTGTCTGGTGTTACAAATGGAATAGTGGTTAGCCAGCTATTAATCTAAATTGAAACTCTGGATAAGTCGAAAAAATGTTCTCGTGCTCTCTTCAATTCTATATAAAAAAAAAATCATTCCATGAATGTATTATCTTTTCTTAAATCGAAACAACTAAGGGTTTTCAAACTTAATGTTGTTAGATTACTGCTTAAAGCAGTTTTTATTTATTACGCATATGGAACGCGAGTTCTGGAAATGGTGTATTTTTAATGAGGCAACTTAAAACGTACATGTAAAAACATTGCGACTTTGGAAAATACAGTTGGAATCTTTTTGGGAAACCAATACAGTGTGGGATTTTGGGAAACCAAAATACTACCGCCTAATACTGAACCAGCGTTAAACGGGGTCTTACTGTATATTGAGAAGGAACAAAATAAAAGTTAAAAGTATTTACGGATAAGATATTATACATTTCATGCTTGTTCAAATATTTTTCAATTCTATTGACGTTAATTTGTCCAATTTAATTCAAACCATATAATAAGTTATAAGGAGATTCGTCTATGAATGCTTAAAAAATTGATGACTGTTGAAAAGAAACAATGATAAATGAGAAAATATGTGCCACAACAAGGCTTAAATATTATTTAATTTAATAATAATTTAAATTATTAGTTCCACTATTTTACTCTAATAATTTGAAATTATTTCCTTATGACTTTTATGGGGTACATAGGTCATGAATTTAGCACAGCAATCTCAAAAAAAAAAAAAGTTTTTGTAACAAAAAATGTAAAGATTGGAATAAAAGAAGTTTGTTGTAAACATTTTTCATGCGTAGATACATTTTTGAAAATAAGTACCGGTCAATTGTGGTCAGGTAAAGGGATTGTTAGTTAGCTGGTTTAAGTTTCCGGAGGTTGGTTGGTTCGGCACAAACCGATACATATCAGTTGCTGGCCACTAGAACTACGTAAAATATTTAAATTTTTAAAGAAAGATTTTTTACTTAACCTATCTCCTCTCTCTTTATTTTTTCTTTTTGTTTCATCTTACTTTATTCTTTCTTTTAGGAAGGATACCTTAGGAAAAACTAGTACTTGTCTTAATACCAACTACCTCCTCTAAACTATGTCTCTACATATGTTTAATTTTCTTATTTCATTTTATTAGATAGAAAATTTACAAATTAAGCAAGGGTCTATTAGCCAAAGAATATTAGTCCTTGTCCAATAATTTTAAACTCCGAAAAATTTCAAATTAAATTTTTATTCCAATCTTTGAAAATATTTTATTAAAACTCAACAATTGAAAACAATTGCCAAAATCAAAGATTTAATCATACAAATCAATGGTGAAATTATATGCGCACGGAATAAAATTAAAAGAAATAAAATTTTATGGAAGTGGTAGTGGCTTTTGATTTCAAAACACGCAAATAAAAAAATACCCCAAAAGCCGAAATCAAAATTTTGTGCAATTGATTCAAAAACGGTTTTTATGGTATTTTGGCCAGTAACTGTAGATTACAAGATTATTTGTACTCGTCATACTTAAAGGTTGTTCGATTTTTTCCAAAAAAAATTATTTTGGTTTTGTACGGCCAATAAAATCATGATTAGACAGTTTTGCATTTGACACACTAGGCAAAGCTTCAATTGTTTCATATTGGATTGTTTTTTATTTTCTTCTTTGGCAAGTAATTGATATATTTAACTGAAGGTCATTTACCAATAAAAAAAAGCAATTATATAGGGGAATCTTAATTGATTTGTATAACTTACCTCTTTCGCTTTCTTCAATATCATCTGTTTCGTTGTTGTTCTCCAATTCCATCTGGTTGTATGTAAAATTGACTGCCAAATTACTGAGGTTTCTATCCAAAGCGGCATATTCAATAATCGTCTCATCGGCAAACAATTTCAAACTGTAGTTGACTTTATCTTCAAAAATGGAGGCAATTTTATTTTCCAATTTCGTGTTGGTTGACTGGTCACCAGCATCGCTTGTTACACTTAATATATTTTCCTCAATATTACAGTTATCTTTTAGAGAACAAGTAGCTGCTGTTTGGGCTGCAGCTGTATCCAAACTTAAGCCGCATTGTAGTTGGGCACTTATAGCACTCAGTACTAAAACAAGGGTTATACCCTTCATTTTGTTCACGGATTCCTTAATATATGCGTGACAGAATTTATTGTTATTTTGTTTTTCTTAATATTTCAAAATGTTAGCTTAACAGCACCACTCCATTCATTAATGGCTTTTTTAAAATTCAATTCGTTTTTTTTTTATTACTTTCTTAAATAATTTTGGTTTGTTAAGCACTTGTTCGTTATTTTTTTTTTAATTTAATTTTTATTTATTTTTATTGCTTTACTAAAAGTAATTATTATTGGTATTTGTAAAAATAAATTTTTTAAAAATATTAAAAATATTGTCTAAAGCCAATGTGAAAAGAAATGTTTATCTTCAGTTTTACCAGATATTTTTCTAAAATGTTAGGCTTAGTATACTTGTTAACTAGCTAACTAGTTCTGAAATACTTTCACTATATTTTTGGATTCTAATACCAAAATACTCAATTATTTTAATAGATAAGGAAAAAATTATATAAACAATAAAGAAGGTCCTATTATTTTGTAGTATAAATTATAATAAAGTTATAAAGTTATCTTCTAGTATAAATTGCAACAAACTTATGTTCATAGTTTCCAGGTATTTTTTTGAATATTTTTCGGAATCTAAAATTGTTTACACAACAATTTGGAATCTGAGGTTACTGAGAAATAAAAGTTTATAATATGAATTGAAGTCGATGTAGTCGAGTTGGTAGTGTGTTGGCTTATTAGACGTAACGCCCGTGTTCGTATTCTAGGTCAAGCATCAAAACAAAATATGAAAAAATAAATTTCTTTGGCGATTCCCTCTTTGCAGATTTTTGGCAAAAACTGTGAGAGTAAATAACATTGTCATGAAGAGTTTCTCAAGAATATGTCGCTCGGAGCTGAGTTTAAACTGCAGAATTAACGCATACAACATAAGTGGTGTGAGAAGCTAGGACGAAATCCCGACTGATTGGTTGTAATGGCCGATTATGTATGAATGTATGTAATTATATGGGAAAATGGGAAGTTTTTCGCGTATCTACATGCTCTCCTATAGAAAAGTATTACCTTTCACTGACAAATTAAATTTATCTTTTTCATAATAATTTACAGGCTCATAGACACCATCTATGGGTATACATAAAAAAATGTATAACAGCTAACAATAAATTTTAACTAAATTTGGCATAGTAGTAGTGAAAAAGAACTAATACGATTTGAGTACATGTCGATTGCCATATTTTTATAAGAATGAATTCAATATTTAAGAACTTTAAATAATTTCTTGTTTGTAGATATTTATAAAAAATATGAAAAATGGAATTAAAATTGTTTTTGTTTTGTACGCAAATAAGGAGTAAAAAAAATGAGCAAACTCTTTGATTTGATATTAACAATATTTAAAATACGCAATATTTGAAATACTTGTAAGTAGTTTTTTTTTATTAATACAAGTTTTTTTCTTGTTTAAATCTAGTATATCTTAACAAAGTTTTAAAATTCTTAATTTTCCAATTCATAAAACTAGTGTCAAGAACAACGAGCACTTGGAAAAACGATTCTTTAAGCTGTATGTCAAGAACGCAGTTATTAATCATTATAAAAAAAGTTAATCACATATTTTTTTTTTTATGTTTTATAAAAAAAATTTTCCAAAACAAATTTATCATAAGAAAATTATTTATTTTTTTTAATTTTTATTACATTTTCTGATATTTAAATATTTTTATTTTTTTTTTCCAAATAAAACAACGTTCTTGTTATTTTTAACGGTTTTTATTTTAATTTTACCGAGCCGCTACAACCGCTAAGCCGCGAATTTCAATTCGAACTAAACTTTGCGAATGGCTGTAAGTCAGCTAGAAACGGTAGAAGCTTACGACAAACAGTTCAACAACAGCAACAAGTGCAACAACAATATTAGCAGCAGTAACAACAACGACAAACGAATATAATTCAGTTAATAAGACATTCGCGTACAAATTATACAAAAAAAAAAAAAAGAAACGTTCACAAACAAAGTCAAATTCAAACTTAAACTCGAAACTGAAATCAAATTCGAAATTCAAAAATACACATACACACACATTGTGCAAAATAAAAACCACAACAACAGCAACAAATAAATAATAATGGAACAGAAATTGAAAAAAAAAGAATTTCAAAATCTGAAATTTACAACTCGTCACTCTGTGGTGTTTATTTATTTTTTTTATTAGCATTTTTGGCTAAAAAGCTTTTATTTCCATTTGCAAGCATTAGATACACACTAACACCAATAAATAATGAAAAGAGTATCGTTAAATGTATCTTGTAAACACACATAGATACTCGATACGAAATTAAAACTGAATTTTATTGCTTGATTTTAGAGTTTATTTTTGAAGTGGTGTTGTTAGTCTTTTGAATAAGAACTGACAGATAATTTGACAGCCAAAAATACCGAGATTAGAGTATGACGTATAAGCAGCAACAGCATGGATAGTTTTTAAATTTATATTGACGGTTTTTGAATGTTTTTGAGATTTTTGGCCTACAAGTGTCGTTGTCTTTCAACATTTTTTAATGGGGATGTGACCAATTTGTATAGTAAAGTGGTCTATAAGAGTAGATATTGGTGTTCGGTGACAAATTTGTACAAAAATGAAATACAGTGTTTATGTATTTGAAATGAACTGTATTAAATCAAATGTGTGCCGTTTTGATTGATAATATTTTGACAATTATGGGTATTTTTCCAGCCTTACAATATTTAACGGTTTAATGATTTTTTTCAGTTTTGTGAGATTAATATTGTATAAACATATATGTATATATACTTAGTAATAACAATCCTTAGGTTGTAAGGGTTAATTCAATACATTAATGGCGGAACCTACTGTTTAAAGTCGACTTCGAACGACAAATATTTGAAAATCTTTTCATAGCTATTTTATTTATTCTCAGAGTTTTTGTCGGAAATCTGCAGAGAAGAAGTTGCCGAAGAAATATTTTTTCATTCTTAATTTCATTGGAAATTTATGCCCTGAGGTTAAATCTTGGTAAGCCAAAACACTACCCACTTGACTACGGCGACTAAGATTAATATTGTATGCGCTGCTATAATAAAAGACAAAGCGTCTTAAGGAGTCCTTAAATGTATAATTTTTAGCACTTGCTAACTCGTCATTGATTGTTTGAGTCGTAAGCTATTTGGAAGAAACGTGGAACCTACCTGGACTTGTAACTGAAAAATGGATCTAATTGTAGAATTAGAGTTCAACAACATTGCAATAAGGAGAGCATCTAGCGAGAGGAAAAATGTTAGAAAGTTGCGAATAATTATGTATGAAAATTTAATCCTATCTGACTTTTATTTTTTTTATAATTCAACGTTTTTTTTTGTTAAAAAAAGTTCGTGGCATGGGTCAATTCCAAAAATGTACAAAAAAGCTTTGGCATTAAAGCGAAACCACTGTCTTTCCATCAGTTTCACTGCCCCTTAGCACTTTATTACGTTGTAAAGTTATGACTATTAAATAATAATTCACCGATTGATTAGTTACGCAATTGTATACGTACTCGTATTTATATTAAAAAAAAAAAAAAAATTACAGCAAAATAGTTTCTGCCGGCAGTTTTCATTCTCTCGGGGTAAATTTTAAATTGTATTTTCATAGAAAAATAATGACTAGTATTTGTCAGCTTGTTTACCATTAGTCTCGTTATCTATTTATAGACCAATTGACTGACAGATTAACTCTGACTGTGCTCGTGCCCAGTCGAAGTGACAGCGAGACGTATTATTGCATCAAATGAAGCCAGGAATAAAAACAGCAGCAAAATGTACATGCGTAACGACGTGAAATGAATAATTTTTTCAGTTGCTGTTAAAATTTAAATTTGTTTTGTAATCACACATATTTTAAAATTCTAAATCAATATTTTTTCTTTTTTTTTTAATATTCACTGTAATTGTTCCTACTTTGAGATTTATATTGTCATGTTTGTTTGTCTTCTTCTTAACAGGAAGAGAGACAGAAGGGCGGCATACTATGTAAATTGCTTATATAAATAAATATTTCGTTTGAATCATCCAAAAAATGGTTTCGTTTGAATACTTGAAATGTTTTGTAAATAAATATGAAAAGTAGGAAACCACGATATACTTATACTGTTTCAAATGACGCCAATTAAGTGATGAGTGAAGAAACGCTTTGTTGGTAGAATGAATTATCTGTGCTGAATGATCTTTGGAATATTCTGAAAAAAAAAAAAAAAACAGTATTTTAACCTTAACGTCGTTATAGTGAATTCTTTTTGCAATGTTGCGAATTTATTTATTCACTAATTGGACTTTGGATTTTTGTCCAATGTTTTTAGTCGAGCTCTTAATGTTTAAGAATGTGTCTGGAGATACGTATAGAATTTGTCTTTGAATATTGTTTATCTAAATTTGTTTAAAAATAAAAAAGAAAAATATTACTTTCAGATCATTAAAATATCTTTAGCTTTATATGTATTGTGAACTCAGAATGAAAACAAAAAGTTTGTTTTGTTTTCATATTAAAATTAGTATAAATTTTGAAAAAGTTTGAAAAATATATCAAAACAATACGACAATGCAACAACAGTGAAGTTGTAATTATTTTAATGATAAGATTCTACGTTGCAGTGCATGAACATCACATAAGATCCAAGTCTTGTTAATTCATCTTGCTCAGACAGATCAATACGGATAATCTCCTATCGTAGGATCTAATTGCGGAAACATCTGCTATATCCACTTCTGTGTATTTCCAGGCCTCTGCATTAGTGAATATTATACTGACTATACATCTTGTGCTACAAAGATTAAAAAATCATAATATTATTGAAATACACCTCTCTTATACAATATTACTAGCAGATTGTACCCGGCGTCACGCAGGTTATCAAAATAACAATAGATAAAAATCCGGATCGAAACCGGCTTCTAAAAAATTTAATTTTTAAAATTTTCTGAAACCGGTTTATCAAACAACCCAGTTTTTTGTATACTCTAAGTCCTAAAAATAAATGCATCCAATTTGCCAGATTTTCGCCCCTTTGCACCTTTTTCGACCCCTTTTGGTTCAACTTTAGAAACGGAACACCTCTAATAGCTATTTGGGAAACATAAAGCTAAATCGTAAGAAAATAACTTTAAAACAAATAAAATAAAGCATTTATGCATAAAGTACTAATTTTTGCCCGTTTTTTTTCTCCCTTTGTCTCATTTTTTTCCTTTGGTTAAAAATTTTTAAAACTTTAATTGGATTGCATCGAACATTTGAAAGAAAAATTAGTCAATTCGATGGAACCGTTTTCTGATTTTAGATAAATAGAAAATGTGGGCGTAAAAGTGGGAGTGCCAAACTGTACATAAACCATCTACTAAATATGTAGTCCGAACAAAGGCTAAACATTTGGCTTGGATAGGTGAGCCCATTCTTGAGTTACAAAATGGCAACGAAAAGTGGCATTAATTTTTATATATTAGAAAGAAAAGAAGATGAGAGAAGCGTATTTATAATTGCTTGTTTGAAATCTCAGTCAATTATTGAGTACAAAAACAAACATGGATTTTAGAGCTGAAAAACGTAAAACAAAGAAAACATATTTGAATAAAATTAAGGAATTAGAATTGAGCAACTAATAGGTGAGCCACACTAATATCTAATGACAATTTTTTTTTTGTTTCCAATGCAGTTGTAAAATATTTCAAACCCTTTTACAAGTCACAGACTTTGCTAATTCATACGTTTACTTGTTGTATTGTAGATGCAGTTGTTGTTTTTTCTGTTACTATTGTTATCGTTGGTTGCCGGTATGACAGGACAGATTACAAAGTTACTGTCATGCCACAAATATTGGCTAATCGTAACTACGACACCTTAATTTAAGTGCAACATTAAAGATGAATAAAGACACTTTAGCACATGCAGACTGATAAAAATCTAAAGCAAAATAAATTAGAAAATATGTTAAAAAAAAAATTTAATAAAAAAGAAAAATGAAAAAAAAAAATAAAACGAAATAGGCGAATGGGTTTTTTTTGTTCACTTTTGGAAAAATATTTTCAAACAAGTTAGGCTTACACACAATAAAACAGTGTTGCAAGTTTATATGGCGTATTCTCCATGTGTGTAATATTACCGGCAAAATTTCTTGTTATTTTTCTTTAGACCTTTTGCACATGGTTTTTTTTGTTTTCTAAAACTGCAAATTACTTATAATTGCCAATGTACCAGCTAGACAGGTACGCAGCCATGCAGATAATAATCCCATCGAACTATCCGTAGGCTGTGGTAATGATCGTCTAATTCTTTTTGTTGTTGTCTTATTCAATTCAATTCTTTTCTTTTCTTCTTTGATAAACTTTTCAATCGTCTATCAGTCATCTATTGAACTATTCATTCATTTGTATCTCTTTTCATTCATTTTCTTACACTGACTGACTGATGTATTAGTTGGTGTTTTTGTAGTTTTTTTTTTTACTATTGTTTGTTGCATTATTAACATGAGTGCAACTGGTTGTAACAACATTAACACAACACTAGCAACATTCGTTGTAATATTGTATTTTCAGTGTGTAGTCAGTCATTTGTTTTTGTTTTCATTACAATTTAGATTCCATTACATTGCTACACAACTTGCCTCCTCTTGCTACGTACCTAGCTTTGCTCATTTCAGATCAACTCTAGACAATTTTTATCTTTTTACTTGATTTTATGATTTAATTTTGTAAATACCGGACTAAATTATGGCAAAAATTTACAAAACAAAAAAAAAAAAAAATTCAGGTTTTCTTTTTTTGTATTTCTGGTGGCACGACTATACATTTTGTCTGACTGTGGCTTTCATAGAGTTTTGTTAAAGGAAAGAGAATGTTTTGTAGTAAATTTTCTTTCTTATCTATGCCGTTGCTGTTCTTGTAGCTTTTTTTTTGTTATGGGGGTATGTCAATAATTAAAATACTTTTTAGTGGTCTAGCTCCAAGATCTGTCTGAGCAGTGTTAAATTGGTTGGGTAGGAGTGAATTTTGCGGAGTAGCACACCAACATAATGAAAGGTGTACTAACAAGGCAGTCTAGATGATTAGGGATGAATATGAAAACGAGACATGGTACAAAGGACAAGATTGCATAGATAGAACTCTTCCAGTAAGTTTCCCATCTTTTGGCATGTAAATATTTTATGTGTCCCAGTTGTTTTGTTTCATTATGGGGCACTGCGAGATTAGATCTGGAACATATCCCAGTCAAACTATTGCCGGGCATGCTGCGATGCCCGATGCAACTGTCCAGGCCTTAATAGGTTGAGGACCCTGGACAGGGGCTTCTTCGAAAGTTTGCACTCTTTGTCTCTCTTTCCATAGATTAATAAAAAAGTTGAGCTGGTTGAGAAGTGCTAGGATATCAAGGTTCATCTTTTTTCCTCCCTTTCGCACCTCTTCTCCTTTTCTAATTTCCCTATTTTCATCACTATTCTCTCTCTCGATCTCCTCTAGCAAGTATTTACAATGGGTGGTTCGACATCTGGGTATTGTACTTGTTCCAAACCTAACCTATGTCTGACAGTTGAGCAGGCAATACTCAACTAAAGAAATGGAATGTAAGAAAGTGGGTTGACTGCATATGTAAACTTTATGGACTTCTTATGAGTTATTACTAGTATATACATGTGTATGTGTATACATGTATGTGCCTTTTACTCCTCTTGGCAAGTATTTACAATGGGTGGTTCGACATCTGGGTATTGTACTTGTTCCAAACCTAACCTATGTCTGACAGTTGAGCAGGCAATACTCAACTAAAGAAATGGAATGTAAGAAAGTGGGTTGACTGCATATGTAAACTTTATGGACTTCTTATGAGTTATTACTAGTATATACATGTGTATGTGTATACATGTATGTGCCTTTTACTCCTCTTGGGAGTATAGGCCCCTTCTTTTAGGTAATGAGGGTTATTTAAGACGTACAGCTTATTAGGCTATATCGTCCTCATGAGTTATTGCTCTGTTGGTATATCCCGATCAGACGCCGCTTCTGCAGTAATTCCAGGGGGCAGACTGAATCTATCAGCGATACTGCCAATAGAGCAGTGTCTGGTTAGAAAGCCTGAAGCTTGAATACGAATCTTATAGGAAATAAAAGTACTTGTCGAGAACAAATCTGATTAGATTATTCTAAATTGGAATTATAGAAATAAAAAAATATGTATGCAGTAGCAACATAAATTCATCTCACTTACGGGAGTATTTAAATTTTTCTGTAATTGCATAATTTCAATTTTTTTCGATGTGGAAATGTGTAACCCCTTAAATATTTATGAGATTTTTTCATAATTTTTTTTTGAAAATTTATTATGTTGTGGTTATATTTGTTAGTTCCATTTACCTGTATATATGTAAGTATAAAATTTTTTGCGATTACATAAATGGTATTGGTTTTGGAAAACAAAAGTCAGCATCATATTTTGATGATTAAAAAATTATTAGAAATTCTATTTCTATTTATAAAAATAAAGTTGAGTATAGTTTTGGAAAACTCAAATCATCTGCTCTATTTGTATCAATTAATATCGAACAAGCTTCGAAATTAAATTTATTTCAATAAAATTTTTTTAACAATAAGGAAAACGTGCCAATTTTTTATTTAAGTGCCATAAATAACTGTAAATACAGCACAAATATTTTTCAAATTATTAAAATGAAAACTAAAAAAACAAAAATAATTTATTAAGGCTTTTAAAATATTTAAAATTTTCAAATTAACATAAAACTATTTAAACATTCATCATATATTTTACTGTGTATAAAAAAATTTTTTCATACATTTTTTAATGGGCCCCATAATTAATTTATATTTCACGCCCACTATTTAAAAATTGAATGTGCTGTAAAGTGTTAAAAATATTTTCTTTTCATTCCTTTTTTTTTTTTAAATATATTGTAACTAAAAACAATGATATATTATTGTATACATTTTTTTAACTCAATGTCACGATCATTAGCCGATCGAGCCTGTCTGCTTGCCATTTCATATAAAAATTTCTTTTGAAAACCAATAGAAACTCACTTGATATCGAGTACAATACGAGTAAGAAAAAAAAAACATTTAAAATGCCTGTTTGGTAAGGCCATCGAATATGAAAGAAAAATTTGTTTAACTCTAGTCGGGTAAATTCAGTAGAAATTTATTTTCGTTGGGCTCTTTAATACTATTGGCTAAAAGTATGTGTTAAAATATTGACTTAGCTTGTGCAATTGAAATTGAATTTGGGATGAAATTAATAGGGGTGTTCAGGATCTTTCTAAACAAAGGTTCATTAATATCTATAATGCTACAAAGTGGTTCACTTGCGGCAACTAAAGCACATTTTGATGCAGCAGTCTGGTATTTTTATAAAGATTTTTATAAAACTTAAGAAATTTTATTCCATCAGCGTTAATAAATACAACAAGTATTTAATCACTTATTAGCCAAGTCTACGGCGGCCAGACCAGATCAGACAAATCTAACAAACGAAATATCGACGCCTCCATTTTATAACATTCTAAGATTACTTAGACTATTTTTAATGTTGTAAATGAAAATTCTACGTCCTCTATCTTAAATACTGTCAAAATTTGGTTAAAATACGTCCATCCGTTCCGGAGTTATAGGGAAAAATCTACTTAGAACACACATATAGTCCTGTGGCCCGTGAAAACTTTGAGAACTCATAACTCAAAACACAATTTTTTGACTTAGAATGTTATAGAACGGAGGTGTCGACATGTAAAAATATTTCTCTGGCGACTACTCCTCAACAGATTTTTGACAAAAACTCTGAGATTGAATAAAATTACCATGAAAAGTTCCTTAAAAATTTGTTGTTCTGTAGGTCCTACCACTCATGCATAAAAATTAATACACACAACACACGTGGTGTGAGAAACTAGGTTGTAGACCTGACTGAAGGTTAATAATGTTAATTATTATGATATGTGTTTAATCAATCATTGTTTTCTTTTTAAAAAAGTTTACTGCTATAAAATTTTCATGATTTGCCTAAATTTTCTAATTAAGAAATTTTTGAATCCCCTTAAAAATTTCGCACATTTTGTATTTATAACATTAATTTTCATTGCAAATATCCAAAGTGCAATAATATTGTAATAAATATATGGCAACAACAACTGTTTTTCTTTTACTTTTCCAAGCCTTTTAAAATTCATTGTGCTGTAAGAAAAATAAAAAAAATTACTGGATACCCATTGAAAGTGCAAGTTTTTTGGATATTTTTCTTCTGTTTTATTGCTTCGTTGTAAAAAGTGTGTCAGTGGAGCAGTCGCTGAACCAAGTCTGTGCTGTAAACTTATTGTATTACTAACTACTGGCCTATTACCAGTCTTTGCTTCTTTTTTTTTTTGAGTTTTTTTGTTTACTTTTCCTTTTTCTTTTGTGAGCTTCGCCTTGTCTATGATTGTTTCAATGAATGATTCGAAATAACACGTTGTGCCGCTGTCAACGTATGAAATGTACATGAATTTTAATTTTTGTTGGTTTTTGTTGTTGTTGCAATTTTTATAGAAAAAGTCTTTTACACATTTGTATGCATTTATGGCCGAAAGGTTGCATTTCTTACATCATACTTTAATACTTGCCGTGGATATTTAAATAAAAAGTATTGCTTTCGTTTGTTATGGTGAAAGAGCCAAGTTTATTATAATTTTTTTTTTGTTATAAAAATTGAATAGCAAGTATTCAAGTTCATTTTTATTATTATTGATTTATTTATTTTTTCGAAATGTTTAATTTATAGTGGCGTTATATTTGATTATTTAAAAAACAATTTCTGGTATTTTAAATTGAAGACATTATCTTCAAAAAAAAAAAAAAATATCTCTGAACAGTGATTGATACAAAACCATGCTTGACGACTTTTTCCTATCCTAACTGGACGAATTCGAATGAATTAAAACACGAAAACTACATACCCTAGAATCATAATAGCTTTATTTCTGGTTCTGGTAAACATGTGCTCTGTTGATTTACACTGGCACTCTTTCAACGATTTATTGTCTAAGGGAAACAATTGTTCATTATTGAAATTCTGGAATTTAGGAATTCGTTTGACTACCTAAATCTCATCTTAAGTGCCTTAAATTCAACTGAAAAGTTCTTCCGTCATATGAGGACAGATTAGCTTTGATAAAACTTCCAACTTTGGAACGTAGAAGGGCTGTTTTAGGGGTTTGTTTTGTTTTTAATCTGGCTAAAGGTGATATCGATTCAGAATTTTTGCTTTGTAACCTGAATTTTAGTATTCCAGCAGGATTTTCACGGCTCTATCGTCCTCTTTCTTTAGATTTCTGTAGAACGAACTATGGATGTAATTTTCCTTTTCGTCGATTTCGAATGATTTTAACTTGCATTATGATTTTATAGATTTTAATTGTAGTGTTTGTGATATAAAACGTAGCTTATATGGTAGCATTAATTTATAAATTATTGTACAGAAATCTATTTTCGTTCTTGTCTTATATAGTTTCGGTTTATTGTTACATTATTCAGCTTGTGATTAAGTTCTAAGTTCCTTTCGGAAACTAGGTCCCTTTTATATATCGCTACGGTATGCTGAAAATACGGTACTGCAATTTTTTACATTAACTTCTATTTATTTTACTCTTCAAAAATAATAATAAGCTAACCTTCCCTTTCTTGACAGTAATAGTATATGGTTTTTATATACTGAATATTCAATATTTTATGGATTTTTATTTTTTGACAACTTAACTATTATATTCTACACTCTTACGTATACAATATTATTTGTATATAGAAATCAAAAAGAACATACAAATTTGCAAATTCAAAATTTTGTCTTTCTTCTTTGTTTCACCAAATCCTAATAAAACATTTCTTTTAAGATGGCTTTAATTAGCCACAAAATTAAGATTCTTGAAATAAAATAAGATAAAAAAAATAATAAAAAAGTAGATGCTTATGTAAATACAAACATTAGTCTTTGAGATTCTACAATCGTTGTTATTGTTGTGTTTAATAACCTTCAATTTCAGTACAAGAGAATGTGTTTCATGATATGTTGAGTGCCTCCGCTTGTCTGTCTGTCCATCAGTCTGTACAAACAGGTGATTCTGTCTATTTCTCATATCATATTTGTATCGTAAAATTTATTTATTTTGTTTAATTTTATTGATCATCCGTCATCGGCGTATGTATTTGAATATTATTGGCAGTATTATGTATAATTTTTTTATTTAAAATTTTATTTGCTTGCCCTCAACTACTGTTTAAAGGCGTGTGAATTTTTATAAATATTTTAATGGACTGGCATTGAATTGTTTTAGAATTCATTAACCTAAAAGGAAATTGATTGCTACTAAATCAACCAAAACAAGAAAATTTTTTTCGAAATAAGGCTTCATCGTGCTTTTAGAGTGCTAAAGATTTCGGATTAAATTAAAGAGGAAACCAAAATCTTCTACAATAAAATAACGTTCATATTGTTATTTATTTCTTTATTTAGCTATATAAAGGATTTTTACTGATAACACTGTCATATTAATATTATGGACAATCCTTATAATATTACTGGATTTTACTACCTAGGTCTCATATCACCCACCTTAAGTGTGTTAATTTTATACATGCCAGGCGGAAAGTATACAGTTTAAAGTCGATTCCAAATGACAGATTTTATTAAGAAGCTTTTTGTGACAATTTTAATTACTATCACAGTTTTTGCCAGTAGACTGCTGAGATAAAATCGCTGAAGAAAAATTTTTTCATATGTCATTTAGCTCGAGAGAACCTAGGTCGTAATCCGGACTGAAGGGTTGTAATAGCCAATTATGTATGTATGTATTTAGCTTGAGATATCTGTGCTGGGGTTCACCACAATCTCATGTCTTATAAGCCAGCACACTACGTATTAAATATTAACTACATCTTTATTATTCACACATACATAATTCAGGATTACGACCACTGATGTTGTAGGTGTTACAGTTTAAAATCGATTCCGAATGACAGATTTTATTTGAGAAACTTTCCATGGCAATTTTATTTACCTTCCTCTGCTGAGAGGAAGTTGCCGAAGAAATATTTTTCCATATTTCCATTCTGATATCTGACCAGTGATTTGAACCAAGGCCTCACGTTTAATAAGCCAATACACTACCTACTAGTCTACGACGATTTTTATTAATTCAGTATGTTTAATGCTATACATGTTGGTACTGGCATCGCTCTATTTATTCTCATTAATTTTATGTCTGGAAACTTCAAGTTTTCTCTACGTGGTGTTGTATGTATTATTTATTTAGTTCTTATCCTCGTACTTTCTATGTTATTAATTCTCTAAATCTGTATGTATAGAAGTAAATGCATGAGAAATGAAATTTAAAAAATAAAATTTAAAATTGTGCGAATATCAAATGAAAATACTGGCAATTTTTGTCCTCGTACTTTGTTGTTACATGGTTGATTCATATTCATAAAATCACTATTGTTCAGCCTTCTTTAAATCACTAAATTATGTCTGTTTGAATATTTAAAACAGAGCTGAAACTACCTCATTTATGGAACTAAAAACTCTGGACTTTTATTATTAGAATACTTTAAATGGTTTTCTATATTCATGTGGTTGTAAGAATTAAAATAAGAAGCAATAATACTAATGGCCATGACTTTGCAAATTTATAAAATGTCATAATTTCTTATTAATTTTTACTAATTAATTAATAATTGTAAAAAAAAAATAATATTTAATTGCAATGTTAATGTGAATATCTATTAATTGAATAGCTATTAATTTGAAATAAGACCTTGGAATTAATATAATGGTAAATTCTATTTTAGCAGAAAAGCTATTTTGCAGTTTTGCAATTTCTTTTTATTATATTTGGTGAATACGGGATTCATGCAAAAATATTTGATCATTCCAATTCCATTCTGCCATCCTTGAAAAATCATTTCATGTATTCATGGTTTTGTTACACATTCTAAGAATTAAATGTAGTAATACTTCTATCATTACATTACAAATATCAGACGTTTACAGAATTTATTGATTTATTATCTATAATAAGCTGCCATAAAAGGTTGTAAAGTTCACAAGCTGTGACAATTTATATGACCATTATTTCCGTATAATTTAATCATTGCTTAACGACTCTGATATTAAATAAATAAAAGCAAATATTAAATAAAATTAAATACATTCTATTTAACATCTCATTGTATACAAAGTACATATTTATTATTTATTTTAGTTAAATTAACAAAACTTTAAAAAACAATTTTACATTGAAGTACTTCCAGAGTGAAAATAATGCATTTTGTTGTTGTAGTTGTTTGTTCTCTTCTGGCGCACATGTCATTACACAGTGGCTTTGTCACAACAGCTTGGCTTTATTTCAGTATTAACAATAAAGGAATAAAAAAAAAAAAAATTAATAATTTGTTTCAAATCTCAAACGTTTACCTCATCATTTTGTAACTGAAATACATTTAAGTAGCCACTTATTGACATTGTAATGTAAGTAGCGTGTAAAATGTTTTAAAATGTTATTGACTTATGATCCGAAAATATTATGTTTGTAAAATATGCATACATTATTTAACTGTTGCTTTAAAAAACGTACGGCTGTCACAAACATCTCTTTCATTTTGTTTTTGATTCAGTTTCATTAATCAAGCATTTTTTCCTGCTGAACAGGTTAACAGCCTTCAGTACGCGGTCTTAGGAAGAGAGGTTTGCCATCTGTTGTTGCCTAAAACAATACCGTATCCTATAGGGGCATATATTAGGGGTAACGTTGACTAAATGTGACGATTGAGTTCTAGTTTTAACATTCCTATGATGCTTGCTGTTCTCTGGAAAGTGGATAACAGGGAGAAACTTAAATTATTTAATTTATATATATAAATTAATAAATTTCTTTACCTCAACAATATTTGAATCTGGTGATGATCGGGTTTCTAATTGAACACTTTAGACAAATCACCACGTCAAAAATTCTATTTTAAACATTCAAAAAAGTTCTTATTTTGGGATAGTTTCTTTTAATCATGTGGATGTATTCTACTTTACACCCAGCCTTAAAGGATATTGCAGTGATAACATTAGCTCCTCTAACAAGAAATATTTTTATTCTATTTGTTTATAATTATTACGAGAGTTAAGTAACTTAGATTATAACCTCTGGTGGCAATCAAATCCCCTACCCTCTACTGCTAATAGTCTAGCATAGTATACACTTGACTACCACTTGACGGCACCCAATGACAAAAAATAAAATCTTATTGTCATTGTAAAATACCTTGAGCCTTATTATTAAATTTCTGATTCAATCGATTGGCATATCCCCCCTTCAATCAATGTTTATACTTCCAGAAGAGCAATAGCCATCGTGAAGTTCCATCTCTATAGACACTCTAATATTATTTTCATAGTGAATTAGTTTAGTGACAGTCTAGTAAGAGCAGAAGTTTGAAAAAAGTTATAAGGAGACGCTTTCCTTTTGTTACAGATTCATGTAGGAAAACTCATACAACGAACACTCGGTTTAAAAGAAAGTTGTTCTTTTGTTACAAATTCAAGTAGGAAAACTCATAACTCGTTTTGGATCTGTGTTTTCTTAGAGTACTTAATAGAAATAATTTTATATAGATTTTACAGTAATTTTTTACAGAAATTTAAAGACAAGGACTCTGATTATGTGAATCAACAGATACAATAAGTAAACTGACAGATAAACAGTCTATTCGCCCAGTATATGTTTATGTCCTTAGAGACAAGCAGAGCCGTGGAAGAGATAATAGATATACATACTACTACATAGTTGGTCATTTCAATGCTTCAGTCAGCCTTACGACCTTATGCTGTGTGTGATAATTTTATATCTTAGTAGGGGATCCTCAGTTTAAGTTGATTCTGAATAACAGTTTTTGAGAAACTTTTAATAGCAATTTTATTTACTATCCGACTTTTTGCCGGAAATCTGTTACGAGGAAGTCACCGATGAATTTTTTCCTTTTGAGTTTTTTGGAGATGTCTGACTTGGGATGTCAACTGTGGCCTCACGTCTAATATATGAACACACTTTTTACTAGATAACGAGGACTGCGAGAGATAATTGACCCTAGTTTTTAAAAGAATAGCTTTGACAGGTTAAAAGTATTTCGTTCAAAGGTAGTCTATCAATCGTGAAACAGTTTATTTCCTATAATATATTATAAGGATTAATGGTACGACTCTACACATAGTTGAACAGGGGTTTTGAAAAAAAAGTAGGAATATATATCGTCGTCGAAAATCCAAAAGTATGTACAACCATCAAATAATTCAAACATATCTCCACCAACTTTTAGATTTTTGCCACAAAAATAACGTTTTTATATCAATAATTCGAAATGTTTCTACATATGAAAAACTTGTTATTTTATAATGTTTTCTGCTACTCCTCTAAAAATTAGGAAAAGTGATGATGCGCACTTCTGGATTTTTGACGACGACATATACATATGTCATAATTTACATGTAAATTTTATACAACTAATTAGCCATACATTAAACTATTTAAGAGTTTTGGTGTTATTTGTTGTATCTTGGCAAATAATAATGGTTACTACATATTCCCCTGTCTATATGTATTTTGTATCCGACCATTTCATTTCTGTGTAGCCAAAGCATTAACACACGCTTATCAAATTTAAGCACTTGTCAATGAATAAATTTATTTCATTGATTTTAAAATTTATTCAATAGATTTCTTATAAAAAGTCTATTATAAAAACTAAAATAAAAAGTAAGATTTCTAGAACATTCACAAAGTTTCGAATCCACAAATATGTAGATTAGACATTTCGATGATATTTGTAAGAAAACAAAAAGAAAAAGAGAAATGAAAGAACTAAGAAGTAAACATTATTAGCATTAATGGACGTGCTGAAGAGCACAACATTCACAATAAAAAGAAACAAAAGACTTAAGCAACGAACCTTTTTGTTTAAGGTACTACCAAAAACGTTAAAAAATTCCCTTTAAATCTGGAAATTATTATCAAAACAAAGTTCAACGTAAACAAATGTTTACTAACAATCCCGAAATATTATTATGCTAAACATGTTTATCTACAAGAAAATAAAAAGGAAAAAAATTACAGTCAATTTTATTTAATTTATTTTCCTATAATTTTATTACAAAGAAAAAAAAAAAAAAATACAAAAAAATTTCAAGGTTAAAATTAGTATTAATTTTACGTTAATTGTGTAACTTCTTGACTATGAGACATGCGGCTGTCTAACCGTTAATTTTTGGGGTGCAACATTATCCGTTTATAGTAGTCAGTCGGTCAAATATTATCAATCAATTTACTTTACTTTGGCTTTAACGTTCATGTTCATGTGTCTAATAAATTTAAATGTCGTCATACAAATATGCAACGTTTAAAATTACGCATTTTAACGTGCTTGTCTATAAAATCCAATTCTTTTTCCATATCAATTGATTGTCGTACAATTTGCATTTGGTATAGTTTTGTTTTTTATTTTTTGCGGCCTTGAAGTATGTTGTTTAACTGATTTAGTTTCAACGTAGGTTGTGAAAAATGTGTACATAAGTTAAATTGGCCAAATGATTTGAATGTCCCTGGTAAATATAAGCATTCAATATTATTAAAATATTACCAATTAATATAAAACAAATACATTACAATTATTGAAAAGGAACAATTTTATATTTAAAATAAAGCATTGGAGCGGATAGCCAAGTAATTGCTCGTTTCTATTAAGTATTTTTCCTTTTCCTTCTTGTAATTTCTTTGGTGCGCTTCAGTAGTTGAAGTCGACTAAATCTAGTTGAGAGTGTGTTGCCTTATTAGACGTGACACATATATACAGGATATCTGATATGTATTGCAACCAACTTCAGGTTGTTATCATTTGTAAACCGCTCGTCTGACAGCTGGCAGATTTATTTCAATGACAGTTCATTTTATTATTTACAAGCTTACAAAAGTATTTTGATCTATTGCATTAGAAAAAAAATTATTTGTGATGGAATTCAAGCGTAATAGTGTGATTGCTTTATATTTGGCTGGAAAACTACTGGTGGTTATCTTTAGAGCCCTCCAGCATTTCAATGTGAATAAATCTTTTGTTTCTCGTATCATTGCTCGTTACCGTGATACTGGCAGTGTTGCATCGCGTCCGAAAAGTGGACGAAAAAAAAAACGGTAACAACACCAGAAATGGTCCAAAAAGTGAAGGCTAGATTTGATTGAAATCCACGCCGCAGTGGTAGAAAAATTGCTCGTGAGCTGAGTATATCGCGAGAAAGGATGCAACATATATTGAAAAATGAGCTTGAACTAAATCCATTGAAGTTCCAAAAAGTTTAAGAGCTCACTGATGGACAAAAAAAAGTTAGACTGACAAGAGCCAAGGAGTGACTTTGCTTGCTCGAAAGTGGCCAGACGTTAGAGAAGCTTTTCATGGCAATTTTAATTACCCTCAGAGATTTTGCTAGAAATCTGCGGCGAAGAAGCCGCCGAAATAATATTTTGATATTTTCGTTTTGATGTCTGACCTGAGATTTAAACTCGGGCCTTACATCTAACAAGCCAACACGCTACCTACTAGACTAAGACGACTACAGACATATCCAACAAAAACCGAACTATGAAACAATATTTCTTCGGCGTTTTCCTCTCTGGAGATTTATGGCAAAATTGAATTCAATTGAATGAAAAGTTTTTCAAAAATCTGTCGTTTGGATTCGAATTTATACTGCAGGTTCCGCCACTCATGTGTAAACTTAACACACATAACATAAGTGGTCTGAGAAGCTAGGTTGTAATTCTGACTGAAGAGTTATAATGAACGAAATAAACTTTTAATAGCTAAGATGATGATTGGTTTACTATGGCAGCATTTAGTTTGATAGCGTTATAAATGTAATTGCCTGGAAACAAAAATTTTTTGGTGAATTATAATCGAAAACCATTGGTACAGCTTTATTACTCATAGAAAATAAAATCAGTCTCCACAGTTTTATATTCTAAATATGTGTATAATAAATTGAAATAAAAAATTACGAAATCGGTAAAAATTCTAATTTTTTACTTTAAAATCAAAAATAACAAAAACCAGTTCAGTTTAAATAACTGAATAATAAATTCAAATAAATGGACATTAAATTAAAAATAAAATGCCATAAATTAATAAATATTTTCACTTCTTACTATTTAAACAATGCGCTGTAATCTTAATCAATTAATTAAATATATATGTAAATATATGTAAAAAACATCATCACGGTATGGTACTAAAGTAAAGCATAAATTAAACGCACAACTAACTAAGCGTGCAACTTAGTAACCGATTGACAATGGCTGGAAATTTTGTTTGCTTAATTGTATGTAAATTATATCTTTATGCAATTAGAAAGTACTTTAAGAGTCAGCGATCTGTGGGTAAGCGATCATCAGGTTAAGATGTTAAAATAGAACATAAATTCAGCGCCCAACTATAAGCGTGCGACTTAGTAACCGATTGATAATGACTCGAGATTTTTCTCGCTTAATTGTATGTAAATTTCTTTATGCAATTGGAAAGCACTTAAGGAGCCAGTGATCTGTGGTACTTACTCTTAAGTAATAAATCATAGTTCCATTCCATACAAAGAATGCATTGTTTATAGATTCTTATTTCTTCATAACTTCTAATAAATTATTCTAATATAATCAATTAATATTAATAATTATTATTATTAATATTGCAATTCTTTCACACCTTTTATTTTTTTTTTTTATTAAAGACTATCGTTTTAGCCTATCAAAACGGGTCAAAAACCTCACGAGTTATTTATTTTGATTTTTTTGTTATTTTTTAGTTTTTATACGAAACAAGTTTAAATACTTTTTTATTATGGTTTTTTAGTGTTTGGATTATAATAAAAATTTAAACTACATTAATAATGACTAGAAACAAACAAGTTCGAAAACTATTCGATGACATACGACTCACCGATCAACCATATTTCATAGAGGCACATGATTAATTCACCTATATTGGAAATGCCAAAAAAAAAATTAAAGAATATAGTGCTGTGAATTGCATTATTACATCCAAAATATTTTTTAACAAATTGTAGTATCACAGGCCAAGACTTAAAAAGATCAAAACCCCAAATCTTATGTGTCAATCGTTGATAATTATTTCTAAAGCTGTTACAGTTTAGAGAAGGCGCTGGATTCTGGCTAAGCTCTGTAGATAGGACATAAATAAGAAATCGTTGGCCTATTTGCTATATGAGTATCCAGTCAGGAGGAGGCTACTAGGGATGCCAATCGGGAAATTCCGAATACCGAAATCCCGGGATTTTTAAAAACTTGTCCCGGGGTTTTTCGGGATTTTCGGGATTGTGAATTCACATGTTCTTTGACTCTACAAAAAGTCTTGAAACAAAAAAATTTAGATCACTTGACTTCGATAATAGCATCTCAGATGAGAAAAACCATACTTTCACTGATAAAAAATTATTTGATGGCATCGCATTCTTCGATGCCATCAAGCCCTATAAAACGAATTAAAAGGGTAGCTGATTTAGATACTCAACTGTCCAAAGAAATAGATTTATTTACATCAGGAGGTGATAGAGGTGAATATTTATAAGTTGTATACGGCTATCTTGGAACTATTTTACCAACAGATGTTGATTGCGAGAAGTGTTTTTAAACGGCAGTGTATGTTGACAACAAAATTCGTTCAAGCCTATCAGATCATATGTTAGATGCTTTAATCTTTTTGTTGGAATCCATATCATTTTCTTAAAACTAAGCAATTGCATATGTATTAATAATTTTTATTTTTGTTAATTTACGATTTTTTGTTGCATTTTGTCTTGTATATAATTCTGATATACATACATAATTGGAATACAAATGATTTTGTTAACGAAATATTTTTATTATAAAGAGAAAATTGCGTTTTTTCCCGTGATTTTTCGGGATTTTTGGATCCCGAATTATCCCGAAATATCCCGGGATTTCGGGATCGGGATTTACAAAATCCTGAATCCCGGAATTTTCAAAAATCGGTCCCGTTTGGCATCCTTAGAGGCTACGTCTTCTCACCACTATATTATCATAAGCAGGAGAACAACGCTGATACTTAGCCGGAGAAAATTGTTGGATTTGTATACTTTTGAACACATAATCAGTAACTGTTCAAACACACCATGTTTTCTACGATGTATACAAATCTGAAAGGGACCTATCTTATATCTCCTATAATATTAAATGAATATTTAAGTTCAATTTGATACTATGCCTGTCTTTGCTAGTTAGATTGTAGCTAAGCTGTTAGCCATCAGGAAGCTCTTATTTAGGAGTTTTCCCAAAGAATTGTTTGGCAAGGAGAACACATGTCCTTAGCATTTTATTACCTTTGCTTAGATCTGCATTCCTACTATACTACGGCGACTTCTTCTTATATAGCGCTCTTTGATACGATACTTCTCGAATAATAAAACGTTCAGTATCTGCAGTATTCCCTTTATAAGCGTTGTATTCCAACTTGTTGTAAAGGAAACACATTCTACGCTCAGGTACTATGTAAAACCTCCCAAAATGAAGTAGTGCGCTTTTGCAATCTACACTTTTTCAGTTTGTATTATATAAACCATAGGTTAGACATCTCCAACAAAACGAAATTTGAAAAATTATTTCTTCAGCGACTTTCTCTCTTTTGGCAAAAGCTCTGATAGCAAATAAAAATTGCCATAAAAAGTTTCTCCAAAATCTGTTGCTCGGAATCGTTTATGAGTAACAGATAACAGACACAACATAAAGGGATTTTGTGAATCCCGAAAATCCCGGGATTTCGGAATTTCCCGATTGGCATCCCTAGTACATACATATGTATGTTCTAACAATAAATTTTCTGTGTCCAAGAAAATTTTGCCTTTGGTTTTCAGGAACACACAATCGCACAGAAGATATTTTGTATTTTTCTTTTCTGCCTTGAAGTTATAGCTTTTGCAGCAGTCGTTGTGAGATATTCTCAGTTTCGGAGCATTTGCTCGCTATGCCCAGCGATCCTTTGTGACTCAAACTTTATAAAATGATTTACATTTTTTGTCATATTTATCTGGCATTAAAATTGTTTTTTTATTTTTTTTCTTTGTTTTTGAAAATGATTTATTTCTTTAATATTTTAAAAAGAGAGAGTAATAAATTAAATTTTTTATTTTGTATTTGTATTATCATTTTTGTTTTAAAATTATCTCTGTATAAATTTAAACAAGGGGACTCTTAATTAATAAAGAAACGTTTAAAAACTGGAATTGTTTACCGAAAATATTTTTCTAGATTGCGGTTAACGTTTACTTTTGATTAAATTCTTTTAACGTAAATAAAAAAAAATTATCTTTAAATGAAAATAAGGAAGAATTAAAATAAAAAAAATATTATTATTATTTAGCTTTATAAACAAATTGAAGCTGGTATTATGTTTTAAACGATATTCTACCATAATTACTAAAACTGATAAGAAGAATTCTGGAGTGGAGTTAAAAAATTTGTTAAATTTTTATTTCTAAATGACCATGAATTTACTTAAATTTTTTTATTTGTTTTCTGATTGCTTGTTTTAAAATTTTTATTATTTGTGTGTATTATTTTTTTTCAACTGAAACATTAATTATTTTGCTTCACTATAAATTATGGCTGATTAATTTTCATACATATTGTGTTTTATATTTTTTTTGTGTTTATTTAACTGGTTATAAAAATAAAACGTATTTTAATTATATTATATTGTCATAGTAAGTATAATTGGTAAATTCACACTAGCCGTTGTATCATTGTATTGAGTGTGTTGTATGCTTGTTGTTGATTATTGTCCTGTAAAAATCCGATACACTTATACACATTTTGGAATCATATGTTTTTGGAAGTTGTACTAGTTTTGTGCTATCAAATTGTTTGAATCCCAAAAAAATACATTTGGAATACGGAATACACAATACAGCATAGCACAGAGCGTTCACAAACAGCCAAGTGTATTCAATACAACATACACGATACAAAGTCGTGTGAATTGCCAAATGTACATTCATGTGTATATAATAATACACGCTGTATTCTGTATATAAATTAAAATATAATTCTTTTGTCATATAGTAATTCAAAAATACCTTATACTCTTGAGGTATGTTAAAATTGTTACTGTGCGTTTATTACTTGATTTAAAATTTAGATGACTAAAATGAAATCATATTATGAACTGACAAACAAATTTGTGTAACAAAACCATGTCAATGATTTCGTTTATCTTGGCTCCGCCGTTACCATCAAAAATGATGGAGATCAAGCGTAGGATTACACTTGCCAATAAGTGAAAATATGGTTTCAATAGGCAATTGAGTAGCAGAAACCTCTCTCGTACAAGAAAACTAATACGAAACTCATGCTCCTTGGGATTTTTTACGGCGCTGAGGCATGGAAACGATTTGGCACTGATGCAGCAGGTTTGAGACTATTCGAGAGAAAGGTGCATATGTTAAGTGCTTAATTACAAATACTGGTATTGCAGATTCGCCACAAATAAAGGAACAATTTTTAATACACCTTAAGTTATTATTATTTGAGTTCTTTTTTTTAATATTTTGCGGTTCTTTTAAAATGGATTTAGCATGTTAAATATTCTTTCTACCTGTTTATTGTTATCGGACTGTTCAAATCAATTCTTAAAGTTTGTTTATGTTGTTAAAATTATAAAAATAATTCACTTAAATTTTTGGCGGTAACATGAGAAAGAGTTTTAAAATAATTGAATGATAATTTTGCCATTGAATCATAGATTTTGTGATTATTGAAGTTAAGATTGATATTAAAATAAAATAAATTAATTAAGAATTTAATTTTTTAATTAACTGGTGATTATAAAGGTGTATTGTTTTAAAGGAGAAAAAATTTTTATAAAAAAAAAAACAAAATTTCTTTGTAAACTTATTTCATTGTTGCAATTAAATCTCCTTTCGTCATATAACTTTCTAAAGTTTATATAATTGTTAATACTTTTAATTAGTTTAATCAATTTAATTAAAAATTAAAAGCATATCCTAAAATCCGCTTTTTACGTTTTTCCTGCAGACTTTTCAAAATATTAACCACTATGTAGAATAAATAATTTCTTCAATCGGTTTGCAGTATGGTTTTTAGAGCTATTTGAGTATCCTGCAAAGGTAGTTACAATATGCAAAATAAAATGTATTTTAAAATTTTTATGTACATCAATTGTTTTTATCTAATTTTTGTTAACTTCTGTCCAACAATACATTCACAACATTCATGGCAGCTTTATTAAAATCAAAGATCAGCGGCTGGTTTAGGATTTTAAACGAAACTATGTTCCAATTTCCGATTTCGGTAATTAAAATCAGAGCTCTGTATTTAAGGAAGAATTGCACAGGATCATGTTAAACTTTAGCCTAAAAGATAACTCTGTTGTAATGCGAAGAAAGCAGGAATCACATGGAACCAGTCTGTATGAAGGCAGGCACAGACACCGGCATAGGAAGTGGAAAATACTCTGTTCCAACTATTGCCGAAATCATTTGCACATAACGGATGTCTCTCTGGCTACTAAGCAAATATTTGTGGGAATAGATATACTGTTAGAAAGGTGCCTACGATGCGTTGATTGGTATGCTGCTTATCTAATTCAGGTCAGGAGAGTCTGTCAATCAAGAAATCATCAGAAAACAAATATCTACTTTCATAAATGGATATTTGGTTGGCGTGTGCCTACTCTAGCATATTTATTAGCTATTTGGGTTGTCTATGTGATCAGGAAAGAAATCTATGCTGTAAGAGAAAGTGGAATTTGCCA
Organism: Sarcophaga peregrina; assembly: GCA_014635995.1. Classification (NCBI taxonomy): domain Eukaryota; kingdom Metazoa; phylum Arthropoda; class Insecta; order Diptera; family Sarcophagidae; genus Sarcophaga; species Sarcophaga peregrina. The sequence continues at coordinate 42,394,759 of CM025790.1, read as the reverse complement.
GTAGTTGGAGATATCTTACTCAATATCATTTCCGTAATATCTGTACCATTTCATTACCTCTTCTTGAAAAACAGTAAAAAAGTTAGGCAGGCGAATATAAGCTTAGAACTGATCGTTAAGACTTCAATAGAATATCTTGTGTTGATCATGTGGGTTGTCCAGTTTACCGACCTTCGAATTCAATGCAGACAGACAATTTTTCTTAAAGCCTGAGGATTGTCAGACAGAATAGAGGAGTAGAAGTAATGTATTAACGGGATTTGCTTCGCTACAGTCACTAAAGATAACACAGAAATTAATTGTTGGTAAAAGAAGTTGTTGAATTGTTGGTATAAAGTATTCAGCGTTATAAAAATAATTTTTAAATAAACAAGAAAATATTGAAATAAAAATAAATCGCTTCATATTAGTCTAATATGCTTAGTTTTGAAAGTCATATTTACTCACCTTCCTTTTTTATGAAACACTAAAAACTTTATTTAAAAACATTTTCTTAGTGTTTGTTTATACCTGATTTTTCTTTTGTTTTATTTTTTTATTTTTTTTTTTTTTTTGTTCATATTTTATTCAATATCATTTTATTGAAATAATTTATAAAAATTAGAATTATTTTGTATAAAAACAAAAATTAAAAAATATTTGTTAAAAAAAAAAAAAAAAACAACAACAGAAAATATGAAACCAAGAAGCTGATAATTTTTTTTCTTAATACAAATCGAAATTATTATAAAATTTATTGTGTTTGGTTTGTTAATGTTTATGGATTAATGTTATTGAGAAAATATGTTTTAAAGTTTCTTTTTTTTTTTTTGACAAATTTTATTTTAATTATTGTACTAATACCAATTTTTAACTTTTATTCTTATTTATTAGTATTGTTATATTAAATTTTGTTTTTTGTTTTTATAATTTCATTTACATTTCAACACATTTAAACACCAGACTACAATATGGAACACTTTGGTGCCGGGGAATCAAATTTAGAATTTTAAACAATTTACTCAATCTCCTGTTCAGTGTTACATTTTTATATTTCTTATTATTAATTTATTAGTATTTTGATACCAGGTTTTAATTTGAATTTCCAGTGCTCAAACGAAAACTGTAATCATAATATTTATTAATTTGTTAATTCCAACGACAAATCGATTTATTGTTTTCGATGCCTCAGACCTTTGTTTTGGGAATTTTAATGCCGTATAAAATAATGTTCTGTACCAATTCTCTTTTCAGCATTTTGTTGGCGGTACGATTCTTAAAAGCCATAGATGTAGGTGTTTTGCAGAAATTCAGAAGGCTTTGTATAATATCGAACACAGTTTACGCCAACAAGAATGGAAGCATAGCGCAGCTGCTGCGACCCTAGAATACCATGCAATTCCATTGGTGTTTGTGAAACATTTCTTCACACGTTTTTTTTTTGTATTGCTTCAAATCCGTCAAGGCTCAGCATAAACTAGCGAAGAAAATAGACTTGAACGTGATACTGACTTAAAGTGAAGTTTATCCTATGCAAATTCAAAGGACAATTGAACCAACTGGAAGAATTGGGGAAGTACGGCTGAACTGTGAGAATGAAGTGAAGAACTTAAGGAGAAAGTACACAGTTTGATGTTCTAACAAAGTTGCTTGGCTATACAAAAAAAAAATAAATTAAAAAAATTTCGAATTTATCAAATAAACATTGGGTGTACAGAACTCTCTATTCATTCTATTCTCTTTGCTACGTCATAGATCAAAATTTGCAGACAGGATGGTAGTCTATCTTGTGACTTCTTCAAGAATTCATAGAGTAAAAAAGTCACAATTTATATCAGAAATCTTATGCAAACGGTATTGATATCATTGAAAGCACTGTGCAGCAGAGAATTGCAGCTTTTTGGAAAAAAGTCGATTAAATTGAAACTAATGTAGATCAAGTTCATGGCATCAGCTAGCAGACAACCTATCGGAGTAAGGAAAAGTTGCATGTAATATATGAAGAAAGTAATATAATTAGACCAATCAAAGTTTAAAATTTGCATGGCTTTGGTCATGTAATAGGCAAAAGACACAAAAATATCAGTAAGAAAATCTTTATATATTGATCTAGTTCAATGCTAAAAACTAAAGGAAAAGCATACACAGAAGGCAGATGTAAATCTATTGTATGCAGTAAGTTAGCAATTTATCATTATTGCCTTGGAATATAGCTTTACCATAATATGTTAAAGATATTCTAAGAGTTGAAAATGTGGCAACGAAGTACTTTTTTTGCAATTTAAACTTAGGTTTTAACATTATTTTTTTCATATTTTTTCTTTTATCAACTTCAAATATGATTACTGTTCAACCCTTAAATTAGTTTAACTTAGTTTAAATGTTCACAATTTTTTTATTTAACAACTCGATTTTTGTAGAACGGTATCTAAAGTCCACTAGACAAAGGTCTTGAGAATAAAAATTCCATTTTATTATGCAAAAACTTGTTCTATTTCTCCAATTTTAAAAACTAATATTTTATTTTTATAGAAATAATCAATTATTTTAGATTTTGTTTTTATTATTATTATTATTGTTTTTATTAAATATTAATTTATTTAGTAGTGTTAATATACAAACATTCCCTACCTAGATTGCCTTCAATTACCATTGTTTTTCGTTTTTTTTTTTTCTTAATTAATTTATTTATTTTTTTTTTGTTGTCTATAGTCATGTAATATTTTAAACTTGTGTCCACAAATTACTAAATTTTATAAATATTTTTTTTTTAATGATTTTTAGTTACATTTTGTAAATATTTATTGCAATCAAGTACCAATTTTTTTTTTTAAATTTTGTTTTTTTTTTTTTTCAATTACAGAAACACTAAATTATTGTATTAATTTATAGGAAAATACATTGAAAACATTTATACAACATTTATGCATACAGATATCGTCATATATTTTAATATGTATGTATGTATGTATATAGTATAGTAATAATTAATAATTAATATTTTTTAAATCTTCCCAATTAATTATTCGTTTTCTTTTAGTTTTTTTTTTTAATTATTTTATCTTTTCTAACTCTATGTAATGTATAATTAAAGCTTTCAGGACAAAATTTGTAGTTGTTTTATATTTTGTAAGTAGAATGTTTTCAAGATTTGTTTCTTTTAGTTTTGGAAACTCTGTATTTCCCTAAAGTTTACGAAAAAATGTAATGTAATGTAATGTTATGTTTTGTTATATAATGTTATGTAAAGCAATGTAATGTAGAACATAAATAACATTATAATGACTGTGTTGCGGACTCTGCAAAAAATGCAAATGTAGATGGTCGCATTAAAGAAACAATAAAAAAACAAAAAAAAAACAAAACAAATCTACAGAGATTTGTGTTGAATGAAAACTTCCATAAGATCCAACAACAGTGTATGTATGTTTAGAACAAGAACAAAAACCGTAGTAAAATATAAACAAAAGAATTGAAAAAGAACACGAGAGAGAGAGAGAGAGAGAAAAGAAGTTATTTTAAGTGTGCTAGAGAGTTTGAAATATGAAAAGAGAATATTTTTTTATTTTTGCTTTAAACAGCTGTTCACTTTAATTTTTATTTCCCTCGCTTTCAAATGGACGCAAATTGTAAAATTAAAAGTGTGGAAAAATTCAATTGAAAATTTTCTTTTAAAAAATTTTAATGTTTTCTAGTGTTTTCTATTGTTTTAAAGTTGAAAAATTAGTGCAAAATTGTCTAATCATAGTGAAATAAAACAAAAAAAGAAAAAATATTCAATTTAACTCATGCTTTTCACTTTAGATTCCAAAGGGTAAGTTTCTTTAGTTTTTAACAATTTCTGTTTTATAGAATATCAAGCATTTTTAATTTGTTTTTTAAATTTAAGTATTTATGTACGTATGTTTATAAACATTTGAACTCTATTAACAAGCATATGTAGGTATTTGTTTTTAAATTTTTAATTTTTGTTGTTATTGTTGTTAAGCCTTACAGCCAGGGTATGCACATAGAACGACAAACTTCTCTATTGTGGGGCTCATCACCAGTTTTACCTCCGCCACCACCACCAGCACCACCAACTCCACCTCCGCCTCCACCACTAGAGCCATGATCGTGTTTGCTTTCAGTGCGGCTGAATTTGAAAAAGGAACTCCTTCGTCAGTGTTTTCGATGGGTTTGAGGAGATGTTGAGTTGCTTTGATTATTGGAGTTGGGCGGAGAGGAAGATTGGGAGGAGCTTATACTTACGCTGCCATAAGAGGGACGCTTGTTTTGGGTATTATAAGGTGAGGTTAATGATGTCGAATTAGTAGTTGTGTTTACTGCATTGCCTGCTGTCGTTGTTGAGGTATTGTGATGTGAGTAGGCTGTTGTGTTAGCTGAAGTAAGACTTGAGGTGGCAACAGATGAGGCTCTTGAAATTGGTGTATGACGTTTGGGTATAACAAATGCTGGTGGCGGTTGTGGCGTATATTGTGGTGGTGTTGAGTTGGCCGAAACTTGCCGCTTAAATGTTCGCTGTTGCGATAATGTTGGTTGTTGTACTGAACCACTTCTGGCTATAGCCCCCGTGCGTGGTGGTATAGCGGGCGGTGGTCCTGGTGGTGGACCTCTAGAGCGACCCTGTGATCCTGTAGAGGGAGTAGGTGAAGTTGCAAGACTTTCAGTTGAAGTCTGTGATGGTATGCGAGGTGGCAATTGGGGCAAAGGACCAGATTGGCTGCCTGTACTGGAGCGCGGACCCAAAGGAGGATGCGGTGAAGTGGGCTGCTGAATAGGCGATTTAGGTTTAGGTTGTTGTGGGGCCTGGTGATGATGATAATGCTGCTGTTGTTGTTGTTGTAGTGAAGACTGAGTGGTAGCCATAGTGGCTGTAGTATGAGTCTTTGCATTCGTATGTACCAACTTCGATTGGGGTTGTACGGTGGATGTTGTTATTGTAGGCTTTTGCATGGGTTGGGTATGGCGTATGGTTATGGTTTGATGTTTGTTATTATTTTGCTGTTGAGTGGGTAAATGTTTGGATTTTGTATGAGATGAGGCAGTTGATGCAGGCTGTTGTTGTTGTTGTGATTGCTGTTGTTGATGGTGATGCTGCTGCTGTTGTTGTTGTTGCTGTTGAGCATGCTGTTGTTTTTGTTGGGCGTGTATATCCTGTATTTGTGGTGTAATAACCACAGGATTTTTCTTTTGATTTTGATCTTGACCAGCCGCCACATAAGAAAAGACACATAATACCGAATAACAAATTTGATCGGCCTTGACAATGATTAAAAACAAACAGAGTTAATTAAATCGCGCATTACATTATATTAAATCAAATCTTTAGAATAAAACAAACAAACAACTAAATGCAGTTGGTAGACAAAATTGGTGATGGCTATAAACAATTTTTTACAATTGCCTCCAAACTGCTTTGACTGTACTAAAGATGGATATGAATTGAAAATAAGAAGAAATTAATTAAAGTACATACTCAAATATTTACACAGTTTGAAAAAGGAAAAATAATACAATTATTATTATCGTAAAATGCATGCTTCATTATTGTTCTATTATAAACTTTATTTAAAATTAAAAAACAATAAATTTTTATAATTACAAGTGTTGAAAAAGTGTATTTTGTTTAGAGCAAAAATATATTCTTCTATATATAAGCCTGTATTTCATTCACTGTCACTTGAAGAACTTGTCACAGCATATTCCTTTTCTTCAAATATCTGAGAGTTTCGTATGTTGTGATTTGAATCCTTTTTGCCATAAAATTCAGGATGTTGCATTAGAAGTTTGGCAAATTTAATGCTGAACATGCGGTGCAAACTTAAGGCTGCTTCGGAAGCCTTTTTATTTTCAAAACAATGCATTCCATTTTTAACAGGCCATGTGTTTGTTGGTGTACAGTGTAGTTTTTCAAGTTTAATTAGTGTTGGTTGTTTGGTGTTGTCATTTTTAATTAAGAGTTTTTTTTTTTAAACACATTCACACACAAAGAGAGAGTTACAGTTTAAAGGTTAGATAGTAGTGTTACATACACACACATAAAAAGATAAAAAAATTAAATGAAATGTTTTAACAAAAATTCATAAATTCATTATTTCGAAAATAAAGTTGAGATTAAAAATAAATTAAATTCATAAATATTAGTGTCTTAGGTGATTGCCAATAATATCATTTTAAGAATGGACATGTTGAAACGTGCATAAAAACAATCAAATTTATTACATAGAATATAAAATAAATATAGTACATAACATATAAACAAACACATTATTTCTTAAGGAATGTACTTACCATAGTAGATTTATATTTTCGTTGTATTAGTTGACGAGTTTTAGGATCTGAAAGTAGTTTCATTTTTAATGAATTTTTAAAATATTACTGAAGAATTATAGGACATATTAAGAAAAATGTAACAACTTAAATAGGGCATTTGACAGTATATCCTGAATCTTGGCTATTTAATGAAATTAATAAAAATTGCCATTCAAAACTGTACAAATAAACTTTTACTTCATATATCAATGATATAACATCAAAATTGCGTATCACTCCTTAAAAGGCCAACGAAATCATGACGTTATAGTTAATAAAAGAGGATATCGTGCCATGATTTCTTACTTTTTTTGACCAAAATAAAAGGATTGGATTTCATGGACATCATACGGACGTTATATTGCGCAAGATTCTGGATATTTGTAAAATTTCCCATATATAAGTAGAAGGTTGACACATTAACAGCTCTTAAAGATAACATTTAATCTTTTATTGGTCGGATACTTGCGAATTGCTAAAAAGACTATGCGGAAATTCGAATTCACGTAGCGGCGGACAACATTTGCATTAAGCAGTGACCTGAAAACTAAATGGCAGGCATTAATTTATTAGCCTTAATAAATAATTCATTCACTTTTGTAAATATTTTTATGATATTTTTTCTTTTCAAAAGATGACATATATGATACATGACTCTTAAAGAAGTTTAACTTTATAAATAATTAGAGAACTATTTCATACAGTTACATACATAAATATATTATTATTATAACCCTTCAGTCAGGATTAAGATCTAGCTTCTCACACCACTTATTTTGTGTACGTTAATTTTATTCACAGTTTCAAGTCGATTCCGAACGAGAGAGTTTTGAGAAACTTTTTATGGCAATTTATTTACTCTTAGAGTTTTCTGCCAGAAATCTGCTGAGAGAAAGTCGTCGAAGAAGTATTTTTTCATATGTAATTTGTTGGAGATGTCTGGCGCACTTCTGCAATTTCGATTTGTTATTTTTGTGAAATTAATGCACAGAGAATGGGTGATATGGGAAGTTGAGCTGTAATCCTAGCTGAGGGGATTAAAGGGATGTATGTGAGATCGAGAGATCTAAAAAGTCTTAGCTGTTCTATTAGATAAAATTAAAATTAATAAATTAAATTTAAAATTAGTTTTTTTTTTTCATAAAATCTATGTACTTACTATATTCCTCCAATACAAAAATGCCACCTTTTTGTGTAAAACACTTTCGTATGTGATCCAAACGAACGAAAAACTGTAAAATTTGAATATTTTATTTTCTTTTTTGCAATAAATAGAATTTATTTCTTTTCCTAAAAATATTTATAACTTAAACTAAATTATTTCGTTTGTTTTTTTTTTTTTTTGCAATAATAGTGCGAAAAAAATGTTTTTATTTCACAGAACTAAAAAGCAACATGCAAAAATAAAAATTGGAAATTAAAAACACAATTAAAATTAATATTAAGGACAACAATTAAAGCATGTTAAATCATATCTAAAAACTAATACCTTTGCTAGTACATAATTATGGTTAAAGCAATTACAATAAAAGCCATTTAAAAACTATTCACTGAATAAACAGAAAATCAATGTATTTTTACAATATATTTTCAACCAATTTCCATAATTATTGGTGTGTAGAGGAAAAGAAATCAGTTGAAAGTGTAAATGTGTAATTAGTAATGGATTTGAGACAGATATATAAAGAAATAGATAGAGAGAGCGACAGCAAGAAAAAAGTTTATTCTTTTATATATTTTATATATTGTATGTATGCAGCTAAAATTGTGATTGGTTTTGTTTTTCTTTTTAATAATAAAGCAGTTAAAAAAAGAAAATACTTTTCAATTTAAAAACTAAAAAGTCATTTTTTTTAACAAACGAAATAAAGAAAGTATTAATAAAAATGCAAAGCAGGCAAATAAATTAAATGTTCCTTTAATTTTTAATAATAAATTATTTGTTTTGTTTTTTTTTTAATAAAAAATAAATTTTTTAGTTTCATTTGAGTTTTATTTTTTTAATTTCTAATTAGCACTTGTGAGATGGTCTTAATTAATTTGTAGAAATTAAAAACGTTTTTTCTTTGAGACAAAAAAACGTAAAATTTATTTTAAGAAATCATTATTTAAAGAATTCTTTTTATATAAATATTTTCTGTTTTTTTTTTCTTTTTTAATAAAATCAAACCTTTAATTGAATTTAAGTATAAATGAATTGTTTTTTTTTATAAAGCAAATTAAAGTTAGCCGCTGGACATAAGTAAGGGTGGTTTGTTTTTCTTTTCTGTGGTTGATGTTTTAAATTTTATTCTAAGGGAGGGTAGGGGATAAGGGAAATAAATTTCATTTTTAAAATCATATAAAATATGTACGAGTAATTATATTTGCTAGCGGTTTTGTTTCAACTCATTAACTAGGAAAGTTCAATTTCAATTGTATATTTTAAGGTATTCAAATTCATATTTAAATTAAATGAATTTAGATATTTAACAACATTTGTTTAATCAACGTCATGCTTGTTAATTACGTATGTTTTTTTTTTTTTGTTTTTTTGTTATTCAAATAATATTTTTTAAATATAAACAATTAATTTGATTTTATTTTTTAATTTTATTTGCAGCAATTTCATTGTATTTTCATTTTTTTGTTATCAATTAACTACAATTCTACATTTGGTAAGTATATTAATATTATTTCTTTGATTTTTATGATTTTTTTTTGTTTTCTTTTTTTAATTATTATGATGCTAGACAGAAAAACTCAACTACACAAGCAAAATTAAAAACATAAAAGATACGAATTCATTTGTTTCTATTAGTGTTGTGTGTTTACAAGTTTTTTTTTTTCTTTTTCTAATCAAGTTTTCCATTTATTGTGTCATCTGTTTAAGTGTGTTTTTGTAATGGAACTGAAAACAATAGCTTTAAAATATAGAAAATTCAAATTTTTCATTTATTAATACTAGAAATAGCTACAATTTCCTTCACTCTTACTTTTGTAGCCAAAAGTTTACAATCAAAATTAATTTTCACATCCAAAATCTCCCAAAAATCCATAAGATATTTTAAAGGACTATGCGTCTAAATTCCGAATTACGTTACTGTCGGAAGCAATGAAAATAACATTGGAAGGACTTTCAGAGCAGCTTGATTTTTATACAAGAAGTACCACAATTTTTATCTCATCTCTATTTCCAGTACTTTTGTAAATAATTTTGCTTACATTTTGGTTTAGGATTTTTGTATGTTTGTGGACCGTACAATCTGCTCAGACCTAAAATAACTTTTTGAGACGTTTTCTTTATATACTACAGTAGAGTGTAGAGTGTATTTATAGTACTTTAGTTTATATTACTTTAAAAATTACGAACTAGATATTTGTTGATTTTATTATAAAATTCGTAAATCCTTTTTGAAATTTCCTATTTTTAGAGAACTTTATACAATTGTAATCAAACCGAAAGAATAAAAAATCGGATATCTTTAAGAACTTTTAGAATATTTTTAATCCAAAAATCCCCACAGTAGGTGTTGATATTTGTATGCAAAGCTTCATGGGATTTTAACAATATTTTCTTAAATTAGCGATTAAGTTTTCGATTTTAAGAAATTTATACTTGTATTAATAGACCTCCACTTATTACAAGAATTTCGAAACATATTATATAAATTAAATGATTTTATGTTGATGTATTTATGTAAATACGCATACATACATATATTTTCCCCCTTCCTAAATCATTTTCTTTTTGTGTTTTCGTAAAGGATCAACAGAATCAGAAGAATATTAAGGAATAGCAATATTCCCTCCAAGTGGGTGAGGTACATATTCACCTCAATAGTAATTTAATACTTCTAAAACAAACTATATTTGTATTAATTTATTAATAATAGTGTGAGTGTGTATCCTTATTATACTATAATATAAAAACAAGTTAATTGAAGTAATATTTACCAAAAAAAAAAAAAATGTCTTGACCCATGAAATATTACAAGAAATGTTAGTTGTCTGAACCTGCTTGTATTTTATCCAGTAGGAAGATGTCAGAATGAATTGCAAACGTTTATGCTTCACTGTCTATTTCATATAGGTAAGCAGCCACTTTTGTTAATTCAAAAAACTAAGTAATGGCGGCTGAATATGTCGAGTTTCTTTTATAAGCAAGTGATAAAAATTTAAAACCAATTCCACCTTATTTTAAAAAGAAATAAACTCTCGATATTAGCTTTCATATTGTATCATTTTTTAACGATTACTACGGCAATTGACAATTGACAATTGTTGTTATTTAAAGTCTCCTACCATAGTACCATTGCTTCTAAATCAAACACGTTCTCCTTTATTACTAATTTCTAAGAAGTTTTCTTACTCTACTTGTCACAATTTACAGGAAAGTATAAATTTATTTTGCTAATCAATCATCAATGGGTCCTATTTAACCCATCTGTATTGCAACAGTAAATGAATATGTTCTTTACTATGTATAGTATGGGATAGAGTTTATTATACTCTCCTCTATAAAGTTTTGAACAACTAATGCTTATGGCAAAACCACAGGTTTAGTTTTGAAAATTTTGTAATTAAACGAAAAATATAATTTACAAACAATTAAAATAAGAAACAAAAAAACATTTTATTTTTTTCTATTTTAATAACGTGGTGATAGTGTTTGTGTCGTGGTGGGTGGTGGTGAGTGGTTAAATATTTAAATTTGAAAAGTTCTTTGTTTCATTGCTGTTGTTATTTCTGTAAATTTTTTTTAAAATAATAATTTTTTTTTTCATTAAAAACAATAAGTTGTGATACTACCAAAATAACAACTAAACAAATTAAAATATTTTTTCGTTTAAATTTTAAGAAAATTAAAATGAATACAAGGAGTTGAAGTAACAATTATTGAAATAAAAATTAAAATTTTTCCATTTTAATTTGATTTTCTTATTTCATTATAAAAAGCCAGTATTCGAAATAAATTGAAAACAAATTAAATACTAGAGAAATTTCTCTAAAACTAGAAACTTGAAATTAAAACAAATTATAAAAAGCTTTTATCATTTTTTTTTGTTGTTGTTCTCTTTGATCTAATTAAATAAAAAAATAAATAATCAACTACTAATTTTTATATAAATAATAACTCAATTTAAAATTTTTATAAATTTTTTTTGTTTTGTAATAAAAACTAAAAATTTTGCTTAAAATTTAAAAACATTTTATTTTTTTTTTTAACAAAAATATTGATGAATAATACCTCAAAGTCCTTTTTTTGTTTAATTGTGATGATGATTTAGAAGATTTCGATAACGAAAATGTTCAAATTTTGTTTTATTTGACGATAACGTTTCGATTATTTGGTGTTATCGGTTAGTATTTTTTTTAGTTCGTTAAGAAGATGGTGTTGGAAGAGAAGAAGACCAATCGTAGAAATTTTTATTAATAATTTTGTTTATTATTGTTGATTTTTAAAAATAAAATCCATGTTTTTTTTTTTAATGTAATAAAAAAAAGTAAATTTGTTGTGTTTTTTTTTTAAAGCAAAAAGGCAGCGTTCCGCGTTTCAAATTTATTTTTCAAAGATTTATGTTTGAGTGTAAAAAAAAATATTTTTCAGAAGAAAATAAAAACGATAAAAAAGTAAATACAATAATTATCATTAAAATTTATTAAAAAATTGTCTTGGGTCTTTAACAAACGGGGTACCTTTTTATACAAACAAAAAAAAAAAAAAAAACAATGAAATTAATATTTTTAATAATTATTTTATAAAAAAGCTTAACTAAATAGTTATTAAAGAAACAAAGAAAAATATAATAATAACAAAAAAGTAGATACAGAACAGAAGTAGGCTTTAAATTAGCGAATGTACAACAAGGACCATCTCAAAAGATACCAATTTAGAAAAAAATTAAATTTATTTAAAATTATCATTTTTTTTTTTTTTTGTTTATTTTATTATAGTTAATTATTTAAACGGATAAGCTGTTTCAAAACAGCACTCGATACAAGAAAAGAAAAACTTAAATATATTTATTTTGTAATTAAAAAGGAATTGAGAAAAAAAAATTATTTAATAAAAATAATTAATAATTAAAAATATGCAATTCAAGTGAAAAGTTATTTTTTTTATATATAAATAATGAATTAAAATATTTAGTATTTATATACGATATTATTAGTAGGAAAACTTAAAAAGAATATAAATTTCTTTTTATAAATATTTACAGAATGAAAAAAATTTAATTATACTACCCAATAAGATTTTTGCATGAAGAAGTCTTTAACAGTATTCGTAAATTTCTTTACAAAATCCACTTGTAGAACATTTTTAACAGAACAAATCCTATATATCCACATAATTCTAATTAATGTAGAGATACATAAATTGAAATTGGCATTGAATCAATTATTTTAATCGTCGTATCGAACGAGCTTGATATAAACGAGTGAATTAACATTAAATTGATAATTAGGCATTGTGCTGAACAATTTCAAATTAACGATCCTCTATTCACGAAATTTGGCGCTCCGGTGTACCTACAACTTTGAACTAGAACATTACGCATACCAATTCAGCTTTACATGTTTTATAAAGCTGGACGCATACTATATAGTGATTATTAAGAGCATTTGTTTAACGTTTTTGAACATGAGATTTACTTAACCAATTCTATTAGAACCTTCTCATTTTCTACTCGATAAGTATTTGATATGTTTTTGATTCTTAGAATTCCCTACAAACATTTGTAATAATATTGGCTGTGCGTAGGAGTTATAAATTCTGATCTAAATTGTGTTACTATCACGCCTTTCTTATACTTAAATATGTAGTAGTCGGCGTAGTCCAGTAAGTAGTTTGTTATCCAGTAAGTAGTTTGTTGTAAGGCCGATAGGTCAAACACCAAAATGAAATTTAAAAAAAGATTTCTTCGGCGATTTCCTCTCAGCACATTTCTGGCAAAAATTTTGAGAGTAAATAATATTGCCATGAAAAGTTTCTCAAAAATTTGTCGTTCGGGGCCGACTTTAAACTATAGGTCCCATTATACATACATACATAATTGACCATTACAACCCTTCAGTCAGGATTACGACCTAGCTTCTCACACCACTTATGTTGTGTGCGTTAATTTTATACATGAGTGGCGGGACCTACAGTTTAAAGTCGACTCCGAACGACAGATTTTTGAGAAGCTTTCCATGACAATTTTTACTCTCAGAGTCTTTTCCAGAAATCTGCTGAGAGGAAGTCGCCGAAGAAATATTTTTCGTTTTGATGTCTGACCTGGGATTCGAACCCGGACCTTTTGTCTAATAAGCCAACACACTACCCACTAGACCACGGCGTAGGTCCCATCACTTATGTATAAAATTAACGCACACAACATAAGTGGTGTGGAAGTTACGTCGTAATTTTGGCTGAAAGGTTGTAATGATCACTTTAAGAAGTATGTCGGCTGTATTACAGCATTTTCTAAACATTTTCCGGAGCTTTCAGCATTAGACGTAGGAAAGATTGATACATGTTCTCTGTGTATTTTCTACAATTTTGAACCCCCTAGAAACAAGTGGCTCGCAGCTTATTTGGTGTGCTCAATTTTTGATAGCAGTATTTGTCTTTTATATTTCTGGAATTGGAATAATTTTAGTAACAAAAAAACCATTCGAGTAAAGACGCACGAAATAAACTTTGAACCACTATATCGTTTATATATATTTTACTCTATATATAACTGGGACTGGTCTACTTGACATATACCAAAGTAATAAAAATATATCACCTCATCGTATGTATACAATTTAAAGCGAGAAATACCGCCATATTTTAGGAAAATCTTAAATAATCATAAAAAGTTTCATTAAATTTAATTTAGATTTTATTAAAGATTGCACAATGCAACCTGAAATCTAATAAAGAACATTTTGTCTGTACTCATAACAGTGCTGCCATTTGAAAGGATTGAAAGTAAAATATTCGCTTCATTTCAATTTTTACAGAAAAAGTTTGAGAAACCTTTGTGAGTACTTACAGGCCAACATGCCAATAAGAAGCTCTTGAAATATTAAGTGCAGATTCTACTTAATTGTGCCATGTATGCATGTTTAGGACGTAAATATCTCTTTTTGACTCTACCATTGTGGAAATAGCTAAATTAAGATTAGCTCAAACAGTTTAACCGTTCTTTTAGCTCCCGCAAAACCTTCAAAAATCTATTGGGTAGTATAATTCCACAAAAATTTTTTAAATTATTAAAAAAATATATAAATGTATTACTATTTTTGAGAAGAAAAAAAAAGAAGAGAGAAAATTCTTTCAATACCACTCATCACGTACACTTTTTATATATTATTTTTTTAATTAAGAAAATTATAAATTACAAAAAAATTAAATAACATAAAATGTAGTAGATTTGATTGTTTTAAATATATATTGAAAAAAAAAAAATAAATACTATAATTAAATATTTTCTTTGGTTTCGTTAACATTTGACACAGTTTTACAATTAAGAAAAAAAAGCTAAAAAAAAGTAGTTATAGTAGTTGTTGTATTTGTACTTGTGATTGATTGATTATAGATATTTATAGTAAATGTTGTTTTTATTTCATATTTTTAGATTTTACTCTTCATTATTCAAATATTCTTATTTTTTTTTTTTTTTTTTTGTTGTTGTTATAGTAGAGATAAGAAAATTAATTGAATTTAAAAATAAAAACAAAAATAAAAAGAAAACCAAATTCAAATTAAAACAAGAAAAAAAAAGTATGAAATAAATGCAATTTTTTTAAAAATTGTTTTCAGCATTCAGTACATTCACTAGCAGCATATTTTTCTTTTTTTTTATTTAAAAGTATTATTAAATTGATTTAAATTTGTTATTTGATTGATTGATTTTGATATTTTGTATTTGAATAATTTTTCTTTTGTAAAATTTATTATGTTTTTGGCAAAAAAAAAAAAAATCATCAGGATAATGATATTTATTATTGAATTAAAATGAGTTTATATGGATATGTGTAGGTAGTATATTTATATATATATATATATATATGTATATTTATGTGTGTATTTATGTATTAGTATGCGTAAAATAGGGTGTATGTATATGAGAAAATATGGGTGATTAAAAATATTTTAAATAATGAAGAAATAATGTGATTGGCTTATAATAAGAATAAAAATGTAAAAAAACAAATTTAAATTTAAAGATAAAAATTGAAAAAGAAAATCAAATGTTTAGAAAATTAACAATGAGAAATTTTATATATGTGTATAGTATAAGCGAGGGCTGATTTTAATTATTTATTATTCTATTTATTGGTTTTGGTTCAAGTTCTCTTCTGAAAACTTTTTTCATCGGTTTTAAAATTCAATTCTTTACTTCGCACCGCGGACATTCAAAAATTATTTTTCTTTTGTTAAGTTTTGTTTTCTTGCGTGAGATGTCAGTCCAGTGTTAAAAAATTCAGTAGTTTTTCATAACAAAAATACCGCAGTACCCTAGCGACGCTTTCAGTACTTTTTTATTATTACGTCTTGCGGTTTTTTCAATTATTAATACATTAGCAATGTAATGTGAAAGGTAGAATTCGTCTTTAGCCCCGGTTAGCCAAACGTCCACGGAACATACGTTCGTTTTTAGAATACGATAAATAATGAGAACGCTGTCCGAATCGTAATGGGATTTCGGTAAGCATCATCACGTCTCATCGACGTTTGACTACATGGAATTTTTACATTTTATTACGTTCAGAATCAGCAGTTTTTGTTTTATATGTGAGGAACACGTATAAGTCGTTAGTTTTCCTATTCTGTACCATACTGGTATTAAATATAAATAAATAAATAGTTGAACAAATAGCTTGCTGGCTTACTAGATGTGAGCCCGCGGTTCATACTCCATGTCAGACATCTCTATCATAACGAAAAATGAAAAAATATTCCTTCGAAGACCTCATTCTGTCAAAAATTCCGAGGGTAAATAAAATTGAAGAAGTTTCTCAAAAATCTATCATGCGAAGTAGACTTTAAACTGATGGTCCCGCCACTCATGTATAAAATTCACTTACACAAGATAAGTGGTGTGAGAAGATGGGTCATAATCCTGTTTGGAGGTATGTAAGTATTTTTTTTACAAAAGTACCATTTGATGCGAAAAAGTACTCTTTCAATTTCAATTTTTCAACACTGTGTCAGTCACTTTCCTCAAACTCTATAAAAATTGCGCGCGGGATTAAAAAAAGTCCAGGATGTTACAGTCATAGAACTCAATATCATTAAAGTGATTCTACATACTGTAATAATATCAAGGAAAAGATTCCATAAGAAAATTGAGTGAGTACTCTAGTTGGTAGTGTACTTATTAGACGTGACACCTTGGTTCAAACGCCAGGTCAAAATGAAAATATGAGAAAATATTTCTTTAGCGATTTCCCTTCAAAAATTTGTTGTTCCGAATCGACCCTTAACTGCAAGTAGGTCCCATCACCCATGTAATCAATTAATCCAGACTAAAGGGTTGTAGTGACCAATTATGTATGATTCTTTTCAATAAGGTGTACCAATTGACAAAAAGTCTAATACTTGTCCATAAGGTAATTTAACCTCTGGTCCGAATATGAAATATTACACAAAGAACTTTCCGCCTCCATTTGAGATGGCAAAATAGTCATCCAGCTAATGCTTATGAAATTGGTTTAGGTTTGATTGTACGAGTTGTATGTAAATTTTATGGGCCCTCTACTCTAAATCAATCCTTGAGAAGAACAATTTCTCCACGCTAATAATACTGGTTCGTCAGAGACCTATGTCGGAGGTAAAAAAAAATAATTAAATTAAATTTTTTTGAAGTAACACCTTTTCAAAAGAATTTTCTTTCTTTATCAACTACATTCGTATAACAATTTTAAGATTTTTTTACACTCGTGTGTTCATACTAACGAAAGTTATTTAACGCCTAACTACAAGAATTGAGCAGGTAACTAATGGGATTATATGATTAGATTATAGATTAGATCCATCACATTATATGACCAACACATTAACAGAAATTGTTTGGACAATTAATCGTATGTCTGAGCGTAAGGAATTTTTTTGCACTGGCATTTGATGCGAACCAAAAGGTTACATAGGATCGTAATTGCATACCGATAGTGATAGAATTGGTCTATAGCATTCATGCACCTACATGAATATGGCCACAATGAATCCTAATTTTGTAAAATAATGTCTTTTGTGCGTAGATCTTTCCAAATATTATTCATTTTTCAAGCCTTGCGATTGCTATCAGCCCTCGAATTAAAGAATGGAAAAGTTAACGGATTTATCAAATAAAAAACCATTTGTATTAAAAAAAAATAAATAATAAAGAAATGATTAAAAAAAATTTAAGTAATAATTGAAAGAAAGTTGAGAAGGTCCTTGCTTTTCACTTTTATTTTTTTTAACATTTTCGAAACGTAAAAGAAAATGTTTTTCAACAATTCATGTTGATTTTCGTTTTTTTTTTAATACAGTTATTCATTTCATAATGAGTTTATTTTTTTCATAGGGTTCATAATGAAATAATAATAATAATAATAGACTTGAACAAATTAAGGGACTTTTCAAATTAAAAATAAATTCAAATATAATTATTATCATTGATACCACGAATTATCTTTTATACAAAGTTAATATAAAATTTCAACAAAATAATAAATAAATAAAAACAATAAAAAGTGAAAGGAAAAATAAATCATCTTCCCATTTAAGACAAATACGAACGTTCAATTTGATAAAAAAAAATTTTTAAATAATTTCAGATAAATTGTAGGAGTTTTCTTTTTCCAATATTTATAAAAGAAATGATAAAAATGCTTTATTCTTTTCTTATTTAAAGAAAAAAATAAAAGCATTAATTAAGCATTATAGGAGTGGGAAACATAATCCTTACTTCCTTTGCCACATTACTAACTGGGTGTATTAGGAAAAGTTGTAGGAATATAGGAGGTCCAGGAAAATAATAACCTTTTAAATCATTTAAATAGCTTACCTTGCTGTTGGCAAATAACAAACCAACACCTTCAAGGCACACTTGCAAGAGACCACCTTCACCTGTATTCATGTCTTGCACTGGAAATTCACCACCCAATTCAGGCACATTTGTGGGCGTACCACCACGTTCCATTGCTTCTTTTATGCAATTATACAACTCTTTGCACTGAAAATACGCAACGATTTTAATATTTATTTTTTAAATACAAAAAAAAAAAACTTCTTCCATATATTTACCTTTCTCGTATAATATTTGTGCAATTGAGTTTGACCACCATTACGCCGCCATAAACATAATAATTTTGTTTTTGGCGAATAGGTCATGTTGACCAAACGTTCATACCACCATCGTTCCACAATAGTGCCGTCCACAGAACGCAAGACCAGACCATCATCTCGTACTTCCATAAAACGTAAAGGACCAGAGGCATCAACACCCTGGTGTACGGTGAAACTTTGACGATGCAAAAGTCTCGAACCGAGTGGTTTTAAATCAATATCATTGCCATTCTAAGTGAATTAAAATACAATTTTTAAATGTTACTTAAAATTGTTGTTTTGTTTATGTTATTTTAAAACATACCAAATTATTAATTTGATCCACAACATTGTGTACTTCTTGAGCATATACCAGACCAATATGGGATTTACCCAATAATCTACGAATTTTCCGGCGTATCTCTTCTTTATTGACATTCAACATTACCAATATTGCTGTCAAATTGTACAGCATCGTCGAAAGCAAACGATCCTCATCGTGTTCTAAACGTTTGCGTTCTGATTCACTGAGAGATTTATAACGTTCCATCATCTCAATAGGACCCTGAAATACAAGAGAAAAAAAAGAGAGAGGGGCAAACGTATTATTAATTTATTATTTAACGACCTAATGTAAACGTAACTATTGTAAACTTACCTGATCCATGCCAATCATGTCTCGTTCTTGACTGACAGCATCCAGAAAGGCATCTTCCCAGAATTGCATTTGATTCCAAAGATTCGAGCGATCCTTGCCCAATAAACCTTCGAACAAATAAACACGAGGACTATCGGGCGAAGGCGATGAAGAGGTATTTATTAGATGACCACCCGTATAGCGAAAACCAGCGCTTAGAGTAGATTTTCCCGACCACATATTGCCCGAACTGCGTTTCGAATCTTTGGAGGTTGTAGTCTAAAATTAGGCAGGAAATATTTTTTAAAAAAATTTTCAAATTCTAGCAAATATTATTACGATCTATTAAGTAAATCAACATTTTGTTTTCATTATAAAAGCGGGGAAGAAAATTTTAAAAAATTTCTTTTAACATTTTAAAAACGTTTACATCCTTAAAAACATTTAACGGTTTTTTTTTGTTTCATTTTTTGTTGTTTGTTTTGGATGGGTTACGTTACAAGTATATATAGAGCGTAAATCATTTGAAATGAATGAGTGTGAATGAATTGCCTGTTTTTGGCTTCATAACGGTATTTGTTTTTGTTATTTTACTTACATTTTCGTATTCAGTATCGGAAACAGTAGAACGACAACTGGATGGCATACGAACATTCAAACTACCAACGGGTAGCAGATCGCTAACAACCGATAGTGCACCCGTAGAACCGGCAGCCTACGAATTTAAGTAGGGGTAGTTGTAATAGTAAAAATAGTAGCAGAAGTAGTAGTAGTAGTAGTAGGATTGTAGAAAAGTAGTATAGGATTATGCAAAAACAATTTCACTACGTTCTCTGTTATTAATTAATTATTTAAAGATTAAAATGTTTTCTTAACACGTAATACAACATGTAAAATTTCTATTTCTATTGATTTCTCTATTGAGTATTAAAAGCGTTTCGATTATTTATTTTTTCTTTTTTCTTTTTTTTTTTTTTGCTATTAAATAAGGCAATCATTATTACTAAACAACATAAAACAAATACAAGCTATAATCACACATTTAACTAAAATTCATTTATTTTTAATTAAATTTGTCATCTAAATTACGTTTAAATATTCAAATGATGAGAGGGGAATTGCAAACATTTTATACACAGATTGATGAGGATTATCATGGGTTTTAGATAAAGGCTGTATGATTTCCGTGACATAACGTGACGTTGTACATCTAATTATTCTTGAATAATGATAAATGGAGGCGTTTCGGGTAGAGGTTTTTTATATGTACATATTGATTTTAACACAAAATATTATTTTTGGATTTTTATGGCATGATGGGAGAATAACATCAAAATATTATTGTGCACAGTGGTTTGTTTTAGAAATAATTGAAGGTGTTTAGAGTAGAAATTTGTAAATATTTTATAAGAATATTTCGATATACAATCTTGTTTGTAATAACAAGAATCCATAATTTTAAAGGATTACAAGATAAATATTGAGTGATCAATTAAGTTCGATACAAATTGTCGATAGACGGCTTTAAAATAGAAAATCTCTGGTAGTATTGCCTGCATCAGGCAACTCCTATAGATTCTAAAAGCTTGAAAGACCTTATTAAATTCACATGATTCTGTGAAGTTGCCGTAGACTAGTTGGTAGTGAGGCCACGGTTCAAACCCCGGGTCAGAGATCTCTAACAAAACGAAATAAGAAGAAATATTTATTCGGCGACTTCCTCTCGGCAGATTTCTGGCAATTGCCATGAAAAGTTTCTTAAAAAATCTGTCGTTCAAAGTAGACTTTAAACTGTAGGTCCCGCCACTCATGTATAAAATTAACGCACACAACATAAGTGGTGTAAGAAGCTAGGTCGTAATCCTGACTGAAGGGTAGTAATGGCCAATTATGTGTGTATTATTCTGTGAAAGGTTATCCATAGAGTGATATTATGCAATATTATAGTCAGATGTTTCTCTTTTATTATAGAAAAGACAAGAATGAGCCGCATGAATAGAATAGATTTGCCCATTTTGAGTTAAACAATTTCAGTGATATAGAAATGGCCCATTCTGGTCATCATATCATTAAAAAAGTCGATGAAATCTTAAAAAAAATTGAGAAAAACCAGCGGCTCAAGTAGTTTAAAGATTTCAAGAAACTTGGATGTAAAAAGAAATTCATTATTTAAATGCAATTAAATTCCATTCACGAATCTCTACTAAAACGAAATATAATATAATCTTTTTCGAAGTGAACGATTATGAGCAATGAGAATCGTATCGGGTACTTGGAAAAGTGATGCTTTACAGGCGGCTACAAAGTCAGAATAAGTTAAGCTGTGTATCTAGCAGCATTGAAATGGAATTGATCATCATTGTGAAGATAAATTCTAGTTTAAATATTAAAAACGCAAATTTTCACTTTTAGCAGTGCCACTTTTTGGCTTTTACTTTGCAATTATTGCAGACTATTGACATAAACTTAGAGAGTATGTTACATATATATTCACAAAATATTCTCCAGGTAAATACATTTGCATTTTCGTGCTTTGCTTTAACATTTATTTGAACACTACTTCACAATTTTATTCACTAAAACCACTGTGCAATTGTTATGTATAGGAATATGCATATGCTTTTTGATTATTTGTATTCTAATGATATATTGGGATAAAGCTTCAACACATTACAAAAGCCATTTAATTTTAATTTTTTTGTATTTCTTCTAACAAATCCATAAATACTTACATCTGAATCGAAGGAAGTCAATTTGCTCAATAAAGCCGTTCTCTTTTGAGCCAACATATCCTTAAACATTTCAGTTGTCGATTGGCCATCTTGACTATCGGCTGTCGATAAGCGACGTGAGGGACCCGCATTGCCAGCAACTTGTGTGGGTCCAGATCGATCGGTATGTGTTGAACTTTTACGGGATTCTTGCGGTGATGCCCATTCACTGCCTAGACCCGAATGTGAACCGTTCGGACTGGAAGGTGAGCGTAAATTTTCCCGACTACCCATTGGGCTGGTAGCATGACTAGACAGTAGACTGGAGGACATGTCGCTAGCATCGTTGATTTCTTTGCTCCAGTAATGTGTGTGCGCAATTTCCATCATTTGAAAGACAGAGGCAGTGCCTCCCAAACCAAAGTTCGAATAGGTAACTTCTAGACCCGATGTAATGGCTTGTAAACACTTAAGCATGCCTTTCCAAATCGGCTTGCTAACACACTGAAATTATATTGAAAAGTTAAGATCTAAAGATTATTATTAAGCTGAATCAACAAAGTCTTACCATATCGTCTATATGATCATCGGGAGCAATTTTCTTATCCAAAGTTCTATTCAATTTGCTTAAGACCAATGTACGATAGGATTCGTCTTCCATGAGCTTTTTGAAACGATTCATTTTCAACCAGCCTATGCCCTCACCGGCCAACACCTGGTTGGTCATGTCCTTGAGAAAAGCCTGGTTTTCAGCATTACTATGAGATCTTTCCTGGTTTTGTTGGCGTGTTATTTCCTCTTGCGTTTTATGGGGTCCAGCATGTTTTATGAGAGGAGTACGTTCTACCAAGCCTTTACGTCCCGGGAATGGATCAAAACCCAGACCAGATTTTGATTTGGGACCCATTGTTTGTTGTGGCGATGGCTGCGGTTGTTTTGGTTGATTTTCTTAAAATATGAAGAAATTATTTCTTCTATTTTTCTTGTACTAAAAATTATCAAGCACTTACTCTTGCCAAACATTCCCGAAAACATGGTTGAAGTTGAGGAAGCTAAACCATTGAAATCAGTACCGATATTTGAAAAAAAGTTGCCTGTACCCTGATTACTGTTTTGTATTTGCCTTTGCGTGGCCAATTGATTGTTGGCCCCGGGACTATGTTGTTCAGCTCGCTCATCTAGTTTTATGAGACCTTTTTTGGTAGCCTCTTCCTTGGCCTTTTTGGTAATATCACCCAAAGTAGACTTGCCCACATAACTCAAGTCTTCAAATGTATTCTTACTAACGCCAGCTGCTTGTTTAGAGACTTCTAAGGCCTGCTTGGAAGCCTCTCCAGCTGCTTTCTTGGCATGCAAAGTAAGCTAAGAAGGAATATTATCGAACGTAAATTTATAATAGGTCATAAGGCTGCTTATAAAAAAAATTAAATTCTAATAAATTTACTTGTAAAAATAATCAACTACAGAGTGCTCTACGAACTAAATAACAATATAAACGAAAATAAAATATTTTAAAATAAATTAATTCTACATTATTTAACAGGGACGTTTAAATTTTAAGTATTGGCAACATTTCTTATGGAATGATTTAACATTAGATTTCTAACGATTTCACACACAGAGTTATTCATCTGAAATGGAGACACAATATTCTTTACATACAGCCTTATGCATCTATCTGATGACTATCTTTACATATGATTTTTTCTACTATAAATTGTTATTTGATAGAAATTGCTTAACCTGTGTTCCAGCAACGTCCTGAACTTTGTTGTCCACAACATGCTTAAAAAAGAAGAAATTATCATTAAAATATTTCAAATCTTTGTTCAGAATTGATTGATTGGCAAAACTGCTACAAACTATTTTAGATTTTACTGAGACTGAAGTCTATTGTTTTCCCATATACGCATGATTTATGATGAACTGCTTGGACTAAATCGCAATTGCTGTGACGTGGTAGAAATTCTACTTCCTTAAAATGCTTATGAAATTGGACGAATCGTTTACAATTTATGGAATAAATTTGATCTTAAAATCGCCGTGGTCTAATAGGTAGTGTGCTAGCTTATTAGACGTTATGCCAGGGTTCGATTCCCAGGCCAGACATCAAAATAAAAAAAAAAATACAAAAAGCATTTATTCGGTGATTTCTTCTCTTTCTCTTCTTGAAAAGTTTCTCAAAAATCTGTCGTTTGGAGCCGACTTTACACACAAAAGTGGTGTGAGAAACTACGGGCTTCTTGGGTACGATTGCTGTAGACTGTCTAATGGTGAAGGTATAGCACATTTTATAGTCACCAGCAGCAACTCGTTTCCTTACCGTTCGCATCTTTCCTCTTTCCACCTTTCCTAAACCTGTACAATGCACTGCATCAGTAGGGGCCATCCCTTGAGTGCTGGTTTTATAAAAAAAAAATCAAAGTTATTTCAGAATCCTTGTTTCCATGACTATCCAGCTCACTAAGTCTGTTTTCCTACCATTCTATTTATTTTTTATCCGATTTTCTCGATTTATGGAGGCTATATTTGGATTAAAAAACTTGATCTTTTAAATTGATTATCTTTGATAAGGAATAAGGAAAAATTGCCAACATTTCGAATAAAAACTGTTTGCAAAAGTAAACTGTAAAGCCTAATGTGTTGGGTCAACGAAAATTTCAAGTTGTCACTTTTGAACGAAGTGAGTGCATAGTATGGTGCTATTGGATTAAGGATTCCAAACTATTTTCCGTTACTGTTGATAACCTTAGTGACCCGCTGACCAAATCCCTCAATTGAGCAAAAAAAGTGCAAGTCATAGACAAAAAATACAAGCCTTGGTGCAAACAATTGCAAGTAATGACTTAACCAAAAAAGGTATCGACCAAAAACTGCAAGTCATTGAACAAAAATTTTAAGTCAGCTTTAGAAAAATACGACATTTTGTTGTCTCTATATACTAGAGGTGTGTACAAGATATATAAAATTGCATATTTCTCAAGGCCGAATATTGATTGTAGCTTCAAATATAAATAAGTGTGTAGGAAAGATAGAGTACAAAAAAAAACTGCACTCGTAAACCATTGTACAACGGTATAAATGAGATTTGTGTGAAGAGTGCAACAAAAATATTGTACTCTTCATAGAGTCAGAACATGCATTTCTTTTTTGCTCTCGGCAACCGAACATCTTCGTCGATGCCAGCATTGCCACTAAATTTTTTAAACTTTTTATTTCTGGGGAAAAACATTTTTTACACTACTACTTTTTTTACACTATTGATATTCATCTGGCAATACTGAAAATGTAGCTTCAGTAGTAAAACACAAGGCATAGTTCCGTTACTTCACAGGTAAACGAGTGCTGTTGTATACATTGAATAAATGTGAAATACACATTTCAGTGCACTCGTAAAAACAAGATCAACAGAAAAGAGTACACTACAGTATTGCATTCGGTGAAGAGTAACCTAGCAGAATGTCTATGCACACCTCTACTATATACATATATTAACTCAATGAGAATTTTTTAAATATTTAAATTCATTCCCCCACAATTTCTTTTTTATCCATATTTACATAGTGTACTTTTTTATTGTTCGTATGAGAAAAACAATTAGCTTCGTCGCCTATATCTCTCGTCCCAAAAACTGTTTTGTTATCGCTGATACCATGGCTATGCATATTCCCCACAATTCCACTTTTTATTCGATTTTTACCGATTTATGTAGACCATAATTTATTTTACTCATTTGAAGAAAACAATTGTCTCCATTTGCTATATTTCGGGTCCCAAGAATTACACGACCGTAACCAAAAATCCTTGAAACCAATCAACTAGGTTTGAAGACTCCTTTTTTAAATTTTATCGAATTTTAACTGATTTATGGAGGCCATATTTGGCTAAAAATGCATAATTTTTTTCTACTCTAGCGACTGCGTTAATAGAGTGTTAGCAGGTTACTTTTTTGTCTAATATTTTTAATACGAAAAAAAAAGATGAAAATTTTAAAATTTAATTGCAATACCCGATATATTTATAGGTGAAATCGAATAACCAAATATTATTTGCCTAAAAAGCTTTGCAATAGATAGGATATCCCAAATCTTAAAAAAAGAAATCAAAATCTACGAAGTATATGAATTAAATGCATTTTTGAAATGAAAGGAGAATTTAATAAAAAAAAAGCCAATACAAAAGCAAGTTAAAACTGCGCCAATTATCTTATTGTTATTGATTTTTAAATACAAAAAAAAATGGTGATTATTTAAGTGAACAGATTCAGATTCGATAAAACCCCTGGTCTTAAATTTGGCTTCAACATATGGAGGGTGTTCAAGAAATCAGCGTGAAGTTTACAAACCTTTTCAAATGTATGACGCATTTTGTCGTCAATATCTTCATCCAACGAATGCTAAGAAATTTTATTTTTTTTTTTAAGAATTTCAGATATTTTGCAATTCAAAATTGCAACCAAAAACCAATTAATGTTTTTTGTTTTTGTTGTTAACGTTTAAATTTAGGTTTTTTTTTTTAAGTTAAAAAAATAATTTTAAGAACATAAAAACATCGACACAACATTGATTAAGTTTTCGTTCCTTGCCTCTCAAACAAAATGGCATTAAGACTCACCTTATCCATATGGGCCAATATTCCTTCTTGGCTACTTTGTCTTGTTGTTTCCCTTACTAAATCCTTGGCATGTGAAGCAATATTTTCAAACAAAGAGGATTGTGAAGACTGCCGTCCCGGACTGCTGGAACTAGAACCCGAACTGCCGGTGCGTGCTAAAATATTGGTGACACTGGGCTGCTTAACAGGGGTAATAGGGGGCTTTAAAATTCAAGAAAAAGAAAAGAGGTTAATACATCCATAATGCCTAATAGTTCGTACATAAACATTACCGGTATTTTCTTTTCGGAAACAGGCTTAGTTTCATGTGTTCTCTGATGTAATTGTGGTGCTTTAATTGTTATATTCGAATTGCTCTCAGATTCCTGTTCCAAACTGGCCGCCTTAATGGTGGCATCTAATCTTTGGGCCACTGGTGCTGCCAATTCGAAGGGTTTGGAAGGAAAATCAAATTCCGAATCGCGATTAAAACTAGGCGACGATAAATCCGAACGACTTGAAGACGCCGATGATATGGGCGATTCCGGGCGATCATCTTCATCCTCTTTGGAAGACATTTGCTCCACCATACCCTCGGGATATTGCAATTTGCTGGGAGGATGATAAACCAGAGCTGGATCTAAATTAGAAGACAATGTCTGAGGAACATTATGTTGACGATTATGAGAGCCGAATACATCGTGTAGACTGGGTGATAGATCGGATGAAACCATTTCAGATACGAAATCACTCAGGGAGGAATATGAAGAACTTGAGCTATCTTTGCCTTCCGAATCGGAACCACTTTCGTCAGTGGCCGTACATTCTAGCTGTTTTAGGGAACGTAATGCACCATTTAAGGAACTGCCATCATCCCAAACGGAAAATCTGATTGGTGTTAGGCTATGAGCAAACCATTTGGGCTTATCGCCCACCTGCAAGGGATCCATAACGCCCGTTTGAACACGCAAGAAGGCGACATTTGTAGGCGTTAACGACCATTCGGCTAAAAATTCTACAGCCTGAGTTTTGGCAAATTGATTGAGGAACGTTGAGGCACGAGGTCGTGAACGTAAAAAGCTATTGATTTGAAAGGCCACTACAGGCCGAGGATATAAACGCAGAGTACGTGTATGTTCGGCAAAATTGGCTAACGTATTTTGAGAGTTGAAGAAGCGTACCTAAAAACAAAATAAATCATGAATAATTTTACAACGAAAATGTTTTCACTTAAATCTAAATACCATGGCTACTCTGGTGGCCACATCTACAGAGTCCACATCGGTGCCATAAATGAAGGGATTCAGAGCAGGCGAATTCATAGGACTGGGCTGTCTAGACATGGCTCCCTGTGTTGAAACTGAATTCCTTTGGCTGGTATAGGCTGACTGGTTTGGCGATTGCAAAGGCAAGCGGGCTTGTGAAACCCTGAAAATGGCAATTAAAAAATAACACAATAAAATCGCCTTTAGAATGGACTTACCCCAATAGAGTTGGCTCCGTTAAGCTATCCCTAACAGAAGGCATTAACTGTTGGTTCGATATGGCTTGATTGGAAGCAGTCATCGAACTTAATGCCTAAACCAGGTTAAAAGACAATACGAATTAGTAAAATTACAAAAGGAAATAAAAAAAATTGCATTTTTTTTTTTTTTTTTGAAAATATATTTTCAACTGAACAAAAAATAAAATTTTTTCTTTTGTTTTGTTCTAGTGAATGATTTTAATGATACAACAAAAAGGATAATTTTTTATTCTTTTTTTTTCATTTTCTTTGGGTTTTATGAACAAAATGTAATGATAACAGTCTTCGTTATGTTATGATGAATGATTTCGATTGTTTTGCAAACGATTTCTTTTAGGAGTTGATTTTCTTGTAGACTCAATGACTGTTATAAGTACAATTGTAGTGCCATTAGAAAATAAAATTACAAAAGCTTAGTTAGAATAAAAAAGTCAAATAAAATGCATCAAAAAACATGCAATAGGGTAGAGTAGTTTTAGTATTATAATACAATAGGAATTTTAACAAAAACACGTTTTTCTACTTAAGGAAAAAAATGAAAAAATATTTAAAAGTGAATAAAATCAAAATATGATGCGTAATTGACTAGATTGACTAGAAAGAAAGCCCTACTTTCATTTTAGATATTCTCTGTTCTATTGAATAGGAAATCATTAATGAATATTTAAAACAAGTCTCTTTGAGTTATTGAATGCAATAATTATGCTGGAATGCCTAAAAGTTTGTATAGCGTACAGTTTCTTATATGTTCCCAAATGGCCACTGATCTTCCAGAGAATTTTCAATCAAAAAATTGATATTTTGAAATGTAACCAAAAGTTGGCAGCTCTAAACCGTGATTTTACAATAGGGTGATTAAGTTTAAACAAATTTGGGACTTTTCACATGAAACTCATCACCTCCATGTGATGGCTTAGTTTACGAAAAATCTATCGAAAACATGAACGCCGTCTGCAAAAATTAGTTTACGTTTCTGAGCATTCACTCACTGTATTTTCAAAAAATTTTATTTTTTGTAAGCAATTTTGTAGAAGCCAAATAAACAATTTATAATCTTTTTGAATAGCAAATTATAAGCTTATTAAAGTTATTAATTATTGAGACACATATTGTGACCTTCAAAATAAATTGTACACCCGTATTGACCCTAATTTAGTTTCAGGCTTTTTTGGAAGACTTTTTTTATTGAATAATATTTTAAAAGATTAAAATTTTGACTAAATTAAAATCAATGCTGGTATACATTTTAATATTATTTTTTTTTGTTGTTTTTGTTTTAAAAATTTAATTTAAATGCTTAAAAAAGTATTTAATAAAGGATGAACTATGAAAGGAAAAATTACATGCACTAGTAAGAAAGAGAAAAGCTATAAATCAAACTACAAAGAGAGGAAGAGAGAGAGAGAGAGAGATAGAGCGAAAGAGTATAAAATAAAATATTTACACCAAGTCCAGCTTCATCCATAAGTAGCATAGCCTGTGTGAGTTTTATTTTTTTTTTTTTTTTGAAATATTAATGATCAACGAGCAGTTTTTTATGTTAAAATATTTTCAAATTAAAAGAAAATTTTTTTGTTAGATAATGGCGATGTTTGTTTTATAAGAGTTTTATATTGTTCCAGTCGAATCAGTTAAATGTTCATGAAAATCATACAAAAATCACGTTTTAGTAGAAAATTGAAAGAAAAAGAGAAAAATTGAAAATTATAAAGAAAAAATCTAAAATCATGTGCTTAATATTGTATTCAAAATGATACTGTACAGAATAATTAATATTTTTTTTTAATTTTTTTTAAATTTAGTTTTTATTTTTCTTTTGTTTTTCGTAATGATCATGAGGAATGAACATTTTGTTTTTTTTTTTGTCAAATTAAAATCATAGACAAGATTAGTAAGATTACATTGAAAGCTTTCGTTCGATGTATGTTTTGACAGATTTGTCAGAAACAGTTAGTTAAAGAGAGAACATTTATGTTTGAAATTTACAGCTGAAGTGTTCCGGGTTAATATTATTTTTTTTTTTTTAATTTACTTGAATTAAAAATTATGCCGATTTAAAATAATTAGAAAAATTTTATCCTAAGCTTAATGGCTTTTTACCTGCTTTAAATGATTTTTTAGAACAGTACCCTCTGGCTCTGGTAGGGGCGGTATTTCTTCATAACCCCCAGTGGGCGGAGTCAACTTGGTAGAATCCAAATCTACCACCCAAATGTCATCTGGTAACCTTTTAGATATATTTTCAGTATTTTTTTTTTGTATTTGATAACTTTTAATGCAAACTTTAACCACAACTTACCGGAAATTCTTTTTATACATCAGAAATGTGGCCGGTACACCGATAACAAATGGAGTGGGGGCCAACAGTAATTGCTCGGCACAACTCAAACATGTCGGCAGTAGCGGTATCACTGGGAACATATATTCCAAAGGATATAACATTGTGACAAACGCCATTACCGACATGGAGAGTGCATTATAGTCGCGAGATTGAAACAACACCTTATTCTCCAACATAATCAGCGTCCAAACCTTCAGACAAGTTTCCACGCCCAACAATTCCAATGGCAAATGTAAAGGAAAGTCCACCAGGGAAAAACGTGTATGATCGGGTAAGGCGAACAATAAAGGTTCGTGCACTGTGGGAGAAAGTACCTCTACCTGAAATGAAGCAATTTCCTTAATTATTATCTTTCCTTTCTATTATTGCTTTAATCTATGCAAATCACCTCAACTCTCGTTGATCCCGGCACTGGTACCGGTGTTGACAGCAATCTCAATATCCAGGTTTCAATTTCCTTAACATCGTGCAAAACAATTGACGAAGTTGTTTCACTGGCATGACCTGTTAAAACCGTCCACACATTGTCGCGTGTAGTTTTTTGCGAGGCTCCCACGCGTTTAGGTGAAGAGGACTCATTGCAGGCATCGATCAACTTTTTCAAAATAAATAAACACTCGCGAAAGGTGGTAAAGAAAGGATGATGCGATATGATGCACAGTGAAGTCAACGACTGATTTCGTAATTTTGTACGTTTCCTAGAAGCTCTCGGCGAGGGAGAATGACTGCCGCCTGATTCAGAATCAGCGGACGGTGCCATTAAACCCAATTTCGGCACTTGTTGCATATTATGGCCCAAATGTGACATTTGATGCTGAGTATCCGAATCACGTCTTGAGGTCATTTCACGATCTGAATCACTGGGTGCGACGTTACTTCTGTAGTCGCTAGAAGAAGTTAGAAGGCCGTAACTATTAAGAGAATTATATTAATTGTACTTTAAAAAGCTTTTTGTCGCAACAACGCAAAAGTAAATCAATAAAAACGGAAAAAGCAAAAAAAAAAAGGCATGCAACTAAGAAGCTTAGCACTAAAACTAATCTCTACTTGCCTACTAAATGCTGAATCCGAACTTCGTTCCATACTCTTACGCCATGATTCGCGACGAAATGCTGAACTACGCCTGCCTCGTGCACTTTGTGCCATGGGTGTTGTACTGTGGGTTTGTGGTTTCTCTGCGTTCGGTGTGTGCTTCTCGACCGGCCTATAAAAGTTGACACAGATGCCATAACGTGTCTTACCTGAATCCTTATCGGTTAAGGCAAACACAAACGATGTCATATCCCTGATGGCCGAACCTGTTCGCCGTGGGCCAACACTTGTACAACCTTCGGGTTGGCAAAAATATACCATGTCAAGAGGAAGAGGAAAGTCGGCATGATCAGAAGGTGGGTAACGCCTTAAGAGTTCGGGAATCTGTAAGCAAGAGAAAAAAATAAAAATAAAAATGAGTAATTCTTTACAGAATAACATTCGGAATCTATTAAAAGAGTCACATTTCTGCTTGTCTTATTTTAGGGAATTTTTTTTGTACTTAATCACCTTTAAATAACCTTTCTATTCAACACACAAAAATGTATTCTTTTGAAATCATTTAGGGTATATCACTCTACTTGGAAATTCTTTTTAACTTTTTTTCTTTAAATTCTTAAACTTACTTGTACTGGTGGTGTCTTATTGCCTGGTAAACCCTTGTGGACAGGTGGTGTTGTTCGGGCACCCACAATTGCCAAATAGTCGACGAGACGTGGACACAATGAAAGTTTCTGTTGTTCGGCCATTATTGATGATGAAAATAATTTTGGAAATTTATTACTGTTGTCCTGTTTTTCTGTTGGATGGTGGCCCTCTTTATCTTGGGTGTTTTGCTTTTGTTTTTGTTTTTCTTTTTCTATTGCGATTGTCCTGATTTTAAAATATTTCTTATAGAGAAAAACTTCTATTGTTGTCGTTGTTGTTGCTCAAAGTCTCAACATGACTTTTCAATTCATTGTAATTTTCCAGAATAATGGATTTATGCTAGAAAGAGACAACAAAAAAGAATAGAAAGGAAATTAAAGAATTTTAAATAAAGTCCATAAGTTTCTTTAAAGTCTTCCATGTGCCTTGTAATGCCTCTAAGGGCTTCGAATTGGCGTCGTATACATTAAACAAGAATAGCATTGAGGAGAGTATGATCAGGGTTACAATTGGCTCCTTGGGGCATTAATTAAATGATTAAATATTGTGTTCACTTAAACGGGTATGTTATTGAAATAACTCTTACTCTTTCTCTTTCTCTCTCTCTTTTTCTCTTTCTGAGAACATATTGACTTTCTATTACCCGCACTCACAGTATGCTACTACAGTGTGTTACTTCACAGTGATGGGTTATTTTGTTAATCACCATTAAGGAAAATTTCATGTAATTGTAGCTGGAAGCCTAATAGAAAACATGTGAGTGTTTACGTATTGAAAATTACATTTTTCGCTTACCTTTTTCAAAGTAAATTTTCTTTTTTTTTGTTTAATTTTAAAATTTCCATCTGGCTTAACAATAGGGTCACCATTGAATTGCTTATTTAAGTGAGCATTTGACTACGTCAGGTGGAAATTTTTTTTATTTTTTTTTTTTGCAACTCCACACACTAGAGATTTCTATTTATTTTAGAATTGCCATTAGACAATGCGGGATTTCCGCAATGCATGTAATCCCTATTAACCTGTTTCTTTTGTTAAGCATTTAAGGGTAATATTATCATTAAACTGCCAAAGAATGTAAAACTTAAGGTCACTTACTTACGTACGATGAAGGTAAAGGACTTGTAAGTTACATTACGTAAGTTTTACCTTCAAATGAAATGAAATTTTATACCACATGTTGAATGCGGGAATGAGGATTGATAATTAATAACCTTAATTAGATTGTTGTAAAACTAATTCGTAATGGGATGGATGTTTTTGTTAAATTGAATCAATTAGTAGAAGCAAATAAATTACCACATCAGTAAGTAGGGGGGACTAGAGTCGATTAATTATTGATGCAGATATTTGTTGTAAACATTCCCTTTAGTGAGTTATAAGAAATTTAATCTAATAGATTTGGATCAAATGTTCGGTTCAGGACATAAAGACATTAGTGACTATTTGTTCCGGCCTATATTTATTCGAATGGGCACGTACTAAACCGTATTTTACTATTGTATGGGATTTTTTTTTAAATATAGACTTCGCGTATCCTTTACACATGGTTTATTAATTTCATAATTTATATGGTATTTTGGAAAGTTTAGATGAAAATAATGATTTGAAGTCTTTACTCCTTGAAGATTATTGACATGCTAAAAAATACCCTAAAAAATCATTGCAATTCAGTAATTTCAAATGATTCTTCTAAAATCAAGGAAATGTAGTGTCAAGGAGAATGAAGTCGAGAAATCTTTAAAGGTAACTTAGAATAGCGACAAACTAAATATTAAGGTATTTGGGATTGGCTGAATTTTTACGTCTATTACAGGAGAAATTTAATACGCGATTAGCCAAGAGCAATGCTGCAAATTTGATTAAAAATATGGCACTAGATAATCTATCGTTTAACCTTGATTTTACAACAGAAATTCTACAGTCTAATCAGTTCGAGGGGAGGAAACGTTGGCTAAAATTTGGAACAAGAGATTGGAAGTAGTACAAAGTACTAAAAATAAATGGCTTGTAAACACAGCAGAAGAATTATGCTGCTTGTAATGCAAAACACTGATACTCATAATACTGGGAAACCTCCAAAGTTAAATAGAAATAATCTGAGAGCTCTGTTTCAGTTCTGTTCCTTAGACAGGTAGGCTTAACAAACGAAGAGCAAAATTTGAGCGACTAGCCATTATCAGTATAAAGAAACTCACAAACATGCAACAAAACCAAGTATGTTGTGCCGAAGTGAAACGTTGTTTAGTATCAAATACAACCAAAAGCAAAACTTCAGACAACTATTTATAGGAATTATTTTCAGGATTTTCTCGCGAAACTTTTGGATCCATTTAAGAAAATCAGCTAGGAATCCATAACGAATCAAATCAAACGTAAAAAATTTAGATTGTTTAGCAATACAATCAATAGGAATGCCAATGATATCACTAGGTTGGTCCTAGCGTGGATTAAAGCTTAAGAACGCGGGCTTAAGTTACCGTAGTCTAGTAGGTAGTGTGTTGGCTTATTAAACGTAAAGCCCGGGTTCGAGCCCCAGGCAAGACATCAAAACAAAATACAAAAAAATTTTCGGCAATTTCCTCTCAGCAGATTTCTGGCAAAAACTCTGAGAGTAAATAAAAATGACATGAAAAGTTTCTCAAAAAAAAAATCTGTTGTTAAGGCCCCGCCACTTATGTATAAAATTAATACACACATCATAAGTGGTGTGAGTAATTAGGTCAATAATCCTAAGTGAAGCATTGTAATGACCAATTATATATGATGTAAGAAGGCGGGATCGAACCTGGTCAAGAGTTAAGGCGGAGTGGCTTTATAAGTGAGCTCACAAAAAATGTAAACAGCAAACTGCGAGTGTCATTTTATTGTTGCAAAAAAAAATTGCCAACGGATATAACCAATGATGGCCAGTTTCTACACCATCAAGGTAGTCAGTGTTCATTTAATTCATAACCGGCAGAACCTATAGATGAAACCTTGATTTTGAAAAGAGTTGTTTAAGGCAAATAGTTTGCTCTCAAAGATTTTGCGAGGAGATATAGTCGGCGAAGGAATTTTTTCAAGAACACTACATCTCTATTCTAACAAGCCAATACCGCTCCACACTAGACCACCGCAATTTAGTACTTTAAATAAGTTTATTTGTATCAATGTCTCATGTTATCACGTGCCAAAAAAAGCATCAAAAGATTCCTACAATTTAAAGAGAAAAATATTTACAAAAAAAAAAACGTTTTAATTTTATTCCACTTCAATTACCAATAAAGAACAATTGAAAGGTTGTGAAAATTATTTATTAACTCTATTAAAGTGTTGTTGTTAATAAATGTTAATCAAATCTATATACATACTTACACGCTTTAACATCCACTGCTCAATAACCATTGATGTGGCTACAATACAGTGAACAACTAACTGTGCGTCGTATACGTAATTCATTTAGTTTTATTGACTATTATTGTGATGTATTACAAGATTCTCTTTCTCTCTCTCTTTTTTTATTTGCTTGAATAGGAGAGAGAGAATGTTGGGTATACATATTTGAACAACGTTTCAATTTCATTTACTTAATCATGAGTAAAGTGAGCACACACAGTATGTGGTAAAAAAAAAACCAAACACACACACATCTTCATATACATACATACTCGTAACACATGTAGAATACCATGTAACAACATATGAGAAATGTATGGAATAATATTATGCTCAAATAGTGTTCAATAAGTGTGCATGCATGTGTGCCTGATGTATATTGATTGTGTAAAGAAACACTCACATGCTGCCATACTTCTACTGCGGTTGTGGTAAGAATGTAGCGTATGTAGTCGGATGTAAGAATACGTGTGAAGTTACTTTTCTTTGGGTAAATAACTTATGCAGCATTAGGGTGGTAAATCGTTACTCATTCGTAGCTCAATTGAAATTTAGGTGCTTCAAATTAATAGTTCGTTGAAAATGAAATTAAAAATTAAAACAAACAGCTCCCATTTCAGGACAAATCTTTTCGAAATGAATTGAACTATTTACCTCCCTAATATAAATTGTGTTTTCGTAACATCGCTCTTAAAGTTTGTAATCATTAAAGTTTATTGTTCGTGTTGTTCTTATTTTTTTGATGGTCGGATTAAATGAATAGATGAATGGTAATAGTGTGTGTTTTTTGGCTTGTGGTTACTTTTAAAGGATTTATATTTCAGGCCTTTGACTTCAACTGTTCTTTGTCGTACTCAAACCAATAGAACTCAACATTGTTTGTAGGCAACTAACTTATGCGATTATAATTTAGGGAGTAAATAAAATAAAAGAATTTATTTTATTGTTCAATAGCTTGTTTAACATTTCATCAATTAGTCTTAATTAATTGTGGCACCCTTATTTAATTCCCATTTTGCCGTAATTGCTGTTCTGGTCTCTTGTATTGTTCTTATTTTAATTATATTCGTTAATAGCACATCAGTTTTCTTACATTTTTCCTATAATGGAAAGTGTTTTTCCTGCTCAAATCATATTTAATGTATTAAAACCAGACACACGCATTTTCATTTACCAGCCGACTAGCCTCCTTTGAATTTTCCTTCCACTCTCTCGCTCTCTCCCTTTCTCTTCCTTTGCAGTTACCATTATTAACATACTTTTATTGTTTTATTGTATTTTAAAATCTCGTGTTTGTTTTTATACTTCCCTTCGCTTTCAGGTTTTTCTTTCATAATGAAATGTTGATTTCCTTCCGTAAGAGAATATGTGTGTGGGTTTATTGTTTTAATGGTTTAAAGGACTATACCAACTATACCAAAGGCAGCAGCAACAACAATAATAATAACAACTTAACAGCCAATAAAGCTTTTAAAAAATTTAAAAACATTTTGTTTTTGTTCTTTTTAAAAGCTTTTCTATCAGTATCAATAAGTAAATAAGAGCATTAATGATAGTGTATGTTCATGTTCTGAAGTCTTAGGGTTGCCAAGTTTTAAATACTGAAACTTATAAACATAAGCAATAAAAATTATAATGGAAGTAAAACGATTATGGATAAGTAAGAATATTTGCTCAAACAGTTGTTTTATTCATCTAGCTAACGTTCTGAGATATGATGAATGAAGTTCATATTACACAACAGCGATCTAGGTCTAGGGGTTCTTTTTGAAGCTAGGCACCTTTAACTGATACAACTCAGATCACTCCAATTAAATTCGGCTGTAAAAATACAAGAAATATAGCCTAGTCTAGCAACTAAACTTGAAGAAAATTGCTGAATTTCGAGTCAGAGTCTTTCCTGAAGTAGAGGTTTCCACATTTTCTCGTTAATTATTAAGCGAGTGCTCTACATACCTACATCCATAATTGGGCATTATAACCCTTCAGTCAGGATTACGACCTAGCTTTTCACATCACTTATGTTTTGTGCGTTAATTTTATACATGAGTGGCGGGACCTACAGTTTAAAGTCGACACCGAATGACAGGTTTTTGAGACGCTTTTTCAAGGCAATTTTATTTACTCTCAGAGTGTTTTGATGTCTGACCTGGGATTTGATCTCGGGCCTTTCGTCTAATAAGACAACACACTGCCTACTAGACTACGGCAACTTTCTCTAACTGAAATTAAATATGGCCTTTAACAGATTCAACCACTAATAGTGTTACCCTGTAGTGTTAAAGCGTAACGCGGTGTAGTGATTAGAGTTGTCGACTTCTTATTCGAGCATTACTGGTGCAAATAAGAGAGCAAAAGTATCTCCATCATAGCTCATCATTTTATAAAATTAAGTATTTTCAATCTCCTTCAAATAATATGAAAAGGAAGCGTCCTGATCCAGAGAGAAAAACGTTAGCAATCAACACGGTTGACCCTTAAGAGAGGGTAGGACTTAATAAGTTCCTAATATCAAAAGCAGTTGGGGATTCTTAGAAGGCGTCGATAGCTAAAACTTCGGTGTTCAGCTATGAAAAGGTTGATGCAGTGCAGGCTAGAACGCATTAGCTTAATTGCTAATAACTGAAAGATAAGCCGCGGATGGTATTCAAAACATTTGTTTTATATTTTTCAATTCCTATTCACTGCTTTAGTAGCAGTCCTTATATAAAATCTTATGAAACTGGCAAACGCTGTCCTCATTTATTATCAAATCCAAGTGTTAGATACACAGTGTCGTAAACGCAGAAGATTGTAAAAATAAAATGGCAAAAGTAGAAATATTTATTGTTTTTATTTATTTTTAGCCGTGCTAAAGCTCATTAATATCATGCAGCCATTATCACTATTCAAGATAAGGCTGTCATAACCATTATTTGTTCGAAAAGTGCTGTTGCTTAACGACAGTTGTTCCTTCAATCAAAAAGAAGTAAATGCGACCGTTATTTATGTATATAGGTTACAGGTTAACTGTTGTATAAATAATTTTAAAAATTAATTGAAAATTGAAAATTTAATGGAAATTGAAAGATGAAAATCTTTCCGCCAAACAATGATAAAACAATGATAAGCTATAAAGTAACATTCAAGTACGCCTTTTAATACCAAATAGCAAATCCCTTCCATATCTGTTATTTATAGACTCCGACAAAGTTATTGATACAGGGGAATAAAACACAATATAAAGTGGCCTTGCATATGAAGGTATCTCATTCCAAATCTTAATGCGAAATGTCGTTTTGTCCATAATAAAGATTTGACTATTAGTTTTGATGTCATGGACGATAAAGTGTTTTGATGTTCCCTTGCAAATAGAAACATCCATTGGGATCTCAATCAACAATTTGAGAGCCTAGAGTATACAAATGTTCTGTATTCTATCGCACTATAAGGATATGACATTCAAATCAAAATACCTAGGGTAATACATACATACATACATGTTTTGATATTGTATACTGGATTTGCAATTAGTTAGAACTACAGCTTAACTTATTACAACACCTAGGCTCCATGACTGATTATAATAAACTTTAAACGTGAAACTTGAGAAACATTTTCAATGTAATTTTTTTCTTAAAACGCTGAGAGGAGGTTATCGCAAGAAATTTTTTTCTTTGTAAGGTTTCAGTGTAGGGTTTTGAACTCATGAATTTCCGTCTAATAAGCCTTAAAACTATTTGTTAGACTAAGACGAACGTACTTTGCCACATTAGATATTCTGGACGAGCGTCTTGAGGCCATGGTTATCTCATGAGGCCGGAATCGACTCGTAAAATCAACGTAATCCATGACATCGATCAAATTTTGCTTGTTTTATGAGACAGAGTCATGGAACATTGAATATTTTGAATGCGCTCCACTCTGAGAAGCCGTTACGGACGTTTGAACGATGTAATATTTCACATGTAATGGCATCAAAAGACATAAGACTTAAGGTCATGGTTCAAAGAGTAAATAAAATTGCCATGAAAAATTTCTCACAAGTCTGTCCTTCGGAGTTAACTTTAAACTGTAGGTCCCGCTACTTATGTCTAAAATTAGCACACACAACATAATTGGTGCTATAATCAGCAATTATAAGTGTGATATCTCACCGTATTTTGTATTTAAATTTAAAGATTGGAAGCGTCTAATAAAAGATCCTTTATAATATAAAATTTTAACCCATGAAATTTTTTTTTTTATTTTTGATTTAACCGCGAATGAAACTTTTTCATTTCAGTTCAATTAATTTCACTCGTAAACAACAACTCGGAAACGTATTTATGTGAGGGATTAATTTTTTTTTTATTTAAAGTTGAAAATGTATATCAAAACAGACGCGTAAAACTATTTTTAATGGGGCAATTCATAAACTTTTAGTTTAAAATAAAATCTGTGTTAAACACTTGATTACGTTCTCAAAATCCTAGTGGCAGCAAAAGAAAACAGAAAAGCAAATGAAAAATGAAGTACCGTTTTCCGTTTCCTTGCCAATGGCTTCTCAGTGAAACGTTTAATTTGATACATTCATTGTCATTCTTAGCTGTGAGCAATAACAATTAAATGGCTTTAAATTAAAGGCATTTCTTTCTATCTTTTTCTTTACATTAACTCAAGGTAAAATAACAAATTCCACGATGACAACAACAATTAAAACAAAAACAGATTTCTTAACATCATCATCATCATCATCATCATCAACATCATCATTGCAATGTGTGTTTGTCTCTTTACTTTAGTTTAATGCTGAAGATCATGTGATTATTTTAATCATACATGTATGTGTGTAAGAGGAAAAAATTTAACATTTTTATGTTACAAGGTAATTGGTATGTGTAATGTATTACTCTCTCTGAATTGTCGTTTAGTTTTTTTTTGGAGTATTTTGAAATAGAACTCCTCTTCATAAGCATGTTTCGTTAAGTTTTATGAGAGGATTTCCTTTACTTTTTACAATAACAAAGTAAAAAAAAAGAAATCTTTTCTTTTTTTTTATTTTAAAAAAATTTTTATTGTGTGAATTATTCTAGTAATTTTTTATCGTACCATTTTGCTTGGGTTTTTAACTTTACAAATGCTCTCTCATTGAAATTGTGAGATTGTGTGTAGAGTAAAGCAAATAACTGTGAGCAATGGAACACGTTCACTTTTCATTAATTAAAATACCGTGATTTATATTTTACTTCTTTTACTTGTTGTTGTTGCTGTTTTTGTATAGTATATCTGTATCTCTTGAGGAAATTTTCCTTTCCCTACTCATAATTTCTCTTTCTGTCTGCTCTAATTTTGCCTCAATCATTGTTGTTGGTGCTGTTCATATTTTATTCCTTTTGTTGAAGTGGATTCAAGTGTTTTTTATCTTTTTTTTTTTTTTTTGAAATCTTTCTTCAAGGTTGTTTTCATATTTCAAAAACAGTCATAAAAGTTTCTCTATTAAATTTTGTGTTCTGGTGGAAAATATATCTGTTTTTCAGTATGTAATTGAATTGAAATTTAAGAATTTTGTTGTCATTTTAAGCCATAAGTATTTTTTTTTTTGTTCGAAAATGTTTGATTATAAATTGTCGACACAGTATTTCCTCGATTAACGTCGTCAAAACTTTTGTTCCCTTCAACTTCGATTTGCGTCGTCATTCGATTTACATCGCCTCTGTTGTTTATAAACAAAACAGTAGGTAGTGTGCTGCCTTATAAGACGTAAAGCCAGGGTTTGAGAGTCCCAGGCCAAACATCAAAATAAAATCCAAAAAAAGTATTTCTTCGACGCTTTCTTCTCAGCAGATTTCTAGCAAAAACTCTGAGAGTAAATAAAATGCATGAAAAGTGCAATCTGATGTATAAGTATTTAAGTTTCGTGCAAAAATCCCTTTTTGGAAATACAGTAGATGGGGTCCTGTTTGTATGTATGATATTAGATACATCATCAACACTAATAAATCACTTTATCAGAGTTTATTAGAGTTTAAAATTAATGAAAATGAAGGTGGGGCTCTTTAAACGTAAGCTTTTTCAAACTCTGGCTAAGATATCTCGCACAAAAGCGACTCTTCTCAGCAATCTTTCGGCGATCGTACTCGTTGTTTAGAGTCATATCAACAGTAATTCCACACACAACATAAGTGCTGTGATAAGCTAGGTTGCAATCCGTACTATTAAATTGTAATGATTAATAGGTTCAGTCAAACTCGGTTGTAACGAAATCCGTGGGACCAGAAAAAATAGTTCGTTATAGGCAAAGTTCGTAATAAACGCAGTGAAGTCATGGAAAAAATATAAACTACAATAATTTTTTCCTCTTATTAAAAACGAAAAGTATTTTTTTATTAAAAACCAAAAATA
Organism: Sarcophaga peregrina; assembly: GCA_014635995.1. NCBI lineage: Eukaryota > Metazoa > Arthropoda > Insecta > Diptera > Sarcophagidae > Sarcophaga > Sarcophaga peregrina. The sequence goes on along the minus strand of CM025790.1, from coordinate 42,352,969 downwards.
TGTGTTAATTCTTTTTATCTAGCAGCTAATTAAAGAGTTATAATTTAATCCTGCCATATTAAATAAAAGTAAAGATTATTGCCACACTTCAAAGCTATTTTTGAGGGTTCATTACAAAAAAAAAAAAAAAAATGTAAAATGAATGGAATTTAATTACTGGGACCATTTAAAGTAGTTCCTGTTAATCGAGAATTCGTTACAAAAGAGTTCGTAATAAAGGAAGGTTTTTGTATGTAAATTGTTATTAAAATGTTGGGACTTGAAAATATGTACGTAATAATCGCCGCAATCGCCGTGGTCTAGTAGGTAGAGTGCTGGCTTATTAGACGTAAAGCCAGGGTTCGAGTCCCAGGCCAGACATCAAAAATAAAAAAACACAAAAAGTATTTTTTTCGGCGATTTGTTCTCTTTCTCTTCTTGTTTCTCAAAAATCTGTCGTTCGGAGTCGACTTTAAACTGTTGGTCCCGCCACTTCTGTATAAAATTAACACACACAACATAACATAAGTGGTGTGAGAAACTGCGGGCTTTTTGGGGACGATTACTGTAGACTGTCTAATGGTGAAGGCATATTACTGGTTTATTTTATAGTCACTAGCAGCAACTCGTTTCCTTACCGTTTCCTATTGCCTCTTTCCAATTTTGTTAAAACGTGCACAATGTACTGCATGAGTTGGGGGTCATCCCCTGAGCGCTGGTTTTATAAAAAAAAAGAACGGGTTCGTTATAAATGAGTTTGACTGTATTTTGCTTTTTTATTGCATTTTATTTTATTGCTAAGAATGTAATGGAGTCGAGAAATTGAAAAACCCCGGTATGTAGTTATTTATTACCATGCAGTTTCACTAACCTTTTGAAGAAAGCTGGAGTCACAAAGAAGCTCAATGTTCGGGTACCACATGGATTGACATTCATAAATTTTATGGATTTTTATTCGCGATTTGCTGCAAAAACGAAACGGCCAGAGTGGTATTATATTCTATGTTAAGGAATTATAGTTTCACCTCTTCATAGTCAAAAAAGAACATTTTTTTCCCCGAAAAACGATTTAATTTGGTTAAATTTCTAATTGTAAACTAAATACATATTGCCACATCATAATTGCATAAATTAAAAAAAAAAAATCGAATTTAATTCCTCTGTTTAAATCCTCTTAAGAAATTTTTAAAAAAATTTATGTATGTAGATACAGTATTTTTAAGCATTTCTATACTGACATAAATTCTCCAAATCTTTTTATTGCTTATAAATCTTCATTTTCTTTCACTTTCTTTCTCTCTCACTCTCTCTCACTCTCTCTCTCTCTCTCTCTTTCCCTATTCAATTTAATGCAACGTGTTTTCCATCTTTAACCTCATTTCGAGTGTTTCCCGGTGTTGTTGAACAACAACTACTCAATACACACACACACACAGTATTAAAACATTTTAAACACATGTACACAAAGAATCACAATAAATTCGTTTACACATAAATGCTCTCTACACAGTGTATGCTTTTAGGAGGCAGTCAGTTATTCCTAAATAGAGACGGGCTATGTTGTTGTTGTACGAAGGTTGTTGTTCTAGTACAAGTACATACTGTTAAAACGATTTATACTCAAATAATTTAGGTAATAAAAGCATTTCTGTGTATTGTTTTAAACATTTAAGTAATTGATTATTTAGTTAAGATGAAATATTTTTTATTTATATTAAATTTGAGTAATAAGATATTTAGAATATTTGAGATACCCTCATCATTTTTCATTTATTAAAGTCTGCTAATCACAATAATTTGATGAAAATTTTTAGTATTGCAAAATATTGTAAAAATCATTTTAATTTTTAATTAAAGAAACCTATTTCAAATTAATAAAAATCATTTTGTGTAGTGACTTATTTAGTTAACCCTGTATATTGGTGGTGTAGAGTAGTGGTTACAATCCGTCACTGTGTTTCAGATGAACTGGTCAAGATAAATAACGGACTCATCAGCCTCGATTAGGCTGAATATTATGGATAAATTCTACTCCCTGGTTAATGCTTCCAGACTTTACAAATTTAGTTCATTTTATATTAGAATTCTATCGTAAAAGTTTTTTACTGCCTTCGTTTGATTTTCTTTTAAATCCATATCTTTCCGTAGATAATTAAACACTTTAGATAAGTACTTTCACTGCCCAACCCACGTTATAATTTCGTTTTGTTTTGCAAATCATTAAAGCATTTATCGTTTCAAATCAACTATTCAGGTATTGGTGTATGTATTGGTGTAAAACTATTAAAATAGTTTCATGCAGGAGTTCATTGCTCTAATAACATGTCTACACCTACACTCTTGCAGCCACACAAATGCATACACAACGAACGAGTACGTGTATGTAATAAAAGGTAATTTATTTGCATCATAACAAATGGGTGTCTGGTAAATTTTTGCTTCTGCTTATTTTTTGTTTTCTTTCACTCTCATGTTGGCTTTTGTAAACAAACATGTAAAACATGACACACACCTTCACTTTAAAAGTTGCAAGAATGAAGGCAAACTATTAAAAAATAAACAATATTTACAGTGGAACTATAATTTTATACAGCCAACCACATATTCATTTAAAACATATGACAGTTTAGTTATTATCGTTCTTTTTTCTCTCTCTTTCTCTCTTCTCCCGTCTTTATGTTATAATCTCTGGATTTTGTATAGGGATTATATTTTTATTGTTTCAGATTCTTGCGAAATCTTGTACATAACTAACAGTAAAGACTGAAAGAGAAATATGTATTGCACAATGAAACATTTCAACAACAACAATAACAATAGCATATATTTAAAATTCTGTAACTTTCCATTCACATATATTTTTCTTTTGTTTGGTTTTATTGCATTTCCTTTTCATATTCGTTTATTCACTGCTCATTCATTCAACCACACACCTGAGAGTCATTGGTATTATAGGTTGCATATTTACAAACCCAAACGCCTACTACCACATGTGATTGAATTTTATCAATTTATTGGTACAGTCAAACTTCTATAAATGGAATCACCACTATCCAGAAAAAAAACTTCAACTTATAGAAACTTCAACTTTGGATAGTAAATTTCCAAATGATCTAGATACTGTTGCCTAAAGATGTGTTTCAATTTATAGAAACTTCAAGTAATAGAAGTTCAAGTTATAGAAGTTCGACTGTATTTTTTATTTTTATATTAGGTTCTAAGCAACACTTACATTACACATTATCGGTAAATGTAATCTCTCTGGTAATATTAATTATCACATATTATGGCTTGTCTAAAAGGCTTTGTTAGTGAAAAAAATATTAAAATTACATAATTTTGTTTAAAAATGAGGAATAATTCAAAACATGACTGTAACATTTTACTTTACTATTATCGAAAAGTTGCCGTAGTCTACTAGCCCACGTAAGACCACCGTTCAATCCCCAAGTCCAACATCAAAACGAAAATATGAACAAAAATATTTCTTCGGTAACTTCCTCTCAGCAGATTTCTAACAAAAACTCAGAGAGTAAATAAAATTTCTATGAAAAGTTTCTCAAAATCTGTCGTTTAGATTCGACTTTAAACTGTAGGTCCAGCCTCTCATGTATAAAATTAAAACACACACAACATATGAACTAAGTCCATAATCCTGACTGAAGGGTTGGAATGCTGTATTATCGAAAATGTCGCAAACAACTGCATAAGTTTGTGAAATTAAAGAAAGCCTGAATTGTTTGATCGCTTTTCTCTCGGGTTAAGCAATCACTAGAAAAGTTAATGAAATCACCGACATATCGACGCCTCCATTCTATAACGTTAAATTCTACATTCTCTAACTTAAATACTGTCAAAATTTGGTTAAGATGCGCCCATCCGTTGCGAAGTTATAGGAAAAAATCTACTCAGAATTCACATATAGTCTTATGCCACGTGAAAACTTTGAAAGCTCATAACTCCAAACACACTTTTTCGACTTAGAATGTTATAGAACGGAAGCACCGATATAAGCAGCATAGGGCTAGGTGTTCATCACCAAACTATTTTAAATCCACTGAAGAACACTGGAAACACAAAAACAGCGGAACTTTTTATAGACCGAATTTCTACTTGTTGTTTTGCCCATAAATGGATCGAAATCGTAGCCATTTATAAAGCGAATGATTATAAGCGATTAAAGTAAATCACGTATGGCAACAATGTGTAAAAATATCAATAAAGAAGCTTTCCAGATTGTGGAAAAGTCAGGATTCGTACCAGCTGTGTGCATAGTGGCATTGGAAGGAAATTGCTAACAATTAACAGGTGATGTGTTCCATGTCCCACAGACTAAGGGCCATTATTACAACTTACCTTTAAAGTTGTCTATAGTTAAAGGTACCTTTAGCAAAAGTGAACGGCAAAGGTACCTTTAACTTATTTTGGTTATTACAACTTACCGATAAAACAAAATTAACTTTTTCGAAAATATGGCAGTGCCGGAGCAAAGTCGATAAAACTGCTTAATTAAACAAGTTTTTTTTAATGCAGTTCACAAGGAAAACTTCGTTTTGGTTGTTGTATATGCTAATTTTGTTTAAATTTGAAATTGCCACATCGAAAATAGTATATGATATAGTAAGTTCAAACAGAAAGTGACCTTTAAATGTTAAAGGTAGGATGATCTTCCCTTTAGCTTATCGGTCACTTCTATCTTATTGGGTACTCGTAATAATGAAAAACAATTTATCTCTCGTTAAAATCCTCCCTTTTGTTAAAGGTAAGTTATAATAATGGCCCTAAAGCCACTTAGCTTGAAGGTTATATCGTATTCATCCTATAGCCCCATTTAAACCTCTGCAAGGTTCTCTAAATATTGCAAAATTCAGAAGAGGTTTAAAAAGAAGTTGTTCTCTCAGAAAACCAAGTTGTTCTACACTAATAGAATGGCTTCATCCAAATGATTGTAAAATGTTATCGATAAAAACGGTACATAGTCATTTCAAACATGTTACTCATTTACCACAGGCCTAACAAGACTTTTGGATGTTAAATTTCATTAAGCTGGAGTATAATTTATTGAGTGAAAGGTAAAATGAGTGATAATTCAAACGTTGGCCAAGATTAGAGCATTACGGTCATCATAATCTCTCTGCTGTGGAAGGAATTGGTGAGACTATAATAAATTTAAAAGAATAACGGACAAAGGAACGTTCAGAAAACGCTAATGGCCGTCTGGCAATCGATTTTTTTTTTGTCTGCACTAGAAGAGTAAGAATAGGACGGTGTGTGGTTTTAACATATCATTCGACCAATATTGGTTACATTACATTTGTGTCTAACTCATTGAAAATATTTGCTAGGATCTTACGTTTGATTTTTTACGGTTACTTTTTCTATCTCTCTTAGTAATTTTCGTAGTTTTGTTGTTTTCTTTGCATTTGCCGTACTGCTTTCGATGAACACTTTATAGGAAGAAAAAAAAATCGATTCATTATCAGACATATTTCAGATTATTTTGCAATTCCGGTTTACTATTAAAAGTTTTAATGGAATCAATTCCCCTATTAAGGCGAGTTATTCTTCAACTAAATTGTCCATTTATAATGACTTAAAAATGTCTTCTATTAAAAAAAATTCCTGATAAAAATTCTACATTTCAAAGTGAATGTGGTTAACCATTGAAAAATCTCTTTCTTTTCAATTATTTTTATAAGAATTTAAAACCCTCTTAAATATAAACATCGTTAGAAAGTAAATCGTAAACGACGTGAGTCAATCAATTTGACAACTGACGTCAATCTGCTGTAATGAACCAACAAATTGTCGCCATACTTTGCAGTCACATTACTTTCCCTTTGACCTTTTGCTCTGCTATTCAGAAATTATTTTTAAACATTAAATTCTATACTTTTTTTATTATTATTTTTTTTAATTTCAAACACGTGCTCATTATTCCAACAACCTCAACAAGGAAAATTTGTTTGAAGAGAAATATTTTTAAAACTTTATGGTTCTCTAGTATAGACTAGAGATTATTGCTATCAGGCGGTTATAATAAGAGAACATAGACGGAAGCCTACAGTAATGCCTGGTTTATATGGAAACAAGGGTTTAGTAATCTGTATGTCCAACTGCAATGCACTAAAACTTAAAATTTAAGAAATTATTAGAAAAAATTTAACGGAAATTTAAACGGAAAATCATTACACAGAAAGTGATCAAAGTGTTTATAATTTTGATGCCAAATGTTCACTACAACTTAGGTAGACAGATAAAAGTGGCTGTTATCGAAGACGCTCGTTTTGGTACTACAGTTTTTCAATACCCCTGCACTGGAGTCACCCAAAGCTTTTTCAGTGTATTTCTTTGACAGATTAGTGAGCTTATCTGTCTTCTACTTGTGTAGTTTCTTCTCCTGCGATATTACGATAAGTCATTGGTCACCTGTCGAAGTATAATGCATCTCTTATGAGTAAACTCTCTAAACGTGAGCATTTGAACCTTGAGCAGACTTTCTACCTTTAACCAAATTTGTTATCGTATCATTAAAGGAATTATTAATTCCCAGCTTGACTTTCAATATAGAGGAGTCGTCGGAAAATTCGATGATTATACATATCCGGCAGCATCTGGGAATGCCAGTATGTCCCCGCTACCATGGGTTTTTATTTTTTTAAGAACCTCTAGAGATAGTGGCATTAGAACACTGTGTTCTAATAGACGCTTAGGAGTAGATATACGATAATGGTGACTGTATGGTTTAGTCACCATTATCGTATCCCGAAAAGACAACAGCACCGCCTAAAAACACTGAAGTGATCCGATGTTCTTATTCATAAGGATGTCTCATCAGCAAGTATTTTGCAGTTTCGAATTATCAATACAGATTTATATGGAGTTGAACATTATCATTTCCCTTTACCAGGAAAGCACGTTTTGAATTTTATAGTAAACTCGTAGTGTGGTATAACGTAATCTATATTTGCTTGGTGCCATTATCCATTTGCTTATAGACGCCGACTAATATTTTCCATACTTCAGTTCTTACAGTAGAAAATGTGCGGTACCCTGGCAGACATTTTCTTTTTAATTCAAAAACAAATTTAATGCATAAGTCTGGGGAAATTGGACACAAGATTAATTAGGCAAAAACAAAAAAAAAAATACCAGAAAACCAGGTAAAAGATTGAGATTCTTAGTTAAGTACATAATAATTTACACTTGAAGCGTATGATTATTATTGTCTTTATTTTGCGAATGATACTCATACGCACCGGTGTGCTATTAAAAGATGAAAACAAATTATTTAAAATTCTAAAATTCATTTCCTTTACTTATAACAATCATTTAATTTCATTGTAATTAATTTTATTTTTCATTTCTTGTTTCTTTTTTGGTAATCAAATGAAATTGTTCTATTGGAATTATTCGTAAACTAATGAATTCAACATAATTTCGGAATATATAGGGTAAGTAATGAACAATATTTATATATTTTCCGAGCTTTTAAGACATAATCAACTAACATTGTATGACTTTAACTTTGTATATATTGTGCATCTCTATTTCATATGTTTTTGTTTTCCTTTCATTTTGTTATCAATTTTATTATTTCCACTTGTTTGGCATTTGGCTTAAACAAAGTTGTTGGATTGCATACCGCTGTTGGTACTTCGTTGTAATAATTTTCAATCATCAAATTTTATGGCATTTTTATTATTTTCAGGCTATAAGCAGACATTCATAGGAATTTTACACTCAAGATAGTACGTGAAATGGATGAGAAGTTTCATAAAGTAAACAGAATTTTTATTAAAATTTTGTTAACAATGTTGGGCATTATAAACAACCACTCTCGTAGATCACACTAATAAGTTGACCATCTTTTTATACGAAATTGATGCAATTTATGGGACTGATCACCAACTAAATTACTCTTTATTGTTTCCTGATTGTTAATTTTACAGGACTAGCAATATTTTGAAAATCCATTTACACGCAAAACTATTGTTTTTGGCATTTATGCGATAAGATTATGGACAAAATTCTTTAACAATAACGATCAAGCAACCTTGATTACTATTTTACACAGGCTGTAAAAAGTGTGGAAATAAGTGCATGGCAATCAGTCGTTGTTTTGGCAAATAATTTTAAGTGCCTTTGACCTGTCCTTTGGATCGTTAGCATGTTGAAATATATATCTATGAGGATAGTGTTATGCCTGCAACATTTTCTGAAAATACTTGTGCATATTAAAAATATGCCATAATGCCATCGATTTTATGCAAGGATCCCAAGCTTTATCTTGATGGTTTTATTGGTCTCTAACCACTTAAGGGGGTTGAAGTCGCCGTGGTCTAGTAGGTAGTGTGTTGGCTTATTAGACGAAAGGCTTGGGTTCGTATCCCAGGTCAGACATCAAAACGAAAAATATTTCTTCGGTGACTTCCTCTGGCAAAGACTCTGAGAGTAAAAATTGCCATGAAAAGCTTCTCAAAAATCTATCGCTCGGAGTCGACTTTAAACTGTAGGTCCCTCCACTCACGTATAAAAATTAACGCACACAACATAAGTGGTGTGAGAAGCTAGGTCGTAATCCTGACTGAAGGGTTGTAATGGCCAATTATGTATGTATGTAACCACTTAAGGTGTTTCCTTTTTTTTATTGTTTTGAAGAATGTAAGCTTCTTTTTTTATCTAATGATATAGGAATATCTGAAGAGTGGTTATTGAAGTCGCCGTAGTCTATTTGATTACATTCGTTTATTAGATGTAAAAAAATAAAAAATATTTCTTCAGTGACTTCCCTCTGCAGGTTTGTGGCAAAAACTCTGAGAGTAAACAAAAGTGACATGTAAAGTTTCTCAAACATTTATCGTTCGGAGTCGACCTTAAATTTTAGGTCCCGCCGCTCATATATAAAATTAACACACGGAACATAAGTACCGTGAGAAACTAGGTCCATAATCCTCACTGAAAGGTTGTAATGTATGTATGGTTATTACAACCCATTCAGTCAGGATTACAATCCAGCTTCTCACACCACTCATGTTGTGTGTGAGAATTTTATACATGAGTGGTAGGACTTAAGTTTAACGTAAACTTCGACTGACAGATTTAAGAAACTTTTCATTCTAAATTTTTTTACTCTCAGAGTGTTCGCCGGAAGACTATTGAGAAGAAGTTACCGAAAGATTTGTCTAATAGACACCGGTAACTGTCGACTATCGAAGTATCTTGTCATACAGTCTGTACTCGTATTATCAATTAGTTGCAGCATTACAGTGGTCGTAATTGGTTTATAAAAGTTATTAAAGAAACCTCATTTATTTACTTAAAGTGCAAGCCATAATTCCATCATAAATTTCAAACCTATGAGTGCATGCATATGTGTATACCTCTTGCAAATATAAATTCAGACTAAGTAGATGAGTGTGCAAGTACTTAAAGAGCTTAAAAACTAAATAGCTTAAGAGCTGTAGAAGTACAACAGCAAGATATTAATAGAAAATTATAATTCCAGGAGCAAAATATTATATTGTTTCATAAATATTTAAAACATAAAACAAAGTGAGAAGAAATGTATTATTTTTTATTATTTGTTATTACTTTCAGTTATCAATTCTATTGTACATTAATCTTAATGTTAAAAGGAAAACGAAAAATATGGCAATTTGTGTATGTCATTAAATATTTAATGAAATCGATAAAGAAAAAATTTAGTAGGGAAGTGAGTAAAACGATTAGTATTTGCGTTGTTCATATACAAGATTTGTTGTTGTTTGTTTTTTTTTTATTCTCACATGAGAATTTATCGTTTTAATAATATACTTGCTTATGTAACAAAATGCCTTCAATTTACGAATGAAAAATAACGTGGTACCTTCTAATTGTTAGGCTTTAAAAAGTATTTTAGCTGTTTAGTTAAATATCCATTAATGTTTCGGCAAAATTTTGTTTGTATTCCATGTTGTCACTCACCGGTTTTTTAAATACACACAATTCTTATGACATTTTTTCAAGGAAATATGCCAGTGAATCTTTGACTGTCGACACTCGTTAAATTTTCTTTCAGTTGGAAAGGTAAAATAAAAAACGGCAGAATTGTGTTGAGTGAAATGAAGGAATGATTGGAGGAAACTTGTCAGCTCTATGTTCATAGCAGGGAATTGTAGGAGCGAATGTGCGGAAGCGAATCGCGGTTAAAAAAACATGATTCAAACCCTCTATAGTCCGATACATAAATCACATGATGAATTTTCTAGTCGAACACCATCACAAATGCCGAAACTAATGAAAAATTAATCCGTGAACAAATTATAAGAAGGATTTGATCAAGAATAAGTCACTTCCTTTAGATATCACTTAGTCAGCGTTATGTTCTAGCTTCACCCATGGTGTGTGTTAATTTTATTCATGAATCGACTGTAAGCCACAGTTTTTTGAAAAACTTTTCATTGGAAATTTAATTTAAGAGAACTATTATTCTTAATATCTCGCTTTCTTCGATTTTACTGAGCTGGGGTTTGAAACAAGTCCCCACGTCTAATAAGCCAACATACTATTCACTAAATGACGGCGATTTCCAATTTAAATTTTACAATATACTTGCACGAAACTAAACAAATGCCTCGTATTTAATTTATTTTTTAATATTTTAATATTTGTTGGTTTCTCCAAAGAAAAAGTGCTTAAAAAAGTTATTTCATTGGTAAAAGTGGTTTCTTTTGTTTTCAATTGTTGATAAAAACAACTTGAAATTTTGTGAAATTAAATTTTTAGATTTTTTTCATTAACAGTCTTTTGTAAGGCAAAAAGCAAAAGTAAAAATTGCTTGATGTCATTCGCAAAAAAAAGCAAAATTTGAGATTCTTTTCTGGATTATCGAAACCACATGTATGAGTAACTCAATTTGTGTAATTGAGTTCAAATCTACCGAATGTATGACATTGGCTTAATTTGTGTGTATACTATATAAATATGAATCTCTACATAGATATGACATATTTATGAATTAAAAAAAATCTCATAAAAAGGAGCACATAGATGTTTCTACTTGCCTTTCCCTTTAATATTCATGTACATAAATTTTCAATTCAATTTACTAAACATTCGATGTTCAAAATAGTTCGGTAGATGAAACTATTCTTTTATTATAACCACTATACTATATAGCAGCTTGTGTTAAGGTCCTATTAGCTTCCGTTGTAATAATCATGGTACATACTCTACCATTTATCTTTAGCTTTCAGATGATTTTCAAGATAGACTTGGGTTAGGCTTTAGCCATAATGTTTTTTTGCTGGTCTGATTTCAATAGTATCTTATATATATGTGAGTTCATTATCCGATCTTTCCTCCGCAAATTAGTAAAATTTGTGGGACACAGTTAATTTGGGTCTACGCAAAGTAATGCAATTTTAAACTTTATTTGAATTTATTTTAATTCCTGTTCTATAGCCTTTATAAATGACTTGTCACATTTGATGTTATCTTCAATGTCATTATGTCCAAGAACAAACATCAGGATAGCATTCTCTAGCGATATATTAGCGGTTTTATTGTCAAAATGCTTCACTCGGCATAATCTGATAATAGATTTCCAAAGAAGCAAATTTTTGTATCAATTATTTTAGTACTAAAGCATATGGGATACTTTAATATTCAACTGAGTTTCCATTCAGTTGCGTAATCCGGAAACATAAATGCATACATTATTGGTCTTTATAATCCTTCAGTCAGGATTACAACCTAATCTGTCACTCTAAATACTTATGTTGTGTGTGTTAATTTTATCCATAACTGGCGGGACTTACAGTTTAAAGTCGACTCCGAACAGCAGATTTTTTGGAAAAACTCTTCATAGCAATTTTTGCCGGAAATAAGCTGAGAGGAAACTGCAGAAATATTTTTCATATTTCGATTTGATCGAAATGTCTGACCTTAGGCACGTCAGTGTATACTTGGATAGTGTTTTCTGCAAGGTGTAGAGCATTAACATAATAAGATCCGTTCGGTATTTTCATTGTAAAACCAGCAACTCCAAAAATCGGGCTTAGGCATTGTGTAGTCACTAAGGACAAGCACATCAGAGTGCGGACATTGCACTTTCAGATTTGCTTTCGTTTTTCTTTTAGAAAAGCTAGCAGTTCTACACCGTTGTTATCAATCGAAACATTACATGCATATTTGGTTTAATAAAGCTCGTTACAAATCCTTAGACTCTCTTACGAAACGACTAATATTTAATTGAAATTAAATTTTTTAAACAATTCACATTCATTAAATAATTAAAAAAAATTTAAAAAGAATATTTCATTGAATTCATTTTATTGTTTATTATGTTCATTAAAAAAACAACAAATAACCAGGCAGCCACAATTGAATGGAGAAAATAGAACAAACATCAATAATAAAACATTCATAAAAAGTCTAGGAAGGAAGGAATTCTAAACCAGAAAGAGTGTAAGAGAGAGGGAGAAAGAGAGACATTGCAATATGAATATCAGCGTTGTCAACTCAGTGCTTTTAGCACTGTTTTTAGTGCTTTTTAAAACTTTCGACGCGGAAAATTTTCAAGTCAGTGCCTAGTGCTTTTTTTAGTGCTTTTCTTTTCATGTCAGTGACACCAGATCAAAAATTAAAAAAAAAAATAAAGAAATCAATTTGTCCTTTTGGAAATTAAAAACAATTTTGGGCGAAGATATTTAACAATAATACTTTTTTACGTTGATACATTTTCGAAGGTAAAATCATTTACATTTTATACGTCTAAAAAATTATGTTTAATGTATGTTAATTTTCCCACAAAACTACAGTCTTAATAAATCGAATTAGTATATACATAGACTAAAAATTAGTCTATAACTATTCTAAAAGTCTATAGATTAGACTATAGGCTAGAGTAGACTATAGATTAGACTGGACTATAGGCTAGACGATAGACTTTTGTATTAAATTGTAAATTCGTACATTTTTTTACTGATTATATAAATTGGTGATGAAGTCACCATAGTCTAATATGTAGTGTGTTGGCTTCTTAGACGTAAAGCCAGGGTTCGATCCCCATTTTTTCGGCGATTCAATCTGAGCAGATTTCTGGCTAAAAACTCTGAGAGTAAAGTAAATAAAAATTGCCATGAAAAGTTTCTCAAAAATCAGTCCTTCGGAGTCGACTTTAAATTGTAGGAGGTCCCGTCACTCATGTATAAAATTAACGCACAAAAACATAAGTGGTGTGAGAAACTAGTTCAATAATCCAGACTGAAGGTTTGTAATGACCAATTATATATGTATGAATAAATTGCTGATAAAATTAAAATAAATATTATAATGTTTTAGTGCTTTTTTGTCAAAATTGCGCGTTTTTTTAAAGAATTTGGTGCTTTTTGAAAATTTATAGTTGACAACGCTGATGAATATAAATGTAATGAATATAAGGAATGTAACGTACATAGGTCCATCATCTTTTCAATAAAAACCAAAGAAAAATTATCACTCGCACATACACACACTCATAAAAGTGTGCAAAGTGCATTCAAAACTAGAGTATGAACTAAAGCAATGTAGAAATGAATGTATGAGCGAATAAATGAAGAATTTTAAAGTGTTTTATCATATAATAAATACGCATATTTTAGCTAAGGATGTAACCGCAATAATATGTCTACATAACATATATTCACATATTCACACATACATATAAATATGTATGTATGTATGTATAGAGACATTTTTAAAAGTTTTTTTCCTTAGCTCCCTTTACAAGTGTTTATGAGTGCTGGTATGTATGTATGCAAAGGAATTTCTAATTTACTTCATTTTCTTATTTCTTCTTCTTTTTGAAATTCTCATTCCTTTGTTCGCCCTCTATCTTCCGCACGCCCTCTTTCTCTCTCTCTCTCTCTCTCTGCTTCCCATCGTAACCACTTTACTACAACAAAGAGTCTGAGTGCCTGGGTATTATGAAGAGTGTTTGAAGAAGAAAAGAGTATAGAAAAGGGATTTTTTTTTTTCGTTTAGAAAAGGAAATGCAAGGAGGTTTATAAATAGAATTCCTTTTTTAATGTCACTTTGTTAGTGGCATTCCTCTTCTTTCATTTTTATTTTCTTTTTAATCATATTTTTCGCTTTTCTTTTTTTGTTATAATGTACTTGGAACATACTTACGGTTTTTTTTTCTTTATTTGAGCGTTTGTGTTGAATGCTTTTAGCGTTGCCAATTCCTTTTGCTTTTTTACATTTTACTTCTCCTTTTTTTTGTTTGGCGTGATGATAAATTCTGTCGTTATTGATGTCATACGCCAGAGATAAAATAAATGTGATTTTAATTATATGTAGTTAGTATATGAAATTACGTTTGAAGTTTAACAGAAATCTTGTAAAAGAATTCAAAGTTGGAGAAGCGAAAATAAATTATGACAAAAACAAATATTTTAAAATTTATTCGCGTTAAATTGGCTTTAATCTTTAAATTTATTCAAGCAATTTATATCATAAATCCCAGACATACGTTAAATAAAATTCAATTTTGGAATATTGTCTTCTGAAGTTGAAAATTTGTTTTTCCCTATATACGAGAGGCTTTATTTATCCGCATCATCAATAGTCATGATCTATGTGGGCAAGGGATCTAGGCTTCAGAACGTGAGATCAATTGTTTACAAAACTAGCCTCTCAATAGATTAATGTTTTATTCTACTGCAGATCATTTGCTATAGACCTACATTTGCAACAGCTTCATTGCGGATTCTACTCCAATGCCTTTCTGTCACTGGCACATCACTTGCGTTCACTTATATCACGTCTTATTTACATACATAATTGGCCATTACAACCCTTCAGTCAGGATTACGACCTAGCTTCTCACACCACTTATGTTGTGTGCGTTAATTTTATACATGAGTGGCGGGACCTACAGTTTAAAGTCGACTCCGAACGACAGATTTTTGAGAAGCTTTTCATGGCAATTTTTACTCTCAGAGTCTTTGCCAGAAATCTGCTGAGAGGAAGTCGCCGAAGAAATATTTTTCGTTTTGATGTCTGACCTGGGATTCGAACCCGGGCCTTTTGTCTAATAAGCCAACACACTACCCACTAGACCACGGCGACTTACAACTCTTCAGTCAGGATTATTGACCTAGTTGTGTGTGTTAATTTTATGCATATGTAAGCGGTGGGACTTACAGTTTAAAGTCTATGCCGAACGACAGATTTTTGAGAAACTTTTCATGGCAATTTTATTTACTCTCAGATTTTTTTTGCCAGAAATCCGCTAAGAAGTTATTTTGATGTCTGGCTTGGAACTCGAACCCTGGCTTTACGTCTAATAAGCTAGCACACTACCTACTAGACCACGGCGGCTGGAATTAATTACGTTCCATATTTTGTATTACATTCCACAGACATTTCCTTATAAATTTGCTCAGACGCCTATTTACAAACACCTACTGGGCCTTTATTTCAATAAATGTCATGTTCCATGTCTCACAGGCTTAAAGCACAACGCGCTGGACATTCTGATACGTGAATGAAGTGGTAATCGCAAAAGAGAGCATGTACTTTTTTGTCTTATGTATGTGGTATTTGTGGTGGAGTAATCGCTGTTATAAAGATTAATCCGGCCTTCTTGTAACTCCAAAAGTACTACGTACAAATTTTTCTTTGGTTTGATATTTATGTGGCCCAAAACTATATTGAAAAGCAGAGGGGAGATAGTCTTACCATATTGCTCATATAGAACTTTGCATAAGGATGACTTTAACAAGGTCTAACAAATGCCTGGGGACAATAGGCAATGCTATGAAGTGAATAAGTTTGAAGAAATTTTAAACAATCAACGCAGGCCGTCCGATCAACAATACAGGATTTGTGTGGAAAACAAATAAAAGAAATATAATACTACCGTCAATTTTGTCTAACCATATTTGAAGGCGTTTCAACTAATTGGTTTTTATGGAATTTAAGAAAAAAACTTTTCAAATAATAAAAATTCCCAAGTCAGCGTTTAGAATTGATTGTTTTTTGTGATTCCATATTTCAAATTTTCTTTTTTGTTTTTGTTATTTTATTTAATTTCGTTATTATCTGATTTTCGTTTGCTTATTATCATCATCCAATGTTGACATCACTGGCTGCTGTAAGGATGTCTCCGTTTTTTATTACCCGACATTCCTTTTACATGTCCCCTAGTCTTCGTTTCTCTCACTTTATATAGTATAAATATACTACACAATTGCTGTTTCCACCGCAATACTATACCAAAATACTGATACACGCATACATACATAAATAATATTTGTATGTAGTTTTTATTTAAATTTTTTTTTTTGTACAAAAAAAATAAAAAAAAAGCACAATGTCCTCTAAAGCCTTTTAAAGTCAAAAATCGAAGAAGAAGAAAAAAAGAGATATTAGGGAAAGAGTAGTGGAGGAGGAGGAATAATAGAAAATAAAAATCAAATACATAGCAAATAAATTACAGAGAGATAAAGAGAAATTGCTATAGAAAATGAATGATAATTTTTTTTTTTATGTAACACGGTAAAATCGATAAGAAAGTCAGTGTTGAAACAGACAGTAAAGTTTTAGTTTCACTTTATTGGCTTTAAGGTACTACATTGATCTCTCTCTCTCTGAACAAGTTTACCCTACCCACAGCAATTAAAGTTTATGATATAAATTTTGAATTTGTCTCTGGAGAAGTTGAAATATGAATGTGGCATGGTTTTAGAATATTGATCACCGGATTATTACAAACGATTTATCTACAGAGCACAGTTATTATAAAACATTTTCTCATATTAGTATAGATTATCATTTATTGTTCTTTGGCACTTTATTCCTTTTAATTCTCAGACATTATTGTTCAATACAAAACACATCAACCCATCTACATACAAATACATTTTGCTTGCACCTTTTTGATTAGTTTTTACTTTTTATTCTTTTACTCTACGTTCTGCTCTTTATAAGGGATTATCCATCATTTGGTTTCAAAAGTTGAATGCAATACACTTGCAATAGGTCCTTATCAATATGCACGAATCCGCCTCTAGATTGGTAGCAGCAGTTGGTTCTTTACGAAGTTTTCGACATATATTTCGCAGATTTCAGGTGATATTTTGACAATAAATTGATGACTGCTAGTTATCAAATGCTCCAACATTGCAGGATTAGGTCATTTTAAGTATTGCGGTGGACTCCCTTTGAAAGAAAATATTCTATTTAGGCCAGTATTAATGCCACCATCAATATGCAACTCGAAAATTAAACATTCTTTAGAGGACACCAACATACATACATAATTGGCCATTACAAACCTTCAGTCAGGATTGTCAAAAAAGAATCCTGTTCTTTCAGCATACTTGGAATTACAGTGCTCGGGCAAGAAAGTCAGAAAGTGGCAGATTATAAATCTGAATATTTTTATGACAAGAGCACTTATACACATATATGGGACAGTCTCTTTATTCTCCTCACGCCTATGAGATGTCTTCAGTAGTCATTTGCCTTAATGCCAAGTATTTCGGTATACCTACCGCCGTGGTCTAGTGGGTAGTGTGTTGGCTTATTAGACAAAAGGCCCGGGTTCGAATTCCAGGTCAGACATCAAAACGAAAAAATATTTCTTCGGCGACTTCCTCTCAGCAGATTTCTGGCAAAGACTCTGAGAGTAAAAATTGCCATAAAAAGTTTCTCAAAAATCTGTCGTTCGGAGTCGACTTTAAACTGTAGGTCCCGCCACTCATGTATAAAATTAACGCACACAACATAAGTGGTGTGAGAAGCTAGGTCGTAATTCTGACTGAAGGGTTGTAATGGCCAATTATGTATGTATGTACCGAAAACACTGTGGCCCCTGAGGACCGCTATTTAAGATGGATTGTCACACAATTTGACTATAGAAGTGAGGCAATCCTCTTCTTATCCATATGCGTCCAGCCAGGGTACAGCAATATTGCACCTACTACTGCCAACGAGATTAAGCCTCACTGCAAAACGAATTACTAAGGCTGACACCGTCTCGTTGAAACCAGCTCGTAAAACTGTAATCAATGGTAACGCGTCTTCCAGGGTAATTTTCTAAAAAACAAAATACATCGTAGCGACCAGCAGGACAGTAAAGCACACCAAATAGTCGCCTCCAAATAATCTCCATCGCTAAAGAAAATTTTTATCGAAAAACAAGTAAAGAGCGAGAAATCCAAATGTAAAAATCTCAATAATAAGCCGTGATAGAGCCAATTACTGTGAACTCCGTAGAATGTCATTTTCTGCAGGGAGTACACATATGGAACGTTTCCAGTCTCTTCAAATACCTCTTTAATCGATACCGCGCTAATCGATTTATGGCACGTTTATTATCGGGACCTTATAAACCTCAAAACGTCACCATGTTTAAAATCACTCCTTTTGTCGCTATTTTTAACTATTTTATCTGTCTGATCTGATCCGTATTTGAAAATGGCAAATCATTGAAACCACTAAATGGATAACTCGATAGAAATTGATTTCATTTAATATTTCGTTCTCTAGCTAGTATTTTTATTTACTGTTGTCCTAATTTTTTCCTTTGTACATGTAGTTTTAATGTTCTGTTTTGTGTAGAGATGTTTAATTTTTATAAATTTTTTTTTGGGGTGCCTTTCAAATACAAAATAGAAAAAGCAACACAGCTTAATTAAATTTCTGTTTTTCTTTTATTTTTTTTGAACATAAAAATTTAATGAAAACTAGATAATGATGCCATGATTTGAAGGAAATTGTTTTTAGTTTCTGAACAGAGGAAATTTAATGAAAATGTTATTGTGTTCAGGTAATAACGTTAAAAAATCTTTAAAATGAAATATGAAAGTAAAGAAAATTGATTTTTGCTTCGTTATTGAATTCAATTTCAAAATTTCAGTTGTTATTGTTCCTTGTAGCCTAATAAAGATGACAATTTTAATGACGTCAATATACACATATATAAGATTCTGTGGATTTAGAAGATTAGAATTTACGAATGTATGAATACAATTTTCGTTTTACTTTATTTAAATTTAAAAACACATTTTTGCAGATAACTCAACGCTATCAATTCTATTATTCAATCGTTTTACTAGAATATTTAGATTTTGCTGAAATCATTAAGAAAGTAGGCCTCCCAATATTATAACGCTTGCTCCACCAAAAACTTACTTCGTTCGTACAATGCTACAAATTAAACTTTTCTCGCCGAAAAAAATAAAAAAAGTCGCCGTAGTAGGTAGGTAGTGGGTTGGCTTATTAGACGTAAAGCCATGGTTCAAGGCCCAGGCCAGACATCAAAACAAAATACTTCGGCGATTTCCCCTCAGCAGATTTCTGGCAAAAACTCTGAGAGTAAATAAAATTGCCATTAAAAGTTTCTCAAAAATCTGTCGTTCGAAGTCGACTTTAAACAGTAGATCCCGCCACTTATGTATAAAATTAACGCACACAACATAAGTGATGTGAGAAACTAGTTCAATAATCCTGACTGAAGGGTTGTAATGACCAGTTATGTATGTACGTATATGAAAAATCCGTCCATTCTCGAGTTTTGGGAAAATTCGAGGCGTCTCTCACTGTGTATCTTAGTTAATAGTGGCTAAGACATCATTGCAGTCAATTAATTGATAAGGTAGTATTGAAAACAAGGCGATAGGTATCTTTGTAACTATAAAATTAAGCTTTTTTGATTTTTCGATATCAAAAAAAAAAAAAAAATTTAAATCTAATCTTGTTGGTAGATTATTTTCGTTAAATGTATTGAATTTTTCATTAAACGCTTACTATCTTTAAATTTCAATAAAATAAAGTGTCTGTAAGATACCAGCGATATTATTAATGTCATTATGTGTGGCCACCACGGCTTCTCAGAGTGGAGCGCATCCGAAATAACCAATTTTCTATAATTCTGGCACATAATAAAACTGAATTCGATCCATGGCATGGGTTATGTAGGTTTTGAGGAACTCTGTTGTTTGTTTTTTTTTTTCTACAACCCCTAACTAGTCTAACAGAGTTTAATCGACCATGGTCAGTTCACGTCACCTCCCTGTAAGATGAGTAAGATGAGTGCCGTCCTGTTGAAACCACACAACGTTGTCTTCTAGACCATCCTCCAATTGATGTATTAATCATATATACATACATATTTGTTCACTACAACCCTTCAATCAGGATTATTAACCTAGTTTCTTACACCATTTATGTTATGTGTGTTAATTTTATACATAAGTGGCGGAACCTTTAAAGTCGACTCCGAGCGACAGATTTTTTTGAAAAACTTTTCGTGGCAATTTTATTTACTCTCAGAATTTTTACCAGAAATCTGCTGAGAGGAAATCGCCGAAGAAATACTTTTTGTATTTTGTTTTGATGTCTAGCCTGAGGCTCGAACCCTGGCTTTACGTCTGATAAGCCAACACACTACCTACTAGACTACGGCGACTACGGAATTGGTAATCATCGCCATATAATGCTTGTCGTTGAGATTGATGACCTGTCAAGTGTTGTTCTCAATGAAATGTGATTCGCTGTGACTCATTGCTAGTCCAAAATTCCCACGGAAAAGGGATTTTTTAGTATGCATTAAGCTCTCGTGAATCTCATGTAGATTAGCATCGTCTCAAATTCGACAATTATGTTTCTTCAAATACCCATTCATCCCGAAAGGGGCCTCAACGCTGAAGTGATTAAAATAAATCTTCTGTAATATACGACAATGACACTTTATTCATTTGGCGAAGCACGTTGTGGTTTGTATGGAACTGTAGTTTCTAGATGAAGTCAAGAAAAAATAACTAGAACAGAAATAATCGTACAATAGTTGCACATAACAAGGCTAAGAGAAGTTGATTAATTATCGACGGTAATTTTTTAAGTTATTATTGCAAATGAATTTCTATATTACAAATGATTCATGCATTTTCTTTTTATGTATGTATGTACTTTACTTAAACTTTCACACATACCTATACATACATACATCAATCAATATGAAAGCATGAATATGTAAAATACTCTTTCAATAGCAGTTAAATATCTCTAGAATTTTCTCCCTTACAAACATGATATGAGTCATTAGCTTTTAATTTACTCTCTGCTTGTCTTACTATCCTTTTCCATTTCGTATTCGAACAAAAGTCAACTGTTCCCTTTACATATGCATGTACATACATACATACATTCGACAATTGAACTAAGTAGGAACCAATAAGTCTACAAGCTCGGGGTTACCAATGGACAAACAGACAAAGAAATTGTTTACAAAATAAAACTTTTTATACTTGTGTGTGTGTGTGTGTTTTACACATTGAATGAACTCTTATTGAAATTCAAAATTGTATTTGTAACAGTGTTTTTATTTATTTGTACCTTTGAAATACATACACAATGAAAAATGCTTACAATAAACACAGAAACCGGGACACAATAACACATACATTCATACACCCATACTCTTACTAAAAATGTTCATTACACTTTGAACTATTATCACTATTTTTTGCCCCTTTATGCTGAATATTTCTTCTTTAGTGTTTTTTTGCTTCTGTTAATAAATAACAGTTTTTTCCTTTGAACTGTTATTGCAGTTTATAAGGTATTAAAAAAACCCAACAACAATTGAAATAAAATCTGTGATTATTTTTCTCTCTTCATAAAGAACACTATTAAAGGTCTCTTTTGTTGTTGTTGTACATTTATATTTATTTACTCCATTGCTTATGTTTAATACAGTTTTATGCATCACTATTGATGTGATATCACTCTCTCTCTCTCCCGTACACACACACGCACTACAAACACGCTCACTCAATTCCATGCACAACAAACAAATTTTTTTAATAGTCAGGGCCGTGCATTCACTTTATGTTCTAAATTTTTAAACTTTTGTTATGAAAAAGACAACAAATAACCTATTGAGTGAGAGAGAGCTGAGAGAGCTAACAACAGAAAAAATAACAGAACCACAAACAACAATCACCCCAATTGACCTCATTGAAATAAATGTTGCAAAAAAGAAAAAGAAAGGAAGAAAGAAAAAAAAAACGTATCCACCTTGAACTTTTTTGTATTTTTCTGTACTCACAATGCAAAAAGAGAATTTCTTTTATGATTTTTTTCCTTTTTATATATTTTTTACATTCATAGACTCCTATCCACATTTTTTAATGTTTGAAATATCCATATATGTACGTACTATATGCATGTGTATGTAAACGAGAATTAACTAAAAGATCTTCATGCTGTGATTTCTCATGAATTTGCGATGATTTTTACTTTTTTCCAGCAGAAAATTGCATTTTTATTGTCTTTCTTACTTCGCGGTCTCGCTATTCGAATTATAAAAGCCGTAAAAGGTTCTTTTAATTCATATTGCATATGACAGGCATTACTGCGATGGCAAATAGGACGAGAGAGAAAGGAAAAGTCAACAAATTCTCTAACCGAGAGATAAGAAAGTGCTCTCCTAATATGTACGTTTGAGCCTATGATGGATACAAGTTTGAATCTTATTGTCTTTTAGAAGACTTGAATATTCTTTGCCAATTGGTCTTTACAACTCTTCACTCAGGATAACGAGATAGTTTTTCGCACCACTTATCCTGTGTGTGTGTGTTAATTTTATCCATGAGTGGCGCAGCCTACAGTTTAAAGTGAAGTTTGTGAAACTTTTCATGACAGTTTTATTTATTGTCAAAGTTTTTCCAAAAATATAGCTGGAAGAAAGGCGCCGAAAAGTATTTTTCAGATTAAGTGCTATTCGAATTATCCTAATAGGGGGTTGAACCATTTGCTCTCGTTAAATGGCCCACCAATGTTGCCTAAGTGTAATTCAATTTGTTAAGGCTTCCACGCCTAGTATGGTAAGGATGATTAGCTGAAATATTTAAAATTTAAATGACAGTATACTCGTCCCAGAGAAAGCGATAAAACTTCCAATATAGTTGCTTAATTTTACTTTAAAGAATCTATTTTTCCTTTGTTTGGCGAATATCTAAATGACATGAAATTGTCTATTACAGACTTCACTTTGACGTATGATGTATGGACTTTATGACCCACTATTTTGGTTTTTGTAGGTGTTCGCCTTTGGCCATATTGTTTTTGAATAAGTATTTCGAATATACACTCGTTTAAATTTAAATATAAAGAAACAAATGTATAAATTAATATTTATTTTGTAAATAAATTTGTAAAAGTGCTTTCAATTATAAAACTACTACGCAAAAATTACAGAAATTAATTCAACCATTACCAACACTATTAATTTTGAAACAAAGTTCAACTAAATATTCACAACAAAAATATAAAATAAATATCTGTCCAATAGCCCTCGGTGGCCGAAAATTTTCGATTTTTTTACACATATAGGACACGAACATCAACAATATTCGTAAAAAAGAGAAGAAAAATTTATTAAGCTGCTCGTCAGCTTCTAAAGGAGAAGGTTTATGTCGCTTTTTTCAAGGTTCAATTATTAACCCAAAGAAATATTACAGTAATAACAATGAGATAATAATCTTTTTTTTTTCTATATTTTGCACTATATTAGGTTCATAAATCCACTTGACAATATTACTAATAATGTTCCTCTGGGCTAAAACATGTTTCTCACAACTTCAGTCACATTTTAATCATGTTCAATCATCATCATGATCATGTACTCACTCTCACTCTTGCCGATATTGTCTGTGGTATATTCTTAGTTTTAGTCTAGCGCTTTCTTGTTTCTTCCTTTAATCCAGCTCTTGTTTAACTTGTCTTACAACAGAAGCATTTTTAAAAACCGCAACTGGAATTTTTATTCTCATAACATGTAATATCAAACCAAAAAAATATTATTTAAAGCTACAACAAAAAGTATTAACCGTGGTTAGAAATTTAATGTAATTTTTTTATCTTGCTCTGTTACTTCGCTATTCTTATTAGAATACATACATAGCCAATGTACAAACTTTATCACTCTTAATAAAGGCACCACATAAATTTCAAAACCCATCATCGTCAGCACTCCATGACGTACATGTACTTATACAATACATGTACATAAATATGTTATAAAACCAAAAAACGCGAAATAAAAACAAAACAATAACAAAGAAAAACAAAAAACTAATAACAAAAAAACACAATTTAACTGTTGCTGTTGTTTCAATGTAATGACCTCCAACAACAAATAACCTCGCAATTGTGATAACACACACTATAAGAAACGAAAAAACATTCAAAAACATTATATTAAAGGAACCCCCCCATTACCTACTACAACATACGCATACATACGCAAAGATAACCGAATAAAGAACACCACCACCACCGCCACCACCATCAGCAACAAAAAACACAACTCATACAATAAGTCTCAACTGATTTAAATACCCGAAAGAAATTATTACTCGTATTACTAACTGGGTTTGGTGGGATTACTTTTTGTATGTTTTTCGTGTTTTCTGTCATACACCCTCCTTCACGCTACATTCACATAATGCTACTCTCTAAGGGTGTAAGAGAAATTGCCAGTTTTTTGCACAGGCGAATGTTTGTTGGTTTGTTAAGTAATACAAGTTTGCTTTAAAATTAGAGTGGCCAGGTAGCAGAAAATTAAAAAATTAATGAAATAAACGAAGAAAACTGCCTTTGTATGTTAATATCGCTTGTAATTTTTTATTAATTTCTGTGCTTCATGAAAAAAATCATTTAATCGAACTGCCATTTGCAATTCATTACTAAAATAGAATGAAATCGAACATTTTTGAAGTGAATAATTATGAGCGATGTTAATGTTATAGGACGGTAATACACTAGGTATTATTTATGAGCGTCTAAAATTTGTTTAAATTATTGATTGCGATCTCTACTATCAACGATTAACAAAATTAAAGAACAGAATTTAATTAAAACAGTGAGAGTTGGTGATAAAAGAGTTTTTCCACAGCTGTGCCATTATAACAACGTCAGACCACGCTAATCATAACAACGTCAAACTTAAGTCATTTCTCGACAGAAACTGAAAAAGTTTGCCATTGATGCATTGAAAGATTATCAGATTATCGATTGTTTCGATCTCTACAAATCTTTGCTAAGGATGAAAGTTTAAATTACGTAGAAACTTGCAAAATTTTTAGAAAATCTTCAAACTCTACTCGGATTTAATAATGGACTCGCATTAGAAATTGCAAAATGTTATTGGTTAATAGAAAAGTTCTTAAGAAAAGCATGTTCAATTATAAACAAAGTTGTAATCAAACTTTTTTGAAAACCCATAGGAACTAAAAAAAGAATAAATTTCCATTAAAATCTTCCTTCTCGCACAAATTCAGTTTTGTTTTCTCAAAAAAAATTTAATTTTAAAATTTTTCCCTTCTAAAATATAATTATTTACAATATTTAAGATAACGTATTTCAAAATTATAACACCTTAGTGTATGGCCACCCAAATATTCTCTTGGCGTGAAATTAATTTTGTGTTGGTGTTGGTGTTAAAAACTAAGACTCCAAAAAACAAATGAAATGTAGAAATAAAATAAATGAGATTGTTTAGTCAAAATTTTCTTTTACAAAGCACAGTGGGCTCAAAGTAAAATATTTTATTATAGAAAATATGTTTTCAACGCTTTTGGTTTTAGATATACGAGTAAGGACCATTTACTCACAAGTTTTTCTGTTTCTTAAAAGTTAGTCGCCTCTAATCTTCCTATGATGTTCGTTATTGTTATAATTATTCTCAAGATGGATTATTTGGAGGTGGATTGAATTTACGGTTTTTAGATATTAAATTGTTAAGATTTGATTTGAAAAGCCTTTGGATGTACTAGTACATACATATATCTTGTACTGCGCAGTGTCCTTGACTTTCAAGTTCGTACGAAAGGTGATTTACGGGAGTCTACATAAGTCGATTTTTTGATAATAATTTCGCCGCTTTAGTGAAACAGTCTGTAGACGTCACATCTTTAGATCTTGAGATCTACATTCTTTCAGAACAAATTAAAATTTGTTGTGCCTAATTATCACGTTACGATCTTCATTGCACAAAAACCTATTTGCAATCTCTTAAACAGGTTTACGTATAGAAACAATGCCTTAAATAGTGCTTTTCTATACCAAGTTAATATAAGCTATATAGACCATACACGTCTAGAGTGTACGGCAATTAAAACTATAAAATAGATAGGTTAAGTTAGGTTAGGTTAGAGGACGTGTACTTGTCTACTGTGACAAGTACAGTACCCTGAGGTCAAATTGACCCACTTGTTCAACGTTCTGGCTTCTCACAGCACCCATGTTGTGTGCGTTGTGTAGATAGGCTACGTCAAGCTAAAATGAGAGATCGAGGCTAAGTGAGCTGTCGGTGAAAGGATAATTCCAGGAAGGGCTTAGTTTAGTAATGTTTGTACGTACTGTGTACCAAAATATTCAACTATGTTCAAGAGGGATAGTCGAAAAGATACACACAGTAAGGCTTCGAGAGTTCTTTTCTGCTTAACGCTGGTAAAAGTATGAACATTGAAATAAAATGAGATTATATTGACAAATAAACACAATTAGCTTTTCAAAACGAAAAAAAATACACGATCCTTTTAAAAATTATGCCTGCCATTTACTATTTAAAGAATTTTTCATGTAAATGTCCGGGAGCATTAATATTGGCATACTTTCTCCTGCATTTGGGCCTCTATATTTCCAGTCCCAAGTGAATTTTACCCGATTTATTTACATAATTGTGTTAACTTAAGAGTCTCTATCACATATTATAAATCTAATTGTAAATTAATACGACCATATCTCGATTAACAGACCATTTTTTGCTTTTCAATGTACTTAAAATTTAGGCATTCTTTTACTAATCTTGTCCTTTTTTGTTTATTACATCTTTTTTTACTTGTCTATACGTTTGCAAACAACAGTAACAATACAATTGTTGTTATTCAAAAAGAAAATTAAATTAAAATAAAACATTACAAAATTTTTTGTTCAGATTTTTCATTAATGTTTTTCATTTGATTCTTTAAAACTCCACGGTTATGAAAATAGGATATGGGTAAAAAAGGAAGAAAGAGAGAGAGAGAGAAAGTGCGTGCCTCTTTTTCAGTTGTTAATTGTAAGTATGTGTGTGTGTGTGTACTGTGCTATACGATATTTGTATTTGTTATTATTATAGCAGCCACTCTCACAACTGTTAGACTCTGTCGCACAATCAAATGGTTTGTAAAGTAAAGTAAGAAAAACACAAATAATCTTCCACACACACAGACTCACTCGTTCACACAACAGTTACGTACGTACACACTTTTACAGTGTACGTGTAAAATACAACACAACACAACAAGGTCACTGGAAAAATCGTTAAAATAGAGACTAAAACGACAACGACAACGATGAATAAAATGAAAACGATGAAAATTCCTTAAGTATACACACACAGAAAAATTTAAGAATTTATTCTTCTTTCTCAATTTTTCCCTTTTTTATTCCTTTTCTTTCCCTCTTCTATAATAATTTACGATACACATACAATTTTTAAAATGGAAAAAATACCAAAAAAATAAAATAAAATATACAAAGAAAAAACACCTAAATTGTGGTGAAATTCGGGTTTGTAAAAAATTTATTCACATTTAAATTTAATCTAAAAACTTACCAAAGCATTTTATTTTTATTTAATTGCTGTCAATTCCCTACATTTTATAAGCTGTTCTTCTGATTGTTAAACAAACGACACACACTTTTTTCTTATTGTAATAAAATAAAAATTATTAAATTTTTTCCATTCTTATTTAAGCTCTAATAACTTCAGGCAGAAATTCTTCATTATTTTGCCAACAATTTTAATTTTCTTTAATATTCTCTATATGTATGTACATATGTATGCATTAAACAAATTGTCAACTTTCTTTACTTGACTAATTCACACTATTTATAGAAAAAAAAAAAAGGAATTTTTTTTAGTTATAAAATGTTTCACTTTTTTATTCCGCTTAAACGTCTTGTCTGCTCGAAGTCTTAACTGCAACTGTAAAAGTTTTTCCTGGTTTAGCTTAGAGGACTTGTTAAGAAAATTTCCAAAAATTCCATAACTTAAAAGCTTTAAAGAGTTGCTTGTAAGCTTTTTGCTATCGAGCTTTATGTTGTAAATTCCTGACCATGGAAGTGATCCAACACTTGTTGGATTTCTTTGCTATGAAAAGCGCATGTTTTATTTTGATTTGCGGTTCTTTCCAGCCGGTTTGTTTACAAACATTTCATCCTTGTTGTCTCAACAACATGTGCATTGCGTATTAAAGCGCAGGCTTTAGAAAATTATTCATAAATATTGTGTCTTTGAAAAGCTTTTTCATATCATGTTTATGAATGAAAGCTGCGGAAAGCTTACATAGCGATTTTGGAAAACTTAATAACAAAATGCTTTTAATAAATTGTGTTATTTTATAAATCAGATAAATTTTAATGAGTAGTGTTATCGCGTGGCTAATTTTGGCTTATTATCTCCTTAGCTATTTTATTTCACAAAGGAGACTTTCTGCGGAAGCAAATGTACCTAAATCCTAAACTTTACATACAAGATGTCAATTGTAGATAACTTTTTCAACTTGTTCTATATCTTTGACTTTGGATCTTGATTTCCCCCTAGAAAATTTTTTTCTTTCATCAAATAATTGTTCTAAACCCGATGCTATTTACATTTTAATTCTTCTGTGTTGTTTTTTGTACGATATTGTATGTGGTATTCTATTAGAAACATATCGCTCCTTTACTGCAACATAGTCATATCTCAAAAAAACTTGAACTTGGCAAAATGCGATTTAAGTTTTCAAGACATAAGTCCTATGATCTAATTGCTGCAAACACTTTTTGCTATAACTTCGGTTCAGCTTGGAATATAAAACTGAAGATCAGTTTTGCTTAAGTAACTACAAATTTTTAATTTTTTAAGATATGACTACGTCGCAATAAGGAGCGATATATTATTTACAAAGAATTGTTGGCTGTCTAATGCTGAATATCGTAAATCGATGAATGATTTTTCAGTTTCGTTGAATAATATTGAACTCCAGGGTATTTTAGTATCACTATCAGTCTACTTTCAAAGCAGCTTGCCATATGATTTTTAAAATACATTCTTTAAACTATTTATTTTTAAACTTCTCATTAAGTTGTTGATATCCTCTCAGTTACCTAGCTTCAGAAGTTCATTCTTTATTCTTTTCTTCATTAATTTTTGAAGAGTGGAATACATATTCCATGCTCCGATTTCTTATATGTACTTGGGTGATTACTTGACTTTGTAATTCCTGTTAAAATGTAAACATTGTGCTGTAAACTTTAACATCGGCTCTATTAATATATTTGGTTTTTGTCTTTGCTAGTTAAAATCGAATTCAGCTTCATAAACATTACCGTTTTCATTTGACATTATCGCAAGTGGTTTGATTTGTACATTTGGTTGCTATTCGCAAGTGGAAATTCCATGCATTAGGCACCACCACACACACTTTGGAATTATTTTCACATCTCGCCTACTTATCCCTGAATCCATAGCTTATTAGTTCAATTGTTAAAGGCTAATTATCGCGATATTTTATCAAGTTGTGCATTGATAACGTCAGATTGAATTAATAAAATAATTGTTGTAGCCCTCGCTTACGTTCTCGTTTTATCCTTTCCAAGTATTCATTTCTCAAATGCAAACAACTATGCTAATCATGCAGTTAAAAACTGTAAAAGGAACTTTTTAGATTCAATTTCATTAACTATACATACGGATCAAGATACAGATCAAGACAATGAAATGGGATGAATTTAACTAGGATATTTAAAATCAGATATCTACACTATGAATGAAATTTTTGACCTTTTCAAAAATTTTCCCGTACAATTCAGAGAACAAAGGTTCTTCCTTATTCTCTGTTAGTCTTTTGTCATCTAGTATAGTGCAGAAGTCATCTGTGGTTTTGGCAGATTATAACTTTAGCCTGTCATTCCGGTATTTTGACATTGTTTTGTTGAAAATAACTCTAAGTAAATTGTTCGCACCTTTCTTTCCTTGGGAAGCTAAAGTCCCCCAAGCAGCGTGGTAGTACTATTACCTTATTTTCAATATTAGACTAGTGGACTCAAAACTGAAGATAAAAATTAAGAGCCTCCTATCAGACGTCCGTTTTAATCTTTCCATAAATTCTTTCGAAAATTTTTAATGGCACTACTTGGGAATTTTATATTTATTTGAACAAATATTTCATTTTTTTACGATAAAGTTTGGATATAAATTATGAAATTCCATATCATCTAATCGAATCTAAAAACAAAAATAATTCGAAAAAACAAAGATAGTCTCCTAGAAATCATTCGAGTGCGTTCCCATGAATAAAGTTTCCCACCCAGCCAAGCAGGGAATATACTGCTTTCGTATCTTCAGAATACAAATTATTTACTTAAATAACTACAAAATAATATAATAAAAGATTTAATAATTCATTCTGTCATACAATTTACTAAAACGATTATTTATTTATGCCTGTTCAACGATTAACTGTAACCGACTTAAAATTAAACTTTAAAACAATTCATAAATGCACATTAAACAGTTACATGGCAATCGCTGTACATAGTATATGGCATTCAATGGATACGAATTTACATCTATTAACTCTAAAAATTGTTTCGACAAACTAAAATAAATGCAACACATTACAGCCTTTTACGATAAAATGAAAACATAACAATGCCCCGGCAGACATTATTCTAGTTTCGGGAGAAGTCTATGACGAACACGTTACCAAATCAGTTCAACAGGAATAAAGCCGGATTTTCCAAGTATTTCTTCCAGACATTTGAAAAGCTTGCCATAGTGACACCATCGATGACACGGTGGTCGGCACACCAACTGACACTCATAATGAAAGCCTTAACGATTTCATCCTTTTCATTGAAACGCGGTACAGCCTTTGAAAAGAAAAATAGTATTTGTAAAGAGATTTGCTTTAAGATAAATACGCCCTTTTACCTTTGTACGACCCATGGCACCGATTGAAACTTGTGGAGCCATTATACAGGGATGCGTGTAAGTACCACCGATAACACCGATATTGGATAAAGAGAATGTGCCATCGGCAAAGTCTTGTGGCGTCAAAGCACCTTTACGGCCTCTTTCAATTAAACCATTAAGATCCTGGGCGATTTCAATAATATTTTTGTTCTGTACATTCTTAACATTGGGCACTACCAAGCCTTGTGGAGTATCAATGGCTACACTGATATTATGAGCACCCTTGTAAATAATCGATTCTGTTTCCGCATCTAAAGAGCTATTCAATATGGGATACTTGGTAAGAGCAATAGAAGCAGCCTTAATACAGAAAGGCATAAAGGTTAGCTTGGCTACACCATTTTCCTTAGCGACATCCTTCAATTGATCACGGAATGCTACCAAATTGGTCATGTCAACTTCGTCGCTGTAGGCAAAGTGAGGAATTTTCTAAAAACAAAAATTACAACACCTTGTTGTAACCAGTTCCAGTTTCAATTTGTATATTGTACTTAAAACTTACCAAAGACTCTGACATGGATTTCAGCATTGCCTTACGTACACCCTTAAGAGGTTCTACACGATCAGCAGGTACTGGTACTGAGGCCTTGACCGAAGGAACTGCAGCCTTAGCAGCAATGGTAGGATGGGGAATGTTAGTGCCTGGGGGTACTTGACCCAAGTATTCTAAAACATCACCCTTTAAAACACGTCCATTTTTACCAGTTGGCGGTACTTTGGATAAGTCGATTTTGTTTTCTTTGGCAATACGACGAACGGCAGGTGTGGCTAATGTAATATGACGATTCACTTCCTCATCGGTAGCTTCCGTAGATTTAGCTACTACATCACCTTCCACTTTCTTAGCAGGAGCTTTTTCATCTTCACTTTCGGAATCTGAACTATCCGAATCACCGTCTTCTTCTTCCACATCGAAATCTAATAAAGCTTTGCCAACCAAAGCAATGTCATCAATATTGTGGTGTAACTTTACAATTTTACCATCATAACGACTGGTAATAGTTACCTGAAGCTTTGTCAGACTGAACTTCACACAAATTGTCGAATTGCTGAACAGTATCACCAACTTTGACGAACCTTAGAAGCGGAAAGAAAGAAGTTTTTCAAAATATTTTCGATTAAGCGATTAAAATTGAAAATCTTACCATTCCTTAATAGTAACTTCGCGGATACCTTCACCAATGTCACTGAGCTTAAAGGAGATAACTTTTTCCAAACAAGGCGTCAAATGGAAGGCACGAAATTGTCCAGTAATAGCAGCCTGTAACGGTATAAGGGAAGTATTTTTAACATAATCTAAGGACTTGTAAAGTATAAACTAGATGTATACTGCGGAGCAATATGATTTGTTTTGTACTTTAGCTCCCTAAAAATACACTAAGTGTCTACGTTTCACAGAATACCAGAAAAATTGGAACTGGTTATCTTGCAATGATTATAAACTAGAAGACCTCCATCAGTCTAATATTATCCGAAAGAAAGTTAATCTAAGGACCTAAGACACCCTTCTATAATTCTCTTTCTTTGTCTTCGTAGAAAGAACGTTCTCACCAATAGTTTAAACCGACCGTGTTCACTTCTCGAACATTAGATTAAATTATTGGCGACATAGTGCAGAAGAATTTCGCTTCATAAAGAATTTGACTGAAAAGATATGATCTGACCTATTACCGCCGAGATACCACCACTGCATGTCTATTGTAATTAATCTAGAAGCGGTCATTTAAATGATTTTGTATTTCGTATATTGTTGATCAAACATTTCCGAATGAATAGGAAGAAAGGGAAGAAACAAAAACAAAGTAAAGAAGAAATGAAGGAAGAGAGAAGCCGTGTTATCCCACTAGTCAACTAATACAGAGGTGAAACTCTGAATATTAGAAATCTTATTAGAGGCTAACACACCAAAGCTAATGAATTGGAGTCTTTGGATCTACATTCCAAGACAGAAATACACCAAATACGAAAGTGCTGTATATGTTGCTTCATTTACTTTAAACCCTGAGGAAAAAAAAGAGACGCTCTTCTTACACATGCTAAGTCTGAGCCTTAAGGTATTACACCCCTTCAAAAACCTATAACAATCCTCTTGAGCACTACATATAAGTCCGCAATATTCCATTTTCCGAACTATTCCATAAGTCCAAAGTAGTAGCCCTTGGGAGGTCTGACTGGTTGATTTCGCATTTTCCCGATAGATCACAACTTCTAAGAACAAAACATTATCGCTCTCTTTTTGTTTCTAGTAGTACTGTGACGATCTTTCTGCAGACTGAAACCAATCGTAAGGTAGATACTAATAGAGATTTATTTTTATTTAAAGCCTTGAGTACGTAATTTATATTTCGAAGTGTAAGTAAAAATGTTTGTTGGGCTATATTTTTATTATTGTGAGGATTAAACTGTTTGTTTTCTTTTAACTTTACAACACTGTAAACACTAACTGCTCGTGTTTAACTAAAGTTGTTCAATGAGAATTGTTTTTGTTTTTTTCTTTAATACACTCAGAGTTTATTTACTTCAAGGTCATTAAATTGTTGTAGATTAATGGTCATCCTTATAAATTTCCACTTTTATCGCCTTTACATATGTACGTATGTAAGTAATGTTAAGATTTAAAACCGCCAAAAACAAAATATCGAAATAAAATCAACAATATTTAATTTAATTTCACAAAAAAAAAATTATGAGTGGTAGATTATAAAAAACAAAATTAAGTTTTTTTAAAAACAAATTGTAACAGCTGCTTCTAAATAGAGAATCTTCAAATGCATTTAACAATATTGTAAACAATAATGACATGACATTTATTATCTATTCACTAAATTTTTATTATATTTAGTAACGAAGAGCGAGAGAGAGAGTGTGTGTAATAAAAGAGATCACCAACAACTCATGTTGTTTTTATTTTTTATTGCTCTTAAATTTACGCATACACTAGTGATCAACTGACAGTTCAAAACAATTCAACTGTCAGTTTTTATAATGTTTTTTTCATTTTATTTCTCCATTTGCTCGCATTGGAATTATTAATTTCTTATTGCACAATTATGTAATAAATTTTTTTGAAACTTTTCTATTTTCTTTCTTTAAAAACGAAATTAAGAATTTGTTTTTTTTTTTTTTACTATATTATGATCGTGAATTAAATAAATTTTTTCATAAAAATCATGTGTATTTACATTAAAACTATTGTTGCCAAGTTGACGTGGTAAATATTTCTTTAAAAGGGCTGCTGCACTACCATTTCTCAAGATATATGATGACATTTTTAAAAAACAATTTCCTTTTCTTTCAAGATACTTTCGCTGAGAATGTAGAATAAAAAATTTATTATTTACAGATGATTTTTATTTTCTTAAACAACCGATTTTAGTTTTTTTTTTTCTTATGGAATATCTTGAGTGGAAAACGTGTCCGTCAAAGCTGAGAAAACGCTCGCAACTAAATAATGTGAAATTTATTCTATAGCAAAATTTCGCAGTTTTTTACTCTATCCACAATACAAACAATAACAACAATTATAAAGCTAAATTACCTACTTGTTGCTTTGAGATACAAATGCAAAGAATGTTGCCAACTTTGAAATAAAAGTATAAAATTAATAAGAGGACCATTTTTTCAATAAGAAGTTCATTTTCCATCCTGTTTAATATTTATTTCTGCCTCTAAATGAATTTGTTTAATAACAAGATTTTGGAAGTTTTACAAAAACTTGTCTTAAAAAAATTTCTAAATATCCTGTATTCAGTATTTGGTTCAAACAATAGGTTAAATAATAATATTTTCTATTCAGAGACAACAAATATGCTAATGTATTACAATCTGGGTGGAAAGCCGTGGAAAAGATACATAAGAAACTTTACAAGTTACCATCAAATGACTCAAACAACCTCTGAGTTAATTTGTACTAGTTTAATGATAAGTACAAGGTAGATTT
Source organism: Sarcophaga peregrina (assembly GCA_014635995.1). NCBI lineage: Eukaryota > Metazoa > Arthropoda > Insecta > Diptera > Sarcophagidae > Sarcophaga > Sarcophaga peregrina. The sequence goes on along the minus strand of CM025790.1, from coordinate 42,318,005 downwards.
ATATAACAGTTAACCGTAACTCTACAGCTGATGAGGTTTAAAATGTCAAAATGTTGTTGTTTTTTTAGTGTTGTCAGTCAGTGATGAATACACTTGATCAGCTGTTTTTGACATTCCGCGTACTCTTTAACAAAAACAAAATCCCTGTTGTTTTTGCATTGTTGTATTTGTTGTAGAGTTACGGTTACCTGTTATATAAATCTACCTTGGACAAGTACATGTCCTTTAGTCTACCTACCTATATCGTGGTGAATTGTATTTTATTTATGGAAATTGAAAACAGTGTGTCTCGTGCAAAATTCACGAAGTAAGTTACGAATTCGTCGTATTTTTCGATTTTGGTCGCCTTTTCTTGTTTCCGAACCTATAATGTTTAACGGAACATACGCTTGAGTACTTGGCAGGACATTTATTCTTGACCTATTATGGTCTAACTTTTTATCGGGGAATTACTAGATGATTTTAAGTTTATTGCAGGATTATTAGCGTAATAAGATGTGTTGATTTCTTAATGTTACTACAATGGTACGTAATCTTTGTGGCAGCTGATTCTGATTTTCTGATTTTTTTTTTTTAATTTTTAATTTAAATTTTAAACTAAATTAGTTGAAAAAACATAATAATTTTATTGTAATTTTACAAAATAACGCACTAGGATAGCAAGAGCTATTCGTTTTTAATATTTGTTTTATAATCTTGTGTTTGAAGTGAAGGTGAATTTTATGTCTCTCTAAATTTGTATCAGCAATTTTTTTAAAATATTCTTTTAGTGAATAAATAAAATTTTTAATCAAAATTTATTAAAACGACACCAAATGCTCTTTATATTAACGCCGTTAATAATTTTGTTCTGACATTGAGATCACATATGCCAAATCAGCTGTGATATTTCGCACAAATCAAAACAAAAACAAACAACACGTGTATAAAACGAAAACAAAGTGAACATAAATCGTTTAGGAAAATGGTAAATATTTTAAAAATTGTTTTTATTAAAAATAAAAGCGTATTTCAAGTAATTTTTTTTTATTTATAAACAGGTAAACTTACGCAAAGAATTGGAAAAATGTAAACATCCGAATAGCCGGAAAACCAAAGCTCTGAGTAAAAAAGCGCGTCGACAGAATAACAAACATAAACAGAGACTGGGTCATGCCATTAAATCCAATATAATGGGTGAAAAGTTAACTTGGTTTCTGGAACACATCGGAGAGGACAGAACCACACCCTTGACACCGCATGAATTTGAGGAACTTATCGAATTATATTTGAAAAGATTCGACGAGGAATTAGAACAAATTGCTTTAAAACAGTCGATAAGTAAGAATCGTTCACATCAACATGCTGCACGTCAGGATGTTATTAAAATAACTTTGGAAAAAGAAACGGGAGAATACAAAAGTGGTGGAATGCGTAAGTAGATTTTAGAAAATTTTTTTTTACTATTTTGATGTTTACAATGTGACCTTTAAAACGATCTATATCGAAGTGTATCATCCTTCGATGAAACTAACTATGAAAGGACTGCTAAACTTTATTCACCGATTCTTGTTTCTTTTCAGAGCTTTTAAATCTTTGTGATCCCATTAAGTTCAAATCCCTATTGGATTGGGATGGCAGTGCCATCAATGTGCAGCATCTTAAATTTGATTTAATTTCACATAACATGTTGCAAAAGCTCAAAAAAGAATATGAGGAGAACAACTCAATGAATACGGAAAGCCTAACAAAATCAGAAACAACGTCTAGCAAAAATGCAGAAGAATCCATGGAAACTTGTTAATTTATTGCAAAAGAATGTTACTCTATAGTATGTTTAAGAAATAAAATAAAACTAAAAAAATAGATAAAATTTGTAAATCAAATAGTCTCTAATCGCCTCTTATTACCGGTTCACCATCCAATTTCTTTAAATTTTGCAAACGTCGTATGGCCTCAGCACGATAAGTGGATTCATCCATATTTTCGGATAAAGGGTTGCCTAGAAATGTGATTTCTTCTAGTTTAGGTGGTATGGCCATCCGATTGAATTCAGCCCAATCCTTGATTGAATTGTTGGATACATAGAATATTTTTAAGGCCTTCATAACTTCTAAAGGCTTCAATTTTTCGATAATATTGTAACTTATCCACAACTCTTCCAGCGTGTCTGCTAAAGGTTCCTGTCAAGAGATTCATTATTTTTAAAACCTATTTTTCACATGTATTGGAGTTTATTTACTATGCCATTCAGAGCCTTTATATTGTTTCTGGCTAGTGATAATACACGCAAATTTTTCAAGTTACCAATTCCAGCAATTTTTTCAATCATATTTGTAGATAAACTTAATTTTCGACATTCTGTCAATGTGGCCAATGTTGCATCCATTTTTTCTATGGGGGGAAACGCAAATTGTAAACCAATTTCTGTTGCCTTAGTAGAATCCTGCTTAGTATGCTCCTCCCATTTCGTTAAAGCTTCTTTGATCGTTGTGGGTTTAGCCATTATATATAGAAATAATTTCTAGTTTTTCAACATATATACATACGCGTATGTATGTACATAAATATATTGAAAAAACAAATTTTGAGTGATAAAAAAGAAAAAGTGAATAAAATTAAACTCAAAAAAAAAAAATAGTTTAAACAGTTTTTAATACTAATTTACTTTATATTACATCATTTGTGTGAATCAGTGGTGCAGTAACCTAAATGGCAACATTTAAAACACTTTAATAACAAATATCTTAATCTGCGCAGAAGATTTGAGAATTGAGTATTGGCGGAGTAGAGATGTTTCATCACCCTATGTCTCTAACTCCACTCTATATTCTCTATTTCTGAATTTAAAATTTTTTGCCGTTAAGGTTTGAGAAGCACTGGTTCTTTTTTTTTCACCAAAAACATAAATATTAAATAAATCACAACGTTCACAACACTGTTTTAATCATATGACATTTTCTGGTGTTGGAAAGCGACCCTGAAATTCTTTACATTCTTGATTATATTGCAACTCGTGCCAAGGAATAGAAAGAATATAAATTTTTAAGAGAATAACAAAATAATTGTGAAATTCTAAAAATAAACAAAATCAATTAAATAATCGGTAAGTCAATGTATTAAATAATTATTTAAATAAATAAAAACTACTAGGTGTTCATCATTTACATGACAGTGCGAATTATTATGTGATTTTTGGAATTCTCTTATAGACTTACACAACCACTATTAGAACAGAGCAACACATAACAATAATGGGAAATGCACCAGTAAAAGAAGTGGCTCAAGCAGCCGCCACCACAGTTAGCGGAACAGGAGAGCCTGCGGCAAAGCCTAAATGTAAAGCTTGTTGTGCCTGTCCGGAAACAAAAAAAATCAGAGATCAATGGTAAGTGCTGCCGCATAACACAATACTGAAAAGTGAAAGTCATTGTTTTTCCCCCTTTCGTGTTTTTTCCACTAGCATTATGGAGCGCGGTGAATCGGAATGTGGTGATTTAATAGAGGCTCATAAGAAATGTATGCGGGATCAGGGTTTCAAAATCTAAAAACCCTCGTAAAAACTTTACCAAAAATTCTACTTAATCATCCACTGTTTATACACCTATTGTATATCATCTCTCGTTAATTATAAAATTTTTTTCCTGCGTATGTATGTACAACGAAAAGGGGAAATTTCTCAGTCTAATCATTATGTTGTAGTAATTAATAATGAACACAAGAAACGCTTAATTTATTGTATAATTATAATTTATTAGTTTTAACAAAATTTAAAACAAAATATAAAAAAAAAGTGATCTAAATACACTTGGAAATCGAAAAGAGAACTTAATCACGCCTTTAAATATATGCCAACGTTTGCAGACCCACATCACAAGCCATATACAAAGTGATTAGATACATTGTGACCCATGCAATAATTCTGGAAGGTTGTGGCACAGGATAGAAAGCATAAACCAAAGTGTGTAAAATACGTGCTACAGAAGCAACACGGAATAGATTGCATGCTATAGCCGGCGAGGGATTAGTACAGATATAGATTAAAGCCATTGTGAAATATGGCAGAATATTCTCCATATCATTGCGATGAGCTCTGAAAATAATTTTGTAAGTACAGTGCTTATAAGAATTTGAACAAAAATTTTGTATGTTATTACTTACCTTCTTACCCTTTCCACATGTGGATCATTGAATTGGACTTCAATATTTTCGAAAAATAAATCCTCTTGATTAGGAAATACCTGGAAATATATAAAATTAACGAATCATAATCAATTTAAAAACTGTTCTTTCTTCTGTGAAAGTGTTGTTTACATATGTATGTATGCAAATGGAAATTCTGAATCTACCTTTTTAATGAATGATTTTGGTAAAAGGCCCAATATCTGTAATTTAAAAAAAGAAAAGATCAAACAATTCTTTTATCATTTTAATGTTATGCCAAATTTCTTCTTTATTTCGTAATATAGATTACATACTTTCCTCGTTTAAAATGTTATCATAAGCAATATTATCTTTTGAACAAAAGTTATCAATCAATTTCTTTTTTAATTAATTTTTATTTTAAAGCTAACCAAAATAAAATTATCTTCCACTCTTATTAAAAATTAATGGGAGTATCTTAAGTAATTGGTAACAAAAGTGATAAAAAATTCCAAATTTTGATTTAGAAAATATCAGTTTCTATTTATTCTATTAACCTTCTACATTTTTTTATTATAAAATATTTGTAGTCGTAAATTGAATTCAGTAGCTTTCATTCCTATACAACGTTTTTTGATACAATTTGTTTTTAATTTGGAAAAGTGCTCTGTTTCAGTCCATAGAAAGTTGTTATCAATTGTGTAAACCATCCTTAGCTTTTGGCTTTGAATTTAGACGACCTTAATGAAAAGTATATTTCCTATGATGAGACTTAAATTCGGTTCTCGACAAAGAATTCCGCTATCACCTCGAACCCAGCATAGAAATTGAGTCTGATCGAAAAGTCCTTAACGGCTCTATGCATTCGAACTCTATGAACTGTGATTGCCACCAGACGTTCAAGACCGATTGCCTTACAGAAAACTCCAGCACCTGTATCTCCACCTTACTTTGACCCTTCTGTGAAGATGGATATACCTTTCTGCCCCTGGAATACCTCACCATTCCATAAGGAACATAGACTCAGGCACAGTATAGTCGGTAGCTTTTTCTGAAAGTCCGTACCATTCTTTAGGAAAGATGACGTTCAGAATTCTGGATTGGTTCTGTCGAGCGCTGTTTTCAGTAGCCCGATTCCCTTAGACGTATGACACTACTTGACATATGTACAAATCCAGCGAAGTCAGCCAGAGCATAGTATCAAAAGCAGACTGAAGATAACTATTTCTTACACCAATGATACTCAAGAAGACAATCCGTTGAATCTTATCCAATATTTTCCGTTTGAAATTCTTATCCAGACGGAAGACCCCAGCTCATATCTATAGAGTTCCTACACTGATAGAGAGCATTCAGTCCCTTCTTCATTCTTTTCTCAGTTTTTCTTTTTCAGTTCAACTTGCTGTCCAGAACCACACTTAAATATTTGACCACAGAAGACAACAGAAGCTCCCTTTCACCTAACCACGGTGACCTGAAGGTTTCAATTTTATACTTATGGAAGAACAAAACGTAGTCTGTCTTATTGGAATTTATTCCCCGACCACAGTTCGTAACTCAAAATGCTAAAGTTCCAAGCGCAGACTGCATCAGTTCCCCCAGAGTCGAGAAAAATTTACCACTTACCAGAATAATCACATCATCGGCGTATACCACATTCTCCGTATTGTTGTTATGAATTTAGGATTGATAGCGGATTTAAGTCAACAAGTTGATTCAGATTAACAACCAAAGATTTTGAGAGCTTCTATATTTTTATATTCTTGTGACGATCTGTCTCAGTTTTCAATCACTAGTTAGCCCGTTACGAAGAGTACACAGTGCCTTATATGATGTAGACCTTAAGGCAACTGTTTAAACTGAGGTTAATGATTCCTTTTTTCTAAAGCTCTTGTAGAATATAATTAGTTTGCTTGCAAAACCGTACATCAAATATAATTTTTGGGGTTGATACTGCAGTTTAAACCTATTTTGAGCAATAAAGGGCAGTTACCGCCTTAGTGAATTTGATTTATATCTGTCCAGAAACTACAATTACCTTTTTAGTATTGAATTGAAAGAATTTAATAAATATTCCTGGTTTTGTGTTCTACAACTAGGCAAGATTATGTCACCAAAGTGGTGACGAACGATCGCTAAATAATCGTTGTCCTTTGGGGGAAAAATTATGTATAAATAATGCCGTAGACTACAACGGACTATATGTCTTATGTCAACTCCACTTAATAAAAATGTATGATAGATTCCCTCATTAGGGATTAGAAACTGGCTTATACAATTAAATCCACCTAGTTATTAAGTTAGTCCTTAAATTATGTTATCACTTAGTATTGCTATTAAAACAGTATTGTTTCCGTTGTTTCGTTTATAAATTATGTTTTTGGTATGTGAATGTTTGGGCGACAGTAATAACTATTATAGTATCACAGGTATTTTCTCACAACCTCTAGACTGTTTAGTTTGGAATTAGTCCATTGAGATATCGAGCAGAAAGCTTTCTACAACCCAAGTATCTTAGTTTCAATGGAATGTAGTGCTCCGTTTTAAATTTATTTATTCAAACTATTAAAGCTACACTTCTCATACTCTTGTAATTTAGTTTTTAATATAATTTTAATTCATTTGGTATACAATTCCTATTGTTGTGCTTTTCCTTTATAAATTAAAACCTCTTTATCAACTTTTAAAAAGAAAAGGCAAAGTTGAATGGAAAATGTTGAATAAAGTTTTATATTGCTGCTAATTAGTGCATAATTTTCATAATTTGTTTAGTGTATTTAATTATTTATTAATTAGTTGATGCATTTAGTTAAATTATTTACTGTTTAAAATACTTACTTTATAACGAAAACGTTGCAGGGCAGTCAATAATGACATTAAAAGCATTTTTATCACTAAAACGCTTGTCCAAAAGAGAAAACAACAAAATACGGGATTATCAAGGTTCAACATGGAAAAATAATTAAATTTATTCGTTTCTGCTGCTGATGATGCCGATGCCATATTCATAAATTTCCTGTCCAATCGTTTTGTTCTTAATTAGATTTAAATTATTTTTATTCTTATTTTGTGTTTTGAATTTAGAAAATATTGCACTTTAATTTGAAATATTTAAACTTTTTTCCTTTGTACTTTGCGTTGTGCTTTAGACAAGTGTTGAACAAAGACTTGTTTACAAAATAATCTATACGTATATTTTTGTTTTGCTAAACTTGAGTGCATTTTGGAATCGTAAAGCTACTAGCAATATGTATCTACTAAAAGTGTAAGTATATATGTATGTATGTCTGTCCTTGGCTTATAGTTTTAAACCAGTTGCTAAATATACAAACACGTATTCAGAGAAACATACTATTAATGCGGAGAATTTATAGTAAAAACGATATAAAAATTGAAAACGAACTGAAGTAGTAGATTATACGTACAAATGTGGAACACCCTACATTGTTATTAAAATCTTTAAATTCTAACTTAAAGTTCCGTAAACCTAAGTATTCAATGTGGTGGTTGGATTTGATTTTTATGCTCTATCTTTGGACACTTTATCCAGCATTTAGAACATGATATACTTTGTGTATTACTATAACAGCATACGTATCGTATCCGTCTAAAACTTTGATCCAATTTCGTTTCTAAATGCCAAGACAATTTTCGTACAGGAAATGTAAGTTTTGGCATTCATTTAATTGCTGATAACTTAAGCGTATTGACTCATTGTGTATCTTTTTATCTTAAAAGGAATGATGGTACGTAGCGCAACTAAAAACTTATAAAGCTCTTATTTTTGTATGTGCACCCTATAATCATCTGTATAAGTAATTTTGCTTAACTAAACACACACACATTGATATTAAGAAACGAGAATCTTTAAATTCTTGTTTTCTATTTAAAGCGTCACACACACTGTATGTATTGCAAAATCATTAACTACGTTTTTATTAAAGAATAAATTTTAAATTTATTGTATAATTTTATACACATACTACATACGTATGTATATACATACATACACAGTATATTCTCATTTTAAATATATACAATCGTTTTGATCACAACACAAAATGCCATATAGATTGTAATGAAAAACGATAAAAAGAATGCTATGGCCCTTGTTGGCTGGGGCACCGGGCGAAAGGCATAAACAATTGTATGCATAATGCGTGACAGAGCAGCCAGACGAAATAGTAAACGCGCCACAAGAGGTTTAGGTCCTGTTGCTATGTAGGTCAAGGCCACCAACATGAAAGGTACAATATTCTCCAGATCATTGCGATGTGCTCTAAAATGAAAATAAACAGTGTTTATTTGTAATTGATACCGTGATGATTATGGTTGAGATGGATTTCATAATTTATTCTTACCTTCTTACACGTTCAACATCTGGATCGTTAAATATAAGTTCGGGTACCTTATTTAAGGCCAAATCTTCAGGGTTCACAAAAGACTGCAATTACAAAAAGTTAAGGAAAAGTAAATACGAAAACTAATGCAAAATGTTGTTATTTATAAACCCTGTGAAAATTGCCATGTGGAAGGAAAGTGTATTTAAAGAAAATTTATGTTTTTATTTTTTTTTTAGAACATTTAATTTAAATAATTGTACGAAATTATATTCGTAATTGGGTTAGTCATATACACACATGACCAAAATCTTTTAGGGTGGTGTCGGTAAAGTTGCCAGCATTGCCTTTATTGAAAAGAATATTCTGCCATATTGTTGCTTTCAGGAAGACAACTGGTTTTTGATGAGAATGTCTGGAAATCATCTATCATAAACCGCTCCATGAGTTCCTTCTATTGGTATTAGTTGCTTTGTTAGATTGCTTCCTTCCTATCGTTCATGGATAAAATTTTAGATTGTTTTCGACTCCTAGCATTCTACAATTGTGGATACGATCAGGCTAACCTATGTTCAAAACATTACTTTCAATTTGAGAGGAAATCTCCAAACATATTGTTGATTGTAGCATATACATGATATGATCTATATTAATCGAAAATGAAACCTGAAGTACGCACTTATTTTTGGTTGATTTGTATTAAGATTAATTACAGCAGATTCAAATAAAATTTAAATCCAACATGTTTGTAATACCTTTACCAAGTCTATGACTTTAGATCTGGTTTACAAGCGTCCAATTCCAATTACTTCATTATGTGTATAGTACAGGTATATGAGTACTTGTTGCCACTTTAACGAATTAAATCGATCCAAAACTTTCCCTTGATTTACATGAAATAAGTAAAATATTTTAAGTCGTCGTAGTCTAGTAGTAGTGATAGTGTGTTGGCTTATTAGATGTAAAGCCCGGGTTCGTATCCCAGGTCAGGCCTTAAAACGATATATGAAATAAAAACCTTTCTTCGGCGATTTCCTCTCAGCAGAGATATCTGGCAAAAACTCTGAGAGTAAATAAACCTACCATGAAAAGTTTTTTTTTTTTTTTAAATAAAATCTGTCGTTTGAAGTCTACGTTGAACTGTAGGTCCCGCCGCCACTCACGTATAAAACTAATAACGCACACAACATGAGTGGCGCGAGAAGTTAGGCCGTAATCCTGTCTGCAGGGTTGTAATTGCCAATTACGTTTGTATGTACAGTGGGTGACGAAACAATAGAAACTTTTTTAAAATGACACTAAAAATTAAAAATATTCTTAAGAAATTCGCAAAATATTTGTTCTGTTTATTAATAAAAAACGATTGAGTCAAGAACTGTAAACACTCATCATATTGGAGAAGGCTACAACACTTCAATAATATTGCCTTTTTATATTTTTATGCATACTAATAAACTGCAATTTCCAATTTTGTCTCATTAGAACACATAAATAAATTTTTGAAAAAGTTTCCATTGTTTTATCACCCACTGTATGTAATATTTGATTAATAATTTTAAACTTTCCAACAGTCTATTAGAGAACATTTAAATAGAATTTGATAGGTTAGGTTAGCAAGTAGTTTGTCGTTCACAGGCATGTTAATTTGGTGGCCAAATGGACCATTGTTTTAGGCAGTGCGAGGCAAGGCTCCTTGTTATGATTGGTTAGTGGTGGGTTTTAACTGGCCAGAGATTCTGATGAAACCGTTCCTCAAACACTATGTCTGTTCCGAAGTGCAGGGTACTCGCACTAAAGTTGTTGCACTGATTTCGTTTCCTCTACCTCATGGCAATAGGGCATATGTAGGGGAATAGGCAGTGTTACATCGTCTATTTTCAAGTTTTGCTTTTATTGAAAGGAGAAGGCATCTCTGTGATGCTTTCATGTCCTAGTTTAAAAAAATAAGTTTTATTGGTGGAGTTGACCAGTTTTGAGGGTAACTTTCGTTTACACAACGATTTCTTCCTATGCATAGATTACGATTTATCTATATAAGTTCATATCGCCACTGCATTCGGTAAATTATTTTTTAATTTTTAAATTCCAATTGACACAGAAATATTGTTCACATATATTTTTGCCCTTGATTTCTGAGTTAAATTTCACACTTTTTTATTTTTAATGTATTCACCTTTTTCTTAAAACGTTTCATGGCTGTTAATAGTGACATCATTAGCATTTTCAGTATTAGTATGCCAGTCCAAAAACAATAACAACAAAATACAGGATTTTCAGTAGATAATAGATTTATAATCTTTTCGGAATTTTCTACCGATTTTGCCATTATTTTTGAATATCCTTTCTATAACCGTAATTCCGTATAATTTTATTTTATATTCGTGTCCACAAAACAAAACGTTCGTTACAGGCAGGCAAATGTTTTAAACTGACCACAAAAAAGGCCTACAAGGACTTGCGAAATTGTTAATTATATCCACAATATATTTAATTTAATTTCTTTACTGCAAAATTTAAATCATATGTTGGTTCCCATGAAGGCAATTCTAAGAAAATTTTCAACAAAACTTGCAAGGATGGACAAAGTCGAAATACAAGGAGACTTATTGGATATACTTGAAGGGGAAAATGTTAAAATTAATTTTTGTTATTCGGTCGGCAATGGTTTTTGACTTTCTGTGGAGGAAACGAAAGCAAGTTAAGCTATCAAGTTGGAATGGATTGATTATCTCCTATCGCTGATATTATTTGACGGGACTTCAGATGGTTTTTAATAGAGTACCCAAGTAACAAAACCGGTGTACTTCATGGAGTATCACCTCTCAGTGTCCCGATTGCTTTTATAGTAAATCTAAGCCTTGTCTGTAGTCTTTTTCTAGTTTTTTTTATATAAAATCGAACTAAAAGTGTGATCAGCTAAGTGATCATCTAAGTCCACATTGTACGCTTTTCTTGTTGCTCGTTGCATTCTTAATAATGGTGTCGAATACAACGTTAAAGAATAGTGGCTTCTCTGAGTTTAATAGAAATCTTATCACAGAAATTTGTTCGAGTCTAATATAGTCGCCAAAATCGATGTACTGTACAAAGAATTAGCAAAATTATAAAGAAGTTTAAAGACCCTGGAAGCCTTATATAAATGATAATTACTGTGTTTCTGTTATTGAAAGTTTGGCGGATAATCTGAAATTGTCGATTCCATGGCAATCCTTAATAATGGAATATTTTGCATTTGGATTTTCGCTCCCAGCTGACTCCATTTCACAGCGTTGGTGGTTGGGTGCTAAAAAAAAATCTTTCAATATCGATAATAAAATTATCTTCTGCGATGAAGTTCATTGAGGATAATTTTTTCCCTGAAAAATATATTATCGTCAATTTAGAAAGGTATGACCGGATGGTTACTGATTTTTTTTGCCTTAAGCTTGTAAACTTTACGGTATCTGATTTCAACATGATGATGTCTAAAGCCTTATGACACAATTGATTTTAAGGTAGTTTTCACATTCGTACGATTTGAGGTCGTTAGATTATTTTTGTGGAACTACATTGAAGATTGTGTCAAAACGGATAGTCAGTCTCCAAATGATAAAGCAATTTAAAATCAATATTATGTACAATGGGTCAATTGCGACCTCCGGGTACTGTGCTTGTCTTGACCGACACATGCATGTCCTCTAACATAACCTAAAATCAATATTCGTCAAATTATCGCCCAAATGAAGGGCGAAATATGAGAAAACTATGTTAAAAGGATTGCATGCTGCAACCAAAAATTCTAGGTGAAAATTATACTGAATAAAATCATAAATTTTTGTATATTTTATTAAACCCCTTGACTTTGTTTGCTTGTGAAAAAAACAGTGTTTAACAGAGAATACCTTTTATAAGGTAATCAGAAGGACAGTAAAATTAAAATTTTCATTTTAAAGAAATTTTATAAACGGAACCATTTTGTCTAGACAATGACAATACATAAGAATAAATAACAAAATAAATAAATAAAAATCGTCAGAATATTAAATGATCAATCATATGAATAATGAATCAATGTACATATGAAAAAAAAGAAGATGAAAGAAAACATTAATTTTGTCTTTCCGGATGCGGCTGATATTGCAATATAAGCCAGCCAGCCTATAATGCAAATTTATGGGCAAATTTCCGTTAAGAATTCATTCACATTTTCTTCTTCAATCTATCAACACAGCCATCATATTGCCACCATGTGTAGACCTAAATAATTGCATTTCTTTTTTTGTCTTTTTTTTTTTTTGTTTCATTGTGCTGATATTGAAATGTGAATGATTTTTAAAATAAATGATATTTCAATCGGCTATGTATTTTGAATAAAAGAATTTTAATGACTTTTTTTTTTCTTTTTATTTATTAAAGCAAAAACAAAATAAATAAAAAAAACTTAAATAATAAATACCAATGTTAGATTGATTGCATTGTTTTTGTTGTATTATAGACCTTGATCTTTATGTTTTTGGGTTTCCAGTTTTTTTTTTTTAATTTTTTCTTTTAATTTCAATTCCATTCAAATGAAATCGAAAATAAAAAACAAAATATTTTCTTTTGCTTCTTATATTTATTATTTGATAAGACTGAATGAAATAGAATATTTGCCAAAGTTTAATTTGATAGAATAATTTGATGCATTTTAGGGGTTTTTTTTTTCGTATACAATCTTTCAGGTTATCGAAATACTTGACTTTCATATGCAACACATACTTATGTACATATGTCCGTGTGTATATTTTAATGTTCCATTAATTAATGGCATAAAATTAATAACAATAATAATTATTTAAGTATTGTCTGGATGTAACCAGATTTCAATGAAGCACTGCAAATTCCTTTTGTGGGAAAATAAAAAAAACTGCTGCTTTTGTTTCCAAAATAAAAATTTTGTGAACCATTATCGTGTACATATAATAAAAAAGTGCCAGACCACACAAATTGTTACATATCGAAGAAGCACAATAGGCACCAGATATGGATCACAGCCTGATCACCATTAAAAAAAAAAAAAAAATCCCACATTTTTGTGCAATGCCAGTTCTACAGGATCATGCTATCAAATTCATTAGCAACTGCTTCAAATGTTTGTGACTGGATACAGCACATAGGCTAGCACGCCATCAATATTATTAGGCTGGTTTCAATAGCGATAATAGGTACCAGTGAATATCTAAAGGTAAAGCATTCTGGCCTGAGCGTTGTGATGTCCATTATAACCAATTAGCGCTGAAAGAATATCGGGCAAGAATAATAAAGCCTCTAAATTTAGAAACTGAATGAGAAACCTTATTCAAATACTAGTAAAAAGAACAAGTTCAATAAAAAAATTTAAATCGCCGTAGTCTAGTAGGTAGTTTTTTGTGTTATTAGACATGAGGCTCCGGTTCAAAACCCAATTCATAGATCTCAAACAAAACGAAATATGAAAAAATAAAACTTTCAGCAATTTCCTGCCACCAGATTTCTGGAGAAAACTATGAGAGTAAATAAAATCGGCATGAAAAGTTTCTCAAAAATCTGTCGTTCGAAGTCGACTTTAAACTGCAGGTCCCGCCACTCATTAACACACACCAGAGATTACCAATGAATCGTTTTTCCGCTACTCATAAGCACTTATGCAATTTTGAGTATGAGTGAATAACAGAATTGAAATTCAACTACTCTGATTCATTCGTACTCGCTACGACATTGGTGGAATAGTCAGTGGAGTGGGAGATCATGCTATCATACTCTTTAATATCGCGCCGAACAAAATCATGTAAAACTTCCCGAAGGAGAAAGAGTAATTTCCAGAGTTTCTAGAGGAACTTGGAATACGGCAATAAAATTTAGTTAGCAAAAATTAAACACTGTTTCTTATATTTAAACCAAATAGGTGTCTTTTTAATAGATAACATTTGAACATTTTTGGATTGAAGCTATCGTTCCATCAGTATAGAACTTTTGGATTTTATGGGCGAAACACTAATCCAATAAACTTTAGATTTTAACTATTAAAAGAGTTTTGCATAGTTCTCCAGACTATAATGTAGAACGTATTTCCAACCTAGCTTTCGATGATTTTGTAGGATAAATTGGAGAATTTTCTACTAATCAATTCCTGGCGTTTTAGTAGAGTAGGAATGAAGTCAATTAAATTGTATGGAAAATCCCATCATAAACTCAGCTTTACCATTCTTGTGGACTTATTCCCCATCTGCGAAGCTTAAGCATTGCTTCTTTCATGATCTTTTCACACATTTTTCTTATATCTAATTCATAATTTATTGCCCGTAATCAAACGCTTCAGAACTGATTTTCCAAATTGAACTGTAGCGGCACCCACAGTTTAAAGTCGATGCCAAACGACGAATTTTTAGGAAACTTTTTCATGGCAATTTTATAGAAATCTCAGAAGAAACATTTCTTTTTTCATATTTCGTTTTGTTTGAGATGGCTCAAATGCAAGAAGCTTGAACCAAGGCTTCACGTCTAATAAGCCAACACACTATCTACTAGATTACAGCGAGTTAGGAGAGAGAGTCAGAAAATATTCCTCCACACTTCCATGCAGCAATATGGTCCTTAAAATTTTTATTGGATATCTGCAATTTCTTTCATTCCTGGAGAGTTGTGTTTTGGCTCCTTGACCTGTTTTCAAAAGGTACCCAAACAGTGGTATTCACATGTTTTAATTATTTTTTTTTTTAACTATATAAACGTTTTTCTTTTTTTTTTTTTTCTTCTTGTATTATTCTTATTTAAAACGTTTATGATAACAATTTCAGAGGCACATAATAACCGGCCAGACATAGATTAAGAAAGAAAAAAAATTTTTTTTTGTTATCTTTTATACGCATAAGTACATACATATGTACTATGGACATATTTGGAAAATAAAATGAACAAGTTACTGTACTTATGAATATTTTCATTTCAAATGTATGAGAAAAACAAAACTCTGTTTTGTAATGTTTCCGCCACAATATTTCATTGTATATTGAGAGTAGACTTCTTATAATCAAGTAATCATACTAAACACTAAATATTGTTGTTAATATGACAAGAAGCCATTAAGCGTGTATAATGGAAGAGAGTTGTTTTCCATCTTTTGGAACATATTTTCCCTGGAATTGACATTATATATATGTATGGATTCTGGAAAAAATGTGAATGGGTCTGGAGGACAAAATATCTCTGGTAATATTAAATAATATATCGTCTGTGTTGAAATTCCACCATTACATACATACATAAATAATTAGTCATTACAACTCATCACTTAGGATTACAACATAGCTTCTCACACCACTTATATTGTGTGTGTGTTATGTTAATTTTACCCATGAGTGGCGGAATCTAGAGTTTAAAATCCATTGCGAACGATAGATTTTTAAGAAACTTCACATTACAATTTTTATTTATTCTTGAAATTTTTGTCCGAAATCTGTTGAGAGGAAGTCGCCGTAAAAATATTTTTTTCATATTCTGCTTTGTTGAAGATCTCTGAGCTGGGGTTTAAACCGTGGCGTCGTGGCTAGTAAGCCACCACACTACCTGCTAGAAACCCTGCCATTATCACGTAAATATTTTAATGCTCCTAGCCACTGTCTCCGGAATGTCTTCTGTTTCTCATTTTTAAAATGTATTCCAGGGAAATCTTCTCACTGTTCTAAAAATTTCCGCCGGCCAATGTGTCAAATCGGAATTCGTTCACCAATAGAGGCGAGTGTCCATGGCAAAACCTTCTCATCTTATTGAATGTCCCAGGCAAGACATTGAAGCCATTTAGATTTCTTCTGCTATAAGGCAGAAAATTTTCCAATTAGATTGCTTTAGAGTCGCGTCACTCTATCACAATGTCTTTAACTTGCTTTTTGTCATCATCGCCTTTTTAAATTTGTAGTGCCTTGCTTCCATGGCCACTTCTGTCTTCCGAATCAGCTGAATCTCATTAGTCTGAATCAGTTGTGTTTTCGCTTCTTCGGCTTCTCTTATGACTGCTCTCTACGATTATTGATCCGTTCTTATAGTCCTTATTCTCTTTATAGGCTGCTCATGCCTATTGATATACAACAAAGGTATTATGAAGGCTTGTTGTGCGCTCTTTTTAAACGATTCTTATGGAAATTGTCGATTTCTTTGATACTATGAGACACCGAGAATTTAGAATAGATTGTAGTCGTCACTATATTGACGAATTGCGCTTAAGCGTTTTATAATCAAAGATAAGTCCTTCCAGAAATATTCTTAAATACACTTTGCTCTGTGTTTCACTTTGCGAAGACTTCCACAGAGCATTCACTTAACGGCAACAGGTTACCTATCCAAAACTTCGACAACTCAGTTTATACTTTATTTTTTATCTACAACACGGTAAACACGAGTCAATATAAACGTTTAAAACGTTTTTTGCAGACCACGCCAATGGTATTGAATAAAATTCTATAAAAAAAGCAAAAATTTTCATAAGAAATCGAAAATATTATTCATCGTTAAAACAATCGTTAAATGACGTATTGGACGTATAAGAATGTTTGAAAACGTTCAAATGGTGGATACACACTTTCAGTCATATGTCCATATATGTAATCTTGTTTTTGCTTTCTAAAGGAGAAGAGCAGAGGAATACATTGTTACATACTTTCGATGCAGACTTGAACCCTGCCAGCAAACAATGCCATCCCATACTTGTAGAAAAAAGTATCCAGACAACATGGAACGTAAAATGCATGAAAAAAAAAAAACGAAATGTATGTACATATGTATGTTTAAAAAGAAACCCTACATACATATGTACAGATGTATGCACATATGTACGTAGTACACTTTAGTATGTATATGGAATAGAAAACAAGTAAGAAAAACCAGCAGCAGACATTAATATGATGAAATACTAAAGAACGAGTTGTTGACAACACACATATGCATGTACCCATGCCCACAAAAGTATACATACGATTAAAAAATTTCACAAATTTCGTCTTAAAATCGAAGAAAGTTATCAGACAATTATAAAGATTTTCAACGAAAACGGATTGGTTAAAAAAATTTCTGAAATTTGTTAAACGTATGTATACTTTTATAGCGGAATGTACATACTAAGAGCATTATGTATATATCAATAGAAAACCGGCGAAAAACGAACACAGTAATAAATAAATAAAGAATAACAAAATCAAAAAGGTACTTTGACAATCTCCAAAATCATACGAGAAAAACACGTTTCCAAACCACACGTAAAAAGTCCAAAGTCCACCGTAAAAACACGACAAACTTTAAAGGCAGATGACGAAACATTGTGTGCACACAGAGCCACAAAGTCCCAAAGGCATACATACCGCATACATCCATAAATAAAATACGAAATGAAATAAAGAAAAACAGGCGAGGGAGATAACCATCGAAGAGATATAACACAGAAACTACTCACCAAAGAGTCGTAATAATGGCCCCATTGTAAGAGTAAATATTCTTACTCTTTTGGGGCAAATGTTTGAAAAAACTTTCTCTTTTTTCTTTAAATTTCATAAATTTGAGCAGCAAACGAACTATCATGTATTGAATAAGTGATCTCTCAAATATATGCACATACACATGTACTCATGCTAAATATATACGTAAATATGTTTAAATGTATGTGCATATATAAGTAAAATAAAGCGATTATATGTTTGGAAATCAATAAATGTTTAAATGGAAATTTTAGGCAAACGAAATATCGTCTAGAAGTTAAGTTATGTGTTCTTCAAGTGTCCAACTTTTTGTTGTTCTTGTTAATGATGATAGTGTACGTACATTAGAATTTTATAACGTCTAAAGCCTATAATGAGCGATTGAAGGTACAAAGTCCCACTACGAAAAATAAATTCAACGTGATAAAAAAAAGTTTTTTTTTTTTTTTGGTTAAGCCAGACAGTCCCTTATATCAGACATTATTAGGTGTTTTCTTTTCCTATTGTTGTTGTTTATTCAAGGTTATACATATAATCCTATTAATATACACTCAAAAAATATCTATAAAATGTAAACAAACCTGTATAATTATCGTCTGTTCTACAAGAATTAAATAAAAAACATTCTTTAATATGTACAACAATAACGACAAAAATATTCAAAAAATTGTTTACTGTGCAGCCCCATATTGGCAAAATTCGACGACAAAGGTTAGGCTTAGGTTAGGTTTATACCACTATTTTCATTCCTAAAACATTGATATCGCGAGCTTACAAAAGCTGGTCAAAGTACCACTCCATCGTTTTGTAACTCCTGGATAGCATTTGTCAACCATACAGAGAGTTTTATGAAGGTGAGGTATTTTATTATTGGTGTTCTGCTAATAAATTCTAGACTCGTCCTAATCCTTTGCTTCAGGTTGCTAATATATATACAATGAAAAAGAAGATATTTTGTAGTCTCATCCAGAGAGTTTTATGAAGGTGGTCATTTTATTATTGGCGTTCTGCTAATAAATTCTAGGCTAGTCCTAAGCCTTTGTGTCAGGTTGCTAATATATATACAATGAAAAAGAAGATATTTTGTAGTCTCATCCTCTTGCACGTCATTATAATTTCTGCAAAATTTGCTGTGGGATATCCCAGACCCAGATCAGTGCCAAGTGCTCTGTTATAAATGCTGTGAATAGCCATAACCTTAGATCCGATAGAAAACTCACATGATACCATATGAAACGATAAACCATAACGAACCGATTACCCGGTCTCGATTATCAGCATCAAAAGGCTTTGCAATAAATAAATCACGATCCCTTGAAATTATGTTGAACCAGATTAGTGGCTAGTGCTCTGTTATAAATGCTGAGAATAGCCATAACCTAGGATCCGATAGAAAGTTCACTTGAGCACCTATTCTGATACCATATGAAGTGATAACCCGGCCTTGACAATCAACATCAAAAGACTTTACACGATCCCTTGGAATTATATTGAAAACCAGCTCCTGACAGTCTTATAATTGATTCGATATCAGGTAAAAAAGCTCCACTACACTTTTTAGAGGAGATGAGCGAAATGAAAGTTGTCTGTCCTTCTCTGGAATCTGGATCAGGAGGTCATATAAGATTGATACAAAATTGGAAAATTGAAGCACATTCAAACCTGTTTAGACCTAAAGGTTGCACTTCCTCTTATTCGGGATTAGTTCCATAGAATGATTTATAGCCATTATTTCGGCCATGTGCATACCTTAATTATCTGGGTTACGGAAATGTATACTGATGTTAAGTCCGTAAGAAAAAATCCATAGCCTGGCATTATTTTCAAGTTGAGTAACGTACCTGTAAATTGTCAAATAATCCCCGAGACTGATCATGTCAAAGGATCAGTCTTAACCATTTAGTATTCCGAAATTTCTAACCGACTCGCCAACATAAACAACAGAAAAAGGTGTGTTCACCGTGTTTCAAAAGAGGTTTTCTCCATCCTACCGAGTCAACCACACTCTGGCAATGAGTAAATCTATGTTTTAAAGCGTTGAGATTAACCATGCTTTTCCTTTACACATGTTTACTATTCCGTAATTCAAATAATCACCTGATACTGATTATAATTTATTATCTCCAGACTATTATTGAAAAACAAAAAAAAAAAAAAAAAAAATCAAAACAATGTAGAAAAACAAATTTGTATTCTAATTTACAACAAATTTTTTTTTTTTAGTTTTCCGTGCTTGTTATCTACGTTTTTTTTTTTTTCATACGAGACCCTATTTTGAAGATTTCCCTAATCTAATATAGACGTCGTCGTAAATGTATGTATGTATTTATAACAGATTAGTATACTATAGTGTAGCGTTGTTGCTGTTGTATTCCTAAAAAATTTAATCATTTTATTTGATTACAATGCCAATTACATTTTGTACTTTGAACCGATGAATTTGTGATCGCGGCGTACACATTTTGTCTAGAATATTACGCGTAAATACGCTATTATCGCTACCATTTACGAGAATAAACACATCATGTACTCACTCAATCTATCTTATTCATACAATTGTAATACAATATGTGTATGTATGTATGCATGCATACTCGTACTACAATTAATCGTAGAAAGTGTATAGCACCCGTATATATACAATACAATGCGATACAATGAAAATAAATTTATTTCAAGCTAATGGCTATTGATGTGGTTGTTGTTTATTTGTTTCTGTTTCTGTTACAACAGATTTAATTTGAGAAAACGTCTGGCCGAGTACAAAGGTTCAGTTCAGTGGTAGCTCTTCTAAATATGTACATGCGGGTGATTCCATGATTTATATTGCCTGCAGGAAACTTTTTATATTTGAAATGTAAATGGACCCAAGTGGGCTATACTACTTAGCTCGTTTGGCAGTTTATTGGTGAAAACTTTAGATTTGGGACAAACCCATTGAAAAGCAGGTGATGTTTGCTTAAAGTCCGAGTCCGAAAGTTGAGATTTTTAAATTTAATATCAAATAATATATTCAAGAATCCATTTGCCCCTTAACCTTCCGAGAGGATAATTTATATCAAGGTCAGGCAGCAGCATCTCTTGAAAAAGAATAGAATAAGAATCAGTACATGTTCACAAAGGAAGTTGTCGCTGCTAGATAATGGCATATCCTATCCTAACGACTTAGGATCTGCAATTTTCTCATTAGCAAAAAAACATTTGTCATTTAAAGTTAGAAAGATTAAGAAGCCAATTTATGTCACCTCATCTGGCGCTCAGTTTGCTTGGAAAATTTGTTGTAAAAAACTTGTTGAAAACGTATTGTGATTGTGTGGCATTGTGATTTATTTTGCTAGAACCATTTTCTTTAGATATAAAAGAAGTCGCTCAACAGCTTTACCTTTACCATCTCGTTATAAATCCTGATAAATGGTCAGTATTCTAGCTTTTATTAAGTCTTTATATTATGAACTCCATTATAAAAAAAAAAAATATTTATGGAAACACCCACCCACCCCATTTAACATAAATTTAATTTAATAATACTTTTTATAAATTATTATATTACAACTGTCGGTTGACAAGCGCTGATAAAGTAGAAAAGTTTTCCATGAAGTGATCTTAAGCATTTATTTCTTGAAATTATTATCATGTTTAAAACGAACTTGTTTAATTAAATCTTATGTTTATATAGGCTCAATGTTATATAATTATTAAAAAAAAAAACTATTAAATTTATTCTACAAACCCAACAAGAAAAAAATAAATCAGTTTATCTTTTAAAGCTTTGTTTTGGGTTCGATGTCTATTCTAATCCTACGGTTAAAAATTGAATAGAAATTTTGTAAATACTAGTCTTCAAACATTCATAGGAGTAAGCATTCTTAAACATTTTTTCTTTAATTTTTTGCTTACTTCAACGACTTCTGAGAAAAACCGAGTACAACGTCCCCATGATTGGATAAAAATTAAAGGATATCTTCACTTCTCAACAAATGATGGGAATGTGTAACGATTACGTTTATTTTACAATATTCTCAAATTTGTTGATACTTCGTTCGAAATTCTTATTAACTTTCATCCAAAAGTCAAAATAACTATTTCCTTTTTCAGGGAAGGAATGAAAATAATACGTCTTTTCATCAGTAGAACTGTAATAAAACATGTACTATAAGAACACTAACAATTTTGTTGGTTATGAAGACTAGTAAATCCATCAGGTTATTACAGTTTACCATCTTTGATTTCCATTTGTAAGTTTATCATTGTAAATTAGTCCGTGACTTTTTGACTTGGGTTTTAGAGTAAAACAAAAACTTTATATTTTCACCATAGGCCTCCTACACATTTTGATTTGTCATTGCTATGATCCTTAACATAGGTAACAGTAAGATTTGTAAAATAATTTCATCGTTGGAATCAAATCTCTGTCTGCCCATTCATCTGACAACAAAAAATAGTTACTCGGGGCTCAATCCGAGATATAGAATGGTGGTTTAGATATAAATTTATAGCCGACTTTTTTTCTATCTTTTTATATTTCTTAAATCTCAAAGCTGTTGCGTGCCATCTATGGTTGTGAAACAAGAATTAAGTGAACATACTTACATCTATACAGGAGTTAGCTGATAGACATCTATTGGCAGCAGCAGCCTTAACCTTTTAGTTCAGAACATCTACGTCTCTTAGTTGAATTTAAAGTGGCCCAAATAAGTTGTTTTAAACCATGCTGAAATTGATAAAAAAAAATATTTATTAAAGAGTTAGTCACAGGTTTGTCATGTTTATGGCTAAAGGCAAGTTAATTATTCGAAAATCAAGCCAAAGAAGGAAAGATAAATATTGTATCCATCATCATGTCAATATTAACATTAGAGAAATAATTTTAGGTGGAAAAGTGGCTCAGTTCGACGTCGACATTAAACTCTAGATTCCGTCCCACACGGAAAAAATTAACACACACAACATAGGTGATATGAGAAGAAGCTAAGTCGTAATTTTGGCCTATAATCTATGTATGTGACTAATTTAATTAATCATACGCTTGCTGGAGATGCTAGCTTCTGCTTAAAGAAACATGTAAACACAAACATATATTACAGACATATATTATAGAGAATATTTAGTATTCTTACGTTTTTACCTTTTTAAAAACGTTTAAAATATGAGTTCGTTGATTGCAAACAAAGTAAAAACAGATTCATATGTGTTTAGTTTCAATTAACTCTTTATTGTATGCTCTATTTATGTAGGCCACTGTTTCCAACTTGATGTATGTAACAATAATTGCAAGAATAATTACTTGTCGTTATTCTTCTCTGCTCACACCCTTTGCGTAAACTTCAACACTTGTTCGTTAGTTCTGTATAGAGGAGATCTTCAAACCACGACTGTTCTCTTTACACGCAATCCGTCTTCACACAAGACTGACTAAATTACTACTACTCATTGCCTACTTTGTCTTGCCTTTTTATACATATGCCCACGCAAACAGTCTGATGAAGGTTCTTGAAGTAAAATGTTCACTTCTTCGCCTTAGCGAGAAATCTATCGCGACTCCATTGTTGTTTGTGTATTGTGGACAGGATACATTGCTCGTTGTAGCGTTCTTGTTGACTTGTTTATCCCCCCTCTTTCATACTCATTCATGATGTTGTTGGTTACAAGTAAACCAAGTTCGTTGTAGTTGGTATGGTACGCTGTTTCCATTTTCGTAACAATATTATAGCAAGCTGACAAACAGATACCAATCAATTTTGTCAATCTGCTGTGACAGTAAGGTTTTAAAAACTAGTCTAAGAATAGAAATTTTTAATCAGATTCAATATTTTGGACTTTGCTATCACAAACATAAATTTATTTCGATGGGTGGTATGGTCTACTGAGAGTGATAAACATTTAATCAAATCAAAATTTTATTATTACATAGGGTATTAATCACTAAAATTGTCATAAAATATACTATCAGACCATACAAAAATAATTGTAGATTACTTTTTAATGTACAAAGTTTTGTTTTATTTATTTTCTTTTCTTTTTTTCATTGATATAGTATATGAGTGAGTAACTGGATGATAAGCTCTTGGAAAAAAAAATTTAACTTTTGTACTTTAACATGCAACAAAAACAAGAAATCCAAGAAAAAAAAATATTTTTTTTTTGAGTTGATAACTGCAACGGATTTATTCATTTAAAAATAAATAAAATCAACTTTCGTTGTGACCTTTTTCTTTGCATGATTAAATAAGGAATACTTTTTTTTTGTCTGTTTGTTCCAGAGTTGTATTCATTTTTTGAGACTGTTAGTGGGCACACACAGACTGAAGTCATTTATTCTCTTGAATCTTTATTTTTGTTGACAATTTACTTTAAAGAAATTATTTTTAGCCACTACCACCTCTAAAGTAAATTAAACACGTTTTTTATTTTCTTTTGCTTGTGAATAATACATAAATTTATTAATAAATCGCATAATAGATTCCAAATAGTAAATTTATTTTTAGAATTCGAAACCGCCAACGACACCACTTTATTTCATATTTTGTCTCCAACATGCAGTTGTAGTTGTTGTCACGTAGTCTATGTGTGCTTGTACAATCGACTAAGTGAACGACGAATGGGTATGTGTTCAAATATTTAGTTTCCATTTCAATTATTGATAAGAACTTCCACAATTTCTACAACATCACACAGTACAGTACAGTGCAGTTGGTTATTTAGTTGTGGAAAATTTCCTACGCCAGTACGATTATATTTACTACACATAATGTACTTTATATGTACATACATATACTCTTATATGTTGTCTTTAAAAATTCAACATTAATATTCTTAGATTTACCATTTTGTTTTAAAAAATTTTCGTTTATGAACATTTAACGAACACCCGAATTTGTTCTACTAAGTACCTTATATGACGAACAAAAATTTTATTTTGTACTCTCGGTATAACGAACAAATATAAAAATTTAAATTAACAAAACGAAAGACTGGACGGAAGTGAATACAACAAAATGTCGTATTTTTCATTTTTTTGGTAGATAACCGGCATTTTTTTATCGTTGACTTGCATTTTGTTTGGTCAATCATTTGCGTTTACATTTTTTGGTCGATGACTTGCATTTTTGGGTAGGATGACTTGAATTTTTTGGTCCATGTCTTGCATTTCGGTTGGCCATTTACTTGCATTTACGTTTTGTTTGGTCAATGATTTGCATTTACATTTTTAGGTCGATGACTTGAATTTTTTTTTGTCAAAAACCTGCACTTTTTAATCGATGATTTGCATGTTTTTGGTCAATGACGTTCATCTGTCTGGTCAACGATAATTTTTCTGATCGATGAATAACATTTTTGTAGTCGATAACTTGAATTTTTGGTCGATAATTCGCATTTTAGGTCGATGACTTGCATTTTTTGGTGGACAACATGCACTTTTTGTGTCAATTGCTGAGGTTATAATATGATAAAGACATTACCTTTTGCAGCTACATTAATTTCGTCACCGATGTCTCCGCTCGTAAGTAATGTACGACCATAACAATAACTGTTTGGAATTCTTGATAGCAGGTCTATCCAGTCATTTAGCAATTCTCTTTCCATCATTTTTTCTTTCTTATTTATTCCGATTTATGAAGGGCATATTTGGCGGCAATCAGCTTTTTATAGTTGTATGAGATTCAACAGTCAAATAGTCCCAATTTCTGACAATGCCATGGAATCGAAAAATTCGCATTATCCACTACTCCTGCACCCTAACATATACAATATCTTCAGGCCGAAGATTTCTACTTATTAGTAGCTTAATTATAACGTCATGACGATGAAGCAAACTATGGTTAAACCAGGATTGACGAAAAATTAATAAGAATATTTGGCACTAAGCACATTTCACACTTTCAATAATTATTGTTTACGCGTAAGACTCTTAAAAAATTGAATTATTTGTTAACAGGTACAGATTTTAAACTGAAAAAAAAAAAAAAAAAAAAAAAATTGTTTTGTTGGAATAATAAACGATTTAATAATAATTTATAGTATATTTGGGTTGGACTGTAACCTTTGTATTGAACTCCAACTGATTGGCAGTGTATCAATCTTAATTCTAAAATCACTAGCGTTTAACATAAAATCCATAGATATAGCAATAATTGTAGTGCTTAATCCCATTTAGCGTAAGAGTTAATTATAATAATACCTGTAGTATTATTACGGGAAAGCAAGGTACAGATATATGTACATACATATGTATATACGTATATATATATGGTACTTTTGCAAATACAGATCCTGATAAGGTCCAATAATAATCATTTAGCAAACTTGTGATTTCGGGGTTTAATTATCAAATTTGTGCAAAACTTTCAATTTTTTTTTTTTTGCAAAAATATGCAATAAAATCTTGTAGTGCTTTTAACTAAATAAATTCGCTAAAAAAAGAGATAGTATAATCACGAGTATTTTTTTTTAATAACAAATAATAGAAATGGTTCATAAAAAAAAAATACAAAATTCTTCTGCTGTTATGATTTCATAAACCTTGATAATGGGGGTGACTTGACTTGACAACTGTTTTAATTTCTTTAAATTTCTATAATAAATTGATTTGTTTAATCAAAATGTTTTAGCAGCCACCAATCAAAATGACCTTTGCTCATAGACTTTTAGCAGCTATTGTTGTGCTTTTATTCTTGATTATTGCAAACAATTCTATTTTAAATTCACTTGACAAATAAAACAATTAATAATACAATAACGTAACGTAATATTATAATGCGATAGTTTCTATTAATTTTTTTTTCTTTCGTTTCATATATGGAAATGCCTTTGAGGGACAGACTCTGACTGATAAGAAAAATAGAAAATAAAATACCAAGTGCATGTGATATAATAACAATAAAATACATTTTAAATATGTTTTTTATTTATTGCGAAACGTACTCAATTATTGCAGAATATACATGCATACATACGTACGTATATATGTGTACTCTATGTAATTATAATTGATAAGATCAATTTCAAAATAATATTTAAAGAATTTATTATCGGAAATGATTACTTTTTCCAAATATTTAGAGCAGTTAAAGCAAAAAAAACAAATCTTTAATAATAAGCTTTCATTACATTTAGAAATTATTTCATAATGAATCAACCGATCACTATCTGATATTATAAGATATTGGTGTCTGGCCTATGATAGTAAGATGCTAACACATCGGTGAAGTTTAAAAACGTAATTGTAGTTCAATAAGACATATGTATATTTGTAATTGGTCATTACAAACCTTCAGTTAGGATTCCGACCTAGCTTCTTATACCACCACCATGTTGTGTGTGTTAATTTTATAAATGAGTGACGGGATCTACAATTTTAATTCGACTCTGAAATGACAGATTTTTGAGAAACTTTTCCTTGCAATTTTATTTACTCGCACAGTTTTTGCCAGAAATCCATTTAGAGGAAGTCACGGAAAAAATATTTGTTCGTAATTTGTTTTATTGCATACGCCTGATCTGGGGTTTTAACCATGGCCCCACATCGAATAAGCCAACACACTACCTAAGATATTTAAGATCATAATTTTTAATAAATAAGATCCTATTATTCAAAAAATACAAAATAGAGATTACAATATATTTTTTGTATGAATTCAGCATAGCTAGAACGATCTTATTCTAATCAAACAATGCCTCTTTAAAAGAAACTCAGCCTTCGCTGGAGGCGAACTTTTTATTATTATCAAAATTATTAACTGGTAGTATAAAGTATACTTAGTAAATCCATGTTTGTTAAAATTTTGTGCCTCTTAACTGAAAAGGCACCATTACTCCAAATAAAAAGTATTTATCTGGTGACTCCCATCAAAATTTCAACTAGTTTCGTGTTAGATAACCATTTAGGAAAAAGTAAAAAAAAAATGGGAATTTCATATAATATTTAGGAATAATTTTTTGCGAAAACCACAGTTCTGGGAGCTATAGTGAAGTCAATGAGAGAAAAATTTGACACTTTCGTACTCGTAGGAAGTGTTTGGTTGACAACTTTCTTCTTACCTGCTCCCTGGACAGGATTAAGAGACTCCTATATTTTACGAGGACTCTGCTCTTATGAGATATAATCGAAGAAACAGTATAAGATTATCTGGAAAAACTCAATCGACTAGATGGGAAAAACGCGTATTCTAGGTCTTGTAGGTATCCTCCGCAAATAGCAAGCTTGTAAGGATGGATGCATTCACACTGATAACTGGCTAGAACACTTCTGGAAGATAAAGAAAAACAAACACTTCACGCAAACCAAGTGGGTAAGGAGGCCATCAAAATTTTTGTTGAGAAATTACAAAATAGAGACTAACCAAAAATAACCTAATGTGAGTGCACTTATTATACATAACCTCAGAGGTCACATATTCGGAATAGGGGCTGTCTCAAGATATAGATCTTAGAAGGAATCATCGGAACACATTCTTGGATCTGTCTATAGAGCATTAATGCATCCAAGCAGAATCATCTGTATAATCATATCCGGGAGGAAAATATTCAAAACACCATTTAATGTTTCCTAGTTATAGCATTTCTAAACAAATTTCATTATAAGTAATTCTGTACAATCCTAACGGAATAATTTGACAAGTAAACAGAAAAAGAAATTGTGTTGGTAACACTGCTTATTTAATTTTAACCGACGTACGATCAAAGTTCATTTAAAACTGTGAATAATTTTTATATGCTATGACGTATTCATTTTAAAACATAATGATCTTTGTAATTATTTCAAAAGAAATAAAAAGAAAAGAAATAATGATTCATGCAATCAAACTGGCCCGGGGGGGATATTTATAATATTTTTATAATAAAAAAAAAAATTTTCTTACGATTTGTTGAAATTGTTTTATAAAACTTGGTTCCTGACCTTTAATAAGAAAAAAAAAAATTAAATGAAATGAAAACAATTGTTTAAAGTTGTTATTTTTGCCAATGATTAATTAGCACGTTCTTTACAAATTCCAATTAAACAACGTGTTTAATTTTTTTTTTTTCACTTAAATGTATATTTAAATAAAGCAATAACAAATAAACAATTTCATTTATTTATATATGTGGGGGCATGTACATAAGTACATATATAGAAGAATACCGGTATCAAAGTCTACATTAAATACAAAAAATCTAATGAAATGCAATAAAATATTATTGCATTACTAAGTATTTATTGTTGTTTGTATACGTACTCTGTACTCAATACTCATTTGTTTGTTAGATTTACTAAGCAAAGAGTAAAAACAGTGTTTAACAACTAAGAGAGAGTTTAAAGTAAAGAGCATACGTTAAACGATTCGGTTAGCACACGTACATATTTTGTTTTTAAATACAGAGGTCAATATTTTTTGTTTTTCTAATAAATTGTATGTCATACGATAATTGTTGTAATTGTTTTTGTTTTTTCTTTTTTTTTTATTACTTTCATCCGAAGAACTGCAATTGAGTGAGTAATATAAACACATAAAAAAAAGAAGCGATATCAGTTGCATATAAGAGTTTAAGAGAAACATTTTGCTGATATGACGATGAGTAAGTATATAAAAGAAACTCTTTGTATATACGATAAGAAAATTTTACAATTAGATCTCAAGAGCTCACGAAATTTTACGAACGGCGAGCGAACAAACAAGTTTTATGTACAGAGACTTGATATTTTCAGTATATTAACATAGGAATTTAGAGCTTCACAAGTCAGACATTAATTGTACTTGCTAAAGAGAGGATATAATTGAAAAGAATCAAGAATTTAATTAAAAAATAAAAGAAAAAGAATCTAAAGGAATATTTTTTTTTGTAAAAGGAACGGTGTTTTGTGAACAGTTTATACAATAACAATTTAAGAAAGAAGCATTAAGCAAGTGTTAAAATTATAAAAAATTAATACAAATAATAAAAAGTATTACACAAAAAATAAAGATATTTTTTTTTATAAAAAAAATCATAGTGCTAAAAAATAAGTACTTTACTTAAGCTAAAGCTATAAAAGAGAAAACAATTTAAAGAAATTTAAAAAAAAAGAAAGAAAATCAAAAGACAAAATAAAAATGGCAAATGTTGAAAATAAATCTACCACCGGTAATGGTAATGCTTCTTTAGTGGAAACTAAAGACGCCCAAAATCTTTTACCCCATTTGGAATGTTTGGAACGTATCATACAATTACCCGTTGTGGGTGCTGCCTGGGATAAATCTCAAGATGTTTATGGCAAAGTAAAAGGTAAGCTTTTTCCTCTGAATAGAATCTCAAAAGAAATTTAAATTGTTAACCTCAAAAGAGTAGAATAGGAGGAAGGTTCGTTGCACTTTTAGTAATTCTTGTACAAAAACAACCTTGAGTTTATTAAAACAAGAAAAAAAAAGTTAACTGTTTAAATAATACAACAACGTTTTGTAAAAAATTTAAAAAAAAAACCAACTTGTGAAATATTGCTGCAAAAATTATTTTCAAAGTCGTATTGCTGTCATTCGATTTCTCTTTCACTCTATGCATATGGGAATAACTGTTATTATTATAATTATTTGTTGTTGTTAATTTCTATGACTTTACATAAAAAAGAGGTCACACTTTGAGCAATTTTTTTTTTTCAGTCGATTATATGATTAATTTGGCTGGGTGTACTTCATGTAGTATAATTTTTTTTTTTTAACTATTTGCTTTTAAAATTTATACTTTTTAACTACTTTTGCAATCTATTTTTTTATGTTTTATTGAAAATAATCAATTAGGTGGGGAAAACAAAATCAAAGGTTTTTAAAATTAATATTTAATTTTTTGTTTATTTTTCTTTAAATTAAAACCTCAAAAAAAAAAAAATTGTCTCTTCAAACTGTTAATTTTTTTTAAAAATTTACTTCATTTAGATGGTTTCATTTTTGTTGTTGTCTGAACAGTTTATTTCTTATGTAACATTTCCCAGTATTTGTACTTTATATATAAAATTTCCCTTCCCAATAACGGTTTATGATTATGTCGCTGTTGTCGACTTTCGGCGATGTCCTAGCTGCCGAATTCTCAAATAGAGTTGACCATGTAATCGTTTTACAAATTCTTTTAAATTATGATTGAAAGTTGAGTGTGAAGTAACATCGCAAGTGAAACTAAATTATTCCAGTGTTAAATCGCTTAGACCTGATTTAACCAAACTTTTTTGATGTAATGGGTTTTTATTAAGCGTTAGTTTCTTTTTATCGCACTTTCTTTCTGCATACATGTTATGTTATGCAAGTTTATGTTGTTTTTTGCTAAAATAAAACAAACAAAAATAAAAACCAAACATATGTATATGACCTCCAAAAAGGCATTTTGGAGAAAAGCCAAAAATTAATTCAAATAAATAACATCATAAATTTTGTGGTGTTTATAATAACAAAAATCATTTGAAAACATTTTCATATTACGGAAAGGAAAACAAATATCGCTTCAATATATTGCATTAGAAATTTGTAAACAACAACACATGTTTTTTTCTTTGAAAATAAATTCTACCTTCGTATATGCCAATCATGGAATAACAATTTAATTGACTTCTTTAATTGAAAGAAACGGCAAAACAGAAAGGAAAAAAATGTTTATTGGGTTATTGAACTATAAATCAATTACTTGGAACAACACATTAGAGACACAGCAATTTCATGTTACGATATTTCCATTTAATTGGAACCAATCAATTGGTTTTCAATGAGCATTTCATTTTTATTGTATACGTTATTACAGAGCGTGTGGTCGTTCATTCGTTTGTTCATTTACGAAAACAATACAGTGGAGAGTGCTGCTTTCAATTGAATTCCTGACCTTTTCCACGTTTTCTTTGCAACAATTTTATTTTTTTTTTTCATAATTTCCATTTTTAATGAAATTTAATTGTTTTCAATTATTGCTTGAAATTCTAGAAAATTTTGTGAAAATTATGTGAGAAAAACAAAATTAATTTGTTTATTTCAATATCATGAAGGAGGTTGGTTACAAGGGAAAAGAAAAAGATGGGAGTGCCTATTATTGGAAGCCCTTTAATTAAATTGTTTGTTTTTTTTTTGTTTATTTTCTATAAATTATTCAAACTTAGGTGGGGTTTATTTTTTAAATGAATACAAGTTTCACTCTAAAGTAATTATTAAATTAAAAAAGTTTTATTCATGGTAAGGTAATTACTTATAAAATTATTGCAATTTTCTGATTATTAAAATATGTATGATTTTTAAATTAAATTAATTATTTACTATAACAAATTTGTTTCTTCAAAATGAAATAAATTAATTTATATTTAACCTTAGCTTAGCTTTGGGCGAAGTTGTTCAATAAATTATTTATTTTTAATAGCACTTGAATTTTTATAACCCAAACACATTCGTTTACTAACGATAAACAAAGAACCTCTGCGCGATAATATTATGGGAAAACCCTTTTGCTACAAGTTTAGATTATCGTTAAACCGTTTGTAAATCATACAAAATCTTTATTACCTATTCTTTAACTTTAATAAAAGTGTTAATTTTACTGGAAATTTTTATAAACAATTTTTTTTTTTTATTACATATTTATACAACATCTCAAGTTAACAACACATAATTTACATTAGTTCTTTAAACTAAGGAAATCTATTTATGCATATATAATATAATACAAATATATATAAATAAAATTTTAGTTTTGATTTCTAAATTAAAATTTTAGAACTTCCCTGGAATTATTTTACTTTTAGCACTAAGTTCAGTCAGATCTTTATCAGTCTGGTTCTTCTAAAAGTATTTTAATCTACCCCTTTTTTATGTACTTTGATGTACCATAGGGTTGATTGCCGAAAGTGTTTTCCCTGAAGTATTTTTATTTAAGCATATTTACATAGTCAAGCTAGTGTAGAAACATTGTATAACTCATTCATTTTCGAGAACGACAAGCTCAATTGATGCAGATAGGTCGGATATACCTTGCGATGTCTTTTTATGTCAAACATCTTTAAAACAAATAATAGTACAATAATGCAGCACGGCGCAATTTTTGTCTGTTGCGAGAGAAAAAAAAGAAATAACAAATAAATAATAAGCTTAACTGCAAACATTATCAATCTATATATAGTAGCAAAGCCGGTAAATGAACGAACAAAGCTTAGAATTCTGAAAATTTGGAATTTCCAATTACTTTCTTCCTCTTTGGAAACAAAGAACATTATAGGTCCACGCACTGCGTAAAAAAGAGTACTAGAATTCAATGATACAAGCGTTATTAGTAGGCAAATACAGTTGGTAACAGTAGAACAATTCCTGGTTTAGCTGAGTAAAACCCGATTAAAGAAATTAAAATACAGCAAAAGGAATAAAAAAAACTTACGCTTCGTTGTTTTGGAAACTTTGTTTTTTTTTTGTTTTAATAACTGGTAGTAACTGGTCTTATTTTGAAAGATCAAAGTCTAAATTTTATTATATGTGCAATCTATTTAGCTAAACTTGATTAAATATATCGATTGTCATAAAAATATACCTGTATACGTCATTCGTAAAACAATAAAAAAAAAACAAGTAAAAGAAAAAAGATTTTTTTACTCTATGAATAAAAGATGAAACCACGTTTAATCTGTTTTAAATGAGCGACAAATTTTATATTTTAATACCCTACGAAGAACAAAATTTTTTTAATTCTAATTACTTACAAAAACTTGATTTACTAATGAAGAATTTATTCTATCAAAAATAGAATTATTAGCACCTGTTTGTTGTATTTTTTTTTAATTTATTTAAAACATTCATTTGTGCTTTGTTTAAACTTCTTTAAACATTTCGTTGTATGTTTTTCAATTTTAAATCCTAGAAAGTAAACAACGTGACTTATTTGTATTGGTTTTTCATAGTTAATACAATATTTACGATGCATCTAAAATTTGTTTTCGTTTAAATTGTTTGTTTTTTTTTTGTTTATTTTCTATAAATTATTCAAACTTAGGTGGGGTTTATTTTTTAAATGAATACAAGTTTCACTCTAAAGTAATTATTAAATTAAAAAAGTTTTATTCATGGTAAGGTAATTACTTATAAAATTATTGCAATTTTCTGATTATTAAAATATGTATGATTTTTAAATTAAATTAATTATTTACTATAACAAATTTGTTTCTTCAAAATGAAATAAATGAATTTATATTTAACCTTAGCTTAGCTTTGGGCGAAGTTTATTTTTTTTTTTTTTTTAATTTAGTTGTTCAATAAATTATTTATTTTTAATAGCACTTGAATTTTTATAACCCAAACACATTCGTTTACTAACGATAAACAAAGAACCTCTGCGCGATAATATTATGGGAAAACCCTTTTGCTACAAGTTTAGATTATCGTTAAACCGTTTGTAAATCATACAAAATCTTTATTACCTATTCTTTAACTTTAATAAAAGTGTTAATTTTACTGGAAATTTTTATAAACAATGTTTTTTTTTATTATTACATATTTATACAACATCTCAAGTTAACAACACATAATTTACATTAGTTCTTTAAACTAAGGAAATCTATTTATGCATATATAATATAATACAAATATGTATAAATAAAATTTTAGTTTTGATTTCTAAATTAAAATTTTAGAACTTCCCTGGAATTATTTTACTTTTAGCACTAAGTTCAGTCAGATCTTTATCAGTCTGGTTCTTCTAAAAGTATTTTAATCTACCCCTTTTTTATGTACTTTGATGTACCATAGGGTTGATTGCCGAAAGTTTTTTCCCTGAAATATTTTTATTTAAGCATATTATACATAGTCAAGCTAGTGTAGAAACATTGTATAACTCATTCATTTTCGAGAACGACAAGCTCAATTGATGCAGATAGGTCGGATATACCTTGCGATGTCTTTTTATGTCAAACATCTTTAAAACAAATAATAGTACAATAATGCAGCACGGCGCAATTTTTGTCTGTTGCGAGAGAAAAAAAAGAAATAACAAATAAATAATAAGCTTAACTGCAAACATTATCAATCTATATATAGTAGCAAAGCCGGTAAATGAACGAACAAAGCTTAGAATTCTGAAAATTTGGAATTTCCAATTACTTTCTTCCTCTTTGGAAACAAAGAACATTATAGGTCCACGCACTGCGTAAAAAAGAGTACTAGAATTCAATGATACAAGCGTTATTAGTAGGCAAATACAGTTGGTAACAGTAGAACAATTCCTGGTTTAGCTGAGTAAAACCCGATTAAAGAAATTAAAATACAGCAAAAGGAATAAAAAAACTTACGCTTCGTTGTTTTGGAAACTTTTTTTTTTTTTTAATTTAGTTGTTCAATAAATTATTTATTTTTAATAGCACTTGAATTTTTATAACCCAAACACATTCGTTTACTAACGATAAACAAAGAACCTCTGCGCGATAATATTATGGGAAAACCCTTTTGCTACAAGTTTAGATTATCGTTAAACCGTTTGTAAATCATACAAAATCTTTATTACCTATTCTTTAACTTTAGCAAAAGTGTTAATTTTACTGGAAATTTTTATAAACAATTTTTTTTTTTTTAATTTAGTTGTTCAATAAATTATTTATTTTTAATAGCACTTGAATTTTTATAACCCAAACACATTCGTTTACTAACGATAAACAAAGAACCTCTGCGCGATAATATTATGGGAAAACCCTTTTGCTACAAGTTTAGATTATCGTTAAACCGTTTGTAAATCATACAAAATCTTTATTACCTATTCTTTAACTTTAGCAAAAGTGTTAATTTTACTGGAAATTTTTATAAACAATTTTTTTTTTTATAGAATTTCGCAATTTTTTTTTTTTTAATTTAGTTGTTCAATAAATTATTTATTTTTAATAGCACTTGAATTTTTATAACCCAAACACATTCGTTTACTAACGATAAACAAAGAACCTCTGCGCGATAATATTATGAAAAACAAGTAAAAGAAACAAGATTTTTTTACTCTATAAATAAAGATGAAACCACGTTTAATCTGTTTTAAATGAGCGACAAATTTTATATTTTAATACTCCGAAGAACAAAATTTTTTTAATTTAATTACTTACAAAAACTTGATTTACTAATGAAAGAATTCTTCTATCAAAAATAGAATTATTGCACCTGTTTGTTGTATTTTTTTTTTAATTTATTTAAAACATTCATTTGTGCTTTGTTTAAACTTCTTTAAACATTTCGTTGTATGTTTTTCAATTTTAAATTCCTAGAAAAGTAAACAACGTGACGTTATTTATTAGTTGGTTTTTTCATATTCTAAATTATATACATATTTACATACATTTAAACTAATAATTGATGACATCTACAAATTTATTAATACGTTTTTAACAATAACAACAAAGAAAAAAGTACAAAGTTCTACATGAAAATTTAAATAAAAAGTGCTGAAATTTATTTTAATAGAAAAAAATTTATAATATTTGCTGTTTATTTGTTTAATAATAATAATAATAACAATAATGATATTGTATTCTTTTTATCTTTAAATATTTTCGTTTCCAATTTCATATGCTTTTATTTATAAAGTAATTTCGATATTTAGCTTCTAGAATTTCTCTCTCAATCAAATAAAAATTGCGCATATACTTTTTTTTTATTGTTGAAATAATAAATAAATAAAATAAATATTATAAATATCTGTAAGAACTTCTCCTCTCGTAATTATTATCAGCTTGCTTTTTATAGCTAGAATTTACGTAGAAATACAATAATAATGAAAAAAAAAAATATATTGCTCATACACTTGCTTATACAATATATTCGCAATACATGAGTACAATACAAATGCTAATAATAATGCAATACAACAATACATATACATATGTATACAATATTAAATAAATAAAAAAAGTTTGTTTTTATTTATTTTTTTTTGCTTATTAGACTTTATTAAAGCAAAGCACAGCCTAGCAGCGTCAAATAGAATTTATTTTTCCAACCACTTTTGTTTTTTGTAGTCATCAAACTTTGTTTTTTTTTATCACAATTTCTAGACTTTAACCGCTATGAAACGACACGTTGCCTCTGTCCCCTAATAGTATATGCAAGTATTGCGATATTGAATTCCTTCCAGAACAAAACATTGCTTTTATACTTTGGCTTATTAAATTAAGATTGAAAAGATTTTTTTTGTTCTTTTGAAAAAAAAAAGACGGAATCATATTATTCTTTTTTTGTAATTTTTGAACTGTTATCGATAAGCAAATATATTTACATTATAATATAAATTGGGTTATTTTAAGAAATTTATTTTAATTATGGTTGATTAATTTCAAGTTATTCATTTTAAAATAACAAATTAATCTGGTGTTGTTTATGCAAAGGTCGTCAAAGAGTACAATTGTTATTCATTCATTTGACGATTTATAACAATGTTTTCAATTGACAAAACGTTTTATTCGAAAGAATGTTTTAATGTCAGATTCAATATGAATACAAAACATGATTAATTTTGAATAAATCTCATGCTTCAGAGAAAAATTCTGTAGGAGAAGATATCGTATTCGAATTATTTAAAACTAAATCAATCAATTTTTTTTTTTAAATTAACATTTTGTGTTTGTTATCCCTGTAACATATGATCCATTTTGTATATCTTTGTTTTTTAATATTAATCTAAAATTTTTTTATTTAATTTCAGGCAAAAATCGTGTCTTCAATTGGGCTTTAAACGCTGCCGAAGATTGTGTCTCACGTGCCGTTACCACTGCCGCTCCTATTGTTTCACGCTTAGATGACAAAATTCAATTTGTTGATCAAACTTTAGTCAAAGGTATCGATAAATTGGAAGTCACCGCACCCATCATTAAGAATACCCCACAGGAAATCTATGCTCAAGCCAAAAATAAAGTTATCGATGCGGTACAGCCCACCATTAATCGTGTCGCCAATTTTAAAGCTGCCGGTCAACAAAAGGCTGCCTCTTTAAAAGATTTAGCCTGGCAAAAAGCCAACGAAGTATTGGCCACACAATATGGCAGTTTGGCAGTGAATGGTGTTGATACTACCACAGCTTTGGCCGAACGTCTGTTGGACTATTATTTCCCTAGAACCGACTCAGATGACGAAGAAGATAATGGTGAGTTAGTTAAACGATATACTTACATTCAAAAGTATTCTATTTTATTTCAACAAATGGTAGTTTTCAGGAAGTATTTCTAATGAATGTATGTCAAGTATATCATAACAAATGCGCTTAGTATTTGTGTATTTTCATTCTGATAAGATTAATTGAAAATATTTATTTTTTAGTATAAAAATTTTTCAGATTAGAAAAAAATATTTTTTTGTTGCAAATTTCAAGGTTTCCTTGGCATGTGCTTGCTATGGGATTCTGTTAGAATTTTTTTAAATTTTATTAAAACTTTAGTTAATTATATACGCCGTATACTACACAAACTTGCGTCATTTTTTTTCCTATTTTCAATAGAATTCAATGAACTTTTTTCTGTAGATACATGCATATGTGATCACATAGTTTTTTATAAAAAACTTTTTGACATACTTTTTTAAACAATTTTTTTTTTTATAGAATTTCGCAATTTTTTTTTTTTTTATTTTTTTGCTAAACTGTTTATTATTTATTATTTTTAATTCCCAGATAATAAAAAAATTGCTGTCGTGCAAAATGGCCATAATGGCAAACATGCAGAAAATGACAGTAAGTGTTTTCCTCACTCTCTTCTCTTCTGCACTTCTTTTTGTTTCATCTTGTTGCAATGCTAAAAATTCATATAAAAAATGCATGCTTTCCAATAATATTGAATTATTCAATTTTAATATATACATACACATACGTTTTAACCCATTTTCTGCTAATCAATCACATATACATATTTTAAGAGATTCATTAATTTGGCCTGAACTAATCAAAAACATTTCTTCATATGTGGCTTAGGAAGGCATATTTGCCCTTACCGAGCCATCTGGTTTCATTCTTTATTATTTAGAAGGAGTTGGTGTGGTGTAATAAATAAATCCGCTTTCTCCTTCTATTCCTCAAAATAAAACAATTGGGTAATTATACTAATGTCATCAAAAATATGTTTTAAAGTCAAGAATAGACCCCCAAGTCCGTATTACTATGTCTTTCAAAAAACTGAAGGGATTGAACGAAACAAAAACCATTTCGATTTTTAACAAATTTTTAAAATCCCTTCTAACACCAAACTCTTATAGTTTCACATTTAAAGACCCATGAGCTTGATTATACAAATGGTAAATGCAACATGTATTTCTATTACCCATAAACGATGATGATTTTAAATTATAAAACTCATTAGGAATTTAAAATACGTGAACATTCGTCAGTTCTTAAGTAGTTCATACTTAATGTATGAACACATAACTGTTCCATAATTGACTGTATTTTTTTAGTTTCTTTTGAATCCAGAAATCGTTTTATGACTGAAAATAGATACCCGAAATCTATTACAGTGTAGGCGAGATTAGATCTGGATTTGTTGTGTGGAATATTTCATTACAGTTACTACTGACATGCATGTTTTCAAATAACTCTTGTCTTAAGTTTGGAGGATCTTCTCTTTACTAAAAATATCTATTTCGCTGGGATAGTATTTTCCTCTTCCATAACAGTTTTTTTCCCCGAATACAAATATCCTTTTAAGACTAAATCTCTCTCTCCCTCCTTTTTAACAGTAGTTACAAATTTCTAATATCACCCCTGTTTCTTTCTCTTTCTCTCTTCTCTTTACATTTTAGTTGAAGATAATGATATAGAACTTGATACTAGATTTCTGGTAGCTGCCTCTACTGTTTTTCTATCCATGTCTTTGAAAATAATAACAGAAATAGTTGAATATGTTAAAAGAAATCCAGAGATTATAAATATTATAGATAGGCAAATAAATGATTTCATGGTAAGGATTATTTGCTACAAAATGCATGCTATTATTCCTTTCTATTAAGATTTAATTGAAAAAGTCGTCATAATTACAATTATTGTTGTTAAAAAAAAAAAAAAAAATTAATAAATAAAATTTTAATTGGATTCTTATGTTATCTTTTGTATAATTTTAGTGCCAGTTCCCGCCAGCGAGGACCCAGTACTACACACCGTCCAGACCGTTGGCAGACTCAAGAACAAGATTTCACGTCGCGTCTATAGAAATGTCTCCCGACAGATCCGCAAAGTCCAAAAGGGCAATGTAAACGATTATTTAAGCTCTTTAATAGCTGCCTTGAAATTGCATCAATACATTAATTTCATCAATTCTTCCATGGGTACAAATGTTGAACAGTCTTCGTTGAACGAAAACACCTCTACAGCGGCGTCCACATCAGCGGCGTCGTCAACTCCTAACACCAGTAAAGCTTCTTTAGCTCAAAATTAAATTCATCATTAAAACAACATAAATGAAAACATCTGTGCTGTTTAACAAAGATCATCATTTTTTTCCCCTTCGAACAAACAAAAATTGTTTTGTTTATAAAAGTTTTTTTTTTTTTAAATTTATTTATGAAAACATTATCAGCCATTTATAATTAACAAAACAATTGTAGTAAGGCTTTAAAAAAAGCTAAAGAAGTTGAAGAAAACCCCACATTTAGAATTAAAATTTTCTTTCACATTTTTTTTTTTTTTGATTAACGTAGCTCTTAAGTTTAAAAGCAAAATCAAAGCACTTGATGAAAACATGTTGTGAAGTCCAATATACATGCGTATTTGTTTTTTTTTTTATTTTTATATTTTTTGTAAGCGAATTATTATTCTTTTTAACAGAATTTATTTTATATTGTGTATATATTTATTAACAAGCGTATACAAATAAATTCTTGTTAAAACGGAATTTCAATTCGCTTCAATTTATTTCAAATTTCTGTTTAAATCGTTGGAAAATGTTTTTTTTTTATTATTATTCCCCTTAAAAGTAAAGAAAGAATTAATGCACTTTTGCATTCATATTACATTACAAGAAAAATTATTAATTAATATTTTTATAATTATTTTTTTTTTATATTAGTAAATTAAGCTTTAATTAAAACACATTATAAATTAGTTTTGTAAGTTCTTCAAAAGCTTCAAAGTAATACTTTAAGCTCAAACTGATAAAATAATATTATGATACAATTCTATATATATATATAGAAATTTAGTAACAAAAACAATATTTAATCAAACCTCCTGCTCTTTGTATCAAGAGAATTAATTAATTAGTGATGTATAATTAATACAATATATTAATTTTATGTTTGTATATTTTCTATAAATATAAATATGAATTCTTTATATCAATATTATTACAACAAATATATGAAGAATAAGATTTATTAAGTGAAATATAAAAATACACTGAACAAAAATTCTAAAAACCAATGGCTTGTTATTCTTAATAAATTTCAGGACTCAAACGAAACTCCTCTGGATTAACCACCGACCATATGTACTCTACTTTAGTACAAACTCAATCGGTCTGGGTCGGCCTTAGGCCATGTGCGTGAAGTTATCTACGGAAGTTATAAATTTTACAAGTGAATGTTAAATTAACAGAAACTTTTAAGTTACCATAATTGAAGAATTTAGAAAAATACAAAAAGAAAACCGTAAAAAAAAGACATAAAAATAGGAAAAAGGCTGAGAAATTAAAAGAAAGACGAATGAACAAACAAATACGAAAAAAACACTGTTTTATCATTAGGAATTATCAAATTGAAAAATCGGAATATTTTTTGTTAAATATACGCTTCATAAACAGGAATGAGTCGGATAGCGATTTCATCAAGGATAACAACACAGTTTTCGTTACGTTGGAAAGCATTTTAGAAGTCGTATCTATATCTTCGATCGCAAATAATACGCGCACCTTAACATCACCTGTTTTGGAATCCTAGAAACCGTGGCTATCGGGGCCACTAAGTCCCTTCCATGCCTATCCAGTCCGCTATGTCTGCTTCGTCTACCATTCCACTTTATCCGATTTTGACCAATTTATGAAGTCCATATTTGGAAAAGATTCTGATCTTTCAACTTGATTATTCCTGATGAGTAAACTGTTTTTTTTTTTTGTTGCAAAATTTAAAAGTTTTTTCTTCGTCTTTCTTTTAACTTCTTTTCTGAATTTTTACTATTTTTGATTTTTTTTTTTTTTGCAATATTCTTTTTGTTCATTTCAAATTTCTTCAATTATGTTAACTTAACAGTCTCTGTTAACGTAACACTCACTGTAAAAATATATAACTTTCGTAGATAACTTCACGTACACTCCCGAGTTGAGGTAGAAAATCTGTTAACAACATAACAGGATTTCTAACTGGGCACTTACCTTTCAAGGATATCACTGTCTCTGTTAAAACGTAACACTGACTGTAAAAATATATAACTTTCGCAAATAACTTCACACACACTCCCGAGTTGTGGTAGAAA
The DNA here is from genome assembly GCA_014635995.1 of Sarcophaga peregrina. NCBI lineage: Eukaryota > Metazoa > Arthropoda > Insecta > Diptera > Sarcophagidae > Sarcophaga > Sarcophaga peregrina. The sequence goes on along the minus strand of CM025790.1, from coordinate 42,275,701 downwards.
ATCGGTTAACAACATAACAGGACACTTATCTTTCTAGACACAAGTGACTATTATTTATTTCGATACGAAAGAAACTTTTTTCGAACCTTATGCTGTAAAGAATTGTGTTTTGTAAAGTTTTCGTTCGAATTGAAATACATCCCTGCTCAAAATAATAGGATACAGCTTATTCTAAAATATTAAAGAAACGTTAACTACAAAAATGCCCTCAGAAAGCAGTGAAAACTATTTTTATTATAGTTCCATCTGGCTACATCTTTAATACGAAAAATTTGACAGGCACATGCATTTATTTAAACATAAAAAGTGAAATTCCGATGAACCCGTAAAAATTGTTGATCATAATAATAAATAAACTTGACTTATTTATAATTTTTTCCATAGTAAATTAAATTTCTGAGTCATTTTTCATTGTGTTTATGTGAAACGGTAAGAATAATTGCATTTTGTATAAAATTACATAAAAATCGAAAAATATTATAAAGAAAATAGAAGGAAATTATTACTGAAAAAAGTTGTTAAAACCATGAGGAAAGTCTTAGGAAAGTCTTTAGACTTTGTGCAAATATCTTTTAGCAAAAATGACTTCTTCAAATCGTCTGATGATATTTCTGTCGGGATTTTTGTTGAAATTAGTTCAAAAACAATTCGTCGTTGACTTGTACAAGCGAATCTTCTAGAAAAAATTTACTGCAAAATTTTTACTAATGGAAAAACGGAAGAGAGATTACAACTGGCTAAAGAGCATTTACTTTGGTCCGAAAAGTATGGCGAAGTATGGGAGCGATGAAACCGAAATAAATTCATTTCTGAATGAATTTGTCATCGTTTCCAAACGATTTTATTTTTGTTTCATCGCTTAAAATTATCTTTTATTACTTTTTCCGCCATCTAATCTATGTTCTGTTCTATTATTGTATTCCCTTTTCCGTTTTCTCATTAGTAAAAATTTTCCAGCAAGGTTTTCCTGAAAGATTAGCTTGGACAAATCGACGTGAATTGTTTTGGACTAAATCCAATAAAAATTCCAGCTGAAATAGCATCATAGGATTTGAAGTGGTAATTCTTTGCCAATACAAGTATCCGTCTAATTGGTGTCTGAGATGATTTTCTTAGGTCTCCTTCGAGATTCTTGCGTTTTTTTTTTTGGTTAAAGCATTTTTCACAAAGTGCAAAGATCTTCCTAAGGTCTTCGCTATTTCTCGAAATGATTTGCCGTGATTTCTCGTGGTTTTAACAACTTTTTTCTCTTCTTCAATGCAATGATAATTTCCTTCCATTTCCTTTATAATATTTTTCGATTTTTATGTAATTTTATACAAAATGAAATTATTCTTACCGTTTCACATAAACACAATAAAAAATCACTCAAAAATTTAATTTACTATGTATTACGATCAACAATTTTTATAGATTCAATGGAATTTCACTTTTTATATTTAAATAAATGCGCGTACCTGTCAAATTTTTCGTATTAAAGATGTATTCAGATAGAACTATAATAAAAAATATTTTTCGCTGCTTTTTCGAGGATATTTTTACAACTAAAGTTTCTTTAATATTTTAGAACAAGTTGTTTGTATCTATTATTTTGAGCAGATGTGTACATACACCGCAGAATTTTTGATTTTGATCCATCTCAGCTTGGTTCTCAGTTTGTTCTTTCTTCCTCCTTGCCATATGTTTATCACCTTTAATAGCAGTTTTAGCTTGATTTCTTTGTTTCTTCTGTCTTTCCATACATTTTATGGTAAAGTATCCAAAAAGGATTTTTTCTGGTCTCTAGGTGATACGATCCACTGTATTAAGAGTATTGATTCGATTTATGAGCTTTTCCATTATAAAGCAAATTAGAATTTACACCAATTTTGGACCGTTAAATCGAATTGATTGTCCTCACTTGTCATTATTATAAGTGATCCAGTTTCCACAACTAGTTACTATTTGCTTAATAAATGCAACGAAGTTTACAGTTTTTTTTTGAATTTTATTCCGCCAACTACATTCTTCAAACGACCTGGAGAGTTAGTTTCGGATTCAGAGTTTTATCTCTGACATTAGTTGGCCTTTAAGACGGCAGCATTTTCTTCTCTTTTCCTTTCAGTTTCCTCTCTTCTTCACTTATCACATCACCATCGGTGGAAATTGATAATGGCAGGAGACTGTGTGGTATTGTAATACTATCATGACGTTTAATATACTCTAGAGAGTGGAGAACAATTGTAATCATTCAACCAGGAGATTATTGTAAGACTTATTCGTATACTTGTTAGCATAGAACTTGATTATACAACTTGTCTATCTTTAGAAAATCTGAGACAACTGGAAGAGTGACTTACAACACGTTGTTTTTGCCTTATGGTAACACAAAGAGAATAATTTGTATACATATGATCACTAATAATTATCACTTATCACTTAATTATAAAATAAATATTGTACATCAGAATTAAATGTTTCATTTAAACACATAAAGCATTACACATACATACATCCAACATATACAAAAAGAAAATAGAAAATAAACAAAGATTTACAGTCTACTATTCATCACTAGGAAGCCCAGTCAGAATTTACAGTAAATCGACAATTATATTCGTTAATTACATTTTTTTTCTAAATTTATATTTCAGTTTATCAGTGCAATATAGTCATCTACGAAAAACAAAACAGGGGAGTATATAATTTATTGTGAATGCGATAAGACAGAAAAACAATTGAAAAAATAATTATATTTTCACATTTCGATTGTTGGCTAGTTTTGCTTTCATTATCGGCAGGTTTTCATACAAAATTATATGACATTAAGGTATGGGGGCCAGTACGACGCCAGATTTTTTGTTTTAAATTTAAAACAGTAAAACTGTTATTGATAATAAAACATGATTTCTGATGAAATTGAATTTCTTTTATTGAAAAAACGTGATTAAAATCATTCAAATTGCAAGATTCTAAAACAAAAAATGTGATAATAATTTAGCGCTTGGAATCAAAGTTCACTCGCTCACTATTCATATTTTTATGGCTGTGTCAAAATTATTTGGAATTTCGCTTCAACTAAACGAAATAAATTATAAATTCCAAGCCCAACTAAAGCATAAGACGTTCGAGTGCAGCAAAAGTAATTTCATAGTGGAATATTTGCAAATATGATCTACCTGCTGATTGAGAGAAGCTTTCCATTCTAATCTCAAGTCGGTTTGACAGCCAGAGAGTATTACTATGTCCCGGTCTCTAGACTTCTAGTTTAAGATTAATGAACTCATTTTTCGACAGCAATGTGTACAATTCGACAACGATCAAATGTTCTTGTATCTAATCTTTATAATAGAATTCTCTAGAGAGCAGTGAACATTGAATCATTTAATCATTTTTTATAACTCAAAATGCCGTACAGCTGATGGAAATCTTATGAACACTGGCTATTCTATAAGCCACTGGCTATTCTATAGCTGAATAAGACCGTATGAAGTACTTGTTTATTTCTTACAATTCACATTTTGCAATTATTTTTGCATCAGCTGGTAGCTGTGGTCCTTTTAATTGGCCTTGTCCACCAAAAGAAAGACAAAAGGGTAGTTTTTGCGCATGTACGGTATTGAATTTTTAAGTCAAATTTAATATTCATGAACCACATGCAACATACTTAAGTTTAATTATGGTATCGAAACAACTGAAAGTAAATGCAGAAATGAATTCCTTTAATTTTTAAAAACAATGAAAATAAGCAATACACCAGCCAACCATAAAAGGCCAAAAAATGTTGACAAAAAACCATTAAAACAAATAGCAAGGAAAAAAATGTTTTAAACGATTTTAAAATCTAAAAAGACACACTAAAATAAAACTTCAAGACAACAGGGATGACATGACATAAAAAACCACAACTGCTATAAAATAACGAGTCTCATCATTATTACTAATGCCACCGGCTTCATTTTCATCATCACCATCATTATTATGCCGCACCAAATGTGGTTTATAGACTTATACGTTCACTACTAGCACTGTTTATGCCACTTCTACTCTACTCTAAGCAGCCACCACCACCACCAGCCACTATGACTACCAGTAAACTGGTTGCACAACAAGAGCAACTCAATTTGTTTTTTATTATTTACAGAATTTGGTACTGTTGCTGGTGCTGGTGCCGGTTTCTGTTTTCATAAAATCTAAATAATCTTTAAGAGAGAGAGAGAGAGATATATAGAAAAAAGAGAACGAAAAATTAACAATAAATTGCCATTTATTTATGTGTTTAAGAACCATAGATCACCGCAAAAGAAAAAATAAAAAACTCCTTACAATGATCTGAAATCTGGTATGAGTGTACTACAACAACCTCAAGGCATGGACTTTGGAGTGTTGCGGTGATTGTGCGTGACTGTGATTGTTGTCTCCAACCACAGTATTTCAAAACACGTATTTTATTGCAAAAGTAATGAACTAAAAACAACTCTTTATCACTTTTTTCTCTTTTCTTTATAAAACAAATATTGTATGAAGAGGAGAGACACTACTCTCTACACTACAAATAAACTCAAGGAAAAACGCTTTTTTTTATTGATAAAGAAAAAGCGAGTGCACAAGTCCTAAAAATGATTGTGTTTATTTTTAAAATAAGCGGATAAATACAAAAAAGATTTTTGCTTAAGAATAAAATAAGAAAGATAATAAAAAACATTCATAACGTATAAGACGCAGAATATTTTTATTTAAAGAGAGCTAGCTTGTGACGATCACTAATAACAAAAGCAAACAAAATGAATAATAATAAAGACTTCCAAAAAGGAAGCTTAAGCAGGACTGTAGCTTTAGATAGTCTGGAATTCATAAGTTCAATCACGGCCATTAGGTAATCGTGACATCTTTAGGAAAACGCATGCACGCTCAACCTTTCTATCTTCTTTATGCAAGTCCCAATAATTTCTGTTCCCGTTTCTACAGAGACAAGTCTCCCATCAGTTTTGAAATCAGCTTTTTCAAATGTCGGGGAGACTTATGCATTAAGAGATCCATACAGGAAAAGTAGTGCTACGTTGACTTTCCATAAGTTTAGCAGTTTTCTGGTACTGCTGCTGTGCTTTTGTGCAGGCCATAAGTACTTGAAAAATATGGATAATCTTCACATTTTCTATCCTCCCGGGTCCACTCATCAACTAATATCAATATGAATACCTCTCTGCACAGTATTCAGCGATTTCTTCCATAAATACTATGTTAAATTGCTCGCTTTAATAGAGAATGATTGTATTGTGACTTTGCTTGCAATTTAAAAAAGTTCAGGGCTGCAAGCTATTCACAAATTCCAATTGTATACCCTAAGGAATCTATGACAGTTAAAGACGAGGAACCTCAAGAAGGATAAAACTAATGATATAAAGCACGTTATATCGCAGACCGTCAAAGATATTTAGTCCAGATAGCAAAGATAGTGTTGGTATTGAAAAAGCTCCATGGAAAAGCGTTGAAATTTCGGATTCCTTTCGCATTGTTCCAATAATAAAACATACAGGCTTTGGAGGCTCGTATTGCCCCACAACTCTTCTATTTCCAGTTGTTAAGATACTGGATGTACTACTACCGACGCTGCGAGCGTCTACATGGATTCCGAGACTTATACAGCACGATTATGATCAAATTAAGCTAGAACAACAACTTCCCTATCGTTGTTACGAACATAACGAGTAGGTACCAACATAACAAGGTTTTTAATAGCCAACCACCGAACATCTCTACCCTGTCTCAGACCAGATCGTAGGTCCAAAGCCTCTATTACACATAACATCTTTTCTCCTGCTCCAACACTCCCACTGACCAGCAAACCAATTAACCTGTAGCACCGACCAATTGAGGCTGACAACTTCTCGACTCTTCTCATAGACGGTATTAATGGCACTTAATAATCATCAGATTTCACCCAACACTATAATCACTATAACACCTTTTCACATAATAGCAATACGACACATAACAAAATATTAATTTAAGTTATATTTCTATGCAATAGGGTGTGATGCAGTCAAACAATGCCAACTTATTTTAAATACACTACGAACGTTAGCCTTATTTAGCTTTGTAAAACTCCGAAATTAACTCAATACCTATCACAAAACACGATCACTTAATCCGAAATTTATTCCTACACAAATAGATACTTTACACCGGGTTTTTTTAAATTGTCTTGTAATAATGAAGACAACTGAAGGAAAAGAAAACAACGAAATTTCTGATTAACTTTCAAATAAGGCATACGCAGCAGATATTATTGATCTAGAAAGCTTTTACGGAATTAAGGGAAACAGAAACCTGTGAATTGATGGTATGGGATGATATTGTTAGATCATGATTTTATGGGTGAAATTGTCGGAAAAGTATAATAATATTAAGGATAATTTTATTCAGTTTTAGTTTTCTTTTGACTCCTTTTAATTGTAGTCTAAAAATTTTTCCGACGACAAAAGAATTAATCATCCCATGGGAATTAATTAAGCTTTGTAAAATGAACTACCTGATGCTGGTGATTTTGTCTAAAGTATCATAAGTGGTGACAAATAATTGGCATGTTAAGGAATTAACGCCATATACATGACCCTAATGATGTAAGACGTTTGTCAGAAGCGAAATATAAATAGTGGAAAAAAAATAATTTAAAGTTTATAAATGACAATCTCTTACCTGATAGATCAACGTTGCCTGCAATTGTTTTTAGTTTTTTCCTTCTTCCATCAGGTGATCCTACTACGGAGTGGTTGTCCAAATAGTAAAACGAATTTAAGGTTACTGCTAGATCAACGATGTCTGCAATTGTTTTTTAGCTTTGTTCCTTCTTCCATCATTTGTTCCTACTAAGGACCCGTTGTCCAAATAGTAATATCACTTTGAGGTTACCTGCTATTTTTTTAGTTTTGTTCCTTCTTCCATCAGGTGTTCCTACTACGCAGTCGTTTTCCATATAGTAATACGATTTTGAGGTTAGGTCTCGTTTGTTGAAAGTAACACACATTATAGCTTCTAAACCTCGTTTACTTGCGAATCCTTGATTTTTTTCAAAAACACAGGTTTATAGGAAAAAAAGGACTTTATTTTCACCAGAGATTTATTAGAGATCTATGCACTTTGTTACACATTACTTAGTTTTACTTGGTTTAATTGATTGATTTTTGCGAAAAATATAATGGCCGACTAACAGGAACTAAATGACGCCACATGCTGAATTTCTGAGAAGTGTCAATTTCGCAGTATCAGTGTTGCCATTTTCGCAAACGGAGAGCAATTAAAAAAGTCCCTTACTTATTAGCATGCTTTCGTATAAGTGTGTGTACATATATACCTCTCAAAGTACCGAAAGTACCAAATTCAAAAGAAATTAATGCTACATTTTTTTATCCTAATACTTTCTAGATGGATCTCTGATAACTTTATTAATACTTTTTTATTCGTCCTACTTACATACATATTTACACTGTGGTAACCACAATCTAACGAGGTAACATTCCAAAGGTTAAAAATAAAAATATTTTCTTTTTGTTTTTCAATTTTAAAATAAAAATAATAATATTTCGTAAGTAAGTGTGAATGAAATACAATATTTGATAATATTTTCATACAATACCTACGAAAAATATACATACTTAAGTAAGTATTTAAATTTTTCAACAGATTTTTATGATCAAATTGGTAAACATCTGGTTTTTATGTTGTTTTTTTTTTTTTATTAAAATATAAAAATTTATTTGAAACAAAAAAAAAATTAAACTGGAAAAATAATATCAAGAAATATAAACATTTATAAATTGTACATAGGTACATACATACATCTATATAGTATATTGATTGATAATTCAGTACAGAAATTATTTTATGGACAAGGCAGACAGTCCTATCAATTTATGACAAACGTAACAGACGCGTGCATAATATTGAAATGATTTTTAATTAAAGAAAATTTTCCTTCTTTTCTGTGGAGCGGATGTGTATTGATAATTAAAAAGAATTTACGTAAACTAACAACAATAGAAATAATATTTAATTATTATCGACAGAAATTTGAATGAATAGCTTAAAAATAATTTATATCAAAAGAGAAAAGTTAAAACAATTGAAATATTGTAACTAAATTGTTGAGTACGCGAGTACTTTTAAAATCAAAATTTTTTCTAATTTTTCTGAACTTAATGATATTACTACAATTTAATTTTGTCCATCTACATATTTACTATTCCGGCATTTGGAAACAGTTCCTATTTCATTTCTTTACGGTAATTTTGATTGAAGTTGACTGTTTTTGAAGGTCTACACCCTTGTTTCTAACGTACCCTCTCGTCATTTGTTTCTCATAATGATACGTCGGAGCTAGCCAAGATCCCACAATGGAATATATTCCCAATTTGATCATGACCAGGAAGGGCGACTAGTATTTAATTTTATTTCGTTGAAAGTGAGTGAAATAATAACCGAAACTGTTTGATAAAAGAAAGATAGTCAGAATTCTTTAAATAATTAAATTACATTTCTTTTTTCAAATAATTTATATGAAAGAATAACAACAAAAACAATAAATATACATATGTATGTAAGTATTGTTTGGTCTATTCGGGTAAGGAATTTATTCGTCTTCAATTAATACTTAAAACCGAATTGATATCATCAAATTACGCTTATCAAACCCGCTTATTTTTATTTCATTGTTTTATTTTAATATTATCAACAAACAACAAAAAAGATTATAATAAATATTAGTGGGACCAGCACCTTCAAGGAATGTATTCATGTTAATTACTTTTAAAAATTTCCATTTTTTGAAAGAAAAATAACTATAATGGGGACCCAGCGATCGTTGAATGAAACAAACCATTACAGCGCTGTTAACTATAAATAAGCTTGTAGATCATTAACGGGGTTTGTGATGTAGAGAGCTTACCGAAGATTTCGATGGTTTTGTCTAGTCTGTAGTCAAAAATCTTGAAAATTCTCAATTTTACTTGTCTCCTTAAATTAGATCATATTTCCATTGACCAGACGGATGAGTGCAATATTTTCATTCTACTTTATTCGCCTTTTATTTTTTTCTAATCAATGCAGACGAAGAACATAAAGAACAATAATTCGTTTTCTTAATCATTTGTTTGTACTATACCTATATACCCCTGTTGATAAAGATTATTCCATCCACCCCAAGATTCCCCACAACAATATTGACAACGAAGAAGTGATTTAAGATAAAAAATTTTAAATAAAAGTAATATAAAAAAGGAATAATTTTTAAAAATAAAATCGTTTCTCTACTATAAAGATACAATTCTTTTAAATATCATGCTTTCGCCCAAATGAAGAAAAACAAACATACATGCTTACTACGTACATGTAATCAGAAAGACATTGAAGAAACGGGGGTTGTTGGTAGAGCGATCAAAACAGAAACAATAAATGGAACAGAAAATCTACACACATTCATATATATATGTATATACGCAAACAAAAAATAATAAAAACAAATAAGTATATACAAAATACATATTTACATGTATATGAGCAACCACAAAATCGCTACACACAAATGCAAACGAAGTGTGCATATGTGTGAGAGGATTGGTTGTCATCATTTTCTTGTTGTTTCTACAATGAATGAGTTCAAAGTACGACGAAGTGGCGTGATTTTTACTTCTTTTCCCTCTTCACTGCTCTCCCCATCACAATAAAACTCTATGCATTGCATGCATCCATAATCAAAGAAAAGCAAACAAGCAATCGTCGAATATCGGCCGACAGTCGGCTTTGTTTTGTATTGTTTGTGTAAAATTTATTTTATTTGTTTATATAGGTAATGTAGTTGCATGCGTGTAGTTGCTTGCTGTACGGCTGTGGGACTTTTTGTGGGTTGCATTTTTTCTTTGCCGCTTTTCACAGCGTATTCTTTTTATGCATGCAGAAATAAATATTTTTTATAATTCGCACATTCTTTTTACGAATGCCTGTTGTAAAATATTAGACATAGAACAAGTAGACTATTTTTGCAGTACAAAAAAAATGAAATATAAAAAAAATTGAAGGATTTGTGGAGTATGTATATGGAGTGGGGTTTGTCGACGACATGATAATGTGGTTGGTTGGTGGTGAGGAGTAAAATAGAAGTAGAGATAGGAGGTCCCGCCACTCATGTATAAAATTAACGCACACAGCATAAGTGGTGTGAGAAGCTAGGTCGTAATCCTGACTGAAGGGTTGTGATGGCCAATTACGTATGTATGTATGTGGTTAATTTCGAAAAATTTGTGAATATAATAACATTGTGCATGGCATTACCGAAACCCCGTTATTACATAATGCACACGATATTATCAGCGTTTTTATTATTATCAGGTTTTTGTCCAAAACCATTATGTTTCGTCCCCTTTAAATTAGAAAACTTGCATAGGAATGAAATTAATTTTTCCCTCAAATAAAATCCCCTAGCTACGTCCATGTTAGAACAAAGTCAACTATGCTGGCAATGATGACGCACACAAACTGTGGTTATTGAATTTGCTAAATGCTCAAAACGGTACTGCCAACTTTGTTTTTTTCTCACAAATGCAGGACTTATGTCTGTTGTATTCGATAAGTGGAGGTAAAAGTCACATCTGGCAATACTAAGTATGTATTCATTCTGGTTTGGTTTGTGGCCAGAATGAATTGTAATGAAACGTTATCATTAATGAAGAAAGGTAACGTGTGACGATTATTGACTTTTTTTTTTTTATCCAAAATTAAAGATTTGAACTCGGTTGACATATGGTTTCAACACAACGATGCCAAATGGCACACTGCACGCGATATTATAAAATTATTAAGAGGTTAGTTTAGTGGTAATTAGTCTCAAGTTTTTGAACAAACCATTTGCTGCTCAGATCGTGCAAGTTGTGTCCTCAATAGAATAATTTTTGTAGGGGTACGTGAAGTCTCAGGGATAAGCCATTATTTGTGAGATGCCGGCTAAATAAATGCACGTATTTTACAAATTTTCAAAACCTAAGCGTTTGAAAAATCACACTTTAGTACAGATGGTCAATATATTTACTCACTCACTTCCTCCTTTTCTAAATTTTCCTTGCTTTCAGTAACTTCAGTAAGAGTTTTTGTGTATTTTCCTTTCAGCTGTTTTTTTTTATGTGGTTACTACCATATGTAGGCATATGAGTGTATGTAATGGTGACTTCATTTAAACATAAAAACCACACACATTCAAGGATATACTGTGTAGGAACAATAATAAATGAAAATAAAAGTGGCTGCATTCGATGCTGAAATTTATGATGCATTTCTCAGACAAGAAACACCCATTTTGTAATGGTAGAGAACAAAAATAAAATTAATGGGAATTTATGAAAGGGACCGCATTACAAAGAGAGCATTTTGTAATTTCAAACGCATACACTCATACGGTCTTATTTGTCTTATTGTAATTGTCAAATATCCGAAGAAATTATTATCACAGATTACGCATAGTAGGACGAATATGAGAAAAGTTGACACGTAAGTAGGTACATACGTCTAATTGAAACAATTTTGAATTGGCATATTTAGTTAAAATAAGTGTAACACACAATTCGCACACTGCTTCCGATTTTTATCTTTCAATACTGGGACAGATTTCTAGCCAATGTACATACCAGAGATCAGCAACGAGTATTCAAAACGATGAGTATATTCGAGTCATACTTATAATTTCTGATACTTAGACGCATTCATACTTATTTCCATATGATACTCATACTACTCATACTCAAAGTTGGAAGTACTCGCCGTACTCGTACTCATTCGTAAACAATACGAATGATGTTATTGAATTCGACTCGTCTTTACTTAACATTTACACGAACTACAAAACAAGTATGATTCGTGTACGAACACTACTATGCTCACAAGACGATTGTGTGTATGCTTTGCTTGTTGTCTTTGTCTTTCCTTTCTTCTTTGTTTTTATATGCAACAACACAACAATTCGAGCCACTCGAATCACTTATAAGTATTATAAGTATTTTTTTAAATTTATGAATCAAAATGAGCAGGAATGAATAGGCGTATGAATCAAACATATTTCGAATGTTGTGAGTTGTGCTGTGAGCTTGACGTCAACGTTGTATTCATACTCATTGCAACCTATACTTATAAATCAATGTTGTAGCGAGTACGAATGAATCAGAGTAGTTTAATATCAATTCTGTTGATTCACTTATACTCAAAATTGCATGAGTGCTTATGAGTAGCGGAAAAACGATTCAATGCTGATCTCTGGTACATACATTTCAACTCTTCAGTCAGGATTACGACCTAGCTTCTAACCCCACTTATGTTGTGCGCTATATTTTTATACATGAGCAGCGGAACGTACTACATATGACAGTTTTTTTAAAGCAACTTTTCATGGCAATTTTCAATTTACTCGCAGAGCTTTGTACAAAAATCTGCCGGAGAAATATTTTTTCATATTTCGTGTTGTTGGAGATGTCTGACCTCGGATGTGAGCTGTGGTCTCACGTTCAATAAGCCAATACACTACATACTAGATTACGACAATTTCATATGCCTGTGCCAAATACAATTTTAGTTTCTTAAGGTCTATCCCAGGAAGTGATTTAAGGACTTTGGTTATGGGCTTATGATTAAAATAATATTGCTGATTGCAATGCTTATTGTGTTGAATAGGGACTCGATGCGATTTGTGGTCTTTTCTAATATTGTTGCGGGGTTATACAAGCAGAATACAGAGCAACTGCGCAAATATGTGAACATTTTAATTACGCAATGAAGAGCAAATTATAGGCTGCATGTAATAAAACCGCCCGAATATAGGGACCACATTTAAATGAGAATGTGAATGCGAATGTATGGAACTCTTTTAGAATACAAGTGAGTGGACCTAAGAAGAAACCCAACACTATAGCTGCCACATGCAGATGGTGATTATGTGATATAGTCGAACTTCTATAATTTGAACTTCAATTACATGACTTTTCTGTAAATTGAAGCACAGCAATAGCATCTTGGAGAAAAATTCTATTAGGTTTTGCTTCTTTAACTTGAAATTTTATTCTCGATAATGGTGATTCAATTCTTAGAAGTTCAACAGTATTTTTTAAAATTATTTTTATTCAAATCACCTACCATTCTACCACTGTAACGTTGCACTTGTAATCTCTAAACAACAACAACAACAACAACACAAGAGAAAAAATACACAAAATAAGACATTAAAAAAGGTATCAAGTACTTGCAGTATAAAGTAGTACATAATCCATCTTGCTAAGCATTTAAGAAATCACGTGAGGCCAAATCCATACATGAATACTTCAACAACACAAGAACAAACAAACGTGAAAGTGAAAAAGCAAACAAAAGAAACCATTTGGTAAACACACAACATTACAGTTCCTTCCAAGTATTTAAATGATATGCTTGTCGAAGAGGTAACCTTTGTAGTTTCTTTAAATAAATAGAAATATACTCTCCGAACAGGATTCAAGGGCAATTTTATTATTTTATCTTCAAGTGCATTTATACACGCACTTAATCATAGCGGTCAACAGAAAAAAAGAAAGATATTGTGAATCAAGAAGGACTTACTAATGCACTAGGTGGCATGGACTTAAGGGTAATTACAGGCTAATTGGCAATAAATACGGACGTAGATTGCAATCAAGGTGGGGCTAAGTTCTGCCTTTCCAAATCTGATGCTAAATACTTTTTTATTTGTTATCCACGTATTTTTACTTCTTTTTACCTTAAACTACGCATTTACTAAAGGCTAAGGCATTTTATTATTTAGAAGTTTCATGGTGCACATCTTGGAAATGATATATCATGGACACTAGTCTGTCAAAAGGCGTCCAGTTGCTTGCGTAAGCTGGAGACCTTGACATTAGTGGGCATTCAAAGGGAGATGTTACTGCTGCCTTTTGTACTATTTATTGAACGGGGGTGTATAAAGACGTGTGTGGCAGTAAATGAGAGCAAAATGAAATATCTGTTGTTGACAAGTAGGCGTATTGGATCCCACAATTACTATTATTATTATACTTTCGATATAGTCAAGGAATTTGTTTATCTTGGCTTCCTGCCGTTACCATCAAAAATGATGTCAGTCTGGAGATTAAGCGCAGGATCACTCTTGCCAACAGGAAGGTCCGACTGTGATCACAATAGGTAATAGATTAGCAGGGCTTTCTCTCGTATGACGAAGCCAATGTCCTATATTGACATTAGAGGGCATTCAAAGGGAGGTGTTACTGTTGCCTTTAGTACTATTTATTGAACGGGGGTCTATAAAGATGTGTCTGACAGTAAATGAAGGAAAAACAAAATATATGTTACCGATAAGTAGACGTATTGGATCCCAGAATCCGGCCGATAATTATACTTTCAATATAGTCAAGGAATTTGTTTATCTTGGCTCTGCCGTTACCATCAAAACTAATGTCAGTCTAGAGATTAAGCTCATGATCAGGCAGGTGGTACTATGATCCCAATAGGCAATTGATTAGCTGGGATCTCTCTCGTTCGACAAAACTAATCCCCTACAAAACATTCATCCTTCCCGTGCTTTCTAATAGCGCAGCATTAAGAATTAATGCAACAGCCTTGAGAGTATTCGGGGAAAAAGTCCTACGAAAGATCTTCGGTCCAGTACGAGCTCGCGATGATTTTCGCATCATAATCCAACAATTTACTGTATGAATTCCTTGACGACAAGGCCCGTTGTACGGTGTATTAACAACCAGCGGCTGCGCTGGTTCGGCCATGTCGATTGAATAGAGGAGAATGCTACGGCGGAATGGGTATTTAATTTTGGGATTTGCGGAAATGGACCTAAAAAATTACTTTGTTTGCATTTAGGTTTAGGTTAGAGGACGTGTACTTGTCAAATTGATACAAGAACAGTATCTCGTGTTCAAATTGATCCATTGTACGGAATGTCCTTAAAATGAAAGGATAATAGAGGGGATACGGAAAAGGAGAAGAAGTAGGAAAAGGAGAATGGGAAGCAGAGGAATTACAAAGACTAATCAAAACACAAGGAAGAGCGCGACTACACTGAATAAGCCCTAGCACTGCTCAACCAGCTCAAGGTACTAATGAATCTGTGGAGAGCCTTGATGTTGGCTCTCGACACAAAATAGTTATAGTTACAGAGGAGGTATCCGACAGTCTCCAACTCCTCCTCATCGCAACATACGCTACAACGACCTAATCTCGCAGTGTCCTGTGATAAATCCTAATTAACTAATCTTAAATTGGTCTTATCCAAGCCCAGCACCCAATCTGTTCTTGGACTGTCTATAGCAGGCCATAGACATCTAGAAATATAACAATCCGATCCATTCCTCCAACGCCTCTCTTCTTCCCAATTGTCCCATCCTTTGATAAGGCTGTAGAGGTGGCAGAACAGAGAGTATTCGCCGTCTAATTGCCCAGTATTCCGCTATGTTGGCATTGTAAAGGCTAAATTGAGGGAAATCTGTAATCGATTGGTGTGAGCAACAGGCAAAGGCGCGCATGCATCAGATGTGCATTGAAGAATGTATTAGGGCAGGCTGAACTTTGATAATCAGATTTGTAGATAGCAAATATAGTAGCAATAAACACCATGGAATTGCAGCCTATTAAATATTTTTTTCGTATGTATTGAGTTAATATTTGTTAAATCCCTGATATGAAATCACTTCCAGCAAATGGCGGCACTTAAAATTCGTAAAAAAAAAATTTTAAAAATGTTTTCATAAAAATATACGAGATTTTTCATATAAAACTAATTAGAAAAAAATAAATTACCTCCTGTTTGCTTATACTGGATCAGTTACCAAGCAGATGTTTGGCGGTCATTACCTTTGATAAAACATATCCAGTCTCATTGTTATTAAAATTTTTATTGTTTTAAATTCGAAGTCTTATTACAATTCAACAAAAAGAAAAGAAAAAAATTGATGGCAATTATTACAACACAGAACAGAGCGCGCCCTAACAATGTCTTAATAATGTTCAAGAGGATTATGACTACTTACACGTAAATTATTGTTTTTACAACAAATTTTCCTTTTAAAAGATTTTCATCTCCAGTTTCATTTCATTTCAGTAAGTGGCAAGCATAGAATTATTTTCCGATCACAATCGTTTGCTGAAATGACAACAAAATTATGAAACAATTGCCTGGCAATCGACATTTTTGAGTTCTTTTTTTTGGTTGGGATTTGTTTAAGTACGGAATAATTTCGTATATGAAACTGCCATTGTTAACGTATTAATAAGAATTAAAGTACGGAATAGGATTACAATTGATTATTGAAAGTGATCGTAAAAACAGTGGCTCAAATTTAAATAAATTTCCATCGAATTTAAATCACAAAAAAGGTGTGGAGTAGGCAGCAGATGTTTATAAGCAATTAAGAAAACAATTTGTATACCTTTTTGACAAATCCCACTGGGTTTAATGACGCACTATTGCCGGACTAATATAATGGAACCCAATTGTAACTATAGTACAGGCAGAGTTTTCAATGGGAAAATCGCATTTAAGTCCATAACTCCATACTGGACTCGTTCGAAATAAATTTGTTTTCAACACCAATCAGTGGAAGAGATTATTGGAATTATAACCATCTCATATGGCTTAAGAAACTATTGACTATTGAAACTTGACAATTTTATTTACTCTCAGAGTTTTTATCACCAGATGGATGAGAGGAAAGAAATATTTTTTATGTTTCGTTTTGTCGATGCCTTAGTAGCTAGGGTTTGAACCGCAGGCTTGCGTGTAAAAAGCCAACTCTTTCTCTCCTAGACTACGTTAACTTCATCTCATACGACCCAGCGATTTCAATATTATATAGTCACTGAATTATAAGAAAGCTTTCTCCACGATTGCGCGGCTTGCTTACAATAGCTTACTTAAGCAATATTATAGTAGTGAACCAAACACCAGATAATACAATGAGGTTGCTAGGACAAATCAGTGCTAAGAGGAGTATGAAAGGGAAATCATAAAAATAGTGAATATTATGCCAACAAATTGGATCCACAACGGCAATTCAAAAATACTGATAGACTTTGGTCAGGAAAAAATTTATAGATGCCAGGACAATCCAAGGATACACACATGTACAGTACAATTATTGGGGCTGCGAAATAAACTGAAGCTTACGGCATAGAAATTTTTGGACAAAAACATAATTTTAAGGAAATACTCAAAGACAAAAAGTTTTTTACGATTGACAGAATTCCCGGGTATAACCAATGGGAGCTTCCAATGTTGTCCTTCATAACATATCTGTGATCGTGAAAAAAGCTTATGGCATACTTGGATATATGAAACGCTTAATTACTTTCTTAATTGGCCATTAGCAACCCAATTCATGGATTTCGGCTTGCCACTACGCAACCTTCCAGGCGCCTCTGTTAGGTTAGGTTAGAGGACGTGTACTTGTCAATTCTGACAATTCGGTGGTCGGATTGACCCATTGTACAACGTCCTAGCTTCTCACACCACTTATGTTGTGTGCGTTAATTTTATACATGAGTGGCGGAACCTACAGTTTAAAGTCGACTCCGAACGACACATTTTTTGAGAAGCTCTTGATGGCAATTTTTTTATTCTCAGAGTTTTTGCCAGAAATCTGTTGAGAGGAAGTCGCCAAAAAAGTATTTTCATATTTTCGTTTCGATGTCTGACCTGGGACTCGATCTCGGGCCTTTCGTCTAATAAGCCAACACAGTACCTACTAGACCACGGCGACTCTGTTACTTGCGCGCCTACGCCAGTTGGTCACATCAAACAATGATAGGGCTTCCTCTATTTGTTCCTTCCAACGGATACTTCCGCATCAAATATCCGTCTCGCGGGAACATATGAAACGCAAGTCTAAGGAATTTGTTGATCCTTATTTAACAAAAATTTTATTTAAATCTTTTGTACCGCTTATTCTGAAGTATGGTCCTATCATAGGGGACCCTTGTTATGCAGTTCATATAAATAGCATTGAGTCAATGCTAAAACAACTCTAAACTGCCAAACTCTTAAAAGTCTTCGTCCCATAATGAGTACTCTTTTTATTCTAGGATTAATACGAGGAGATATTGATTCTGAGTTCCTCCGCAGTCGATTGAAATTCAATGTTCCTGTGCGACCTACATGCAATTTTGAACTGCTATCACTGAATTACTATAGATCGGACTATGAAAATAATGATTCTTTTAGATGAGCCTGTAAAACCTTGGTCATTTAAATCAAATGCATGTTAGATTCTAATGTAAGGAGCGCCATTTCAATGCGGAGTACATGAATACTCTTTATTCAAGATTACGATCTATCTTCTTACATAAGTGGAACAACAGATTTCTGCCAAAGAAATATTTTTACATTCCGTTTTGCTGTGGTTTCAACCATGGTCTCACGTCTAATAAGCAAACACTCTACTTACTAGGTTTGTTCGCCTTCCATACATGTATGTGTATGTATGTACATGAATATCTCTTTTCAGATTATAAATATCCTTTGAATATTCATAAAATCTCTTGTAGTTTCTTGTTTCTGATTTAATTTTTCAAAAAAAAGAAAATAAAAAACAAAAAATTATGATTTAAGAAAACGTTTTTCACAGTCATCGCTATCAATCACATTATGTGATACGACGATGACTTCTTTGATCTCCTCATATCGTGAGTAATTCACCTCTTGAAGGAAAAACTATATTGAAACAACAACAACAACAACCAGCTATAACAACGAAAAAATGAAGCGAAACTAAAGGGGAAAAGAAATTATTATTTTTATTTGTTGTTGTTTCAATTTCCTTCTCTTAGTCATGGAGGACGGCGAAAATCGTTTGATGTTGTGTCATATTGTCGTCGCTAATGTAGTTGTAGTTGTTATGCTTGTTATTGCTAATGTTGTTTTGTTTTATTTTGTTTTGCTTGAATTGCAGCAGTTGCCATGTTGCTTCACATTCATTTAACTTAACTTTTTAACTTAATAATCTATCGATGACAATATTTTTCATTTTTCATTTTGGTTTCATTTTTGTTTTTGTTTATTTTGTCTTTTTCTTTTAATTTTTATTATTTTTTTGCTTTTATATTTTCTTAATGCTCTTTAAAAATGAAAAGAGAATGAGCAGTGAAGCATAAGGGGACGGAAGGGATGGTATACAAATATTATTTGACTTATTACCCAGGGCAAGAAGTCTCCAGTGTCGAGTCTATTACGACGATCAGTTATTATTGCTGTATGCATAGCCATCAGTTGGTTTGTTGTCGTCAATAATGGATGTTCCAGAGTTGAGATGTACGCTGGTGTAGTTGTGTTCTGTTTTCTCTATTTTATTGTAATTATTATTGTTGTTGTTGTATACATATTTTGCAAATGTTTAGTTGATATTATTTGCCATTAACTTGTTTTCTGGTCGGCTGAGTTCAAAACAGCCATAGAGTGGAAGCACTATTAAATGGCAACAAATACAGTAAAAGAATACAACAAAATAAAAATACAAAAATACAAATAATAAAAACAACAGCAACAACAACAACAACAGAGCAACAAACAATAACTATGCATGTTCTATACATTTATTAATCTGAGTATGTACTTGAGTTTTGTTTTGTTTTGTTTTTTGAAGTACATTTCAGTTTGATTTTTCTACTCTATGTACCCTATGTCGGGTATAAATGTTTTGATAATGATAACGCTTAAATATAAAATGCAAATATTTAATGATGTCGTGTCTGTGAACTCTATTTACTTAAGTTATATTTGCTAATTTGTTATGAATGCAACATAAGCGTTGCTGGGTGATAATCAAAGTGCAGTAGAACAGATAACATTCTCTGGCTTCAAAGGAGCACATAAGACTTACTTTACAAAATACCAAGACACCCATTATTATCTAAAGTTTCAAGAGGTGATTTTAATTCGAATGGAAAATTGATGCGGAGATCTGCGGATGTCGGCTAAGAGGGCGACCTGGCTTGGTTTGGAAGGACCAAATAGTGGAAGCCCTGTCATCGATTATTGTGACCAACTAACGTAGGCGCGCAAAAAGCAAAGGCACCTGGAAGGATGTGTTACATACATAATTGGCCATTACAACCCTTCAGTCAGGATTACGACCTAGCTTCTCACACCACTTATGTTGTGTGCGTTAATTTTATACATGACTGGCGGGACCTACAGTTTAAAGTCGAATCCCAACGACACATTTTTGAGGAGCTTTTCATGACAATTTTTACTCTCAGAGTCTTTGTCAGAAATCTGCTGAGAGGAAGTCGCCGAAGAAATATTTTTCGTTTTGATGTCTGACCTAGGATGTGTTACGGCTGGCCGAAATGCGTTAATCGGATTGTTAATGACTAATTAAGTAAGTAAGTTCAATTATTGTAAAAATTTGATGAAGTGTTGCATTAAAATACAAACCATATATTGACGCAAAATAGGGAGTTCAAATAACGCTTAATAATCATAAATGTTGCTTTAGGCATTATCAAGTAATTGATAGGTTCTTTCGACTCTTTGCTCGACAAAAATTTGAATGTAATAAACGAATTGCCTTTAGGCCAAGATTGACGAATACATAAAGAATAGAATACATACATATGTATAATGCGTTTCTAATGGCTTCAAAAATATCTAGCTGCCGTTCTGTACAGAAGTTTTATTTGCAATTAATAGATAATAGTTATCCAAACTAAGGCACCAAAGGCCCACTGAACTAGAAGTGTTTCTCCAATTATAGTCTATTCCTATTTATTCAGCCTATTATCACTTATGCTGGAATAAATTTAAACTAATGGCCGCAAAATGGAAAATAGGGTCGTGAAGAAAGACTCAGGAACCTACCGCCATTAATAAATTGCCGGCTTTAATGTAACTGAAGCACTGACGATGCACGATACTGGGTTTATGGGTTGAATACCTTACACTGGGCGGTCCGATGTTATTTTTATGGAAAGATTTTTTGAACGGGAATATAGATTTGCTGAGGATTTAGTTAAGAGCGAGTTTTGATTTTTGCGTCAGGATAAACGTCCACAGTGAGATGAATTATAAAAACATTCATACTGTCTCAGATGACTAGGCTGTCTTAAGTGCCTTTGATTCTAATCGCATGACTTCTAAAATTATCAAAAGCTACTCTGAAAGTTTGGAAACATTTGTACTTGGAAATGTAGTTTAGTACTTACATAGTAACTGAACTCCGTACTGGGCAAAGAAGCTCAAGAGGCATGATCTGTGTTACATAAGCCTCAACCGAAATCAAAGATTGAGAATTAGACAAATTTTTAGTATATAAAAGCGCTAATAGGTCCTAGTTTAGGAGGCCCTGGGGCATTTTCAAGTATTGCAAGTCGGACCTGAGACACCTATTGTAAAACTTTTTACGGATCATTGTGAATTGAAGGCGTTTATAATGGAACACATATTATGAGTACATAATATGTGATCAATTCACATAAGCCATTGTATTGAGTGAACTGCTGGACGAATATACAACAGTGTATGCTAGTTGTTGACAATTTTTATATAAAAATCCGATACATTTGTACACATTTTTTTCACATGTTTTTAAAATTTGTATTGGTTTCGTGCTATCAAATTGTGTGAACGAATAAAATGTGAATATGTTTTTATAAATTTCTTGCTATTAATTTGTTTGAATGCCATAAAATACATTTGGAATACGAAAGACAAAACACAGCATAGCATTGAGCGTTCACAAACAACCAAGTGTATTCAATACAACATACACTATACAGAGTCGTGTGAATTGCCCAATTATTGTAGATAGAAGTGTATAGATAGAAACTTTAGTACTTACCCACTTAATTGAAATCAATAGTCTGTTTATTGGTTTCCGTCACGCCTTACACCTTTTAGGCATCTCTTTATCACAATAATTGATGATTGGGCTTCAACAATTTGGTCTTTATAACACATACTATGTATCTACGTCGACTTCTGGTTATAGCCGCATCAAATCCATCTTCTGATTATATCAAGCATGGTCACCTAATTTAAGGCATATGCACAGTTAGTAATTACAACATTTTATAGCAATAGTAAGTATTGTAGGGTATAATAAAATTCGTTATGTATGTACATACATATTAACCGACCACCACTTGGGACTTTGGTTTGATTTTTTTTTTTGTAAATATTTTAAAGTATTATTATTTAAAAGCACATTTTGAGTACTTTATTTAATTTTTGTTGGTTGATGTTTTGCCGACATGCTTTGTCTGTTTAATATCTCATTGGAGTTATTTTTTCATTTTTATTTTTTGAGCTGTGGGACTATATTTTTAACATATTTTTTGCTCCTTCATTTTTTTTTTTTTTAATAAAATATTGTCTAGTATTCGAAAACTTTAATAAATAAAGAAGTTTTAAATGTTCTTGTCTGTTGTTGCTGTTGTTATTGTTGTATTTCGGCATTATTAAATGATCTTGTCAATATTTATTTTTTTAAACATTGAAATGTTGTTGATTTGTTATGTTTGCCAAAGAATTATACGGACCACCTGCGAAATAATGGCTTTTAATAAAAAAAAAACAAGAAAACAAACAAAAAAAAAAAACTTGAAAAAGTAATAAAAAATAAAAAGAAACTTTAAAACAAAAATAAAAAATAAAAAAATTTATTAAAAGGAAAATTGAATTGATAAAAATATATGGCACAATACGTATGTATGTATGTAGGCATACAGATTGAAAAAATATTGTGTGGCATCCATATGTATAGATGCAGATCAAAGCGATTGAGACAAAAAGTCAAAGAAGATCTGTTTCTATAGTATTGAGCACATGTACTGTAAAGGGGGAAGACAATTACAACAGGAAAGCGACTTTTACAGCAATGGGCGACAGAACAGCATAAAAAAGTACAGAAAAGAAATGAAAAGAACAATAAAATCCCAACTCATCATGTCTTTTATGCTTTTGACCATTACGAGCAATGATGTTGTCGTTTCCTTTGGCACACCACGATAAAGTTACAATATGCAATACGAGTACAATGCAATACAATGCACATTGCATTGCAGTGCCGCAAACGTTATGACGATAATAAAACGATAATGATAATAATCATAATAATAATAATAACGATCATCATCATGATGATGATGATAATGATGATGATGGTCAAATTTGATTAGCTTCGCCTTTGACGCTATCATTCATGCTGTCAGCTAAAGGCTGCAATTTCAAAATTCGTTGCACACTCACTCCGTCACAGATACACACACACATACGCTCCCTTGCAAGGAAATACATGTTTCACACGACTGTAAGAAATCCAAAAAAAGCAATAACAACAACAACAACTATTGCAATAATAATAATAATAATACAAACACCAACAACATCGATTGCCACACGTTACGACAATACTTGAATGCACAAAAAATTCATAATTTTTTGGTACATTTGTGGCATATTGTTGCCACACCAAATGAATGATAGATTTCATACGGTTTATGAAAATCTACAAAATTCCATAAAAACTATAACAAGTTCTCTAGGGTCCGATAGCGGGTTCAAAATCCCGATAGGGGAAGTCTGTAAAACCATAAGAATATGCAACTTGCTAGGGTTGCCGTCTTCTTTATGATCACTGCTATAGAACCTTTTAAATGAAATCCGTTTAGAAACACGTAACGAGATCAAGTGTCTTTCGTGTTATTATTATTAATCGCTTTCACAATGAGAGATGCTGTAATTATATAACGGAATAGGTAATATCGGTGTTAAGGTATGACTTAACAGGTCTCAATTAAGCTGGATACATTGAAGCGGGTGTCAATTAAACCTGATTAGTATCACTGACCCTGTGGATCATTCTCACTAAACTGTAAGACTGGTTCCAAGTCAACTCTTTAGAAAAACTTTCTTCTCCTTCTGCTTTTGCCAAGCTGGCGGACCGGCTTTTCGATTCTTTTGCTTTCCTGTGAGTATCGTTCTTTATCCAGTTTTGTTATGCCATTATTGGATGTGTCCAAACAACTTCCAATTCCTTTGCATAATTTCCTCCAAGTGTTATAAACTTTATATTATGTTCGTAATACACAGAAGTTGGATATTATTTATGCCCTAGCCAGCAGTTGATAAATATACTTATGAGTGATAAAAATCTATCTAAGTACTCGAATGAAGTCTGTGTAACCATATGGGTGGTATTCCTGTTATAGTCATAGTTTGATATAGGCCAGTATATAAGAAGTTCTAGCTCTCTAATCTCATAAATTTGTGTTGGTATAATGGGAACGTAGACATTTCATGCCATAACGAGCACTGTTTGCATATAATCTAAGATATTGGAGATATTGCCTAATTTCCTTGAGTGTTAGTATAGGCATGATTGAGAAATTTCTAATATAAATATCTAGGAACACTAAAAGAAGCATTACATATCCATATTCCCCCTAAAGAAAATTACAGGATTACACGGCGATAGTTTTCTATTATATTGGAGGTCTGCATGGCATACATGGCATCCTTTTATTCCGTTTCATATACGTAGATGGGCTTCTGTTCTGCTGGCTTTGTTATCAGATAGATGAGACCACAGTACATTGTTAAAGCCGCCAGTTCTTATCTACTCCATAGAGATTGTTGTGTTTGTAGATAACATAGTTGTACTAGCTGACCCGGCGAACTTTGTCCCGCCCAAAAAATTGATTTTTTTTATTGCCTAAAATAGGTCACATTATACGTAATACGTTAAATAAAACTCTGACGAGGTTGCAGTTGTTGTACTCGCTCCAAAACAAAAACTAACAGACATATATGTTTTATATGTATGTACATATTGACACCTTCATTCTATAACGCTCTAAGTACACTAAATGTTTTTAAAATTCTTGCATTTTTAATTTCTACGTTCTCTAACTTAAATACTGTCAAAATTTGGTTAAGATGCGCCAATATGTTCTGAAGTTATAGGGCAAAATCTGCTTTGAATACACATAAAGTCGTATGTCGCGTGAAAACTTTGAGAACTCATAACTCAAAACACACTTTTTCGACTTAGAACGTTATAGAACGGAGGAGTCGATATGTACTCATTTTTGGTGAGTTTGTCGATATCGACCTTACGAACTTACCCTCAAAATTGCATTCGTCTACGATTACTATGTCCCTAAATATTCAATTTCAAAGGTTTGCCACGCCTACTTTTTGATATATCGGACTTTTTTTTCTATTTTATCTAATCCTGATAAGCTTTCGAATAAAAAAAAAAAATAATGGTTAAAATCGGTTCAGTAGTTTAAGAGTTATATATATCACTTGAAGGGGAAAGGTTGTTGTGGGATTGTCGATATCGACTCTAGGAACTTACCCCTCAAATTTTATTTGTATGCGATCAATATTTACTTAAATATTCAATTTTAACGATTTGCCACACCCTTTTGAAATTTAGGGATATTATAAATAGATGTTGTTCGATTCTCGGACCTACCGAATATGCACATGAATTTTGATGAAAATAGGTCGATCCATTTCGGAGCAGTTTAACCACTAACACCGTGACTAGAGGGCATTGCCTTACTTCGTTCTAAAAGTAAAGTCTCTATACAACATTCAGTCATTGCAAAGGTTAATTAGGAATAGATTAAAGATATATCAGATACCGATTGTTACCGGTTCTAATAGAACACGATATATAAAATTACATCCCTATGGCCATTGTTGCTCAAAGCCATCGCTAGTTGAAAAACCCACAGGTGGTCTTACAGGACCCAATGCACCCATTACGAGTGACTCTTTGTTGTGGCTTGTGAAGCGGACGCATCATCGGCCCATATTCCTTTGAAAATGAGGACGGTGCAACTATTATGCTCAATTGAAACTTGGATCTTGGCATGATAACCGATTTTTTTGTACCCGCTCTTCATGGTATTGATGTGAATGATGTTTGGTTTTAACAGAATGATGGAACTTGCATACCGCAAGCGATTTATTGCATCAAACGTTTGATGGCCGATTAATTAACTGAAATGGTAACGTCAATTGGCCGCCAAGAAGCTTCATTTTGACACCGTTAGACTATTTTCTGTCGGGTGCCGTTAAAGAAAAATGTGATGTCGACAATGGAGAGACAATCGGGGCCAACATTCGTGATGCCAGTGCTGGGATACAACCCCATACACTCGAAAAAGCATACGAAAACTGGTCTATTCGAATGCGGTACTATGATGCCAGCTGTGGGAGTCATATGAATGAAGTAGTTAGTATTCCTTTTCTAAACGGAGCAATTATACTTCCCAACAAAAAAAAAAAAAAGAAAAAATTTGCCTTTCTTGTTCTATTGCATTTTTAAATTGAAACTTTTGAACCAACCAACCTATATTTTTAATCAGAAATCATAGCTTATTTAGGGATTAAAGTCGATTAAATCATTAGAGATTAGATAAGATTAATCCGATAAGTATGATGTTGTTAGCAATAAGCAAGATAACGGCTTGACCACTGAAGGCCTTGTCAATAAGCAAATAGGAACTATATTTTCATCTTTACTATATTTGGTTTCAGACTGATTTCTGAAATCAGTTTCAATATTTTTGCAATCAGCGCTTCCTTACAGAACCTAAAGTAAGTCCTAATGTACTGCGATGAAAGGTGGTTATGACCATGCCCATCTAGGACTTAAGCTTCTAAACGAAATGTATTGTTTTCTTACAAAACCTTTTTAATTGAATTAAACTTTCACAATCACTAATTCCCATTTTCAATTACAATATTTCCATCAAGATGGTAACCTCTTTAGGCTTTTCCGCTCACTTGTGCATTGGTATACGACTACTGCGGCACACTAGCGCCTCAATTGTGCGCACAAGCGTTGATAGAGATCTTTGCAGTGTCTGTCCAACGACGTTTACAGTAAAAAGCAACTCCCCTCTTTGGCTTTGGCTGCATGCATGCATTCAATGATTTGTGCGATCGTATCCAGGGACAAAGAAACTCAATAGAATGCAAAACCCCTTAAAAAACAAGAGGAATAAAACTTAAGCTTAAATCGTTTCATTATTGTTCATTTTCCCAAAATGTTCTTTCTTGAAAAAGAAAACGAAAAAAAAAACAAGGAAATATTGGCGGAGAAGGTGTTTAAAGTAAAAACTATCGCCGTCATCTTATCTTTGAGCCACACGGCGGTAGTAGTAAAGGGGGGCGTTTAAAGGGGAACGGGGAAGTAGAATTACAAACGAAAATAATGTTAAAATTATTAAATGAATTTCGTATTCGATAAGTTTGAAACATATTGCCGATCTACGTATATAATCACCTTCAAAATTGATTTTAAACCATATTCCACTTCCTATTCGTATTCAAAATCCTTTCTTGGTTTCAATAAATTTTTAATTCCTCACACCCCTCCTTTTAAATTTATTACCCACTCCAACTCTGTTTGTAATAATCAAATAAAAAAGTGTCTATAAAGAGAAAAAAGAACGGAAATCACCAAATGGACTTCAAAGGATAATTGCCGCCATTAAATCACACCGACTAAAAGCTTTCTAGCCAACGGTTTATTACTTTATTTATATTTTTATTTCTTTTTTTCTGCAAACAAAACTGATCAAACAACGCCATCTATCAACGATCTATGAAATCAATATTCCATACTTTGAAGTTATAAATGGAAGAGTCTTAAATTTCCCTTTTGTCACGCCTGACCGCCATGCGGAGCCAAACACATTCCCTCTTATATGAGCGTATGTTTGAGTATTTCATTTTCGCAACACGCTTTTACTCTTTCAAATCGTACACAATTGAATTACACCATTTTCAAGAAGAATTGTGAAAACAAAATCTTAATAATAAGAATTTTTTTTTTGGGGGGGGGGTGTTAATAAATCCATCATAATTAATAAACAGTCCATCTAAAGCCGTATTCTATGGCATAGGGGCATTTAGCGGTTAGATTTGGGACCTAACAAATCAAGAAACCATGACCATAGGCAAGATAACCGAAGAAGGGAACGCTAGGCTCATACGTGCAGAAGGCAAGCTGTATTAGAATCGAGGGGTCACACATATTAGGCTATCAAGTGCTGGATAATGACAAAGAAAATATTGATTGGTTTTCTTCCGTATTATTAGAGCTTCCTCAGAGGTCAGGCTATAAATATGTATTCCTAGGGACCAGTATTCCGTTATGTTTGCTATGAGGAGCTTTTGAGACAGCTTTGGAGCTTTGGAGACAGCTTTTTTCTCATTATTCACAAAGAGTCATATTTGTCAAACCTTTAGTCAGTATTACGACCTAGCTTCTCATGCCACTTATGTTGTGTGTGTTAATTTTATGCATGATTGGTGGGACCTACAGTTTAAAGCTGACTCCGAACGACAGATTTTTCTGAGTAACTGTTCATGGCAATTTTTATTTGCTCTCTAGAGTTTTTGCCAGAAATTTGCTGAGATGAAGTCGCTGAAGAATGATTTTCATATTATTATTTAATCAAGATGTCCGACCTGGGGTTTGAACCGTGGTCTCACGTCTAATAAGACAACACACCGCCTTCTAGATCACGGTGACTTCAGGTTTTGGAATTAACAAATCAAGAAACCATAACCATTGAAGTCGCCGTGGTCTAGTGGCTAGTGTGTTGGCTTATTAGACGAAAGGCCCGGGTTCGAATCCCAGGTCAGGCATCAAAACGAAAAATATTTCTTCGGCGACTTCCTCACAGTAGATTTCTGGCAAACTCTGAGAGTAACAAATGCCATGAAAAGCTTCTCAAAAATCTGTCGTTCGGAACCGACTTAAACTGTAGGTCCCGCCACTCATATATAAAATTAACGCACACAACATAAGTGGTATGAGAAGTTAGGTCGTAATCCTGACTGAAGGGTTGTAATGGCCAATTATGTATGTATAACCATAGGAAAGATAGCCGAAGAAGTGAGCGCCCTGCTCGTACGTGCAGAAGTTAATTTGCTATATGATCGATTGGTCACTCGTATTAGGCCATAAAGCACTGGATAATGACAGATAACACATTGAGTATTCTTTTTCCGTGTCATTATTGCTTCCTTCGAAGTCGTTGTAAGGTCTTTTAAACCTATATCTGTTATGTTGCGTTATGAACTTGTCCATATCTTGATCAGTCGTTCGATCGTTCTCCATAGAATTAGATTTTGACTAGTCTCTCTAAATACGGCTTCATTTTTTGATCATACATTTGCGAATGGATGAAGTCGGAAATCTTTACAAAATCATTTGTTTGACTCTCAAGTGATAAATGAATTCATATTACTACCAGCGTTTCAAGAGGTATGTCAAATGTGTCAGCTTCTTTAGACCCTTGTCGCTGAACCCGCATGAAGATGAGTGTCTCGCTATATTCTAAAACAATCTTCCATAAAGTGTACACACTATGTAATGACTTAACGGCCATTTTGCTATCAGCATCTATTACTCCTATTTACTCTTTTGCGGATGATAGCAACATCCGTCATTCATATTCATTTGATCGGAGGCCGAGCCTTTTGGAGATTGGGGCAAGGAGGTCGAACATGAATGACCTGATAACAATCTCTGAGTGGGGTCGCGCGAACAGGATCGAATTCAATGCGCGCAAGACCCAATGTTGTTTTTTGACACACCAGCGTGATGCTGGCGCTGGTGTTCTGTCATCTGTATCTATGGATAATGTAAATATTAAGGAGGCGGATGCTCTTGATGTTCTGGGCATAATAATTAGTTGTGATACTCGTTGGAACGATCATATTTTTCAAGTGTCGAAGGAAGCATTCAAGTGCCTTGGTTTATTGAAACGGTGCAGAAAATACTTCACTCCATCCGAGCTTCTTACTATTTACAGGACCTTTATCCGACCTCGGATGGAGTACAACTCTCATGTATGGGCCGGTGCTTCAAAGTATATTTTGACAGGAGAAGGTTCTTATTAATGACAGTAGGGTATCTATTGATTCGTTGGAGCATTGTCGCAATGTGGCGTGTGTTTCACATATTTTTACGTGGTACTCGAGCTTCTCGCAAAGCACATCCTTTTTTTGGTTGTGGTCCAGTGAACCGCACAATGCATTACAGGGAGAATTAATTTTTTGCCCACACTGTTCGCTTGTAGAATGATCTTTCTGCGAAGGTTTTGCCCGTCAATTATGATATTGGTAAGTTTAAATAAAATGTGCACAAACACTACTTCCTCTTTCCACCTTCCTCTAACCTATTTTCCTAAACCTGCACAATGCACTGCATGAGTAGAGGCCATCCCCTGAGTGTTGTTTTTATTAAAAAAAAAAAATTAAATATTTAAAGGAAATGGTGTAACAGCATATATTATTTTTTATGTACGTGTACATGCACGTATTGCTATATGTATGTATGTACATACATTTTGTTGTTGTTGTTTTTTTTTAGTGCAAATCAACGGTTCAGTGATCAAATTTCCCAACGGTATCTTGCGTCCATAGTGAGGAGTGAGTTAAAGTCAGTTTTAACAGATACCGAGTATAACAGAACTCTTTTCCTTTTTTTTTATTTCGTTTTTATTTTAATTCTTTTTTTATTACTTAATGTTCTCGTACCTTTAGTATTTTGCGTTTTTTTTTTTTTTGTTGTTAATCTTTTTCGGATTTTAATGTGGCGGTTTTTTCACTTTGAAAATCATACATTCAT
The DNA here is from genome assembly GCA_014635995.1 of Sarcophaga peregrina. Taxonomy (NCBI): domain Eukaryota; kingdom Metazoa; phylum Arthropoda; class Insecta; order Diptera; family Sarcophagidae; genus Sarcophaga; species Sarcophaga peregrina. The sequence continues at coordinate 42,245,033 of CM025790.1, read as the reverse complement.
CCACCAAGCAAACTAAACTAAACAAACAAACAAACAGCCAACCATCCATCCATCCGTCTGGATAGCCAGCCAACCAGCCAATCCAACCATCCATCCATCTACCAGACGTCAGCCGTTGTTTGTTAAAGGAATTTTATAGTCTCTAGAGTTTTTGAAATGTTTGTTCATGGTTTAAGGCAATTGCATGTTGACTTTTTTGATTTGTTTGGTTTTGGGTTGGTTCGGCTTGGTTTGGTTTGGTTTGATACTCCGAATCCACGATGAGAAGACACTCACTCGAAAACCAATCCACTAATAAAACACTCGTATGCACACTTATCTACGTATCATACATGCACAAGGAATGGACGTATGGATGGATGGATAGATGGATAGATGGTTGGTTAGTGGTTTAATGGATGGTTGGTTCCTTCGTTCGTTCGTTCCAATGGATGCGATTACCAGTGCCAGCAGTATGTGTCAAGGTATACAATTTGTTTTGTTTTTTGTTTTGTTTTTAATATAACAAAATGGGCATTTTGTTTAGATTGTATATTATTTTGTCTTTAATAATTACTTTAATACGTAATTAGCTAAAGAGTCCTATAGTTAAATAATTACGTCCAGCAATTACTGTCACAGCCGCCACATGGTATGCGGCATTTCATTTATTTACTCTGTTCGCATCGAGGGGAAAATTTGCAGTCAGAAATTAGCGTTTATCGTTTTTTAAATATTTTCCTCTTTTTATTTATTCTATAAACGCTATGAAATTTTAATTTCAGTTTTTAATTTGCTGTTTGCAGCACTTTAAAAGTTTGCTAAGTTTTTGGAAAGTTAAAAACAATACGAATGAATATGTTGAAAAAGAATTATAAATAAATATACACTAGAGCCCCGACTTGCGTCGACTCGATTTGCGTCACGTTTCTCCGGGGCTCTAGTGTACAACATTATAGTTATAGACTTCTAGAATGTTAGGGTTGCCATTTACTCTTACTTGGATACAACATTCTCTGGGATAGTGTATTGGTATTGGTGTATGTGCATACATACAGGATTGAGACCTAGCATCTCATACCTCTTATGTTGTGTGTGTTAATTTTATACATGAGTGACAGGACCTATAGTTTAAAGTCGACTTCGGACGACAGATTCTTGTGAAAGTTTTTCATTGTAATTTTTATTTACTCTCTGAGTTTTTGAGGAATTCACCGAAGAAATAGTTTTTATGTTTCGATTTAATCGAGATATCTCACCGAGAGTTTAAACCGTGCCCTCACATCTAATAAGCCAACATATTACCTGCTAGACTATGGCGATTTTTTTCTGGGTACAACAGTGAGTAAATTTACTCATTGAGTCTCTTAAGGTTTTTCAAAAGGTGGCTTTGCTAGTCCTTCCTATGAAGCCTGGGAATTTCCTGGATAGATTATTTAGAACATAGAAGTTTTTTTAATTTTTAATATTAGAAAACCATAATCAAAATCTAAGCACTTTAACAGAAAATAAACGCACCACGGTGTACCGCTTTTGCCTTTAAACATCTTAAGAATTTTAGAGAGTTTACGGTAGAGTATTGTTTAGTTATTCAGACATATTGAGGATATAGAATTGGTGCTACACCTTTAAAAGCGAGTACCTTGGACTTCAGAACAGAAGTAATCGATTTTTGGGTAACAAAGCGTTTGAAGATCTGCGCATTGCAGCGTACGAGGCACTAAGGGAATTGCTCGGTTTTATCCGAAGCTCGATGTAATTTAAACACAACACCATTACAAACTCATGACCTCACACTGGGCAACATAATGCGCCATATGGCCATCTAATAAAATTGTCTGTAAACGGCAAGCTACCCGCTAACATAACCTTAAATTCGAGAAATGTGTTGAACACACGGTTATATTATCTGAAAATGATTAGGCCAATCTGTTGCAGCAAAGAATTTATTTTTGTTCACTATTGGCGGCTCCTGGAAAAATTCTTATACTCAACCTGTTTTCCTAATCTATATCTTACAAGCAGTTCTGGAACTGATCATGCCCATGCCTTGTTAAGGATATAATTTTCGTTCCTTTGCACTGTAGTATGTCAATATATCTGGACTTCTCACTGTTGCAAATTTCAATGGTACTGATATGTATACATAGGCCCACAAAAGTATACATACGTTTAACAAATTTCACCATAGTTGGTCATTATAATCCTTTTATCAGAATTACGACTTAACTTCTCAAATCAGTTATGTTTAGTGTGTTAATTGTACCCATAAGTAGTAGCGGGAACTACAGCTAATGTCGACTCCGAACGGCAGATTTTTTTTGAAAAATTTTCATGACAATTTTATTTAATCTCAGAACTTTTGCCAGATATCTGTTGAGAGAAAGTCTCCAAAGAAATATTTTCTTAATATTTTGTTTTATTCGAGATGTCCGACCTGGGGTTTAAACTACTAAACTACTAGACATAGCATTTGTAAAATTCTATTGAAGGGTTAAAAATCCCTTAATATTACATGTTGAAATGCTTTATAAACTCTACGTTAAGTCTTCTAATATCTAAATTTCAATCATTATACCCGGAACCCATGCACGGACAGCACGTAATTAGCAAATTAATTTCCACGAATATCTGATTCCTTCTGCTTGGTATTTGGTTTTATTGATCGAGAGAATATCTACAGTGAGCAACAAAAGAAACTGTACATTAAAAAAATATACATTATTAAATTACCGTTATTTTTTGATTTTAAATCTGTTTAATTGACAGTTTTTAAAATCGAAACACAAAAATTAAATTAAATTTACAAAAAAAAAAAATTGGTAATATTGTCAAATTTTTTCGGGCACTCTCCTTAAGTGATAAAAGTTGAGTTTGGCGATTGTTAGAATTATTCCTAGTGTACAGTTTCTTTTGACGCTTACTGAATGTGGATAATGCTTTACTTGCGTAAGAATTTTAAGCCGTAACTGGTGTTCAACTATATTTTTGTAACGTAATTGGCCGCTTTGAAAAGCCTAAGGGCTGTTGCATTTGTGCCTTCTATTAAAACTTAGAAACTTCTATTTAAACTGTAAGAAAAATATACTTTATTATTTGGAATAACATTCTAATTTCCTGCTGTTTTCTTTTTATTCTGTACAATATACATATGTATGTACGTATAAGTACGTATGTATGTATAGTATAATGAAACCGCTGTTTCTTGCTTTTTTTTTAAACATATTTCTGCTTTATAAGAAACAAACATAAAAAGAAAAAATCATTTAATTAATCGACTTAATCCCACCGCAATTGTGCTGGCAATAATCGAACATAAAAGAAACGAAAAAAAAAACTAAAATCTAATTTTAGATTCATAAAGAGTCGATATCGAATTTAGTTTCTTTAATAAAACACAATTTCAATTAATGAACAATTTACGGAATATCGAAAAGGAGATTCATTATGGTTTTTATTCTTGAAAGCTAATTTTCATAAAATAGTTCATAAAAGCATGTAAGACAACATCGTCATTATCGATCTATAACACATGGGTACTTGCATTACATGAGTAATTCAAAAATATTACAAAGAAAAGAAAAAAAAATTATAATAAAACTCATACAGGCTTACATATTTGTAATGAAGAAAAAAAAAACCATAACAAAATGATCGAATTATGACCAAAACGAAATCATCTATCCGCCAAAACAGCCAACAAAACCATCATCATCATCATGAACATTCATCTATTCATGCGAGCCACCTTTGAAATGCCAACCAACAAACACTAGAGATTAAAAGAAATTCTTTTTTTTTTTAATAATAAAAAAATCTTTTAAAAAAACAGGAGGGTATAATAATAATAATAATAAAAAAAAACAGCAACAACAACAACAACATTTAAGACATAGCGCCAATGATGTTTCACATCGTTGATATTAAAGATGATCTCAAGCGTTAAGAGAGAAACAAAACAGAAAAAAAACGTACGTCTTCAACACAAAAACAAAATGATAAAAAAAAGAACAACATTAAGGTGCATCATAAGGCAATGCCAGAGACAGAAAATGAAATCGAAAAAAAAAATATACGTACTATCCGATGGAGACAAGCAAGACGGTTGATGCAACATAAACGACAGCCCTTCCTTACTACTGTTGTTATTGCATTGAATTGTTGCATTTGCTTGCCGCTATTCAGCATTTTGCCTGAATGATCCATTGCATGCCATATAAAAATTAAACAAAATGCTGCAAAAACAAAAAAGCACAAAAAAGAGGGTTTTTTTTCCTGAAAAGCCTCCGCAACAGCCACAAGGGACCCCTCCAACTGAAATCAAGGAAGAAAAAAAAAAACAGAAATTTTTAAAACAAAACTCCGTCATCATCGATTGGCTATAGGAACAGTGTCATAAGAGAATGCATTCTTTTTTTTAATTAAAGTAATTATGGGTATACTGAGCTCTAGGTAGAAAAATCCTCAACTGCTAATCCTTAAGTCTCAAAACATGAATTACAATACCCACCGATAGAAGAATGGAAATGTTAAGCGATGTTTTTCAAACCAAAAAGTAGTATCTGGCTTCCATTCGAGGTTATCCATAAAACTACTAATTATACGGGATATAGTCAACAAGAAAAATCATGTGAAAAATTAAATTCAAAAAATTATTGGCTGAAATTCTTAAATCATTCAAGATTCTGTAGGCTGTCTTTTTCACAGACTCAGATAGGAATACCTATCCAGGAATATTTTCATGTTCATGGTTACATGCAAACATAATTGGCCATCACAACCTTTCAGTCAGGCTTCTCAAGACCACCAACGTTGTAGGCGTTAATTTTTATACAGGAGTGGGCGCGACCTACAGTCGACTCCGAACGACAGATTTTTGAGAAACTTATGCCATAAATCAACTAAGAGGAAGTCGCCGATGAAACATTTTATTGTTTTATATTTCGTTTTTGATGTCTGACGGGGGATTTGAACCCTGGCTTCTCGTCCAATAAGCCAAGATACTACCTAATAGACAAAGGCACAGATAAGGCTGCTTACATACTACACAACACTACAGGATGGATATAGAGAAATCCCAGACCAAATCACTGACAAGCCGAGGTAAACTATCAACATCCCGCCAATAAGCTGCCACCTAAACTACTTCAGCTCAGTTGCAATAAGTTGATGAAATAAGTTGCATCATTTTGTTACTTATAATTGGACTCTCATCGTCCTATCCTCCGTAAGTAATAAGTTGATGACGTTAGTTGCATCATCTTGTTACTTATAATCCCTAATCGTGTCTATCCTCCGTAAGTACTAAAGAAGACAAATGGGGTGCAAATCTCTTTACCATTGTATAGATGAATTTATCAAGCATTATGTGTGAATAGATGAAAGCTAAAATGATTGACATAATTGGGCAATACAAGTGGATCTTACTTAGCATCTTACAAAGCTACCGCCGACCAGATATTTGCTCTTGAAAAGATTCACTCCTTTATAGATCTGCCACTATAAACATTACCGAACATACAAACAACATATGTTTGCATGAATAATTTGGCATCTTCGTTTCAAAAGTGTTCTTTTAAGTCCCTTTTCCCCCATCTCTTTATAATCGTCCTCATTCTGCTTTCTTCCATGGCTAATTCGTACCGTAACGAATATGGAAACAACACTAAAGTTTAATAATAACGTCGCTGCTGCTCTACACTGTACCAAGCCCAACTGCAACAATAAAAAAGAAGGAGAAAAAAAACGACCGGCTTTTATGTTGTATCGTCATCGCCATCACAAAATATCCCCACCAAAAGCACGGCAACAACAACAACAATAACAATAACAACTTCACAGAACTTATGCCGGCAATTATGATGAGAGTGCACATTCATAATCAAATGGTGTACGAATGTATGAATTGTTATTATGGAGGGGACATACTATGTATAAAGTGAAATGAATAAGAAAACAACAAAACATAACAACAAATGCAACAAAAAAAGCAAAAACCAAAAAAAGAACAGGAACATTTAGAATATTATTGTACAATTTTAGCACTTTAGTCACTATCAACAGAGATCAGACCAGTACAGAGAGTTTAATGTGGACGCCAAAAGGCGAGGGAGACTCACAACCGGAGCCTGTGAAATTGGTATGATAATGATCAGACCAAAGAAAAACTAGGTGAAGTTTGAACACATTTTAAAGTGAACGTTCATACATACTTAGGCGACTCTGTGTTACCCTACAGAGTGTAATGAATTTATAATCTAAAATACTTAAAAGGTTTAAAGTTTACTCTTTGGTGAGAAAGTGGAACTTGGATAGTTTCAAGTATCATTTTACAGAGTTATTTGTAAAATATTTTAGTTCATCATCACCGGCAACATGGATCTATAGAATTAAGCCAACAGGGAAATAAACTGAAATAAATTGATTGTACATTCAATCGGAATCGACATAGATAGCGCTATATAGGAATGACGCCAGAGGGGAATCTTCACGCTTTTAGATGTCGAAGTCATCTATAGAACACAGTATAATCTGGAACACAGTAAAAGTACATGGAAGAAAGCCATATGCCTTTAAGAGAAGTGGTGAAAAAATGTAAAGAGTAACAACTCCAAATCTTTGGAGAGAGTAGCTATTGGTGGTGTGTGAAGAAGTAGAAGTTGTGTCCACTTCTAGGCGGATGTTATGGCCATATTAAAAGCGGCACAATATTTTCAGGGCATTTATAAGTGTCATGACATAGGGATACGCGGGAATTGCATTAGTCACGAACTTTATCATGGATAGTAAAGAGCTCACAATCTTTAGCATATTAGAGATTACAGGTTATCCATTGGGTACAGTTATACTGTGTATTCTACGACCGTTTCACATGACGACTCAACTCTATGTGCAGCAGGAGACTATGTGCACTATTGCTAGCATTTGGTGCACAGATATGGAAAAGAAAAGGACTGATTAATTTTGTGGATCATACAGCAAACTATTCCAATGGAAGGCAGGCCTATACATACATACATAATTGGTCATTACGACCCTTCAGTCAGGATTATTGACCTAGATTCTCACACCACTTATGTTGTGTGTGTTAATTTTTATACATTAGTGGCGGGACCTACAGTTTAAAGTCGACTCCGAACGACAGGTTTTTTTACAAACTTTTCATGGCAAATTTATTTACTCTCAGAGTTTTTGCCAGAAATCTGCTAAGAAGAAATCGCCGAAGAAATACCTTTTGTATTTTATTTTGATGTCTGGCCTGGGACTTGAACCTTGGCTTTACGTCTCATAAGCCAGCACACTACCTACTAGACCACGGCGACTTCAAGGCCTATAGATTTACTATTTCTAATAACTTCTGCGAAACAGCTGTGGTCTGAGCCTAGCTAGTCATATTCCGGCTTCTGCCATGAAGTGGTGGAGGTTCTTGACTTCTCATTTTATATCTTCTATTACAGAATTCTTTTAAACAAGGAAAGTTTTTAAACAGCATGTTTTATTTTGGAGTCGGGACAATTTATTTTAGAGAATGTTTGATTCCCATGTTTAATATTGTTTTGAATTATCATAACGAGCAGAACTTCACAATTCACCTATTCTTGAATGATGCCAATACATTTAAAGCGACTGAAGTATTCGACATCCGATAATATTTTCTGTCGTTCTTTTTGTTGATATTTTACTGTGGTTATCCGACTGAGTTCAGAAATCAGAATATGCCAAAGGCAAGGGCAATATGGTTTGAATGGATTATTTAGAGGATATGCAAATTTGTTTGCCTTCTACTAGGTTTGAATTTGGTTTGCTTTAGTTTCTAATTAAGCCATTTAACCCCTATACACCACAAGCTGTTTAGAAGTATTTCTTACAATATATTACTAAATCCCAACCCATTAATTATCTTTTTTTTTGACACCATCGATCTGCAGTTCCAATGTAGGGCACCTTTAAAAAAGAAAAACACAGATCGACTCAATTTTGTCCAGCATGATACTGCAAACACAGTCAATTAGTATGAATACGACCAAAAAGATGTTCGTTACAACCGAAATGTTTGAACACAAGTCATCGCATAAAACACAACACAACACAACTAAAAACCAACAGGCACATTAACGAACTACGACAGTTTGCCAGTAAAACTCAAAGTGTGTGGAGCACATAGCGGGAAATGAAAATTTTCTTTTACGAAAAACGTTCTCGCAGATACGTGCAACAGAAAGTAGAGAAAAATATTGAACTTACGAAAATCGTATACAAATGATTTAAAATAACAAAACGGTGGCATAGAGATTCTGTTTTTATTTCGTATTTTAATGCGTGCGTATAATTCTTTTACTTTTTGGAGTTTTTGAAAAACAAAAACAACTTTCTTATGACTGCTACAACAACTACCTGAAGAAGATTCATTTCAAAACTGAATGAGATGCTTGAGGGTTTTTGAAAAAAAAAAGAAAAAAAGCAGCAAAAAATTTAAAGACGAAATAGATGTTCTTGAAAACATCTTTAAGATGCAAACAATACAATGATGATATAAAAAAAAAGCAAAAAAAGAAATGTGATCATGATCATGATAATGATGATGGTAATGATTTTGTATACAAAAAGCCTTTGATGTCGAATATTGTTCCGTTTACGAACAACAACAATAAAAAAAAAAAGGAAAGGATGTTTTAGTGGTGAAGAAGAAAAAAAAAAAAGATTCGTAATAAATGAAGAAGAAATAATAACATGCCGAGTTCAAAGTGAAAAGAATACGTTTTTACGTTTGCTTATCTATGAAATTAAACATCTTAAGAAAAGTAGAAAAATAATAAAAAAAAAAATTAAAAAAAAATAATCGAAAATCTTTAAAAGCAAAATACAAACGGTTTGAATGAGTGTTTACTTAATAATAAAATTGTGGTATTAAAAGCAATAAAAAAATTCGAAATAAATTTCTTTTAAGAAGCCAATGAGTGTATGAATAAATGATCTTCAAAGTGAAATTTTGTTTAAATTGAAAAGAAAAAATATACAAAACAGCTGGTGGAAAAATATTCGAGAAAGAGAGAGAGAGAGAGAAAGAGAGGGGAAAAAACGAATTAAAACTGTTTGTATAAAAACAGCTGTGTTTCTTGCCTTAGGTATTATTAAATCATAAATAATCATAAACATGGCCAAATTAATTTCTATTATGAAACTAACATTACTGTTAACATTACTAAACACGGCTGCTCATGGATTAATAGCAGCCTCTTCGGGCAGCAGTTTAAATACGCAAACCTCAAATGGATTACAATGTCAACTGATAACGGTTACCGCCTGTCAAGGTTTGGGTTACAATATGACGGCCTTGCCAAATTTAGCCGGGCATACTAATCAATTGGAAGCTGAACTAAGGGTGGGTATTCTTTTATTTTTCTCTAAAAACGCACACACACACACATACACAAATATGATCTCATAGGATTTGACAATGATCTCATAAAATAGCTTAACCGCCTGGTTAAACGCACATTTAAAATACAAACAAATTTTTTCCCATATTTCATATACACTTCAGACAATAAAGAAACTGTCAGTTTTATAAACTCCTACTTTTTATTTTCTTTTTTTTTTTGTTTTCTGTTGCTTTAAACAACGCTTGAGTAATTTTCTATCTATGCCTACTAGACATGGCTGTTTTTCTTTTCAAAAATTTTTTCGATCAAATAAATGCGACTTTTAATGAGAAAAGCAGCCAACCAAACCAAACCAAACTAAACTAAACTATTCAAACAAAAACAAAAAATAGTATTGTTGTTGGTGGTGGTGTTGTTGGCCTTAAAAACATTATTTTGTTTTATACGACGATATTTAGATCTTCGTTATTAAGATAAGAAGCCTCACTTTAGTTTTAACACAAGTTTTGCGTTTTTTTTTTGTCTATAACAGCCTGCTTGTATCGCTGTTTTTGTTGGCTTTGGCTAAGGCAATAAAAATAATTCTTAGAAGTTACGTGTTTTCAGATCTTTATTACGGACAGACAGTTAGAGTACGACTTGTCTTTAATATTTCGCACTCCATCACCACCACTCGTCCGTCATAAATATATCGCTTTAGTTTTGTAGAGCAGAACAGGAAGTATATACAACAATAGCTGAAGTACGTACGTACAGTGAGCGTCAAAGGAAAGTGTACATTAAAAAAAATATATAGATTAGTAAAGTGTTGTTATTTTTATTTTAAAATTATTTCATTGCGAGTTTTTAAAATTGAAAAAAAAAAAAAAATTACAAAAAATTTCGAAATATTGCAAATTTTTTAGAACACTCTCCTTGCATGTTAAAATTTTAGTTTGATGATTGTTAGAATTTTATTCATGGTGTACAGTTTCTTTTGTCGCCTACTGTATGTATGCATGTAACGTGCTTATTGTAGATGCTTTGATCTGTGTTGTCTGTTGAGAAAGAAAGTGTCTCCTATTGAAACGTGTGTGGTTTTCTTTATGATGTTATTTTAGTAATTATAAAACAAGAATAGAACTTTTTTTTTTGTTTTCTTTTCAAAAATATTGCAATAACAATGAAAATTCCCAACATTTTTTAAAGTGAAGACAGATAAAGAAATAGTACAGAAGTATCTGTCATCTTAAAGTTACAAAATTTTTACAAAGAAAAAATATTAAATTTTCTTAATTGTTTGTATGTACGAGGCCTCTTTCCACACCTTCCTATAATCACAGTTTGGAATCGATGTTCTTTTCTTACATACATTGGTTTAATTTTTATGCTCAGATACATACATCAATCATAATAATCAGAATGTCAAATTATACATAATTTTTCTTTTAATATAGTTTTGGAAATATTTTTCACACATCTTTCATTGCTTATTTTCATACGATGACCGATTTTTGTTTTAAAATACTTGATCTAGTTTGCACCCTGTAAGTGTGTTTAGCTCTACATTGTGGCGCATTGTCTTTTTCTTCTCAGGATCATGCTTTTTTGCTCTCAGCATGCATGATTCACAATTATTTGTCAATGTGGCTCATATGACGACATTCTTATATATTTGAAGCTCCAACATACATATGTACATAGTTACATAAGATAGTTGGTCATTACAATCCTTCAATCAGGACTAACGTCGACTCCGAATGACAGATTTTCCAGAAGCTTTTCATGGTAATTTTGTTCACTCTCAGAGTTTTTGCCAGAAGTCTGCTGAGATGAAGTCGCCGAAGAAATACTTTTTGTATTTTGTTTTGATGTCTGGCCTGGGGTTCTTACCCTGGCTTTAAGTCTAATAAGTCAACACACTACCTACTAGACTACGTCCAAGAATGATAAAATAAAGATTACGCCTTGCGCATGATTTCCCGTTAGATGACGTAGTTGGGTTATTTTAAAGTTTCCCCCGTCTTTTTCAAAAGCAATTGAGGATTTGAAGCGCAACATTCATAATGCCATTGCCAAGATACGACCCCATACACTTGAAAAAGTGTTACGATTGAAGCGAAAGTATTAGGACGCCTGCGACTGCAGCCAGATATATGGAATAGTAATCCATTTACAACCAGAATAATTATATTTCACAACAACAAAAAATATAACTTTGGTCAAATTTTAAAACCTTTTTGTTTTAATGCATTTTAAAATTTAAACTTTTAAATGGCCCACCCTTTAGTATAATATTTTAGTTGATAAGTCTAAAAATTCTCATTGTTTTCTTACATTGAATTGTAAATCTAAATTATTTTTATAAATATCCCATGGGACGCTTATATTGCATTATTTAAAATGGACTTTAAAATATTGTGGGCGTGGCTGTTAAAATACTAACTTTGAACAAACAGCTAGAATTAATACTATAAAGAAATTAATAAATTTTTCTAATCTAAAATAATCCTTTAAAATTTAAATTTATTTTTTATGTAAATAAATTTAATCTTTGTATAGAAAAATACTTTCATAAAGAACCACAACAAAAAAAAAAGAGAATATTTAATAAGACTTATTTTAAAATGAAACTCTCTCCGCCAACCATTTAATATTCCAATAGGGAAGAGAAGAAAAATACAAAAAGATACTTTAAAAGAAAATTTAATTTTCCCAGAAAATAAGTATTTCGGTCGGACAATAAACTACGCCCCTTATTTTATTTTTTGTTTTTCATTTTTCATTTGAGAATTTTATTACATTTCCAGGAAATACTTTGCATATTTATCATTACCCATTATTCTATTATTCCCATTTATTATGAATTCTATTATTTTGTATTTAAAATTTTCTTATTCTTAATGATTATCTTTGTATTCAATAGGGGTTCATTGACTGTATGCGAACAATTGTGGGTAGGGGTTTGTTCTTCTTATCAAATTTTATAACATTAAGCAAATAAAATATAGGGACGAAAGTATTTTTTAATTACAAAAAATGCAAACAATTGTTATAAAAATGTTTTCTTCTTCTTCTTCTTTTTTGATAATTTGTACGTTGAACAAATAAAATACCAACAAGATGTTTAAATAGACAGATTTCGTCTCTGTGGTGTCGTTATCAGTGTTCTTGTAAGTGAATTGGAACAAAAAGATTACAAATTAATTGATTTTCAATGTAATTTCGTTTTTTGTTTTTACTTTTTGTAGGGAAATTTTACTTCTTGTTGTTTTTTTTTCCTAAGATAACAAGGGAATTTTTTTTGTTTTGATACAAGAGGTGTCATGATGACACCCAACTGTTGATTGGTTTACCAAGCCTATACGTGCATAACGTTCATAATTGGTCAGTATAATAATGTAGCTTCTCACACCACATGTTGTGTGCGTTAATTTTATACATCAGTAGCGACAACGATGTCTGTGTTTTACATGGGTACCTGTCCAGGGGACCTAATCCCATAGTGCTCTTTGCACTGGGCGAAAATAATGCGTAGACCAACGCCCCTATTTTCATGCTGTAAACACTGGATATAGCCAGAAAGTAGGTACCAATTCGAAGTCATGCTATTTGGGCATGACCTCCCTCATGCTCAGGAGTCGGAGACCATCTAAACTCCTTCAAATGCGTTAATAATGCACCGCCATACTGTACTCGCGCATTCCCCGCAATTTGGATCTAAACCACAGCCACCACGTGCTCCCCGAGGGGACCTCACCATTGCTGGGCAGGGACAAGTCCCTTGGCTTCGCAGCCAAGCAAGACCAGACTGTTGCCAGTTGAACCCCACACAGTTCTTGACTAGTAGCAGCACCCTTGTCGCCTTTTACGACAAGTATGGTGATCACTGTGGTAGTATTCTCTTCCCGATACCACATGGGGAACATGAGTGGCGACAGGACCAACAATTTATCTCTACAGTTGACCCCAAAAAACAGATTTTTGAGAAGCTTTTCATGACAGAAATCTGCTAAGAGGAAGTCGCCGAAGAAAATATTTTCATATTTTTATTAATCAAGGCGGTCTTAAGAAAATAATGTTGTCATCCTAATGACCACAGGGTTGTAATATTGCGTCTAGAGTTGACACAAGCTTGTCAGGGAACTTTCTAGATGGATTATGTTTGGGGAAATTTCCCAACATTAGAATTTGGCTCGGATATGTTACCAATTACCATGTATCACCTTGGTACCAATGACACTCTACAGAGCAATAAAAGCAATCTGAATATTCCCCGAAAGAGGCCTTTTTGGGAGAATTTACTTCTACGAAATCTGAGTGGCTTAATGCACTGAAGCGTACTTTTACTTTCCTCAGATTCAAATATTGAAAGAAGGTCTAATACAAATTCAAAGCCTTATGGTTTATAACACTGATGAACTGGCTAACTGCTTAGTTACGGAAAACTTTTAGGGGAAAATTCACATTCACTAAATAATCTGAGAGCTAAATTTTAAACCCAGGAAAGTAAATGGAAGCTCTATGACCCTAGACGCAGACTTTGGCGGCCTAGCTTTTCACACCACTTATGTTGTGAGTGTTCAGTTTATCCATAAGTTGAGAGACCTTTGCTTGACAATTTTTATTTACTCTCAGAGTGCCCGATATCTGTTGAGAGGCAGTTGCCGAAAAAATAATTTTTTCACACAAAGTTTTGATTAAGACGTCTAGCCTGTGGTTTGTCCTAGCCTTCACACTACCTGTTAGACTACAGTGATTTCAATAGTTTCAGCCATTTAGAGACATTTATGTGGAGGCAGTGGGAGAGATTAATCTCTAGCTACGTTTCAGTCATACCTCTGATCAGATAACGGATTAACTGATTGGAACTATTACTACAGTGTTACTAGGATTCACAAAAAATCTTTTTAGTTCTGATAACTATAAACTGATCTTTAAAGTCATCAGTGGTCTATTATGATTAGCATATGAACAATAGTGAAGTGGTATTCATGCAATCTTTTGCAACAAAGGTTAATACAGAGAAGTAATTTGAATTACAAGTTTTGCAGAAATAAAGGCTGATTCAGTTTATTTTTTTTAATTGTGTACTCGGTGTGCCTACAATGGATTATTTTATGTGGCAGTCGCCACAGAAGCTTTCCACCTTATTAAGGGATTAAGGGCCATTATTACAACTTCCCGTTAAAGTTGGCGTTAGTTAAAGGTACCTTTAGCTAAAGTGAACGGCAAAGTTACCTTTAACTTATTTTCGTTATTACAACTTACAACTTACTTAATTTTGTTCTATAATTAACTTTTTCAAAAATATGGCAGTGCCGGAGCTAAGTCAATAAAACTGCTCAATTAAACAAGTTTTTTTTTTAGCGCATTGGCAACAGCGGACTTCGTTTTTTTTTTTTTTTTGGTGGATAAGATATGGCAAGTTCGAACATAAAGTGACCTTTTAATGTTAAAGGTAGGATGATCTTCCTTTTAGCTTAACGATCACTTCTATCTTATTGGGTATTCGTAATACATAATGAAAAACAATTTATCTCTTCTCCCTTTAGTTAACGACACGTTGTAGTAATGGCCCTAAAAGATATAATTTTTAATTCTTTTTCTAATTTTTATTTTTTTTTTTTTTACACAACATTTGATTTTTATAAGGAGTTCTTTTTCTAAAAGAAGCTTAACTAGAGTCCCTCCTCCCCCTGGTGTTAGTTTTAATGACAATTTCATTGCTGCTGGCTACTGGCCAGGATTAAAATGTTTGAAATTTAATGGAATATTCTATTAATCAGTCAAAAGATTCATAGCAACCTATACGCATATAAATCTTATGGATTAGAGGGGCAAAAATCAATGTCCGCCGAAGTAAATAGAAATCACGGATTATTAAATTTGTTTATTTTATCAATTTTTTTTTTCATATTGATAACGAAAATTATTATTTTTTACATTGTTTAACATGTTTTTTATTATTGTTGTTGTTGTAGTTTTTTTTTAAATACATTTTTTTTTGTTTATCTTCAGGCGGTTTGGTTTGTGTACATTTTTTTGTTCGGTCTTTTCTGTTTTATGAGGTTTAAATTTGTTTGTAATGCCAATGGCTCTTGTAAAAGATTGATGAGGTTTCGTTTTTATTTTTTTTCACAAAGTCTTATAAACCGAAATATGAATGAAGGTAATTACAAATGAAAAAATAGAAAAAAAAAATAGATTGTAATATAGACACTCGTCTAATATTTTTTAACACCTTTCAAAAGAACAAAAACAAAACCAAATTGTAGTTAAGCTCTGTGTACTGGCTTTTGTTATCAGTAATTTTTTTTTATATGAATGTACATATGTTGTTGTTCTTTTTGTTGTAGATATTATATATGAATTTTGATTGTCATTAATTTTGTTAGGGATTATGATTTATCATTTCATGCTTGAAAGGCTTACAATTCCTTCTTTTTTTCAGTCAAGAATTTTATTTTTTTTTTGCTTTGGTTTTTGTGGTGGTAAGAGCCGCCTATATAAAGGAATTTGATTTTTTTTTCTTTTACAATTTTTCACACTTTATGCTTTAAAATAATTAAAAAAAAAGTTTCATTAAGGTAACAGGTTCTATGTGGCAGACTGGTAGCTTAAACAAAACAAACCAAAAAAAATTCTTCTAAAAAAAACCCCCATTAACACCTTGTCGGAGACACTTTACAGCTGCTGCTGTCGAGACTACTAATGCGGGGCTAATGTTACCATTTCCTTTGTGTCTTATGCTCATCATCATTATTTCTCTGCTTTATAATGAATTCGTGAACAAAAAACAAGAAAAATTAGACAAAAAATAAAAACGTTTTTAATTTTAACTTAACTCCCTCTCAATTTATGTAAGCATTGATAGGCATGCCTATCACTGTAATTTTATTGTCAAAAACCAAGATTTTCCATTTTTTCCACTAAATTTTGTTTGTTTTTTCGTCTTTTCTTTAATTTAAGACTTAAATATTAAAGATTTTCTATTTCATGCAACAACATTTTATATTTGCATTAAAGATTGTTGTTACGTCTCGCCTGGTTTACATCAACGTACGTACATACATATGTACGACTATGTATCTATGTTCTTAAAATTTTTTTCTTTTGATCGGAGCTGTCTTTTATGTTTCTTTTTTTGGTTCGTTGATTTCTAGGTTTGTCTGTCTTTGCTTTTAAACCATAAAAATGCATTTGAGGAATGCCCTTTTATTGTGTTTTCCCTTTTTTCTTTATTCTTGTTTTTTTTATTATTATTTTTTGTTTTGTTGTTGTAACAGTAAGACCCCTTGAAAATAATGTTTAAAAATCATTAATTTTTCAAATGAAAAAAAAAAAACCGAAAGAAACCGAAATAAAAATGAAAAGACCAGTCGCCCAGTTGGTCAGTTTGTCGATCTGTATGTCTGTAGAGCTGTTATTGTAATTTTTTCATTTCTTTTATTTTCCCTTATGGTGTTAACGCCTTTTATTTCACATTATCTTTACGTTTTTATACGTATTTGAGTGTGTTACTTGCGGCTCCTCTGCCGTCCGCTATGTAAAGGCTTATGACCGAGCATTGGCGGCGTCTGTTTTATATTTTCCATTAAGGTGACCATCGTATATAGTTTTTAGAAGCTAATAAACTAACAATGAGGAAATTATTTTCATTTTACACGTATTCTGTATAGTTTTACAATAGGGGGAAGAAAAATTCAATCGAAAAACAATCGAACAACAGAAAATTATATTTTTCGAAAACATAATACAGTCGAACTTCTATAAGTTGAATCATCATTATCCAGAAAAAAAAACTTCAACTTATAGAAACTTCAAGTTAAAGAAGCAAAACCTTAAACAATTTCTCTTCAAGATGTTGTTGCTGTGCTTTAATTTATAGAAAATTCAAGTAATATAAGTCCAAATTATAGAAGTTCCACTGTATCTGCCCTCTGTGGAGAAGAAGCGTGTACGAAGTGTTATTATTTGTTTCTTATTGTTTAGTTTCTAAGTATTGGCCTACAGTAGCGACACCTAATTAAATTCTCGAAAGTTGGCGTTATCAGACTGTTCTCTGTGGAATATAAGGGGTCAAAATGGTTACTGAGTGACCTACTTTGAAGGGATCGAAGATAGTAAATTTTTTAAAATTATAAACCTATGAAGAAAAATTTTTTTGCATTTAACAGCTTTTAATGCTAGATCATTTACGTTCGTAGTTAAGCACTCGACTACTACGCCGCACTGCGTGCTTGGTGTAACAATGTTGTTAGCGTTTATCGCTGCTATAGCGTCTTCCGAACTTTGGCAGTTGATAATGATCATCTTGTTGAAGGCAAATCGCTCAAATTAGCCGTCATGTAAGCAGTTTACTTTCCCAAAAGTGTATTCTCGTTGAATAGTTCAGCGCCCAGAGGAATTGGCGTTTCTTGTTAATATACGCCGAAAAACAATTTTTAGCAATGAGACTTATTTCTGGACAAATGGGTAAATGAACAAACAAATTAGGACGCTACCAATGTAATTAAAATCTAAGAGTATTCATTGCATCAAAAAAAAAAAAAATCAAACTTTGGTTGGTGGCTTCATCGGTCCATATTTCATTGAGTGAGTTCGACGTTGATTAAGCCATCCCAGTAAACGGCTAACACTTTAGCTCGAATTGGATGGTCTGTACAGCAAGCAACATGTAATTTCAGCCGGTCGACGTTACATGTCCAGCAGTGCATGTGACATTGGATATTTTACATGCGAGAGTTGGGAGTACGGCTACACTTTTTCTTGTTAAGGTACCTTAACTTGCAAATACATCATAACCCATGCCATAGATCAAATTCAGACTAATTGATCGAATGCCATGTACATAATAGGCAATGAATTATTCAAAAGTCGCTACAGAATAACTTATTACATGGCGTTTCGGTAGCCCTCTCCTTGCTTTTGACCACTAACGAACGATATAAGCACTCTATATTTTCAATAAATATAACTGGTCACCCCAAATTTTCAATGCTCATGCCACTCTTGTGTTGTGTAGTCTCATTTAAGTAGTAAAAGTTGTATGAAAATTTTTTTCTTGTTTTCTTTCTCATTTTAACCATGAGCCTTAAAACCATTGAGTCAAATCAGACGAGAACAATATTTCGTCGTACAATTTTTGTTCTTTTCAATTTGCTTTTGGATTCTTTTGATGTTTTTGAAAAGTGTGCATGAATGGAAACTTTACGCCACCGAAAAACCATTCTCTTTACCTTTCTTGCCTTTAAACTATCATTTCACGCCAGCACAATTGTTCTCGTGTGAGCTGGCTCATTGACTGACTTTATTTTTTTCCACTTCTTTTAGTTTTTTTTTTTTTTAAGTTCGAGAACTCATATTCAGTTTATATTTCCAATATTTTGTTGTTGTTGTTTTTGTTGCTTTTGTATTTCGTTGATTTTATTTTCTCTAAATTAGTGTTTTGGTGTCGTAAAAACATTTTTTTTCCACTTTGATGACTTGACTGTCTTCTGCCTTATGCTTTTGAACGAACAGTAAAGGCCTTGGCCCTTTTTTTACATAAACTGGGGTTGTTTTGTTTTTGGGTGTCTTTTAGTTTCGTTTCTTCTTAAATTCTCAGGAATTTTGTTAAAAAAATTTTTTGGTTTTTTGAAACGATTTTAACGTTATTTTAATGATGTTTGATTATGGAGTTTAAAACTGTAGTTTTCTCTACTGTCTGACTTTGGATTTTGCTTTTTTTGTTTTTGTTAATTGAGTTATAGGCAGTTTTTTTTACTACTTCCTGGTATTTTGCTGGTTTCGCTATACAAAGGAGCATAATTAACTTGATTGTGGAGTAATAGAGTGTTGGAAAAAAAAGAAATGAATCCGAAAACCGGTTAATCGGTTTTTGTTAATTATTTTTTATAATAAGTTTGAAATGTTTATAATTTTAAATTAATTGAAAGGAATCGTTATCTTAGATTCTTAATATTTTCAACTGAAATTTAGAACCAAAACCCTTGTTCGAGCACGGGTTTTCTTGAAATCCGGTTTTATTGTCATTATAAAAACCGGTTTCCTATAGAGACATTTTTATATTTCATTTAATTTTTGTTTTACAACTAGAACTAAAGCTCTGTATGTTCACAGAAATCTGCTGAGAGGAAGTCTCCGAAGAAATATTTTTTCGTTTTGATGTATGACCTGGGATTCGAACCCGGGCCTTTTATCTAATAAGTCAACACATTACCCATTAAACCACGGCGATTTCAAATATTATTTAATTACTTATTTGACATTAAAATCATTTTATATTTTGAGATACTTTTAAAAAGTACCTAAAAAGTACTTGTTTCAAAAAATTTCTAAGGAAAATACAATTTTTTTTTTAATTTAAATCAAACCCTATTGAACAATTTCCTAAAAAAAATATCAAAAGTAAACACTTTAAAATGTTAGGAACTTCAAAAATGCAGTATTTGTTCATAAGGCATTTAAAATATTCTTGAAATTTCGATTGAATATCATTCTAAGGGCTATTATTACAAGTTGGGTTTAGTTAAAGGTAACTTTAGCTAAATTGAACTTTATTTTTTTTTTTTGTTTTTAATTTATATTCGTTATTACTACCTAGAGATGAAATAAAGTTAACTTTTTGAGAAATATGCTAGTGCCGGAGTAATGTCGATAACACTAGAAAATTAAACATGTTTTTTTTAAAAGGCAGTGGCTTCGATTATTTTGTTCTTTATATTTGAAGTTGCCATATTGAAAATAATATATAATTTGGCAAGTTTAAACATAAACTTAACTTTAAAAGTTATTGGTAGAATGATCCTCCATTTAGCAATAACGCTCACTTCTGCCTTATTATTTACTTATAATAATGAAAGACAATTTATCTGTCCGTTAAAACCCTCCCTTTAGTTAATGGCAAGTTGTAATAATGGCCCTAAGAAGTTTAATACTTTATTCAAGATTTTTGCATTTGAAGTATCTTCTATGAATAATTCTAAAACCTTTATGCAAACAGTTTCTAAACTACGCGTAGTCTTCCTTCCTTATGTTTATTTATTCAAAATTTAGTAATACAATCACAAAATTCTAAGGTCCCAAGCAAAAAACAGCCTAAGTCGACTTCAAATCAAGTTGAGTTATGATGACATCATATTCTACTAAAAAAATTAACGCCTCAATATAACAAATAAGACTTTAATTATCGTATTTGATCTAAGGCTTGGTTATATAAAGGTCTCTAATTTTGCAATTAATTTTTTCTAAAACATCATTCATTTTTGACTTAGGCTGTTATTGCTTGGGATCACAGCATTAATATACGCAATTAAAAAACAAGAGTGAGATGTATTTCATACATATCTTAGAGACCACATGGATACAAAGGCCTCTTAAATTTATTTGCCAGAGTATTTTATTGTTTAAACAAAATATCATGAATAAAATGAAAAACAACAACAAAAACACATTCAAACAATATGACTTTTTATGCCACTATTTAACAGTCATTTTATCCATTTTTTTAAAATGTTTTTTTGTATTTTTTGTTTTGTTCCACCAATACAATGGACTTCTAAATAAAAATACTCATACTACATATAGAATACGTATGTTTGTATGTTTGTATTTGGAGAATTGCTCAAGTATTTTATCAGGCCTAAAAAAAGATATGACATGCGGGACAGACAGACATTTACTTGTCATGTCTCGGCAATGCACAGAACATTATATTTCTACAAAAAAATAAAAAAAATTACATTCATATGATACGCATGCAATAGCAACAACAACAACAATACTAGCGGCGTTTGACACTTTTCATATGAAATGACAATCGACAAATAAAGCCGCAAAAAGAAAAAAACAAAAACAAAAAGAAAGAAATACAAGTACGAGTCATGAGTATTCCTCTATTAAAACCCCCTTTTTGCTATCCCCTTTCTTGGCAGCAGTAACAAAATCGTCTAAATGTTTGTTGAAACTTGTAAATAGAGAAATACTCATACAAGAATGAGAACTAGGAGAATGGGAGAAAAGACAGGGGGGAGGTTAGAAAAAAGCAATTGAAATAAATTACAAAACAAGCAAATAATCATAATGAACTAACCATTTCATATGGAACACTGAAAACTTTTTTAACGAGGTACGTTGCGTTACTGGCGTTTTGAGATAGTCTAGGTACGTAGTACAAAGGACTAATTATTTTCAATAAGTGCATGGCTCCGTCATGTCGTTCGGTTGGAAGAGGATATCTGGGCAAAACGTGTAATTCATTCATAGATTTGTGGAGGGAAAATGCTTGCGTTGGACGGAAAAAATTTATTGTTTTAATCAACTGATTTGCTAAAGCAAGCCAAAATCCGATAATTAATTTCTTAGTGGCCAAATAAGTAAGTAAAAGAAAATTGAGAGCTTCCTCTGTTCTCCACAGTAGATAGCACCAAAAACGAATATCATATCAAAGTTGGACTGTGGCTTTACTTGAATAAGCCACTACTGTCCATATAAGAACCCAATACGTGTTTAAAGATGGAATTATTTTAGGACAACTCTTACATACATACAAACATAATCGGTCATTACAACCCTTGAGTTAGGATCACGACCTAGGTTCACACATCACTTATGTTGTGTGCGTTCATTTTATACATGGGTGGTGGGACCTACAGTCTAAAGTCGATTCCAAACGAACGATTTTTAAGAAACTTTTAATGGCAGTTTTATTTACTCTCACAAAGTTTTTGCCAGAAATTTCCTGAGAGGAAGTCGCCGAAGAAATATTTTCATATTTTCGTGTTGATGTCTAACCTGGGGTTTGTACACGGGCCTTTAGTCTAATAAGCCAACACACTAACTAATAGACTACAGCGACTTCATTTGGAAGGTCTTAAATGGTTTAAAAAAACCCAAACTCAACTACTTTCTTAGCTTACCAAACCGTTTGTCGGATTTTGGTCTACTTTATTGATTTCTTACATAAATCTCGCGCATCTTTTTCAGTTTGTTACGCCAATCGATGACATTTTTGACGTGGTGGCAGCACAATTTAAAGGCCAAGGTAATACCCTTCTTTGCCTGCATTATTCCCCGTGTACCACACGAGAAACGAATACTACTACAGTGATCACCATACTTGTCCTAAAAGACGACTAAGGGTGCTGTTACCAGTCAGGAATTTATTGGAGTTCAATTGGCAGCAGTTTGGCCTTGCTTGGCTGCGAAGCCGGACTAGAGGTCTTAATCTGGTGCCACGGGTGCTGGAAACCCCGTGGACTTGTTCCTGCCCAGCAACGGTGAGGAGAAACGTCGCGGTTGTGGTTTAGACCCAAATCGCGGGTAGTGCGCGAGTGCGATGTGGCGTTACACTCTTAACGCATTGAAGGAATTTAGATGGTCTCCGACCCCTAAACAAAAGGGTAGTCATGCCCAAAAAGCATGGCTTTGAATTGGTATCTACTTACAGGGCTGCAGCCAGTGTTTACAGCATGTACATAAGTGGGGGTGTTGGTCTACGCATTATATTCACTATGTATCTTCTGATACACATGAGATATGCCTGACGGCGGTGCTCACGCTAATCAGAATACATTTTTTTTGTTTTTGCCTGCATTATATAAGAATCTAGGTGCTAGTATACCATCGAGATAGGGCCACAGGATTGGTTTTATATTAACTGTGCGTTACAGCAACCCACTGATTGTTTGACCATGTAAATTACAATTGGAAATTTTTTCCCCAGTATATTTTAAGCCGTACAACAAGTATAGGATGTAACCTCTTTGTATAGCATTGAAAACCGTATAAAGATAGAAAAATGTTATAAAAAAAATACAACAACAACAAAACAACTATAATGATAACAATAGAGCAGCAAAAAAGAAAACAAAAAGTGGAAACTAAAGTTAAATGTTGACAAAATGCCGCAACAAATAAAAGTTTATGACCGCAAAATGCATTTTACCAATGGAACGTACCATGCCAGCAAATAAGATTATAATGTCATATAAAGTTTCTTTTTTTTATGATTATTACATACTATGTTGTTGTTGTTGTTTTTGTTTTTTGTTGATTTAACAGATTGTTTTTCGCTTTTGTTTTTTCGATTTTCATTTTCACCACTAAACATGTCTGTCATGTCAAATATTACATGATGGGTGGGTGTGGGCCGGTTCTTTGATTTCAATTTCAATTATTTTTTGTTTTTTTTTTCTTGTTGATATTAAACAAGATCAATGATACTTAACAACATAATTAATTAAATAACAAGAGATAATAAATAATAATAATTTACTTAAAAAAAATAAGGAAAAACAAATACAAGGGAAGTGAAAAATATTTTTTTATGATACAGAAAAAAATGAGCTCATTAAAATGATTAAAAAAAATCATTAAAAATTTTTTTAATTTTAAAGAAAAACATATTTTTCTACAATATTTTCAAGCTGATCTAATTTTTGAAGAACAACTTCTTTATCCATGAAGTGGGCAGCAAGTCGTTAAAACAAAAACTTACTTTCTGGTCCATTTATAAACAGATGCTGTTGTCGTTAAACGTTTGTCATTCATTCGTATGTATCTCCCCTACTCATAAATAATATTTAAAATTTTTGTTTCTTTTCATAAAATTAAGTTGTATTGTCATGTTGATTGATCATCAAAACAAAAATATTCTATTTGATTATAAAATTTTTGTGTTTTCTATTTGGTTTATGGTTTTGGAACGTGGCGTAGATGTTTATTTAAAAAAAAAATCTGTTTTAATTGGAATTAAAAAAAAGTCACAAGATTTATGGTTGAATATTTATGATTTAGAACACAGATTTTTTTCATTTTATTTTTTTGTTTGAAAATGTAAGGCAATAATTTTAATTAATTTTGCCATTTTGTATATGATTGAGGTAAGATAAGGTGATTTCTTTAATCGGATTTTAATTTCGTTTAAAAATTTTTAATTTATATTCTAAGCAACAGTCAGGAAAATTAATATAAAGTCAAAGGAAATTTTTAAATTGTATACACCATAAGAAATTCTTTAGAATCTGTCTTCGAGTCTAATGTGTGTGTGTTAATTTTATGCATGAGTGGCGGGACGTACAATTTAGATTGACTCCGAACGACAGATTTTTGAGAAATTTTTCGTGCTAATATTATTAACTGTCAGAATTTTTGCCAGAAATCTGCGAAGAAATATTTCCGATTTTTCCAGTCTAGAAAGCTTTTCGATAAATCTCACTTCAGCAGTATATGCCAAAATGAATAATTTGTTTCTTGTGTAGCATCAAAACCTTCCAAATATTTTATACTCTGTGAGTACATACTTCTTCTGAAACAGTAAACATGAGAGAGAAGCAGTATAAATGCCCAGCACTATGCCGATGAAAGAAACGCCATCTTGGTGTCTACCACATAGACAATCTTAATAAATTGTTAGGAACCTATAATTGGCTTTCTGAGTCGTTTCATCAAAAGCTCCAAATATTTCTGAGACTTGGAGGAAAATGGAAAACTATAGCATAACAATAGGGCCCCCCACGAGGCCTAAGAGTGTCTATCCAATTTCTTTTTTGGTAAACAGCCTTCTTTACCTATCTAACGACGTACATGTGAGTCCATTTCCTATGTTTGTTTTTATAGAAGAGAATCTGTATTTATGAGATATTTTTTTCCGAAACTATTTTTACCTCTCTTACAATGTGGATTTTGAAAAGTTCAAACTGAACAAATGATTTACAATGTGGTATTCTTCTAAATTTGAGCTATTGAATGACAATACAATATCATTTGTGTTTTGGAGGTAACCACTAAAGTACATAGATCAATGGTCTGAAGACAGATCAAGTATTAAATCCTTACTTTGAATTGAATCTTTTTGATAATGAAGAGCGCCCTGGTAGTCTAGTGGGTAGTGTGCTAGACTATTAGCGTGATGGTAGTGGGTTCGATACCCAGCAAAGGTTCTAGTCTGCGATACTACACCGAGCATATGATCGAAGTTACTCGACCATATAATAAATAAATAAAAAATAATTAACGAAAGTAGAAGTGTAATCACACCATCTAGATCCTTGAGGCTGTCTAACTTAGATCTACATACATACACAGTTGGTGATTACAACCCTTCAGCCAGGATTACGGCCTAGCTTCTCATGTTGTGTGCATTAATTTTATACATGAGTGGTGGGACCTACAGTTTAAAGTCGATTCCGAAAGGCAGTTTTTTTTTTTTGGAGATATTTGTTTTGCAAGAAATCTTCTATCGATCAACATTGTAGATAATTTTTAAAGAGCACTTGTCATACCTGAAATGTTAATTTTTACCGCTCATGTGGGTATTATATGGGTAACTCGTATGTTTTACCTACGACTAGAAAACCATCAATTAGACTAGAAAACTACTAGGGCACTGTATTTATATGGATTTTTATCAGAGATCAGCAATGAGTATTCAAAATAATGAGTCATACTCATAATTTCTGACACTTAAACGCATTAATACTTATTTTAATATCATACTCACACAACGCATGTTCAAAACTTGAACTACTCATCGTACTCATACTTAATGATAAGCACAAAATAAGTATGATGCGCATACGAACACTACAATACTCCATAGAAACTTTGTGTGTTTGCTTTGCTTACTGTTTTTGTTTTTTCTTTCGTCTTTTTTTGTAATGCAACAACCTAAGATTATAGAATTTTGATGAATGATTCGAATCACTCGAATCATTTATAAGTATTATAAATATTTTTTAAAATTTATGAATCTGAATGAGTAGGCGTAAGTGAATCAAACATATTTCGAATGTTATGAGTTTGATGCCAACGTTGTACCCATACTCATTGCAACCTGTACTTATAAATTAATGTTCTGGTGAGTACGAATAAATTAGATTAGTTAAATTTCAATATTGTTGTTTTACTCAAACTCAAAATTTCATGAGTATTTATGAATAGCAAATCATCATTCCTGATCTTTGATTTTTAAGTGTTTTTTTTTTTTTTAGATTTTTATATGGAAATTATAAAACCAATCTCGGCTAGCATTTAACACGGTTTCTCTTTATTTTTAGACTAAATTCTGTTTTATTAATTACTTTTTTTGATTAGAATTTTCCATCAATATTTTGAATATGTTTTAAAAATTTTTTTCTTAGAAAAAAGAAGAAAAAACTAAATTGAAGTGTAAAAACACTTTATATTTTTTCTAAAGAAATTTTTTGTTTTTTTTTTTACTTTTTTAAGTGCAACATTTTGAATACAAATTTGTTTTTCGGTTCTTGCTATCACAGACAATGGCTTGCATAGTGTATTTTTGTATGGTTGTTGTTGTTATTTAATAATGGATAATTTATGTTTTCACCATGAAAATAAAAAAAAAATGTGAAAACGAAAACAACAACAACAAAAACAATAACAACAGCAAGGAATATAAAATTTTATTGCCGACTGCTTGAGTCGGTCTATCATTATTTTTTTGTTTTTTTTATTTTTCATGCTGCACTTATTGTCTTGCACAGTCCGTATATTGTCTGAGCTTTTAGTATACGGACTTGAAAAATCAGTCAGACACCTCTTTGATTCCATTTATTTACGCACCTGCAACAAAGTGTTGCAGCCACAAAGACTACACAGTCAACAATTTTTGGCGTTTCATTCTTTAGGTCTGTGCAAAAACAAAAATCCTGTTTTTCATATGAAAAGAAAAAAGAATTTTTGCATACCCGTGTGTGTTATTCGTTGGTTCGTCGTATTCGTATACGTGAAGTTTGTTTTCTTCACAAAAAGGCTAAAAATGAAAACTACAACAACAACAACAACACTAACACTAACTAACTCTGCTGTTTTGTTGTTGTGTTGTTGTTGCCAGGAATATACATTAAAAAGCGAAAATATTATTTGAAGCACGCGCAAGCGCTCAAGTTCATTGTTCTCTTTGTGATGTTGTTGTTATCGTTCTTATTGTTTTTCAGGTTATACGGTGTAGTTTTAAAGCATTATTTACGAGTTGATTTTATTTGTGAAAGAAAATAAAAACGAAAAAAAATAAAATAAAAAATAAAAATAATATATGGGATATTAAGTTAATATATCAAGAGGATGAAAATAAAAGGAAAAGAGAAAAAAAACTAAAAATAAAAGAAAATAATCAAAAACTATACATTTAAAGTGTTTATAAACAATGTAGAGATATGCTAATATGCATAATAAAAAAGGATCTGAATTTGGAATCGAGTTTATTAAGATTATCTTCAGTTTGGATTTTTGATAAGGATTTTAAAAGAACTTTAGTTTCTTAATTATCACCTAAAGACCTTAGATCTATAGTCTAGCATAAGTCTAAGCTTATCTTACTATTCTCCAACTACTAATCTTCAAGTTTTTTGGCCAGTAATAGCTACCAAGAGTTTGGAAATCTTCGTCCTCGCATGTAATTCTTTCTGGTTTTTGTCCGTCCTCTTTGTCTAGTTCTCTTCTAGGGATGCCAATCGGGAAGTCGGGATTCGGGATTTTATGAATTCCGAAAATCCCTGGGATTTTTAAAAACTTGCCCCGGGATTTTTCGAAATTTTCGGGATGGTGAATTCATATGTATTTTGACCCTACAAAAGGTTCTGAAAAAAACAAAATTCTATATCACTTGGCTTCGATAATAGCATCTTAGATGAGGAAATCCTTACTTCCAGTGAAAAAAAAAATTATTTGATGGCATCGAAGAATGCAAAAGCCCTATTAAACGAATTAAAAGTGTAATTGATTTAGATACTCAACTGTCCAAAGAAATAGATTTCTTTACATCTGGAGGTGGTAGAGTTAAATATTTACAAGCTGCATAGAGCTAACTTGGAACCAATAAATGTTAATTGCGAGAAGTGTTTTTCAACGACAGGGTATGTTGACAACAAAATTCGTTTAAGCCTATCAGATCACATAATAGACGATTTAATATTTTTGTTAGAATCCGAATTATTTTCTTAAAACTAAATTAGTTGCATATTTAAGAATAATTTTTCCGAATCCCGGTATTTTTATAAATCGATCCCGTTTGGCATCCCTATTCTCTTCTAATGTTATAATTATCGATTTTTGTTCTGATAATTTAGCCTTGTGAGGATCGACTTTGCTGCTAATGATATCAAAACCGCTCTTTGTCGACTCAAGTTTTCTTTGTCGTCTCTAATCTGTTATTACGAATTTACTCCATTTGCCCTATTTACCCTTAACGTTAGGCTTTTATGAATTTGGCAATATTCCTCCCTTCACACAGTCCGTTTGGGCAGTTCGCCGTGGCAACTCCTAACTGGTCTTAGCATATCTTAGGAAATCTCCATTTTTCACTGCATTAAACATTTTAGAAAGATTTTTCGCTCAAATATTCTCACGTTTGTTGTAGTCTGGTAATTGGTCTAGTAGCTTACGAGATAAGGGTTCAAAACTAAGCCGTGATATTTTCAGTAAAAAAAAAACTTAGTCTTCTGGAAAATGATCGGAGAGTATCGGATTGCTATGTAAATGTTTATCAAATCTGTCATTCGAAGTTGACTAAGCACAAAATACTAGGTATTTGTTAGGGGAAACATGCCATAACTGGTTGTTAAAACCCTATCGTCAGAATTACGACTTAGCTTTACACACCACTTATGTTGTGTGTATTAATTTTATATATGAGTAGTGGAGAACTACAGTTTAAATTCAATACTTATAAAAGGCATTTTTAGGAAGATTAACCAAGTAAATAAAATTCGATACACCTTTGCATATATACTCTCTGCTATATGCTTACCGTAGTGTTCTAGAGCGTAGACATATTCATGTATTTTTCTACTTCGTTTTGGATATTTGTGAATTTTTCGTCACTATTGTATTGATAAATGCTGTGGCTATCACAATAGAAATTAATGTGATTAGGTTGAGGACCCTTGGCAGGGCCTTCTTTGAGAGCTTGAGTTTTGTGTCGAGAGCCGACATCAAGGCTCTCCACAGATTCATTAGCAGCTTGGGTTGGTTGAGAGTAGAGAGTAGTCGCGCTCTTAACCTCTTCTGCTTTACGTCTGTTTTTTTCGTGTAATTCCTCCGATTCCCATTCTCCCTCCCCATATCTACATTCCCTTTTTTCATCCTATATCCTCTATTTACTTCCTTCCCTAAGGACATTGTACAATGGGTCAATTTCGATCTCCAGGTAATGTACTTGTCTTAATCGACAAGTGCACGTCCTAACCCAACATAATCTTAATATGGGCCACTTTCCTTATTGTAGGTATGCCGAAAGATTCGCCAATAAAATTAGAGACATTTGCAGGAATTGTAGGTTTGATGAGGAAGAAGGGACTGTTTTTCACTTCAGTTGCCATGAAGAGACGAAGGTTTTCAACTTTTCATTTTTTGACATCCTTGACCGAGCTCTCAAATATAAAGATTGCTGCAATAGCAAGATTTATTTTGAACTCGGGGAGCTTTTCTCTAACGTAAGAATGGTTAATTGCCATATGGAATTAATTTTTTTTTTTATTTATTAAACCAGCACTCAGGGGATGACCCCTACTCATGCAGTGCATTGTACAGGTTTAGGAAAGGTGGAAAGAAACGGTAAGGGAAACGAGTTGCTGCTGGTGAATATAAAATGGCCAGTGCTATACCTTCACCATTAGACAGTCTACAGCAATCGTCCCCAAGAAGCCCGCAATTTCTCACACCACTTATGTTGTGTGTGTTAATTTTATACAGAAGTGGCGGGACCTACAGTTTAATTGTGGTATCCCAATGGGCCTAAGAAGGACCACTCCCTACGAAAGGCTCCACCACCTAATCTAAGCTAACCTGCATAGGCTAGGGTCATAAGTGTACTGTTTACTACATGCGCGATATTATAAAAGCCTTACTTGATGTTGCAAAAGCAAATGGAAGGAGTCTTCTTGTTGTTGAAAAGAAAATGAAAAATTTTGATACAAAACCAACGAAACCAAGAAATAATTTTTGATTTCAAAGTCTCATATTATTTTCATTTATTTTTTTCTTTTTTACTTTAAATATCTTTTTCATATAATCACTGAAATTAATGTTTTACAAAAATATTTGAAATATTTATCATAATTAAAGCCATTTCATTGATTATATATTTGGTTAAAATCGAAAAACAAAAACAACTGTAATCACTTTAAATGTTTTTTTTCATTTTATTTTATTATTTAACTACTGGTATTACCAAAAACAAAACAAAAAAAATTCAAACATTTGGCGTTTAACAACAACAGAAAAAAAGTCAATAAAATAAATACTTTTAATACCCATTTAATCCGAAGTTTGGATTTTATTTTCATTTTTTTTTATTTTCATTTAAAACATAAACAAACCGCCAAAGGCCTACAAAAAATGTGTTTTTTTTTTGGTTATTTGCGTTGACACAGCGATAACGACTTTTTTGGGTTGTTGTTGTTGTTTTTTCATTTCTATTAAATACCATGATTTAACTGTAAAAATGTTGCTGCTGTTAAAAAGTACGCGCTTAAAAGCTTAAAACCTCAAAGAGAAGAGTACAGAAAAATGTATTGAACAGACCTTTTTTTTATGGCAAAATACCGTTTAACAACCTAAATTGAAGGCAATAAAATTAGTACTTTTGCCATTAAAAAGTACCAATAAAATGTACAAATATGCATATGTAAACAAACAATAAAAATGGTACCTTATTAAGGTATCGTGAGACTCAGATGGACTGAGGCAATTTGCCTTTCCTTTGCGTAACATTTGGTCTGAGGGCAATGCAGACAGCTTTAGTTACGATGTTGAACTTGATAGATGAATAAGAGCAAGAATGATAAACTAAAGATTACGCCATCATGCACACAAAATTAAAACTTTCTGCGCATGTTATATCAATGACGTCACGAAAATTGTTTTCATTGTTTTCCTATTGGCTAATGATAATGTAAGTTATATTGCAGGGCTGCCAATTCCTTTCACGTAGTGCATACACTTTTCAGACATACCTACATTATTGGCCATTACAACCCTTCAGTCAGGATTACGACCTAGCTTCTCATACCACTTATGTTGCGTGTGTTAATTTTATACATAAGTGGCGGGACCTACAGTTTAAAGTCAACTCCGAATGACAGATTTTTGAGAAGCTTTTCATGGCAATTTTTACTCTCAGATTCTTTGCCAGAAATCTGCTGAGAGGAAGTCGCCGAAGAAATCTTTTTCGTTTTGATGTCTGACCTGGGATACGAACCCGGGCCTTTCGTCTAATAAGCCAACACACTACCCACTAGACCACGGCGAATTCTACACTTTTCAGTAGAAATGTTAATTTTCAGATATGCAAAAGACTTAAAAACCTTTAAAATAGCTCAACTACGTCATCGAACGGGAAATTATGCGCAAGGCGTAATCTTTAGTTTATCATTCTTGAGTAAGAGTTGTAGGAAAATAATACTCACCTAGACTACAGCATCTCCACACATACATAATTAGTCATTAGAACATTTCAGTCAGGATTACGACCTAGGTTCTCACACCACTTATCCTGTTAGTGTTAATTTTATCCATGAGTGATGGGACCTACAGTTTAATGTTGATTCCGAATGACAGTTCTTTTTGAGAAACTTTACATGGCAATTTAATTTGGACTTAGAGTAATTGCTTGAAATTAGCTGCGAGGAAACCGCCAAACTCGTTCGGAGTCAATTTTAAACTGTAGGTCCCGATACTCATGTATAAAATTAATATACACAACATAAATGGTGTTAGAAGCTAAGTTGTAATACTGGCTAAAGTGTCGGACGTATTTCAGAACATGTGGGTTATTTCCTTTCCGGCTATTGTAGGAGTTACTCGAATCACTTTCTGTGTGATTGCTTTGTGGGAAATTAAACAAAGGCATCTCGACATAAGTAGCTCTCAGATGAAGAGCTGTCTCGGAATTATGTCACTTTCAAACCTGAAAGATTGTAATGAGTATTGATTGCTTACCAAATATTTTTCAGGACCTTGTACCATAATGGATCTTAGGACTCCGAGTAAATTAGGAGGTAAACAAGCATAAAAATCAATTTTACTCGATTAATAAAAATTTATATTAGAAAGGTTTCCAAAAAAAAAACTGTCGTTCAAAGTCGACTTTAAACTGTAGGTCCACACATACAATATAAGTGGCGCGAGAACTATGTCCATAATCCACACTGAAGGGTACAGTCATTACTGTTTCCATAAAGTACTTTTTGCAAGTACTCATCTGCAAGTTTGAAATATTATTGATTTCAATAACATACGAAAATATTTAAAATATGTTTAAAATTCTGTATCATTTTCATTAAAACTGGCTTGAAGTACTTTTGTCTTTAATACTTTTCGTATTTGGTACTCTTTGTGCTTGGTACTTTTTGTATTTGATACTTTTCGTGTTTGGTACTTTTTAGGTACATATTAAAATATCTTTTTTAGAAATAATTTTAATTTTATTTTTTATTAAAATTTCAAAAAATTTTTTGTCTCTTTCCCTGTTTATAGTTGACCACAGGCTATAAAATCTATTTATCAATTCTACTTGATTCTCCAAAAAAAAAAAACAAAAACATTGTTTTAAAGCGTACTTTTCTTCTCCGTTTTTTTTTTTGTTGTTTCTATTGGCTATTGGGTAATTACCACAAAATGTTCGAAATGTCAATAGATTTCTTTTAAATAGAAAATACAAATAGACACAAACAAACAAAAAAAAATGTATAGAAATGCCGACTAATGATAAAAGACACGTTAATAGTTCGCTACGTATTATATTTTGTTTGTCCGCCGACTGTTATAGAGGCTAGAAAAGAAAACAACAACAGCAACAACAATGACAACGTATAGATAGGCAAAGTAACAACAAGTGTTTGAAGTTAATTTTTTTTTTTTTTTTGAAAGAGGATTTCCAATGGACTCTCTCTGTCATATGCAAGTGTGATATGGAAATTAGAACGGCATGCTTATTTTCTATAGTCAAACACAGGGGCTTATTCGTTATAATACCGTGGGATTTTTTCGTTTTCGAAATTATAATATCATGGTTTTATTATTAATTCCCAGAAATGTTACGTAAATATAGCATAAATAGGCAAGAGCAACATTTTAGATTTTTGAATATTTTCTAAGGCTACGAAGCAAAAGAGGGGAAAAAAATTAAAAAAAATTTTATTTGGTTTTTTAAGGTATGAAAATTTTTGTATAAAATTAATTGAAATTAAAATTAACAAAATTTTAATATCAAACGGAACCAGAATTACTTATGTCTTACACAAAAACAAGACAGGAATTTTAATCACCAAAACTTTTTCTAAATCCTTAAAAAAAAACTCTTTTTTAAATCGCTTTAAAAAAAAATAAAAAAAAAATACAAGATTATACAACTAAGGTATTAAGGCCCATAGAAGATCTATTCGTACTTAAGCACAATGCGGAATTTTGTTAATTAAAGGATTTACGTCAATGGCTCTGTGTATAGGACAATCTACAAAAAATGCTTTCGAAGTCGATTTCACAAAATCGAAGTTTGTCTTAGAAAGACTAAAATGTTCTATTGGTACTACAGGATGCAATACCGCATTAAGTATTCCAGCTAAGATATTTAGGGGTACACTATTTAGAGAAATCCTTTGGTTTGACTTCGTCCTTTACAATTACGACACTAAACAAGGAACATTGAATCTATTCTACTGTCCAATTGCTAAAGCATTTTATTTCTGTAGTGTTTTTAATCAGTAGAATGACGATTACCAGCCTCTCATAGAACTCAAGTCCATAAATCCTGTAAAGATCTAGGGAGTAACATTGTGGGCTAACACTAATCGATTGATGGGTTTAAAGAGCCGCTTTCAATATATCTAAAAGTATATAGATTCGGTTCCTGTAATTCTCCTATGAATACATTCTCTCGACAATATTTCAATGGTTCGTATTGAACATTCTCGGAAATCGATTGAATCGGATTTCTAAAATTGGAGTCATTAATTTCCGCCTCCTCTAATCTACCATATCATTATCGTTATATTATATCTAAGAGTCTTACACTGAGCTGATTGAGTAATTCTGAAGAGATTTATTCTTTACGACATCAACAAAACTGGGTTTACTCTTACATCTGGGTTTACTCTTAAGTG
This sequence comes from Sarcophaga peregrina, assembly GCA_014635995.1. Lineage (NCBI taxonomy): Eukaryota > Metazoa > Arthropoda > Insecta > Diptera > Sarcophagidae > Sarcophaga > Sarcophaga peregrina. Next base: position 42,210,565 of record CM025790.1, on the reverse strand, counting down.
TTCTATGATAACTTCACTTCTCAGTCCAGAAGTTATCATTAACAGCACAGCATCCTAGAAAATATTTCCTTCTCGATTCTGTTCGAAATCTGTTTGCATCAGTCGCATATGTCCATTATACCAGCATATGTGGTTCGAAGTAGTTTCTCCATAATGTTTCCTTCGTTTCGTGAACGTCCAACTGTTTAGCCAAACAATACAGTTGTTGCTTACGTTGTGCCCTTCTGGAGGCATTAATTTCAATCAAACGCTTTGCCTAGTTTCAAGACTACCTGAAGGCGTACACTAGTCGGTAGAGTGTTGACTTATTAGAGGAGATCCAGTGATTCAAATCCCTGCTTGAAAATTTCGAACAAAGAAAGAAAATTTCTTTCACCAGTCTTCTGAAAAAAAATTCTGAGAGAAACTACAACAGAAAGTTTTTTAAATCTGTCATACGGAGTCGATATAAAACCATAGGATAAAATTAATACACAACATGGCTGGTGTGAAAAGTTAGGAAAATGTAAAACCAGAACGGATCACTGTAGCGCCTTTTAGGAGGAGGTGTTGACAAAACAAGCTGCCGTGAGAATTATTGGAGACATTACCCTACTTTCTGATAAACACGCGGAAATCTGGACACTAACGTCCAACGTAATAAACTTCAAAACGGTGTACAGCTGTTGCAGATATCTCAATAAGGCAGTAGGCAAACGGGGCACTCCATCGGGGCAGCCTTATGAATTCTCGACTCTCAAAATCCCTATGAGAACCTGTACGCTCATAATTGATAACGCGATTGTCGATTCCGTCAAGGACTGATGGGTGGTCTTGGACACAGATAGAATGGCATTACCATACTTTTTAATAGCCAGGGAGCAATCAATGCTCTAAATTCCAATGTAATAAACTCTAAGATGGTGTACAGCTGGCGCAGATATCAGAATGAGGTAGGGGCACTCTATCTGGGCAGTGCGTTGGGTTCTCGACTCTCAAAATATATATGAGAACCTGTACGATCATAATTGATAACGTGATTGTTGTTGAAGACAGATGAGCAGAACCAGCCACGTGTAGAATGGCACGGTAAGTCTGCTTAAACTCCAGAGGGACACGCTTAGTATGGTTGTTGGGGTCATTAAGGAGCATTATATTATGGGTATGCATGCAAGGCGGATTGATGTGCGACAACATGCTCATGATTTCTGCAGAAGCTGCAGAAGTGATGAAGAGGAAGACACTGTCTTTCATCTGCTGGGTGCATGTCCGGCACTTTGTCAAAGAAGAAATAAGCACTTTGGTGCTTACTATGTGGATGATCTGGGGGGAACTGTCACTGATTGAAACTAGCATTTTAAGTCGTTTCATTAGGAACTCTGAGTGTATCCTAACTCTTTTTATATGGATAGCCTCGTTTTCCTACTGAATCCTGCTAAACTAAAGGGTAAAATTAAAAGTTTTCTTTGAGTGTATTCTCTAATAAGTTTTACTGAGTGTATAATACTATAAATTATTGGTCGGTTGGCTTTACAGCACTAACGTATCACTACCACTTACTGCCATGATCAATTGACATTTGTAAAGATGCTACTTTACAAATGTGGTTGTTTGTGGCAATAAAAACAATACAGAAACGAAAAAACGACAAAAAAAAAAAATTAAATACGAAAAAAAAAAACGCAAAAGATTAAAGAAAGATGCAGTTGTGGAAATTGAGAGAAAAATAAACGGAAACCCGATCATTTTATAAATGGTCTTTACAGGAAAAAAAGAAAAACTGGTTTTAAGCGAAACCCTTCCTTTAGAACAACATACAATACAAAGACATTTAAAGCGGATTTTTATTATATATTATTACTGTTGTTGTTGTTGTTATTGCTATGTTGTGCTGTCCTCTGCTTTTTTTTTGTATTTTATTTTTGCCTTAAGGCCCCGGAATGCAATTTAGTTAAGCTACAAAGAAATCCCTAGAGGATGTTGTATATTGGTGAGTCCAATACAGTTTAGTTTTGTATGCAGCCGCTTAAAACATTTGAAAAGTTGACATTTTGTCAGATGATGCAACCATAGCAGCAAAAAAAAAAACCAATCCAATGGACAACAACAACAAAAACGAAGACAGGAAAAAAGAATCTTGTGAAGAAGAGATACTAGTGGACTGGAAATAAATCAGCAAATAAATTAAAGAATTTGAATAAATCAACATTTAACTCATTGATGATTAAAACACTATGAAACTAAACGACAGTGTATGTATGTATGTCTATACATATGTATGTACATGGGTATACAAACCATTTAAAATTTTCTCAAGCTTTGCGTAGGTAGTAAATATTAAGGTTTGGCCTATTAATCTGTTCATATTATTGATTTTAATATCCAATAAATAGGAATCTTTCAATCTATATTTTATCAAATTCAAATATAAAGATTGTGTGTGTGTGTGTGTGTATGTCGATTTTGCATAATTAATAAACAAATGTTTTCTTTAAACAAATGGCCAGATATTGTAAGAGATATTGTCTCACCGGCTTTTGTTACTTTAGCTCTGCACAAGCGTTTAAATATTCATGAGATTTATTTGAGCTTTTATTGTCTGATTTGCCGCAAAATAATGTGTATTGCTGCTCATAAAATAAACGATGACATCAGCTAAGCAGATGAGCTAGACTTGTCCAATAGACCAATAATAGACCATTTTTTTTGTTAATGTTCAATATTATTCGGCTTGAATCTATTTAACTTTGAATGTTTGCTTAAATTATGGCTTTTCGATAAGAATGGTTGCCGATTTTCAAATGGAAAACGAATGTTTTTTTTTTCTTTTATGTTTTTCATTAAGTTCATTAAGTTTTGTTTGATATTCACGCAAACTAAGTGGATCTTATCTAAATGCGTTATAAAATAGTTGAATTTATTATAGATTCGCTTATACGTTGTTTTATAGTTCGTATAATAACTTAATTATTATTAACAATTAACAATTTCAACTTTTAGGTTTTCTATGTCAATTTTGATTTTGTTTTTGTTTTTCTTTGTACTTCCAAATAAAGGGAGTGTTACTTCATATTTCATTTGAAATTTTGAAAATATTTCATAAAAGAATAATTCAATTTGATGGCAATGGTAACAGTTTCATTGATTTTGATTAATTTTTTTTTTTTTTGGTGAAGTTTTATTGCCCATTAAAATTCATCATTTTTATTGTAATAAAAATTTTATTTCAAAGATTTTTATTGTATCCGGTTGTAAAAATAAAGAAAGAAAGAAAAAAAAATAATTATACATGGCACACCCATAGTACTAAGGATATCCCGTAGATTTTAGGAATTTTGTAATTAAATTTTTAACTAGTAGCGGAAGTTATTCTTATAATACAAAAATAGCTTTCTTAAATCTTTAATGATGTTCAACTAGTAAATATTTTTCTATTAAACATTGCCTATATTACAGCAAAACAAGGGTTCAAAATTTAAATTGAGTCATTATAGATTACTTTTAATTTTTCTTAGGTTAGGCAAGGTAAAGAACCATCTCTAAAGTTATATACTACTTAAGCAAAAAGTAAAACCCTTTGTACCAGAAATGAGCAACGAGTATTCAAAACTGATGAGTAGATTCGAGTCATACCTTAAATTTCTGATACTTATACGCATTCATACTTTATTATCATACTCTTACTACTCATATTGAAAGTTTGTAATACTCATCGTACTCATACTTAACAATACGCATGATGTTGTTGATTTCGACTCGCCTCTAATTAACATTTACACGAAGCACACAATAAGTATGATTCGCGTACGAAGAACACAACAAGAAGATTGTGTGTATGCTTTGCTTGCTGTCTTTGCCATTTTTTTCTTCTTTGTTTGTACATGCAATAACAACTAAGACTGTAAATTTAAATGAATGATTGGAGTCACTCGAATCATTTGTAAGTATTATAAATTTTTTTTTCTAAATCTATGAATCAGAATGAATGCATAAATCAAACATATTTCGAATGTTGTGAGTTCGATGTCAACGTTGTACTCATACTCTTTGTAACCTATACTTGGAAATCAATGTTGTACAGAGTACAAATGAATCAGAGTAGTTTAATTTCAATTCTGTTGACTCACTCATACTCAGAATTACATAAGTACATATGAGTAGCTAGAACACGATTCATTGTTGATATCTGTTTTGTACGATGCCAAATGTTGATTTCGAAGATTTTAATCAAAGATAATAGCAAATGGGAAGCTAGGAACATCCCGCTTTTAATGGCAAGTACTTTATGGCTCGGAAGTGATACGTGCAAAGAGCGAAGGTCGCTTTTTTTTCCAAAGTTATTGGCGAACTTATGTAAAGAAAAGCCGGTTCTATTGGCTTAATCTTCCTTATACAACATCACGAAGATATCCAGTTAGACAAATACGATTGGACCAATTTGCCTAGTAAGAGCTTAGAGCTACTAGCTCTGACATCATCCGCAAGGCAATTATCAGAGATATAGCTGCGTTTTGAAAATCGTATAAAAAACGTATAATTTTTAGTGGACAAAACGTTGCTCAGTAAATACGAGAAAATAACCTGTACCATAGCAAACTTTACACAGTTTTCAGTTTGCTATGACATTTGTCTGCAATGGTATGCAGTGGGCAGGCATGTCTTGTGTGTGATCATAATAGCCGTAGTCTAATGGGTAGTGTGTTCGCTTATTAGACGTGAGGATTTGGTTCATGCCCTAGGACATGTGAAAAAATGTTTCCTCTGCGATTTCCTCTCACCAGATTTCTGGCAAAAACTCTGATAGTAAAAAAACCTGCCATGAAAAGTTACTCATAAAATCTGTCGTTCGGAGTTCACTTTAAACTGTGAACTTATGTATAAAATTAACACACACAACATAAGTGGTGTGAGAAACTAGGTCAATAATTCCGACTGAAAGGTTGTAATTACCAATTATGTATGAATGTTTAAGTTAAGCGAGGAAAAATTTTTGGCAAAGACCAGTCTTTTCCACATCATATCACAACGTGGCCTATTCGACAAAAATTAAACGTTAAATACCTTGAGTAGAGAAAAGGATTTGTGAAGGAAGTTATATTAACCAAAATCAAAAAATTAACAATAAAAAAGCATTTTAAGTTAAAGAGCGCCAAATGCACTTTCCACATTCTGTTTGTAAATAAAAAATGGGGAAAAAAAATTAATTGTTATAAAAACAAAAGACTTAAGACACGAGAGTATAAGATTTTTTGTTTTCAAATTTTGAAAAAAAGAAAAACAGTTCCAATAAAAGGAATGCTTCTTGCGTTTTGCAAAAGAAAATTTATATAAAAATACACTTTAAACAAAAGTAAAGCAACATAATAATAAAAGAATTATCTTAATTTTATTTAAAAAAAAAAAACATTTTATAAATAATTTACTTGGGTTACTTAACATAAAAGCATCTTAAAATTTTGTGATGTTTTTTTTTTACAAAAACCCTTAATTATAATCGCCACTTAAATAATATCTACATTTTTCAAGTCTTTCTTTCGTTTATAAATTATTACAATACAAGGAAATATAATAAATAAGTTCCATAAGCCTTAAGAAGGACCTTTTTTTAATGGTTTAAAACAGCAAACGTACAAGAGAGAATGAAGGAGAATCATTATAAAATGTCAACAGCTTTTAAAGGCAATTTTTTAGGCCATTTTTTGTTTTCTTTTTTGTTTGTTTTGTGCGACTCTTGTGATAATTTGTTGTCAGATTATTTTTATGATTTTAAATGCGAGACCGTAAAAAAATGCAACAGATTATAAAGGCCAACAACAAATTGTAGGATAATTAAATGAAAAAAAAGTGAAATTTAACAATAACGAATGATTCAGTTTGTTTTTAAGAGTGGCGGCATTTATTTTTTGTTTAAACTTCTTTCAACAATAAGAAATATCTCCAACAGCGTAAATATTTCATAATGATTCTGAGCTTAAAATTTGTACCGAAAATAAAAATAAAAAAAAATGCATTTCAACTCAAACTGACGAATAGTTTCGAAAAGACGCTACAAATCCAAGAGGAAAACAATAAAATGAATTTAAAGAAAAAAAAAAAGAAAAGTAAATAAAATAAATATCAACAAGAACAGCATGAAATCAAATTTTGCTTAAAAAAAAATGAAAGACACAGTAGGAAGAAAATGAAGAAGAAAAAAAAATTCAGGACATTGTATGAACATATATCAGACGTCGTCACATTAATCGTCATCATCAAAAAAATTAAGCTAAAGAAAAACAGAAAAAAACAACAACAACACAATGCAAGAACAGTAAACACATTAAAAACGATTTATCTGCAAAGATATTTTCGCAAAAAAAATGAAAAAATGAACACGGCTTGAAGAAAAGCTAAAATCACAAGACGGATGGCACAATAGCAACAGTAACTCAGTCAATTTCAACAACAAAAAACATTATTTCACATTAAAGTTGAAGAAACTAAACTGAACCGATCTGCGCTGAAATGGCAGACAAACAAAAAAAGTAATACAATCTCAAACTCAAATGACGAACTCGAAATGATAGACAGACAGTTGAACGCACAGCTCCCCATATAATAATGCCAAAGCAAAAACCACTATAATAACAGCGCTCTCTGGTACAATGCAAGCCATTTCAATACAAAAAAAAAAAAAAACGAATACAAAGACAAGGCAGCCACAAACAAACGAAATGAATTTGAAAAAAAAAAAGAAGAAAAGTTCAAAACTTATGGAATACATACTACACAATACGCGGAACGTCATTATGTTTGGAATTTGGAATTTAAGGTATCTTTCAAACCTTTGGTATTTTAAAAACGTTGAAAGAAACGCAGCAAGCAAACGAAATAGTAGAAGAAGACAAAGATGTAGAAGTTCGAAGTCGAGTAAGAAAAACAATTTCACAACAACAATAACAAAATAAAATAAAATATAAAGAGCACATGAGAAACTCTAATAACAAATAACAAAAAAAAATTATTTTTTTTTCTTAAAATAACAATGTTACTGAACAAAAGAAAACAACAAAAAAAAAAAAAAGAACTACAGAAAAAAATAGGCAACGCACCTCACAGTCTCAACTTCAGTTTCAGACCCATCATCATCATCATCATTATGAATTTTGTCATGCAATTATTGTTATTAAAGTAAAACAGAAGAATTAACGAAAAATTTAAGCTAAAATTTTTTTTTTGAAATGAAATTGTTTTTTTGATTTTTAATTTTGTAAAAAAACCTTCAGCAGAAAGTCAGGATAATAAACGGCAATCAAATAGTCTACATTTTCTAGAGAGAACTTTATTATTCCGGAAATGGAATTAAACTGAAATTATTAAAGAAATAAAAACAGTTGTAGTCGTTATACAAAAATATACCAAAGATCTTATATCCACACATATGAAACATAATTGATCATTATAATCCTTCAGTTAGGATTACAAACTAGCCTCTCATACCACTTATATAGTGTGCATTAATTTTATATATGAGTTGTGGGACCTACAGATTTACGTCGACTCGAGCTAGAGATTTTTGAGAAGCTTTTCATGGCAATTTCATTTACTATCTAAGAGTTTTTGGCAGAAATCTACCGAAAGGAAGTTGCCGAAGAAATATTTTCATATTTCCGTTTTGATGTCTGACCTGGAGTTTGAATTTGGGCCTTACGTCTAATCAGCCCATGCACTACCTACTAGACTACGGCAATTTCGTATGGATTTGAGCAATTTGTCTTTTCCCAACTACTATAAACAATAATCGCATTAAGTTGACCCTGTTACTAGAGTAAAATTTAAGTAAACATTTAACATCCATCCTACCGACTCAGCCTTAAATAAAAAGTTCACATGTTCTTGCTTGATGTACTCCCCTACATTAAAGGTTGATATAAAATACGCATAATAGCATCTATCTACAATTTCAATCGATAGCCATGTTTCTTGCAAAACTTTTCTAACCTTTATTTGGATTTGTTATTTATCAAACGTCAAAGTGAAGTTTCGTTTATTATGATCACCAGGCTACATAATAATGAAAAATCTGGTATTTTCGAATGAATCGGACTTGGGAAGTGATATGTCAAGGCAATTTTGTCTTATCAAACTAAAACTATTAAAATGTAAGTGTACTATGCCGCTGTGTCTTTCGTCACACATTTTATTAAAATTCTCTCGTTAATACTGGCCATTGATTAACACTCACAACGTTGCCGTCCATTCTACTTTATTTTATATCAGGCAACTTCAGGAACTTTCCATATCGTGTTGTTGTTGTGCAGCCCTTGCGATGACCAGCTTTTTCCTTCTGCTTGATTTTAGAGGAAGTTGGTCAGTACAGGGACTGCATTCTCCTGTGGCATTTCAACAGACCGCTATGCGTACTCAAGTGAACTTTTTGATATCAAAGCTACCACTCCGACCTAACCTAACCTAGTGTTGTTCTTGTAGTTTGATTTTTTTGTATTGGTATTTTTCTCGTACTTTATACTTTATGGAGAATAAATATTAGGGAGTTTATATACTCGAGTAACAATATGCTTGATTGGTAGACAATTTTTTGGACTAGTTACACCAAATATTTACTACGTTAAAAACCAGCATAGTTGGAATTATGGACAATTTAAGTACATTTTGAGCTTGTTAGATCAAGTTTGTCGATCTGCATAGTCGCCGTGGTCTAGTAGACTGTGTTGGCTTATTAGACGTAACATGTCAGGTTTCGAGTCCCAGGCCAGATATCAAAACAAAATACAAAAAGTATTTTTTCGGCGATTTCCTCTCAGCAGATTTCTGGCAAAAACTCTGAGAGTAAATAAAATTACCATGAAAAGTTTCTCATAAAATCTGTCGTTCGGAGTCGACTTTAACCTGTAGGTCCCACTACTCATGTATAAAATTAACACACCCAACATAAGTGGTGTGAGAAACTGGGTCAATAGTCCTGACTAATGGGTTCTAATGACCAATTATATATATTATGTATGTATATAGAAAGATATTCTCTTTTAAAACCTTTTTTCCATTTTGTTTTATTCGAATCAAAAAATTCTCGAAAGAATTGCCTAAATATGGAAAAGCAATCTTCACATTTAGGTCTGACATCCTTGACCGAGCTCTTTAACGTAAAGATTACTGCAATATATAATATAATATATAATTGGTCTTTAGAAGCCTTTCGTTAGGATTACGACCTAGCTTCTCTTGATTTTGCTCCAATGCCAAGATTTATTTCCGACTCGGGAAAATGTTTGATCTCCGGGCAGAATAGATTGTGGTATCACAATGGGCGTAAATGTATGGACACTTCCGTTAAGGGAAGTAAAATTATATTTTTATGGTTCCTATTGACTCTTATATTCCTTGAATTCAAATACACTTGGAAACCGAAAAGCTCTTTAACAATAAATTTTAAATATAAAGTTCATGGTGCATGGATTTTACTTTGGATATGCGTCGGCTAAAGCATAGAACATTTGTCGAGTTCAAACGAGCAACCAATGGTGTCTTTTTTAGCAAATAATTTCAGTAGAAAGTATCTAAAATTAGGTGTAAATGAAGTTTACGTTCGTGTAAAGTTTAATTTCTTAAGATTTTAATTTATTTTTTTTTATTTTAAATGGTGTTGCAAATGCTTTATTAAACTAAAAATATCGTCTTCATTTCATTTCGTTTCGTTTCTTGCAAGTTCGTGTCTTAAGTCTTTTGTTTTCATATATGTATGTGCACAGTATGCACATCTTTTATGCTGCGAAAAGTGCAGTGCAGTAGGTTAATAAATGTGCTAAAAGCTGGCAAAGAATGGTTTGTATACACGCATGCACATATTTAACAAAAATATTTGTTGTTGTTTTTAGTTAGTTTCTTTATACTCTTCTTTCACTTATTTTTTTTTGTTGTTGTTGTTTTTTCTTTAATTTCATGTAATTACCAGACAATTAAGTTAATTGAAGTAAAGCCCCCCTTTCTTGTTTAGTTTTTTTTTCTGCTGAAACTGGTAAAAAGAATTTATTTTTCTTTTGAATTTGAGCCACATTAAGAAAGAATGTTTAATTCCTGAAATTCAATATGAATGAAATGAAAACAGCAGATGGTTTCTGTTCAGCATATTTTTGTATACGAAGGATAATTAGTATTTCAGTTTGAATACAAAAATATTTTTGTTAAAATAATATGAAATAATTACAGATAATGAGAGAGAGAGAGAGAGAGAGAGAGTGAGAGGGATAATGAAGAAAAAATATTTTCAAAGGTACAGGAATTAAAATTATTAAAAAAATTTAAGAGTTTGGAACTTATTTTTTTGAAAGTTTTATTGAAATAGTATGCCCAACATTTCCGTTTAAAAATTTTTGTTTTTTTTTATTTTTATAGAGAAATAAAGGAAATGCCTTTAAATTTTGACTGAAACAAAATTAATTTCAATACAGTGAAGAGGTTATAAAAACTTTGGCAGACAACAAAAGATTTTGTTGACTTTTGATTTTTTGAAGGATTGTTTTCATCAAAAAAACAAAAAATTTAAAAAAAATTTTGTTATTCTTAAGAAAGGCTTTAAAAAATATACTGAAAAAAATGCTATAAAAACGTTTTTAAAACAAAGAACAGAGAAAATGTATACAGTTTAAGGGATAAAGATAAACTTTAAAACAAAAAAAAAATTAAATGAAACCATCAAAAGGAATTTGAAACGAGAAGGAAAGGAATACCAGCCAAAGATTGATATTTCATGTGATGCAGACTGACATTTGATTTTTTTTTTTGGGAAAAAGAAACAGAAACAAACAAAAAATCAATTTTTTATGCTTCAAATTGCACAGACATGTTGAAATATGCCTTCAAAAAAAAAAAACGAAAAGTTATACGTTAAATATTAAAACAACAAATGTGGCCTTTAAATAAAACCGCCTAAAAAAAATTATAAGCAAAGATTGAAAAAAAAGACTATCATCACTGGTTAAGCTTAGCTGAATTGCTTTTCAGATTGTTTTAATGATTTTTTTTATCTTTTTTTTTTCTTGCTGAAGCTTTTATGATTAAAAACTAAAGTCTTAAAAAACCAGTAGTTGCGGTAGAAAGAAGACTTTAAGGAATTTATGCATTTGGTGGTAGTTTGTTTGAACGTTTGCGCTTTTATTTAATGGCAATTAAATTTTAAAATATAAAAAAAGAGTTACAAACATTTATTTTTATATTTAATTAATGTTATTAAATCCGAAAACATGAAAAAGGAAAGAAAATGAAAAGCAATTATTTTGCTTTTAAACAGCAGCTTAAAGAAAGCAATTTTAATAAAAAAAAAAATTTTAATTAAATTTTTTTTTTTTATTACAAACTTTAATTCCGCGACATTAAAGAGAAAATTGAATTTAAAAATAATAAATCATTTTTATAACTAGCTTATATGATATTTAATTAAATTTTATTTTATTTTAATTAAAAATTATCACATTTTTGTTAATTTATTAATTTTTTTTTTTAAACTCAATAATTTTTCTTTAACATTTTATCAAATATTTCGATTTATTATTATTATAACTTTTTTATTTTTATTAAAAATTTATTAAACATACATATCGTATGTTTGTTTAAACACGCCTGCCTTTATTTATTTAAATTTATTTTCTCTTGTTTTTTTGCTTTGAAATCACAGTTAAATTAACACTTTAGTTATAACAAATTCACACATTTGAAAGCGAAGCGAAGAGAAAAGAAATAAATGAAAAAGAAGTAAATAAATAAATAAATCAAATTCTGTTAAATTCTATCAAATAATGTCATAAAATTTTTTATTAAATGTTGTCGGCAAACATCAAAAGTTTTATTATAACCGAGTGTCTAATTAAAAAAAAAAAACACAAAATTAACTGAACCAGAACAATAAAAAAAAGAAAGGGGACTTGAATCCACAGCCATAAAACTCAAAGAAGCTAACAATTAACAATTTTTTTTTACTAACATCTTACATCCGGATTAGTGTAACGACTTTGAATTAAAGATTAAAGCTGTATTATACTCTACACAAGCATTACAGATAATTTATTGCTTGTAGTTTTATGCCCCAATATTGCAACTTAAATCTCTTGAGCATATTTTTGTCATTTTTCTGGGAATGATTTTTGATTGGACCTAATACGAATGAAAAGATTGTGCTTTTTTTTATTGATATTTCTTTTAAGTGAGGCATCACTCAGCCAAACAAAGTTGTGGGAAAAAAAAGGAAGCAACAAATATAAAAAAATTTGCACAAATTACAATAAATGCATGCAATCTGGAATAGAGAAATAACAAACAAAAGCGCAGTCGTGACCTTAGGCTGATTAGTCTCTATTCTAATATAAAGGGTGATTTTTTAAGAGTTATAGGAAATTTTTTCAAAAGAAAACATAGAAGATTATTTCATGCAAATGTTGGCCGCGACTGCGCCTCAAATAGTCCCTCCGCTTAGTCTAATTTTGTCATACATACATACATAATTGGTCATTCGAACCCATCAGTCAGGATTATTGACTTAGTTTCTCACACCACTGATGTTGTGTGTGTTAATTTTATACATGAGTAGCGGGACCTACAGTTTAATGTCGACTCCGAACGACAGATTTTATGAGAAACTTTTCATGGCAATTTTATTTACTCTCAGAATTTTTGCCAGAAGTCTTCTGAGAGGAAATCGCCGGAAAAATAGTTTTTGTATTTTGTTTTGATGTCTGGCCTGGGACTTGAACCCTGGCTTTTACGTCTAATAAGCCAACAACACTACCTACTAGACCACGGCGACTTCTTTTGTCATGCTCTTTCCAACAATTGAAGCGGGCTTGTTTGTATAGACAGGAGCTTTAACATAGCTCCACAAAAAATAGTCTAAAGGCGTTAAATCGTACGATCTAGGCAGCCAATTGACCGGTTCCGTACGTGAAATAAAATGTTTACTGAACTCGCATCTCAATAAATCCTTGTTGAAACCAAATTTCATGCCAGTCAAGCTCTTGCCCATTAATTGGAAGAAGCGCGCGATGAACTTTCCTAACAGAGTATGCATTTTGATAATAAAATTCAATGATTTGCAAGCGTTGTTCGTTTGTAAGACCATTCATGGTTAAATTATAGACCAAACTGAAGATGTTTGACAGGGAAACAAAACACAAAACTTACGTGAGCTCTATAAACTAGTATTGCTAAAAAGATAATAATTAAAAAATCACCCGTTATTAAAAACATTAGAGAGAGATAGAGAGAGATCTTGAACTTCAGATGAAGAACTCAACCAATCCTTTGCTTTTACTTGTGGGTTGATAACACTTGTGTGAATAATATAATAAATTATTAGCGTGGGGAGCGTGGAATCGAGCCCTACACCTTGTTCTAACTTACTTTACTTGCAATAGCAATAATTATATTATAATTTAATATTGTATTTTAATTAATTAAAATGAAAAACTTACATTGCAATTCTTTATTCAGGATTATAACTTATCCTCTGAGATCAACTGCTCTGTTGCGTTAATTTTATCCAAAAACAATGTATTTGAGGAACTTTCCATGGCAATTTAATTTATTCTCTATAGATTGTTGAAAGCAAGTTACCGATTAAAATGTATTTTCATATTTCATTGTTTTGAACAAGGTTTGTTCTAATTCGATCGTTATCACTTCATATAAACTCGATATTAATCACAGAGTTTCCTTTGAAATATTGCAAAGCACTTATGTGTGCATATTTATTGGGTTTTAGGGCACAGAGAAATCCAGGAATTTTATCCGATGTTATTATGTCTGACATGTACTTTCAATGTATGGTAGTATAGTGAATCCAGAAACCATAACTTTTCTCCTAGTCAATGATGGCCACTCGCATAGGATTAAATTGACAATTTTTTTACACGAATCGAGTTATTAAGCAACTAGTAAAAAGTCAGAATTTCATGAACACATGAGGTTATACATATATTGCTGCCAATGTTTCTACACATGCAATCGTATCTATTCGCTTAAGCCAGTTTGTGATGAATTTTATTTATTATTTCATTCTGCATATTAAAAAACTGAGGTTCGATTGCAATCCTTATATTTTGCTCATAATGCTGCTACATAAGCAATATTTCTTTAAGGAAACATTAAGTCAAGTGGTAATAAAACAAACATCAAAGAAATCAAGTGATGTAGACTGGATATGATAACGAATGCTCTGAAAATAGGCCAGACCATGTGAAAGTTCTTTCATTCATTCGCAAATCATTCGCTATCCGTAAGGGAGACCAATGGCGAACTATAAATAAACAAAATAAAAAAGTAAAGTTACTTATAAAGATTTAAAAAATAAAATTCTTAGAATATAGTTTTTAACAAACGTACATACTGAACGAATTGAGGAGATAATGTTTAAAAGTGTTGTTAATGTGAAATATTTTAGACAATATGTTGCAAACAAATTCTCTAAAGAGTTGAAAATAACCATAGAACACCTATGCCATTGCAATAGACTTGAAGAAAAAGTTTCTTATTTTTATATTTTCTAAGAACCAGAATCGTTATGCAGTAAAACATATATTGTATTACTAACTATTTACAGCAATTATAAGAAAATTATTTTGTAGCAGAAACATATTCTTAAACATTAATGAATGAAAAAAAAAATTCATATTTCTGTACACGAAAATGGGGAAAAGAAAACGATATTTCTTTGAAAAATATTATTGCATATGAACATGAATTAAACCTTGAAGCGTTAAATATTATAATTCGTTACAGCAACAAAAATCATGCACTTTTAAGAACAATTTAAACTCTGTCTACAAAACACCAAACAAAAATAAATAACAAAAAAAACATAAAAAAATTAAACAAAAATACAAAAAATATTAAGACATTAAGACGACTTTTATGGAACCCCTATACAAACAAATTTTTAATTACAAAAAATTATTTTTCATTTTTAATAAATATTTATCGAATTTTGTAGGGAACCAATGCTGTCATAAAATCTCAATTAAATACTACAACAACAGAGTTGCTGAGTTTTATTTTATTTTATGATTTTACACAAAAAAATTCTTTCTGTCTGGCATACATAGCAAACATGTTATACTCCAAACGAAACCAAGAGAACCAACAGTTTTCAGTAGATTTCATTTGGGTTTTTCGGTTGTAATCAAAATAAAACCTTTTAAAGTAATTGCCCTGAACAACAGCAACAAAAATTATATTCTTTAGCAAAAAAAAAAAGGAGAAAAACAAAAACGAGAGGTGTCTCAAAGTTCAGTGCAACAAACTTTTTAAGAAAAACGAAAATAAGAAAACTATGCATACATACATAATTGGTCATTAGAACCCTTCAGTCAGGATAATTGACCTAGCTTCTCACACCACTTATGTTGTGTGTTAATTTTATACATGAGTAGCGGGACCTACAGTTTAAAGTCGACTCCGAACGACAGATTTTATAAGAAATTTTTCATGGCAATTTTATTTACTCTCAGAGTTTTTGCCAGAAATCTGATGAGAGGAAATCGCCGAAAAAATATATTCTGTATATAGTTTTGATGTCTGGCCTGGGATATGAACCAAGGCTTTTACGTCTAATAAGCCAACACACTACCTACTAGACCACGGCGACTTCATAAGAAAACTATAAGAGAAAGGAATTTAGTTCGTTTGATTGATAAAATTACCATGAGCATCATGTATTGTATTGAAGACGCCGTAGTCTAGTAGGTAGCGTGTTGGCTTATTAGACGTAAAGCCAGCAGGGTTCAAGGCCCAGGCCATACATCAAAACAAAATACAAGAAGTATTTCTTCGGCGTTTTCCTTCTCAGCAGATTTCTGGCAAAAACTTTGATAGTAAAAAAAACCTGCCATGAAAAGTTTTTCAAAAAAAAAAAATCTGTCGTTCGGAATCGACTTTAAACTATAGGTCTCGCCACTTATATATAAAAATAACACAGGCAACGTAACTGATATGAGAAACTAGGTCAATAATCCAGACTAAAGGGTTGTAATGACCAATTATGTTTGCATCATGTCATGATATATTGTTTTGTGGACCACTGTGAGCAAACGAAAATCCACTTCTGTTATATTAAACTGCAGATATTGGATTGTCATCGAGCATATTTGAAAACGACATGTATAAGTCTTTTCTGCTGTGACTTAAGATTAAACTAGATTAAATATATAACTAATCATTCAATTTCAGGATTACAACCTAGTTTCTCACCCCATATTTCATACATGTGTGGCAGAACAGTATAGAATTTAAAGTCGACTCCGTACGATAGATTTTTTTTGATAAACTTTCTACGGCAAATCTTATTTAATCTCAGCATTTTTGCCAGAACCATGTCGTCAACGTATAGTAAGCCAACACATTATTTACTAGACTAAGGAGACTACGAATCACCACCAGGTTTTTTTTTATACGTCTTAGTTTTCTTTTCAGAACTTTAACAACTTTTTGGTATTTTTTTTCCTTTTAGCAGAAAAGATTTGCCAGATATCCTATAACTGTCATAGTATAATAATGTTATAGATCTTGAAAGATAATTTTAATCTTCTTTAGACAACAACAGAACAGCACTGAGTTTATTTTGTTCTTCAATTTCTTGTGTTGTTGAAAAATAAATAAAAAATTCTGAACAAGATTGGTTGAACAAGTGCCGCGTGTACACTCGGTACAAGTGTGAAATAGAAAAGAAAGGTATTCTTAAAGATATTTTCATTTCTAAAATTATCTTGAATTTTATTAATTTTTTCCGGTAATTAAAAATCCATCAAACCTTTCCATATGGACATCGCTGCACTATAAAATTTCTAACCACCAGTCATGAACGTGCAATAAGAAACTCCATACTACAGACTCTATTGAATGCTTATAATCCAGATAATGATTTTTGTTGATGATGATGATTGAGATGATAATGGTGATGATGATCGTGTTATTTGAAGTTGATGTTGATGTTGAATTTCAAAGAGCAGGTTTTTCGGTTGTTCGTTTAAAAACTACTTTTCTATAGAAGTGTTGGAAAAAGAATCAAACCAAATCATTGAAAATATTTTTTAAAGGTTGGCTCTTTTATAGTGTTAATATACTATACATAGTAAAACAAAGCTACAAATTAATATTTTCAATGAATATAAAAAAGAAAAAAAATTATTTTTTTGTTTGAAGCAAGCAATGGTTTTCCGTCTTGCCTTTTTGTTAATTTTTGGGGGAATGTTTAAAGCCATTCATTAAGCCACATTTTTTCGTATTTTTTTTTCTATTTTCTTTCGGTGTTAAAGACCCTCTAGCATATTGAAAGTGTTTATTATCATTTATTTTTAAAAAATACTTTTTTTTTTAGATTCAACAAAAGGAAAAAAGAAGAGAGAAAAAAATCGAAATAAAATTAAGCAATTGTTTCCACCTCTGGTAGTTTTTTTTTTTGTGTTATTTTTAATAATTTTACTTGAAGCCAAAACCATATTCCACAGATTTAAATTGCTTTTCGAAACTAAAGAAAGAAATAAGAAAGAGTACCTGTTTCCGATTAGTTAAGCGTTATGCTTATTATGCTTATGAAGAGAAATAAATTTTATTTCTTACCGTTTGCCAACTAAGGAGTGCGCACGAAAAAAATGGGCCTACTTTTAAATTTATAATTCACTCATCTGTTTCAAAATCCACGTGCTATATGTAATTGCAATAGCAAAATTAGTTTTTTGAAAATGGGCACCCAACAGAATGTCATAAAAAAATAATTGAAATTTTCAATGAAAAACCGCGCCGCTTACAACAAACGATTGCTATGCTCGCAGGTGTCAACCAAAAAAGAGTTTCTAAGGTAAGAATAAAGAGTCTTTGAATATTGAGAGATGGAAGTGGAAGTAGAAGAAAAAAAAAGAAGATTTGCCAACCAAAACAAAGCAAGTAAAATAATTCGTACTTTTCTAAAACACCCTAAAATGCCTAGAAGAAAAGTGGCTCATAAAGTTGGATGCTCTGAGGTCTTTGCCAGAAAAAAATTTTATACACAAAACAATTCAAATATTATTTACTTTAATTGAAATATAAAACGGAGAAAATCCGCCACTTAGTTTTATTTCTATAACGAAAAGTGTAAGTCCAGTTTTTTTTGTGCGCACTTCTTACATACACTACCTACCACTACATTGTTAAAGTTCACAAGTTTTCTTTGTTTAAATTCTAAGATTCTTTAAAAATTAAACTTTACTTATGGGATTTTTTTTCTTGTTTTGTTCTTCTCTTTTTAGATTACCAAACTATTGCCTCTTATTGAGTCGCATTGCTCTAATCGTATACGTTTTTTGCTGTGTTCAGCTTTATTTCCACTCTGTACCCCGGATGTGCCCCGGCCAGTTACCGCTTGTACATCTTTGTGCGAGCATGTTAAGCGAGAATGTTCGACACAGACAGACTTGATGCAATTATGGCCGGAATTTTTGAAATGTGAGAATTTGCCCAGTCCCGAACGGCAAGAGTTGTGCATGCAAATACCTACTTTGACGGAAGCAACGAAATTGCAGTCTCCAGTAGCCCAACATACTTCAGAGACACCAGCTTTCAATGGCCCACAAGAACAACAACAACAACAGTCTGCCCAGCAACAACATCAGTTACCGCGACAATTGCAAATACCTCAACAGGTTCAACAGCTGCCGCCAGGAGCTAATGTGGGCCATCACTTCTATTGGCCTTGGATGACACCCCACATTAGCAAGGCTATTAAGCCTACGGCCATATGTCCTGTAAATTTCACCGTAAATCCCTTGGACAATGATGAATGTGTGCCACAATGTAATCGTGATGCTTATTACACCTCCCAACAGAAAAAAGTGGCAGAGTCTTTGATTTTAGGCCTGTCGGCTGTTTGTTTCGTTTTAACTTTATTTTCGTTGGTGACATTTTGGGCTGAGCCTACACGTTTTGGTTATCCGGAAAGACCGGTTTTATTTCTATGCTTATGTTATAATCTATTTTCCGTTTGCTACTTAGAACGTATTGTATTTCATAATTCATCGCGTGCCTTTGCCCAACATGAAGATCCTTTGGGTAAGACTCTTATACTACCGTGTGCCTTAACACCGCCCTGTTTGGCTTCCTATATAACCACCAGTTACTTGAGTTTATGTGCTGCAACATGGTGGCTAATATTTGCTTTGTGTTTCTATTTATCATCACACAAGAAGTGGTCTTCGGAGGCATTGGAAAAGAAATCTGGTTTGTTTCATGTTTTGGCTTGGGTGCCGCCATTGGCACCACCAATAGCTGCATTGTTAATGGAGAAAGTCAAACCGAATGAGTTGACTGGCATGTGTTCTGCCCCAGGTTTTGTGGAAATACCCACCATAGTTTTATTACTTTTGGGTTTGTTTTTTACATTGAGAGCTTCACGCTCTTTGCATGCCTTGCAACAACAAATGTTGCCGACATTTGGCCATCAACGATTCTCCCAAATACGTAAACGCTTTTTAATATTTTCTTTGGTTTTCTTTATGCCCACTTTAGCGGGAGTGGTATGGAAGTTCTTTGAACCGCATATGGAACCGGTGCCCACATGTTCAACGCGAGAAGATTGTGCTTCACCCAATCAAATGGCTGCTTGGCCGACACTTATTCGCCTATTCTTTCAATTGTGCGGTGGCACTTTAACGGGCATGTGGGTATGGTCTCGTAAAACGTGTGAATCTTATAGGAGTCGTTTGGTGCCTACACCAACTTCGTCTATGACAAATACCACCACAAAATCGGCACATTCTTTGCCGAAGAAACATTTGCATACGTCAGGTAAATCAACTATAGGGGCACCACTTTATAGTGGCATTAACTTTCATAATGTACCCGTTTATACCACAACAGCGGTAGCTCAGCCACGGGTGTAGCCCATTATATTTCATAAGACTACTCATTTAGGGGCGGGTGTATATAAAATTGGGATTTTATAATGTCTTAAAATATTGATTTTTTTTATTAAAAAATTAAAAATAAAATAAAAAGAATTGAAAATAATTGTAAATTATAATTATTTATAGTTTTTAATTTAATTATTGTAGAAAAATAAGACTCGAATGTTGTTTTTTTGATTGATTTTTTATTATTTTTTTTTTAATTTCTAATTACCAACAATAGAACCCAGTTTATAGAGTTTAAATGAAAATATTTTCTTTGTATTTGTGTTATTAGTTTGTAATTATTTTTTTTTATTGTATTTATATATATGGACGTCTGTATTTTAATTAATTTATTATTTTCTTGTAGTCCTTTTGCTTTATAATTCACTACAATATTCTGTAAGTATTTGTTAAATGTTTAATTGATAAGTTATTGAGAAAACAAAATATTTTAAACAAATTACACTAAAAATTCTGTAAATAAACAATAAAAGTTATAGTAATTTACACAAAAGTATTTAGTTTTTAAACGAAAAATGAAAATGAACAAGATTTTCTCCCCAAAATAAAAATAAAAGTTATTTAATAAACAAAAATAATAAAAAATAAAATGAATTTTATTTATTGACTTAAAAAGGGTGGAAAATTATTTAAATTTAAGTCTTAGTCTTGCCTTTGAAGGAAATTTTAAATCTTACGAAATACCGAAAGTCAAACAATTCTCCTCTAAGCATCTATAAGGTTTCCATTAGGCAAACGTCACTGGAAATCTCTTTCAATTACTTGCCAAAAGACGAAACCATTCTATCATTGATTTCTTTAAAAGTAGTTGCAGCTTTAGGTATTGTGAAGGCAACATACGTCTACAGAGCCAGGATTACGACCTAGCTTCTTACACCACTAATGTTGAGTGTGTTAATTTTATACACGACTGGCGGTACCTAAACGAAATATTTTATGAGAAATATTTCATGGCAATTTTTATTTACTCTTTTGCTCTTTGCTTTTGCCAGCAATCTGCTGCCAGGAAGTAGCCGAAGAAATATTGTTTCATATTTTGCTTTGTTGGAGATGTCTGAATTGAGGTTTGAACCATAGCCTCAGGTCTAATAAGTCAACACACTACCCACTAGACTACGACAAATTCGTACCCTAATTTGTTTTATATTCGAATACGGTCTTGAACGGTCTAACGATCGAAAATGCTATGACAAATAAAGGGTCCACCAGATAACTTCTTTTTTTTGAAAATGCTTTAAAAAACTACTCCTTGCGGTTAATAATGGAAAAAAATTTCATTTAAATGGCTGCCTCGGCTGGCCATGCAGTAGCCTACTTGATTGGTCCAATTTTTAAGCACATTATCGATTGTGTGCAGCGGACAATGTTGAACAACAGGACGGCGCTACATGCCACACCTGCTTTTGAAGATCGCATTATCAGACGCAGAGCTGATGTCGTTTGGCCACCTCGGAGCTGAGATTTGATACCGTTGGACTATTATTTGTTGGGTGTCGTCAAAGATAAGTGTTACGCCGACAAGCCAGAGACAATTGACGCTTTAAAGGGCAATATTCGTGAAATACAGCTGCACACAATCGATAATGTGCTTAAAAATTGGAACGATCGTGTAGATTACTACATGGTCAGCCGTCTTGTCTAAAATTTAAAAAATGTCCCTACGGGCTAATCGAGGTTGACATGAAAGTCTTTAAAAATAATTCTGAAACTAATGTGGAACTGTAACTGGGGTCTATTCAGATAAACTGGCACTGAACGGATCATACAGATTACCTAATCAGGCCAGCGGGTTTCACTCGGAGTTTTTTGCTACAAGCACGCACGCATGATTGAAACCGGTGACCTGCTTTCTTCGAACTTAATCATACGGGTGGAGAGCAAAGCAGCAAAAAGTTAAGATCCAATCTCGTCAAATCAAAGAATGTCAAGAGCTGCATTGACTCTATATACAGTATACGTCGATACAACACCTGCCTCTACTGGATTCTGGACCATTGTGGTATAGAGAAGAATGCATAAGCGGACGGACTGGTAGTGATGTCTAAGGAGGAGCCAATAGAGGGAATGTATGTGCTTCTGGACGAATACTTTTCCGTATTGGAAAAAGCAACATGGAATTCAACAAACTGTGGATGGTCCAACACATTTGGTTAATGAATTTCGTAACTGCTGTATTCAGCTTAGACAAGAGAACGGTTCGCCATCTAACGAGATATTGAGTATTTCGCAGAAAAACTGCCATTATGTAAAAGAAACGGAATTGGTGCAAGATCTTTTATATGAGTGCCTTGCGCGTGAAGACAGCCGTAATCGGTTTCTTAATAACCGAAGGTTTGAAGATCTAGGCATGGTAGCGAACGTGCCAGTAAGGGAACTGACCGGTTTCTTCTGAATTTCAGGGTGGTTCAAACCGATTACTAATAGATCATGTCCAGGGAACTCAGCCCACACCGAGCAACAAAATATGCCATACAGCCAGCAACTGAACTTGCATATGGACGGCAAGCTACCCACTAACTAAGTCTAACCTGAATCTGAATTGAACTATTATGTAAAGACGTAGTAAATAGAGTAGATTGTTTGCCTAGTGCTTTTTGTTTTAGATTGGAAGAGACTAACATTCCTTATTACTTACGATTTTAAGAATTGTAAGGCTTCAGTTCACCTCGTAAACTCTTACCATTGCAAGAGGATATCAACAATGATTTTCAGACTGGGACACCACAAGTAAGTTCTATGCAAGCAATCGGATATACTTTCATCAAAGAACTTTGTTTGTAAGATCCACTGTAGTAAACCAATCATAAGTTCCTTAACGGAATAAAGAGATATAAAAAACTTCTTGGATAAGCAGAATTTAACTTAAAAAATTTGTTTGTGTTTTTACCGCAAATAAAGGAAAACTTGGAAGCTGGTATATTGAAATTCATTTAGCAGGGCATTCTGCCTGTAACATTCTAATTTATTTTATTGTGTAAATTACCTATTAAGCTTAAAGAAAATAAATAAAGTTTATTGGAATACAAATAAA
This sequence comes from Sarcophaga peregrina, assembly GCA_014635995.1. Taxonomy (NCBI): domain Eukaryota; kingdom Metazoa; phylum Arthropoda; class Insecta; order Diptera; family Sarcophagidae; genus Sarcophaga; species Sarcophaga peregrina. The sequence continues at coordinate 42,187,627 of CM025790.1, read as the reverse complement.
ATTTTAAGGGTTAACGAAAGACTTAAGAAACAAACTTGAATAAAAGTTTTCCTCCTAAAATTCAAGTTGCAACAATTTTCACAGTGTATTTATTTAATGATCTTTCTTAATGTATCATAGATTTCCTTTACGATAACATTTATAATTTTTTCTTTACTAATTACACGCAAACAACATCTCATTTCATCAAACGAATACTACGCATGTGTAAAATTACACTCATATAGTGTAGAAATGATTGTTTGAATATTTATTTGAAAATAAAAAGAGAAGAAAAAAAAAATTAAATTTATTCAGAAGCCCTGTAGACTTCATTATAAATAATTCCTTCTTACTGTGAATATTTCGAGATTTTTTTACTTTTTTTTTTATTATGGTCCAGTCCAACATGCTGTTGGCGTTGATGGACACCTGGAGTGCCTTGTTTTTGCAGTCAGTTAAACAATGAGAAAATGAACAACAACCAACATCAGCTAAAGCAACTGATAATAATTGCTACTTACAGCATGACATCAACACAAAAATAGAAAAAAAAAATTAACGAATAACGAATAACAACAACATAAAGACTCTACAATGACATTGCATTTTATAGTGTAAAAAATAAATTAAAAAAAAATTTTTTTCTCTCGTAAAACTTTATTGTATTTCAAGTATCATTACAGCGGCATCTTGGCTTTTATATTCTTTAGTTATATTACTTCTACCGTTGCTGCTATTGCTGTAGTCTGGCGCGGGAATGTGTTTAGCTGTCTGTCGCTCAGTTAGTTTCGTATGTTTCATAAAATTCTTTCGACAAGATGTGCAAAAAGTATTCTTAAGATTAATGTTTAATACTTCATTTTCAATTTATTTTGTTCATTGTTTAAGAAAAATTCGAAATTATTAATTAATAAACTTTATAGTTTATATTGTTACATAACAAGTTTTTGATATTAAAATCTGTTCAAGCGGAATATTTACTATACGTTTTATAGGTGAGCATAAATACATATAATCGGCAGCCTTGTTATTAAAAATTATTTCTATTGCTAAGGCAATAATTTGTTAAATATACAGTCAAACTCGTTTATAACGAATTCTTGGTTATTACGAACATATTTTCAAGTCCTTACATGTTAATAACAATTTTCATACAAAAAAACTTCGTTTATTACGAACTCGTTTATAACGAATTCTCGGTTAAAAGGATCTACTTTAAATGGTCCCAGTAATTAAATTTCATAAATTTTTAAAGTGCGGCAATAGTCTTTACTTTTATTTAATTAACAGATATTTTTGGTTTTTAATAAAAAAAAATACTTTTTGTGTTTAATAAATGAAAAAAATTCTTTGTATTTCGTATTTTCTTTTATGACTTCACCCCGTTTGTTACGAACTTTACCTATAACGAACTATTTTTTCTGGTCCCACGGAGTTCTTTATAACCGGGTTTGACTGTATTAATAAATATGTACTTAAATTAAATTAGTTTTAAACAAGACTAGTAGTGATGGTTGTCTAAGTACATGGATGCTTTGAAAACACACTGGATGTGAGTTATCGATATTTTTTTCTATGGGTCAACATCCATTAAACATCGATATTTTTTATTAAAAACTTATGTATGTACATCACGTCATATATAATCCAGCCATAAATGTGTTAAAACGGTCTTTGAATACATACATACATACATAATTGGACATTACAACCCTTCAGTCAGGATTACGACCTAGCTTCTCACACTACTTATGTTGTGTGCGTTAATTTTATACAAGAGTGGCGGGACCTACAGTTTAAAGTCGACCCCGAACGACAGATTTTTGAGAAGCTTTTCATGGGAATTTTTACTCTCAGAGTCTTTGCCAGAAATCTGCTGAGAGGAAGTCGCCGAAGAAATATTATTCGTTTTGATGTCTGACCTGGGATTCGAACACGGATCTTTCGTCCAATAAGCCAACACACTACCTACTAGACAACGGCAACTTTGAATACATACATTCTTAAAATGGCTGTGATGCATCCTAATGTAGAGACGCTCAAATTATTTCAAACAAATAGTACATAGGACCTGATAACACTATCTTACCGTTTCTTTTGCTATACGCCTTCAAAACTCTTACAAGGTTAGGAGACTGCATTGCATTGAGAGAAACAAGAGTGTGATATTTGTGGACTTCAAAATTTTATAGAAACAGAGTATCACACAAGAATGAAAATATAGTTTCTCTATATACAATGTTTCACTGTTTAATCTTCCAAAGAGATCTTTGCCACATAAATCTAGGAATACAGCTGACAATTGACTGGCAACACATCTGGGAATTTATTTGATAACTTACCTCATACCTTATCCGAAAATTTATCTGAGAATTCATCACACAATTTATCTGACAACACATCTTGGAATTTATGTGATAACTTATATAATACTTATCGGACATTTTATTTAACATTTATCTGGGAATTCATCTGACAATTTGTCTGACAACACATCTAGGAATTTATTTGACAACTTATCTCACAACTTATCTGAAAATTTATTTGATATATTATCGGACAATTTATTTGACATTTATCTGAGAATTCATCTCACAATTTATCTGACAACACGTCTGGGAATTTATTTGACAACTTATCAAACTACTTATTTGTAACTTATGTGGCAATTAATCTGAGGATATATTTGAATATATCTGACAATTTATTTGATAAAATTTTTGACAATTTATCTAACAATATATCTTACAACTTATAACTGACAATTTATTTGATAAAATTTCTTACGATTTATTTAACAATTTATCTGAGAAAATATTTGACAATTTATTTGATAATTTTTCTGATAATTTATCTGAGAAAATGTCTGCCACTTTATGATAATTCGTCTGACAACTTATCTAACAATTTATTTGCCAACTTCTATGACAATTAATCTAACAAACTAACTGACAACTTATCTGATAATTTATCTAAAAACTTATCTAACAATTTATCTCACAATTTGTGTGATAATTTTGATGGATAAAAAAAAACTTGAGATTATAATAAAAGTCGAGATTAGTCATATCTGCTTGCACAGATGGTATAGTTTCCATACCGATGATGAGGCCTGAATCTATCAGTTAAATTGGAAGAAGAACTTGAAGGAAGAAAAGATATTTTTTGTTTAGGTAATTAAAATATAAAATAATTTGATTGGTGCACAAGACTATTGGGAATCGTGTACTCAAACAGAAATAATTTTAGAATTAGGTTCGATAAATTCCAAAATAAAGTTTACGTAATGAAGAGAACGAGTCACTGGAACTTATAATTATGAACGACAAGGAGTTAATGCATCTTACAAAGAAACGGCTGGGTGTTTATCATGTGAGAGACATTATAGCAAGATTTAATAACTAAATTTGAATTTGGAGCCCTTGTAGGCCAGTTGCTACTACTAATTATTGTAATCACTGTTCCTAGCTAAGCAATAACTCTTTATTGTCTGAAAAGGAAATAATTGAACGTTTTTAAAAAAAGATAATCTTTACAAACGCTTAAACGCAAGTGAATTTTGAAAGGCCTACATTGCTAGCGATCTTTCAGGAATCCTCTAAATGTTAACAGAAGAATTAGTGTGTGATTGCTATGTGAAAATAACAAATTAAAAAAAAGTGTTTTTTTTTCGAAAGGAATGCCCCTGTCATACAAAGTAACCAGAAAAGTTGTAAATTTCTCTTCAAGTTACGTGCGGGAATATTTTAATTCATTTTAGAAATTTTACAATTATTATTAAATTTTTCACAACTTTTTATAACTTTTTTGTGTTTAAATACCCTCTCTGCATTTGGCTATAAGAAAAAATATGTAAATTAGCCTGTGTTAATAACACTTTAATGTGTTTAAAGAATATTTAAAACCATTTTGAAATGGCAAAAAAAAAAAAAATAAAGAAAGAAAATGCCGTGTGAACCATGACGAAAATTTCCCTGTGCCTTTCCATATAATTTCAACTGAAAATTAAAATTATACACAAGAATTCTCATAAGTCTTTGTCATTCATTGTTTTACTTTCAGAATTTTAGGTAGTGACCTCTTTTTTTAAGCAAGACAAACAAATAAAATTAAAAAAAAAAGGAAAAAACGAACTGAACCAAGTGAGTGCAAAAAAAATCGCAATTAATTTGATTGAACTTGCCACCGAGACGAACAATTAGCTTAACGTGAACACACAACAAGCAACAGCAACAACGAAAACAAAAAAAAGAAAACAATCAAACAACAAAAAGACCGCTTTTGGAAATCCCCCCATGAGCAAAAAGAATTGGCAGCACTGTAAAAAACATGATCACAACGGCAGCAACTGGCGCGGTGTTAAAACAACAATTTGTGTACAAAGTCAAGAAAGAGGCTTCTTTGCCTGCAATGGTTACAAAATGAAAAATAAAACAAAAAAAAAAAATTGTTTTAATGGAGAAACAACAAAAACTGCAACGAAATTATTCTTTAATTCTTCACACAACAGCATTTTTTTGTGAGTGCAGCCAGCGTATGAGGCGTTTATATTTGGATCCATGATAGTGTAGAAAAAAATAATCGCCAACAACAAAAAAAAAAAAAGTAAATAAAATCAACAAATACATAGAAACAATGTATGGAAAAGAGAAAAAACAGTAAAGCCCAACAACAATAAAACATACCAAAACTGAAAACTTAAATGCGGCAATCGTGCAATTAACGATTTACGTTTGCGCAAAAAGATCAAAGCGATTAAAACCGATGTCTCTCGTATGCTTCATGTGCTCATGTGCACATCATCTACGATTACGATGACTGCTGCCACTACTCTGAATGATACAACCTGTGCTATCATCATCATCGCTATCGCTAAGCTATCATCATCACTACCACTACCATTACCACTACATCACTGAAATGTCGTATGACTGTTGGCACACATTCTTCTCTGCAAAGCAGCGAATAGCTGTTGTGAGTGTGCCTTTTGAGACAATTAAATTCGTAGTGCCCTCAATTTTGACAAGTAATCGGTTTTGAATTTTTTATTTTTTCCTCTAAATACTTGCTTGCTTTACTTTGCTTTTCAATTATAATTGGTAAAGAGTTTTAAAGATCTTCAGAAAAAAAATATCATTTAACCAGTAATATT